>CM066987.1:63728087-64352087 GCA_033977485.1 Hydrangea macrophylla | reverse complement strand
TAAGTAGCATAGTCAAAGTACCCTGGTTGCTCCTGACCTGGAAAATCTGGACATAGAGTCCAGGACGCATCAACGTCGTCAGCTTATGCAAGCTGGTGAGCAAAATAAACAAGTGCTCGCAATGTATATATAAGCATATTAACAACGGTGCAATTTAACTGTAAAAGCAATAATTCAAGGTTCCAACTTCAACAGAAGTCACGTGGGGATATAGTAAACAATAAATATGAGACCGTGCATGAACAATATTTTATCTCATCTTATTGACTCCTTATTCTCGACAAAACACAAGATCACATCATTCAAACTCCCTCGTTCTAGTACCTTGAAAATACTCGGGCAGCCACACTATAGTACAACGGGTACCAGAGAATGTCCAATCAGCCTTGATCCACGGCATCACACTATAATACCACCACGGCATACCAGAGACAACCTCGATCAGTATCCGGAACTCGGGTACCAGGGAGTGTTCGTGGAGGCGTCACACACTATAGCACTACCATGGGTGCCAGGGAGTGTCCAATTTGCCACCGTCATATTAAAAAGGTACCCTAAAACTACATCATCACGACATCCACTGCTTCAATCCATGGCATCACACTATAGTACCACCACGGCATACCAGAGATTACCTCGATCAGTATCCGGAACTCGGGTACTAGGGAGTGTCACTATAATACCACCACGGCATACCAGAGATTACCTCGATCAGTATCCGGAACTCGGGTATTAGGGAGTGTCCATGGAGGCAACTCATACTACTACACAATCCCTTTTACTCTTTTCACACTTTCTCACATACTATGCATGCCGACTCCACCTCGACCCTATCATGCATGTCAATGTCCATGAAATTGTAACCCCAAACAAATGTATGGAAAGTGTGAAATCATTGAGTTAGCACCCACGATCTAAATCATCAAGTCATATATGAAACAATAAGTAAATTTATCAAAAACTACTTTAACACACTTTTACAGCTACTAGTACACAAGCATATCCACTTTGAAGTAATGCCCTTAAAAATGAGTTATAATTTTTATGGGTGAATTACACATCAAAAGAAAGGTCTTTGAGTCTAGTTTCCAACGCTTCGAACGGTGCGCGTTTTCGAGTTTTTTAGAGGAAGTTATGACCGTTTTAGTAAAAGCCGTCAGTGCTGAAATATGTCAATCGATTGACAAAAGTGTCAATCGATTGGATGACATGTCAATCGATTGGATATGTTTCCAATCGATTGGTATCAGCAGTTTTTCCCCTGTTACGAATTTGAAGCCTGTTTTTGACCCATTTTTCACTTCTGTTTCAACCAAGACATGTAATATATGGATTTCTTCATTTTTCCGCAAGGATTACGAATACGCAGTCGGTTTTATCTAATTTCAATCGTAGCTCTCGGATTTCACGTAAAACCGAGAGGTGACAAAACTTTAAATCAACGATACGTCGCGATACGGATGAATTAAGCCGTAGTATTCGAACCGCAGCTTATTGGGACTAAGATCTTTCATTCCCAATTTACAGAATTGATTTTGGTTAAGATTTATAAAACTCCAATTCTCAAGCTTCAATGGTGATTTCATATATATACATATATACATACATCTATATACACTGAAATATACATATATATACGTGGCGAGTGAGTTTATAATACTCACAAAGGTTAATTATTCAAAGAATTGAGACCGAGAGTTTCCGCCGTTAAATCCGCCGTCGATTCCGTCGTTAGAAAACTCCTCCGTTCTTGATATATATAGCTATGTATGTAACTGAATATATATATAATCTGTATGTGTATGTGTGTGTATTGTTCTTGAGAGAGTATTAGAGAATTGAGAGAATTAGAGGGAGATTGAGAGATGCAGAGAGATTGGGAGATATAACACACATATATATAAACTGAGAGTTGTGGCCTCCAAGCAATAGGGAGATTTCTCCCGGTGTGGTTGAGCTCACGTGCTCCCACACCCCAAACGCGGTATAAGGCGCAGACTGAAATTAAAACTGGTATTTTACGGTTAAAAATGAAATATAGGAAAATAATTTTTAGCAAATGAATAAATTCTGGGTTGTACCAAAAATATAGATATCGATTTTGAAACCATAGAAAGTATTTTCTATATTTATGAAAATTACAGTTTGACCCCCAAATAAATATTTATTAAAAAGAAATATTCATTTATTAAGGAAATGAAATACAATATTTGTTTATTAATGAAAATAAAATATAGGGTGTTACACTCTACCCACCTTAACAGAGATTTCGCCCCGAAATCTGACCTAACTAATCCTGAAACAACTCGGGGTATCTAGTCCTCATGTCTGACTCTAACTCCCACGACGCTTCTCCCTCGTCATGATGCCTCCACTGAACCTTAACCAAAGGAACGTCTCTTCTTCTCAGCCTCTTGATACTCTGGTCGAGAATCCTCACAGGTCTATCCTTGTAGACAACATTCTGACTCGCCTCTATATCGTCAAAATTAACCACGTGTGAAGGATCCCTTATGTATTTCCTTAACATACTGACATGGAACACGTTATGAATACTATACATCTTTGGTGGCAACGCGAGTCGGTAAGCCACTTTTCCAACTCGATCCAATATCTCAAACGGTCCGATGAAACGGGGTGCCAACTTCCCTCTTTTCTGACCAAAACGTACCACACCCCGAACGGGTGAAACCTTAAGGAGGACGTGATCACCGATACTGAACTCCAAATCCTTTCGACGTCGATCCGCATAACTCTTGTGCCTGCTCTGTGCAGTTTTCATTCTTTCCTTAACCAGTGAAATCTTCTCATTAGTTTCTCTCACCAAATCTGGTCCCAATAATTCTGTGTCTCCCACTTCAGCCCAACACAATGGAGATCGACATGGCCGACCGTACAAGGCTTCGAACGGTGCCATCCCAATACTCGAGTGATAACTGTTATTATACGCAAATTCGACCAACGACAAGTGCGTCTCCCAAGACTCTTCAAAATCGATTGCACAAGCTCTCAGCATATCTTCCATAATTTGATTAACACGCTCGGTCTGTCCATCGGTCTGAGGATGGAAAGCAGTACTCATCTTAAGCGATGTTCCCATGGCCTTCTGCAAACTTTTCCAAAATCCCGAGGTAAGACGTGCATCACGGTCTGATACAATCGACACAGGCGCACCGTGCAGTCGCACCACTTGCTGTAGGTACATTCGACTCATCCTTTCTACTAGGTAAGTTATATTGTACGCGATGAAGTGTGCGGAGTTTGTCAAACGATCCATAATTACCCAAATCGTGTCATGATTCTGTTGTGACCGGGGTAATCCAACCACGAAATCCATAGTTATGTGCTCCCACTTCCATCCTGGAACAAGTAAGGGTTGCAACAATCCTGAGGGTCTCTGATGTTCGGCTTTCACTTGTTGACAAGTCAAACATTTAGACACAAACTCGGCTACTTCTCGTTTCATCCCTTCCCACCAGAAATTTCTCTTCAAATCTTTATACATCTTTGTCCCTCCTGGGTGTATTGTTAGTCTCGATTTATGTGCTTCTTCAAGAATATATTTTCTCAAATCCCCAGAATCTGGCACACACAATCTGTCTCGACATCAGTATCCCCCATCGGTCCCAACCTTCCATTCTGTAGGGTCCTTTTCTGACATCTTTGCAAACCATCCTTGAAATTTCTCGTCTTCCTTTTGGGCCTCGATAATTTGACTCACCAGTGTTGGTTGTACCACGAGGCATCCAAAGTGTTGCCCATCACTACCTTCAGAAATCTGCATATCAAATTCTGCGATTGTCTCTAAAGCCTTCTATTCCCTTACCATCAATGAAGCAATCATTCCTCAAGGTTTTTGACTTAAAGCATCAGCGACTACATTAGCCTTACCAGGGTGGTACTCCAATGTAAAGTCGTAGTCCTTAATCAGTTCCATCCATCGACGTTACCTCATGTTAAGCTCTTTCTGAGTAAATAAAAACTTAAGGCTCTTGTGGTTCGAGAACAAATCAAACTTCTCCCCATAGAGGTAGTGTCTCCAGATCTTAAGTGCGAATACGACGGCTGCTAGTTCCAAATCATGAGTTGGGTAATTCAATTCATTTGGCTTCAACTGCCGTGAACCATAGGCGATAACCTTTCCGTCTTGCATAAGGACACATCCCAATCCTTGATACGAGGCGTCACTAAAAATAGTGAACTTCTCACCATCCTTTGGTATCGCAAGCACTGGCACCGTTATCAATCTCTCTTTCAATTCCAGAAAAGTGTGTTCATGCTTATCAGCCCATTCAAACTTCAAATCTTTCTTAGTCAAACTAGTTAACGGGGCTGCTATCTTTGAGAATCCTTCCACAAATCTCCGATAGTAACTGGCGAGTCCCAGAAAACTTCTGACTTCTGTAGCATTGGTTGGCCGAGTCCAATTCGCCACTGCATCGGTCTTTGAGGAGTCAACTGCGATTCCTTGTTGTGAGATCACATGTCCGAGGAACTTAACTTCCTGAAGCCAGAATTCACACTTGCTAAATTTAGCATACAGGCAGTGATCTTTGAGAGTCTGCAACGCGATCCGTAGATGTTGCTCATGCTCTTCCTCTGACTTGGAATAGATCAAAATATCGTCGATGAAGACAATAACAAATTGATCCAAGTAGGGCTTGAATACTCTGTTCATCAAGTCCATAAACACAGCCGGGGCATTCGTCATCCCAAACGGCATCACTAAGAACTCATAGTGTCCGTACCTCTTCCTGAAAGCAGTTTTAGGTATGTCTTCCTTCCGCACCCTCAACTGGTGATACCCTGACCATAGATCAATCTTAGAAAAGGTCGTGGCTCCTTCCAACTAATCAAACAGATCGTCTATCCGAGGTAAAGGATACTTATTCTTGATAGTAACCTTATTCAGTTCTCAATAGTCAATACACAACTACATTGTCCCATCCTTCTTCTTCACGAATAACACTGGTGCTCCCCAGGGTGAAGTACTTGGACAAACAAAACCCAACTTCTCAAGTTCTTGAACTTGTTCCTTCAGCTCCAGTAGCTCGGTAGGGGCCATCCTGTAGGGAACCTTGGTTATAGGTCGAGTGCCTGGCACCAATTCCACATAGAATTCTATGTCCCTTTCTGGCGGTAATCCTGAAATATCTCAGAATACTTCCTTGATCACTGGGATTGATGACACTGTCACCTCTGCACTGACAACCTCAATGTTTGCTAGGCATCTGGTGAGGAACATATCACCTGAAGGGTTGCATTGGAAATCGAAGAGTCGATTCCCATTGTCCGCAAATGTGATCTTCTTCCTTGCATAATCCTACTTTGCATGATTCTCCTCGAGCCAATCCATTCCCAGGATTATATCAAATTCTTTCATCGACAGAACCACCAATCTTGCCAAAAGTTCATGGTCTCCTAACCGTAGAGGACAATCCTTACATACATGTAATAACTTAACGGTGGTCCCTAAGGGTGAGACAGCACTCAAAGCTTCATCTAAACGTTGCGGCACTATACCCAACTTCCGAATAATCTTAACAGATATAAAGAAATGTGTAGTACCCGTGTCAAATAAAACTTTAACATGAGAGTTAAACAAGGTTAGAGTACCTTCCATTGCTCGTTGTTCGGGCGGTCCCTCCTCATAAGTACCTTCTTCATACCCAGTCTCCTCATGGCTAGCAGCCTCGGAAATGATAGCATTCAGGTGAGCCTGTCCTTGCTGACCATAGTTACCCTTCCTGGGAGCCTTGCATTCCTTATTTATGTGACCTGGTATGCCACAATTATAGCACACAACTCATGGTCAATCAAAACGCCTAGGGGCTTTGCATTCTCGAGCTCGGTGGCCGGGGATACCATAATTGTAACAGTTATCATTGTTGTTACCTCTTATCGCTCGAGGCGGATACTGCTGGATTGCTTGTGTTTGTTGGGGTTTCTTCCCTCCGTCCCAAATCCTTTTCTGTCCTTAAGGGTACGCTGGTTTCTGTCCAGAATGACCCTTCTGTGGAGGCCAATTTCCAAATGGTTTCGAATTCTGGCAACCATCGTTCTCCAACACCGTAGCCAACCTCACTAGAGCTTCAAATGACTGGTTCAGGTACCCCATAGTCAGATGTCGGAGAGACAAGTTGAGACCCCGATGATACTTCTTGATTTTCTTCTGGGGTGTGTCCACCATATGTGGAGCAAAGCGAGACAGACGCTCAAACCGAGTAGTGTACTCTCGGACAGTCAGATTCCCTTGAGTCAACTCCATAAACTCTTTCTCTCTCTTGTCCTTCTCTTCTTCAGGAAAATACTTCTCGAGAAATCTTTCCTTGAACACCACCCACGGCATTCTCCTTGCAGCTTCTTCCCCTATGGTCGCCTTTTCAGCATCCCACCAATCAGCCGCTGCATAAGACAGTTGAAAGATAGCCAACTGCACTCTATGGTCTCAAAAATACACTCCATCTGGCGTAGCCATTGTTCCGCTTGCCAAGGTTCATCAGTCCCAGCAAAATACTCAGGTCGCAGAGCGCGAAACTCCTTGAGAAGCTTATCTCCAGTCTGGTGAGCTTGCCTCCCATTCCCGTTATGATTCCTATTATGATTATTGTTCCTCGCATTTTGATCACTAACTCTCTCCAATCTTCTTACAAAAGCCTCAAACATTCCGGTTAGATCCACTACCGGGGGTGCATCTTCAATAGCGGGACGATTCCTGAGATTTCTTCCAGCCATAAAATTGAGAGAATGGTACCTATTCATTGATCAACAAGAATTCGGTCAATCTCTCGAGAAGAAGGAAAATTCTAAACGATAGAAAGCGACTAAACACGGAATGAAGTCAAACTATCTTATCTTAATTCTATCTTAATGGGAGATCTTATGTGTCTTGGACAATTGGTCGAGCCATAACCTGGCTCTAATACCAAAAAGCCTGTCACGTCCCGACGTAGCATAATTCAGGAAAGCATTTAATTTCCTTTATGGACTCGTAGGTCGTGACAAGTGAGAATGACCAATTGTCCCTGTAACAGATAACTTAAAAGCATTTCTAAAGAGAAGGATACTAAATAAACATAAGCTCCAAAGTTAAACTTACTAAACTATTACATCAGTCAAGTCTTAGGCACAAGCCGCCTTATTCAAATTCTAATAAAGTGTTTATTACATCTCCAAAAAAAGACATAAGAAATATAATTAGCCCTCCTGGAAAGTCTCCTGACCCTAAGTAGCATAGTCAAAGTACCCTGGTTGCTCCTGACCTGGAAAATCTGGACATAGAGTCCAGGACGCATCAACGTCGTCAGTTATGCAAGCTGGTGAGCAAAATAAACAAGTGCTCGCAATGTATATATAAGCATATTATTAACGGTGCAATTTAACTGTAAAAGCAATAATTCAAGGTTCCAACTTCAACATAAGTCACGTGGGGATATAGTAAACAATAAATATGAGACCGTGCATGAACAATGTTTTATCTCATCTTACTGACTCCTTTTTCTCAACAAAACACAAGATCACATCATCCAAACTCCCTCGTTCTAGTACCTTGAAAATACTCGGGTAGCCACACTATAGTACAACGGGTACCAGGGAATGTCCAATCAGCCTTGATCCACGGCATCACACTATAATACCACCACGGCATACCAGAGACAACCTCGATCAGTATCCGGAACTCGGGTATTAGGGAGTGTCCGTGGAGGCGTCACACACTATAGCACTACCATGGGTGCCAGGGAGTGTCCAATTTGCCACCGTCATATTAAAAAGGTACCCTAAAACAACATCATCACGACATCCACTGCTTCGATCCATGGCATTACACTATAGTACCACCACGGCATACCAGAGATTACCTCGATCAGTATCCGGAACTCGGGTATTAGGGAGTGTCCATGGAGGCAACTCATACTACTACACAATCCCTTTTACTCTTTTCACACTTTTCTCACATACTACGCATGTCGACTCCACCTCGACCCTATCATGCATGTCAATGTCCATGAAATTGTAACCCTAAACAAATGTATGGAAAGTGTGAAATCATTGAGTTAGCACCCACGATCTAAATCATCAAGTCATATATGAAACAATAAGTAAATTTATCAAAAACTACTTTAACACGCTTTTACAGCTACTAGTACACAAGCATATCCACTTTGAAGTAATGCCCTTAAAATTGAGTTATAATTTTTATGGGTGAATTACACATCAAAAGAAAGTTCTTTGAGTCTAGTTTCCAACGCTTAAAACGGTGCGCGTTTTCGAGTTTTCTAGAGGAAGTTATGGCCGTTTTAGTAAAAGCCGTCAGTGCTGAAATATGTCAATCGATTGACAAAAGTGTCAATCGATTGGATGACATGTCAATCAATTGGATGACATGTCAATCGATTGCATATGTTCCAATCGATTGGTATTAGTAGTTTCTCCCCTGTTACGAATTTGAAGCCTGTTTTTGACCCATTTTTCACTTCTGTTTCAACCAAGACATGTAATATATGGATTTCTTCATTTTTCCACAAGGATTACGAATACGCAGTCGGTTTTATCTAATTTCAATCGTAGCTCTCAGATTTCACGTAAAACCGAGAGGTGACAAAACTTTAAATCAACGATACGTCGCGATACGGATGAATTAAGCCGTAGTATTCGAACCGCAGCTTATTGGGACTAAGATCTTTCATTCCCAATTTACAGAATTGATTTTGGTTAAGATTTATAAAACTCCAATTCTCAAGCTTCAATGGTGATTTCATATATATACATATATACATACATCTATATACACTGAAATATACATATATATACGTGGCGAGTGAGTTTATAATACTCATAGAGGTTAATTATTCAAAGAATTGAGACCGAGAGTTTCCACCGTTAAATCCGCCGTCGATTCCGTCGTTAGAAAACTACTCCGTTCTTGATATATATAGCTATGTATGTAACTGAATATATATATAATCTGTATGTGTATGTGTGTGTATTGTTCTTGAGAGAGTATTAGAGAATTGAGAGAATTAGAGGGAGATTGAGAGATGCAGAGAGATTGAGAGATATAACACACATATATATAAACTGAGAGTTGTGGCCTCCAAGCAATAGGGAGATTTCTCCCGGTGTGGTTGAGCTCACGTGCTCCCACACCACAAACGCGGTATAAGGCGCAGACTGAAATTAAAACTGGTATTTTATGGTTAAAAATGAAATATAGGAAAATAATTTTTAGCGAATGAATAAATTCTGGGTTGTACCAAAAATATAGATATCGATTTTGAAACCATAGAAAATATTTTCTGTATTTATGGAAATTACAGTTTGACCCCCAAATAAATATTTATTAAAAAGAAATATTCATATATTAAGGAAATGAAATACAATATTTATTTATTAATGAAAATAAAATACTGGGTGTTACAGTTGGGGTTGTGAAAGGATCTTCTCCTACCTCCTCGTCAAATGTTGCATCCAAGAGGTGCTTGGACAATGGCTAAATCTCTCACATTAAGCCTAGTAGGAGTAGGTTAGATTAACTTCTTTTGATATTTCTCTTGATTTTGATAGCATGCTCATCTTGTTTGATTTATCAAGTTATTTTATTTTGTTGTTCATAGCTATCCCATCCTCCGAAGGAGATAATGCATAATTTTGACCTTATAATTGGTAGTTTTTCATATATATGCATATGTTGAGGGGGAAGATATCATTATGTTTACTTTAGTTAAATTGGTATCTGTGGACACGCAGAATTCTACCTCTTTGTTTGTTTGAAACTATTTTTTGAAAGGAAAGGAAAAGGTCTATTAAAAACAGATACAGAGTCGCCACTTGGTCTTTAGGGAACCAAGAAATCCAATTTGACTCACCCAAACGGATAAAGGGCACTGGCCTTTCATAACCAAAGAACTTGGCTCGGGGTTTTGGTACAAGAGAGGAAGGAGCCTTTGTCATGATTAAAACACTCTTAACTCGCCCCGTCTCTCGACGGGTCTCAATTAGCATCCAAATAATCATCTTTTACTATGTTTGATTCGACAATTAATACTGTGATAGTATATTACATTTCATAAGAGAAATAGAAGATCAAAAGATAAGATATCATTCATAAAATCTAAGCCAAATATCTCACAATGCAAAGGTGAAAGATCACATAAACAAACCTAGGAAAAATCGTCTAATCACATATCCAGTAATCAAGTTTTCCTAATCTAGGATGGGACATGGATTATTCTTGAAACAAATAATCAAAGAGATCAAAATATGCTTAGCAAGCTAGAATGATGCATGTTAATCTTTTGGAAAAGAAGGCCTCTCAATCCCCGGGTTGGCTGAGAAAGGATGATTAGATCGAGGGAAAGCATAGACGTATGATCAAGTTCATTCCTTATAATCTTCTTAGATTAGGAGTCATAAAAACCCTAAATCTTGCATGGATGCAATGCATGGCCTCAGAATGTGTCAAGGTTGTAATGTGTTTGTGTACATGAGTTTTCTAAAGTAACTTAGAAGTCTAGGATATGAATGCATGCATGGAGAAATCATCATGGGATATGTACAAATATGGTATGGATCTAGGATATGAATTAATTTGAGGTACATATAAGCATCAAATCAAAGGATGGAAGTAAAAGTATACTTGCTGTGAATAGTGGACAGAACAGTGACTTGATCTTGTGGAAATTGAAAAGTAGGATTAAAAATATTTTCAATGCATGATTTTTTATGGAGATCATCCTTATTGTGTCTAGAACACATATCAAAAAGCCAATCCTCAATAACTATTACAGATTGAGATAAATCATATAAACAATAGAGGTTACTTAGAAACAGAGTCTGTACCGTCGACAGAAATGTCAAAAAATCTTAGAAAATGAAAAAGAAACATCTAAAGGCCTATTTTATACAAAAAGTTCCCTAAGACACTGGCGTTCAAGGGAAAAAATGAGTTGGGACCACTCCTTTTGGAAAAGTTTTCTGTAAAACAAGTTGAAAGTGGACCTAGCTGCTTTGACAACAAAAATAAAATGTCTGGATGGAATGTTTTGGGTCAAAATTGAACCATTCAAGCTAAGCCAAAAGTCTTGGATGTTTTATAATGAGTTAAGAAGCCTTTCCAAGTTGTCTCATGATCATACCTTGATTATTGAGCTATAGAGAAATCTTTGAACTCAGATCATTCACTGTTTTGAAGATTTTTGGTAAAACAAAGCTTATTTCTTGGAATCCAAATGTCTGGGGTTTTAAAGGGGTTTTGAAATAGGGGTTTTGAAAGCACATTTCCAGCACAAAAAGGGGATTCAAACCACTTGGAAGATCATCATCAAATGTAGTAACCCGTATTTTTTTGTTTAAATTGACTATTTAGACTTCGTGTGCGATTTTAGCAAAAAATAGTCACAGGGTATTTTGGTCATTTTTCCAATTTTATAAGTCATGGACTGAAAATATAACTTTTGGGAAAAGTTGCGTAAGATTAAATGATTTGCTATTCGTATTGGAAGTTAAGAGCTTTCGATATCTATTTAGAAGATATCTCGATTTTAGTCAAAAAAACATCGTAAAGAGTATTATATTGCATATTCTATTTTGAGTAAATATCTTAAAGAATATTTCATATCATATCCCTTTTAAAATATCTTAAAGAATATTCAATAGCATATTCCTTTTTGAAAATATCTTAAAAAATATTCTATAGCATATTCCTTTTGAAAAACTATATATATGGATGTTATGCTTCATTACTTTTACACCTAAAGTTCATAGAAATCAAAGAGAAGTTCTAAGAGAAAGTTAGAGGAATACGAAGCGAAGTGTTTGAGTTGCTCAACATCATTTATAGGTCCCGGGTCGTGTACAATATGCTTTCTAATTCTCTGGAGTATTTCTTTGTTATATCTACTTGTACTCTTTTTGCAGTTATATTTTCCTTACATTTAGAATCAATGAGTATGTTTTTATTGCTAAGTGCTATGGGACTAAAGGGTCATGTGCAAGGAGCACCTACCAACAGTCCAACAGGCCTCAGGGACCAACGTACTGGAGACGGGTGAGGTGACGTGAGGTGACTCTTTGCTATGTGACCAAGAGGAACCTGGTATGATGCTCTTTATGTGAGTGGTTGGTTCGAGTGAGCAGTTGGTTTGTGTGATTGGTCTTTTTATTTGATTTTGTTGTACCTTTTGAGCTTTTGGTATTCCTGTCATATTGTATCCTTCCCGGTGTAGTTTTTAGATGCAGGTAGTGCCGGAGACCGAAGCCTAGAAGGGAGATAAGGCTAAAGATGATATAGGAGATTTGTGGAGAATATGGGCCTATTGGGAGTTTTAAAGAAATATTGCACTTTAATTTTAAGGATTCAAAGTGTAATTCATTTTATTTTTCAATGAAAATACGCTTTATTTTTGCAGGGCGTCAGCAATTATATTGTGCTTTCATTTGGAATCAAAGCGCATGTGTTTATTGCTAAGTGCTATGGGACTAAAGGGTCATGAGCAAGAAGCACCTACCAATAGTCCAACAGGCCTCAGGGACCGACGTACTGGAGACAGGTGAGGTGAGGTGAGGTGAGGTGAGGTGAGGTGACTCTTTGCTATGTGACCAAGAGGAACCTGGTATGATGCTCTTTGTATGAACGGTTGGTTCGAGTGAGCAGTTGGTTTGTGTGACTGGTCTTTTTATTTGATTTCGTTGTACCTTTTGAGATTTTGATATTCCTGTCATATTGTATACTTCCCGGTGTAGTTTTTAGATGCAGGTAGTGCCGGAGACCGAAGCCCGGAAGGGAGATAAGGCTAAGGATGATATAGGAGATTTGTGGAGAATATGGGCCTGTTGGGAGTTTTAAAGAAATATTGTACTTCTATTTTAAAGAATCAAAGTATAATTCATTTTATTTTTCAACGGAAATACGCTTTATTTTTGTGGGGCATCACAAATGGTATCAGAGACTGTCCCTAGCCGGAAGTGTAGGACTATATTGAGGTTTGATAGTCTACATTGCCTGGGAGGAGTCGAAGAAGGTATAAAAATATTTGTTTTATAAAACAAAATAGACTATATTTGTTTTAAACATTATTTTAATAAATTTATGAAGTTATTTGCCAAATGGTTTTATCTCTAGATTTCGGGACGAAATCTCTGTTAAGGAGGGTAGATTGTAGTAACTCGTATTTTCATGTTTAAATTGATGATTTAGACTTCGTGTGCGATTTTAGCGAAAATTGGTCACAAGGGTATTTGGTCATTTTTCTAATTTTATAAGTCATGAACTGAAAATATAACTTTTGGGAAAAGTTGCGTAAGGTTAAATGATTTGCTATTTGTATTGGAAGTTAAGAGTTTTTGATATCTATTTAGAAGATATCTCAATTTTAGTCAAAACAATATCGTAAAGAATATTATATAGCATATTCTATTTGTGAAAATATCTTAAAAAATAGAGTTAATTAGTAATAAATCCAATCTACTCTAAGATTGTTGTAATTGACCCAACCCATACAACATTTTAATGATAGGTCCAATTGTTTATTTAGTGACCAAACTATCCCTATGACTCATCAAAAGAATCTTTCCCATTTAAACTCACCCAAAATCAAGGGTTTTTAAATTGTAAATACTATATATAGATAATATATAGATATATATATATATATATTGCATCTTCACCAACGTTTCATACTCTCTCTCTCTCTCTAGAAAAATGTACTACATATCAGTTGATTGTCCACCTCCTTCTAAGAACATACACAGTTCTACATTTAATTGCAAGCTAAAAAACTTCCTAGGCGTCCAAAAAGTGTGACGGTGAGGCTCCAGCCGTACGGCTTTGACGAGTAGCGACAATGGGGAGAAAATGTGAGTTTTTTTTCAGTCGTGTAAAATTTTGGTACTACATGTTGATGTATGATTTTGATGGATCATTCATTGTGGGATTGAAGACAAGATTTGGGGAAAAATTAGTTTTTGCGTGTGATTGCAGTCTGGAATTTAGCACTCACTATTGCATGTTTGGAAATTTTGTAAAATTCCTCAAGAACTTTCTGTGGTGTGAAAATTCTCCAACAATAATTGACTTTGATGGATCGTTCATTCCGTAGTGCAAAATTAACACTGCAGATGTATTAAATTTCACACTATTGCTCTTTCGCAGCATGGTTTGACGAAAACCAAAAAAGAAGCAGCTATCTTGGCGAAGATAACCAACACAAATTTGTCAATTTTTTTTTCAGCAGAGCCATGTTTATACTTTTCTCTATTGGACGTGCTCAAGGCTTTCACAACCTTCGCAGGGATGTGATGGCTTCATATTGGTGCTTTTGAAATGGTGTTATCTGCTATAGTTTCATTGTGGGATTGATGGTTTTTTCTTTTCTTTAAATTTGTTTGCCTTTTATATTGGTCTTATTTTTGAATGTGATTGGGGTGGAGTAGCATGGTCCTATTGGATGCATGCAAGGTGTTTTGTCGAATTGTTTGTCTTGTGCTCTTGACTGATATTTGAGAGTGGATCTTGGATTAATTTGTTCTTAATCTTTATGTTTTTGAGAAACAAATTTGATTTGTGGCAGTATGTAAAACATTTTGATCTTAATAGGGTTTTCGTAGTATCAGTTTGAAATTTCATACTACTCGCAATGAAAAATTTAATCTAAACATTATTCAGCAGTGTGAAATTTCACACTACTCGCAGTGAAAAATTCATTCATTTATTCCAATTAAGTTGATATCTTCTCCTCGATCTATTGTTATCTACTTCAATCTTAAAACTCTCACGAATGCAGTATAATACATACTGTCATGAATGATAATTGGTAGAATAGAAAACCCATGGATGGCATTAGCAAGATGTGACAAACTCATAATGTAGATACGTAAAATCCTGAGACTTTATTTTCATTTATTAGATATCCAAAAACAAAGGGATAGGAGATCAAATTTTTCAACAATTTTCTTTTTCAAAACCTAACGTGATTTATGGCACAAATACAAAAAATGGAAAGAACTATAATTATGGGATATTAATTCAAAATGAGATATTGGCAAGTCAAAATCCTATCATAACCAACAGAATTAATGTGTATATATAGCAAGTCAAAATCAGATTTAATGAAAACAGTGAAATTTTGCAGTGTAAAATTTCACTAATAAACCAGTTGCAGTGTAAAATTTCACACTAATAAACCAGTTACAGCATAACAATGAACTATTTGCAGTGTAAAATTCAATACCCGCAGAAAGACTAATTTATGATGTGATATCTAGATTGAATATGCAATACACTGTGAATTAGAAATGGTGAAATTCATTTGTAACCGTTTTGTAAAGTAATATCCTAAAATATTAGGATAAAATTTCTATATATATATTGTAACCAATATCAATTGGGATTTGATAAGATTTGGTCAAATTTGGTAACTGATTCAATCATTAAATCTTAATTAAATATATGTATATATATATGTATATATATACGATTCTGTATATATAGGTTAGGGGTAGAAAAGACATCTAATAATTCTATAATAGGAAAATTTGGACTAATCTCTAACAACATTTACAATTATAGGGTCTATCATTGAGAAGTACCAATTGGTGGGTCTATTACAACAAACATTGGTAGAATGGGATTTTTCACTAAATTTTTCTAAAAAATATTCAATAGCATATTCCCTTTTGAAAATATCTTAAAGAATATTCTATAGCATATTCCCTTTTGAAAAACTATATATATGGATGTTACGCTTCATTACTTTTACACCAAAAGTTCATAGAAACCAAAGAGAAGTTCTAAGAGATAGTTAGAGGAATAAGAAGAAGCGAAGTGTTTGGGAGTTGCTCAACATCATTTATAAGTACCGGGTTGTGTATAATATGCTTTCTAATTCTCCGGAGTATTTCTTTGTTATCTCTACTTGTACTCTTTTTACAGTTATATTGTGCTTTAATTTGGAATCAATGAGTATGTGTTTATTGTTAAGTGCTATCGGACTAAAGGGTCATGAGAAAGGAGCACCTACCAACAGTCCAACAGGCCTCAGGGACCGATGTACTGGAGACGGGTGAGGTGAGGTGAGGCGACTCTTTGCTATGTGACCAAGAGGAACCTGGTATGATACCCCTTGTGCGAGCGGTTGGTTCGAATGAGCAGTTGGTTTGTGTGATTGGTCTTTTTATTTGATTTCGTTGTACCTTTTGAGCTTTTGATATTCCTGTCATATTATATACTTCCCGGTGTAGTTTTTAGATGCAGGTAGTGCCAGAGATCGAAGCCTGGAAGAGCGATAAGGCTAAGGATGATATAGGAGATTTGTGGAGAATATGGGCCTGTTGGGAGTTTTAAAGAAATGCTGTACTTTTATTTTGAAGAATCAAAGTGTAATTTATTTTATTTTTCAATGGAGGAGAGAGAAGAGACCAAAGGGAGGGAGAGAGAGGAGAGAGAGGGGTATTTTAGACATTTTAGGAAAGTAGTTGATTGATTTTTAATTTCTACACTTTAAATAGATTTCCTTTTATTTTTCAAAAAGTACATGACTGACTTTTAAATTGTCAATAATAATTGACTGATTTTTAATTTTCCCTTTTATTTTTTGGCATTGTTATGCCATTTTCAACCGCATGCCATATGTTATGCCAATTGCATATTATAACATAAACATCAACGCTATGATTGGGAATTTATGAGAGTAAAAAAAAAAAGAGAAAGTCATAAGTAAGGAGAGAAAAGAAGAGAAGAGAAAGGATGGTGTTTTCTTTCATCTTGATTGGGAGTTGCGGAGAGAAGAGAAAGTAACTTTCTTTCCCTTTGATTGCAAGTTGAGAAGAAAAGAAAATAAAATAAAATAAAGTTACCATTCTACCCCACTTAGATGGAGTTACAATTAGGTCAGACTAAACTAGAAGGGTATAGTGGGTATTACGAAATTTTAATTAATCTTCACTTTCTTTTCTCTCATTTTCTTCCCAATTTGGACAGAAAGAAATTGAAAGAAAGTGGGGCTAGTTTTCTCTCATTTTCTCTCCTTTTATCTCCTCATTAAAACTCGCAATCGGGAGAAAGTGAGAGAAGGTGAAGTACTTTCTCTCCCTTTCTCTTCTTTTCTCTCATTTTTTAAACTCCCAATCATAGCGCAATTGGTGCAACAAATGACACATGTCATTTGTGTTACATCAACAAATGAGTATTGAAATAATATATTTTGACAATTTTCTTTACTATGTTTTACAAATTTTGCATCCCAAATGCTTCTCCAATACATGTGGTAGTGATATCACTTGATTTTGATTGAAGGATATTGAAGTGTCTCATTGCCACATGGTTTTTTATTTTTGGACTGCAAAGTTCTCCACCCACATGTATTTGGGAAGTATTTGTGACGCAAAATTTGGGAAGCATATACATTTATTAATAACCCTTTCGCCCCTTAACAAAAGACTACTTTGAAAGACAAATGGTAGTTGAGCCAAAATGAGTAACGATTGGGACACACCCAAAGACACAAATTTTGAGACACAACCCAAAAGATGTGTCTATCTCTCTCCTGTGTGCCACTGACACGAGAGAGATAGACACATCTCTTGGATTGTGTCTTAAAAGTTGTGTCTTTGGGTGTGTCTCAAGTATTACCCGACCAAAATATAGCATTTGAAATGACATGTAGCATTGGAACAAAAATGTCGATAGCATTTTGACACTGTAGCAATGTCAAAAAATAGAATTGGCATGATGAAAATGGCATGTAGGTGGGGGAACTTTGTAGCCCAAAAAAAAAACCATGTGACAATGGTACACTTCAATATCCTTCAATTAAAATCAAGTGGTACCACTACCATATGTATTGGGGAAGCATTTGGAATGCAAAATTTGTAAAACATAGCTAGGAAATGGTCAAAAAAATGTCATTTCAATACTCATATGTTGAGGTGGCACAAATGGCATGAGCTATTTGTTGTGCCAAATATGGCATGAAATGTATTATGCCAAAATTTGGCATAACATATGGCATGGGGTTGGAGCAGCTATGTTTGATGTTTATGCTACGATATGAAATTGGCATGACACGTAGGTGGGAAACTTTGAAGCACACAAAAAAAAGAAAAAAAAAAAAAAAAAAAGAAACCATGTGGCAATGGGACTGTAGTACCTTGTATTGTCAATAATTATTTAATACACAAAATTTCTATATACTTCTCTTGATCATATTTGAAATTTTATCTTCAATCGATCGAAACTCTTTCGATCGATCGAGCATTTCAATGTTCAAGCGATTGAACCCTGTTCAATCGATCGAAACCTACCGACATAAATTTAATACGTGGTCCCCACTTCAATCGATCAAACCTTTTTCAATCGATCAAACATGACCGATCTGCTTTCGAGAGATCGAACTGACTTCGATCGATCGAACATGTAATTATTCAAATTTCCATGTTTCATGCAAAAAGAGCCACCTGTACCCCATATCTTCTATATATATGTGTGTGTGTGTGTGTGTGTGTGTGTGTGTGTGTTGTGCTCGTAAGTTTTGGATTGTTGAAACCAGAGAGAAAGTTTAGAGAGAGAGTGTGTGTGTGCTTATACTTATATATACATATACATCAATATATATAGATACACTCATAGAGATATATATATACACTGTCGAGTAGAGAGAGAGAGAGGAGTAGAAGAAGAAGAAAGAGAAGAGAAAGAGAATAGAAAGAGAAGAGAGACAAAAGAGAAGAGAAGAGAGAGAAAGCTTGGCCTCAAAAGACAAACATACAACCAAACGCGCACGACGTTCGGTGAGTCTTTACTCACTTGGTCTCATTTATATAATGTTATTATAAGTTTTTGGTATGTTTAAACGTATTTATCACGCCCATAAGACGTTTATATAGCTGTTACGAATCTGCTGGAGACGACGATTCTCGAGCGATCAATCGATCGAAGGTTCAATCGATCAAATAGATTTCGATTGCTCAAAAATTACTTCTCCTCAATCGATCAGAATGACTTCAATCGATCAAACTTTGCAAAACATAGATTATTTCGTTGATTTATTATATATAAGGTTCAGTTGTTCGATTCTCGATTCAGACTTCTATTATGCGATTATGGGTTAATCTGGGATAATGTGACAACACAGATAAGTATGCTTAAGAAGAATGGATTAACGTAATAACGTTAGATAATGTGCGGTTCATGTATGAGTTCGATATCCGTTCTTTTCAATCAGAGTAGTCAGGCCACAGTGGGAAGTCATGTATCTGTTAGGGATATATACTAGAAGCCATGCTTTATGTAGTTGATTTATTATTCATTTAATAAAATCAGTTAATCCATTTTTTATGAGAATCTGTGTGGGAAATTTTTGTATTATATTATTTATTTAATATTATGCATGTGTGTCTCTCATTCTATATAGTAGGTGGTTTGGTGTGTAGAGTTCGTATTACACACAGAAGATCAGGCCATCAGATATTATAGAATGTAAGATTTTGGTTTACAGTCTTAGATGGGATTGGACACACCATCGGTAGGACTGCAGCATGGTGTTGTAGTAGGTTTATCATGACTGCGGGAAACGGTACAGTTTTAACTCACTATGCTGGTACATTTTGTGTATTAAACGGGACTGACTTGGGGTAATTATCTTTATACTGACTTATAAGATAATTAATATCTCATGGCTATTATGAGTGCTTATGCTCTAAATCCTAATTTAATTTATAGACACGTACATTTGATATTTATACTTTGATCCCTAAAAGGGTGAGATCCTTAAATGGGTCAATATCTCATTGGATTGGGTGGCAATATTAATTGTGTGGTGGATATTAATTAATGATGGAATCCATGTCTCAATTTTGGGATTGATGATATCCCCTTGAGAAAGCTTATAAGTTTTGATTATGTCAAACCATGCAGGTGGATTTTGTATCCGACATATCAAATAAGTTAAGCAGAGGATTTCAAGGAATTTTAAGAGATTAAATAGATATGATTGTCAGTAATTATATTTAATTAATAGATATCTGTAATCTTAACATGGGGAGATAATAAGCATTTAATAACATGGAGCTCGAAATATATTTTTAAGATAAGAGTAGGAGTGCAATTATAATTCAGTTCGAATTAGGGTTTCCTAATTCCATAAGGAAGCCTATTCCTTATTGACTTCTTATGGTCCTTATCGTAGCCTATATATATGCTGCCATGGCTCTTCTCTCAGGTTGCATGATTTCACATTCTAAGCTTCCCTTGACCTCCTAGCTTTCTTCTAGAAGGGTTTCCACCAAACCCTAGTCTCTATGAGTATTCAAGAGACATAGGAGTGAAGATTGCTAGCGTCGGACAACGCTCACTAAAAGAGCTTTGGACTGCTCGATACTGATCGAAAGTTGCTGAATTTTTTACACAACGTTCCTGACGTCGAGACGGAGCTGCTGTTAAAAATTCAAGTAAATCGGAGATCGTTTAGTCCTCCTGACGATCACATCTTTGTCGGATCAATGTGATCGGGATTGAATCGTCACAGCAATCAAAGAGATTGTTATAACTGGGAATAGAAAATAGAACGTAAAGAGGGGAGAGCAGAAAACATAAAGGATTTCGAAAGAGCCCACACTCAGTTCGATATTCTGGCAGCAAAGGAATACGGTAAAAGATCGTGAGCTGTTATCGAGCCCGTGTTCTCGATTCGTCTACTACAGCAATCCGTTTTTGCAGTTCAAGGTAACCCTAGTTTCGCCCTTGTAGGGTTATTTTAGTTTTCATGTAATTTTTTTTATAGTACCAACTTATACGCACTGTCAATGGATTCTGGGAACGTAGTTTCCTAATAGTGGTATCAGAGCAACGTTGATTCTGCGTATGGGTTGGACGCAACCATGTTGTCCAATAAAATAGATCTTATGCGTGTTTTGATGGATGGATAGAACGTAGAACTGTGCTAACCCTTGTTTTGCAGCGTTCTTATTCCACTATTATGGTCACTGATTTTGTGTGATTGGATCCCACGATGGTTTTATCCGTGGTTAATTTTGCTGTTTTATTATAGCATGTGAACTCCTTTATGGAGGCATAGGATTTGTGTGTATTGGATCCCACGCTTGATTGATGTGTGGTTAATTTACTGCAAAGAAATAGCATGTGGACTCCTATATGGAGGCATAGGATTTGTGTAATATATCTCAAGTAAATCCGTGAAGACAGTTCGTGAAGACAGTTTACAAGCAGTTTCAGAAAGCAATTTGGAGGCAATTTCTGAAGGTTGTTTCAGAAAACAGTTCTGGAAGGCAGTTGCGTAGTGGCAATATAGAGCTAATCGGGTTCCATGAAGATTTCTTCACAAGAGTTGCAGCTTGACCATAATAGTGGGATTCCTATTTTATTGTGGTTTTCTTATTTATGTGTGATTGAATGATTATTATTGTTTCATGTTTAATGAATAGGACAACATCGATAATTGTTCCTAAACCTATTTCAGATGTCTAGCTGCATGTTTAATTTATATTAATTTAAAATGATGGACAACTACACGTGTATTTAGAAATAAAACTAATTCCATATTTTGAAAACATAAGTACTTATTTTCTAAAATCATGAGAATAGAATAATTTATTATCTACACATGTGGGTTTCAAGTAAGGATGAATTAATCCTTGTCAAGTATTTCATTATTTTTTATTAATTAAATTAAAAGTTTTTCTAAAAAATTATAACCCTCAATTTTTTTTAAAAATTCTAAGTGGGAGAGGGAATTTATCAAGTATAAATCCCATGGTCTCCATCACTGGTTTGTAGATGATATGATTAATTTTGTGTGATGGCTCTAGTGTCATCCTCCCCATCGGATGTAGTTAATCATGGAATTATCAGTACAAACTTCTTTAAAAGAATGTTTTGGGTGATTGTTGGTGTGGGTCACCTCTCCATCAGAGGTGTTCCTCATGGAACTTGATGTTGTCAGTATCAAGATATAAAAAGTATTCTTTACTTTTCTAAAGATTTGCAGTGTGGAAGTAAAGGTCGAACCCACAGAGATTGATTTACTACGACGACTTAATTTTAAAACCTAAATTTAGTTAATTATGAAAACGGATTTGATTTTAATTTGAATTAAACTCAGAACATAAAAATAAATCTAAACTATGAAAGCAATTTAAATAGTTGTTTTAAATAATGTTTAAGGAACCTAGGATTGCAAATCCACCACTAGCTTCATAATAAGAATATTTATGAATTACTTTAGCCTATTAAGTTGGATGAATATGGAGAATTATAGCTACAAGCCCAATTCCTCCGACAAGAAGATAATCATGGTTCAAGCACCAACATAATCCATCTGCGGTTAGCACGAATTATCCCACACTAAACTAGGGTTGTGATCTAATCCATCTAACCTAGGCATGGACTATTCGGATACTTGATAGCACGAATCAATAAAGCACCATCACATGTAAACAATCTAAACAAGCACAGCAAGAATAGATCATTGAGCACATCACAGTCAAAATAGATCTAAGACAAGAATAAACTTTGAAAGCAATGATTTAATCAATAGAAGTACGATTTATTTATAAAAATCCTCTGAACATGTGACTGTCATCCATACATAATAAAACTAAAATAAAAACATAAATAAAACCCTATTACTCGTCTAGGGCTTCATTGAAACCCTAGATCTATGATCTAGCCGTCCATGGAAGTGATAGATAGCAAGAGGTTGATGGAGGAGGCCATGGGAATCCTTGGTCTTCTTCTTCTTCTCCTTGCTTCCCTCCCTTCAATGGCTGAAAGTGTGTATGTATATGTGTGTATAATATTTGCTAACCCCTAATTGAAGTAAAAATAAGATATATATAGAATTACAACAAGTTTTGGAAGCCTTCACAACTCGTAACGGACTGAAACTGATGTAATTTACAATCTGGACGCAGTTAGGACATCTCGTTTGCACAGGAGTCTTCAGTATACTGAAATACGCAACTTTGCTTTTTACACATATCGCGCGAGCGGGTCGCGCGAGCGCGACAATTGGTCCTTCGCGCGCGCGGATCGCGCGAGCGATTATGGGGTTCTCGCGCGAGCGATTCTCGGATTTCGCGGGCGCGGGTCGCGCGCGCGACTTGGCTTTTTCAGCTTCTTTTCTTCTGCTTTTTCACCCTGTTTAGCCTGGTTTACTTGATTTCTTCCAAAACCTGTCAGAATATAGAAAACGAAGTAAAAATATACAAAAACAGGATAAAAAGGTACTAACAAATGCTTGTTAAGGCGTATAAATAGGATTTGTTCTCTCCCGATCAGAACTCTTGACCTAGAATTAAGTGATGGTATACACTTAGCTATAAATAATAATATCCTCTCCATCTGAGTCACTGTTATTATTTATAGGACCAAAGCAAGTCAGCAGTTTAATTTTATTAGGCAAAGTACATTGCCTAGATAATAAAATTAAAAGGCAATTGTCTATCTGAACAAATGATGGATAGTATATGGCTTCCCATCGAGTCATACTATTCGCGGTGTATCAGGTTGCTGGAGGATTCTTTTCAAATATGGTAGAGGGAACCAATATTTTCAACTCGAATCCATAGTAATTTTTGCCCAAACGTAATTATTTATGTTATGTGATTCTCAGGCTTTTAAATGGGTACTTTCAATCCACTTGCTGTTATACTTAAAGAAAACAAACTTACTGGACCAAACTATATAGACGGGAAAAGGAATTTGGATATTGTGTTAACTGCTGAAGAGTACAAGTTTGTGCTTACTTAAGAATGTCCTGAGCAACCTGGTGAGGGGAAAACCGCTGAGGAAACCCAGGCTCACAAGCAATGGGTCAAGGCTGATGAGATGGTACGGTGTTACATTTTGGTATCCATGTCAAATGTTCTGCAACATCAGCATCAGTCAATGACCAGTGCCTATGACATGATGGAGAGCCTACGAGAGATGTTCGGGGATCAAAGTCGTGCTGCTAGGCAAGTTGCTATGAAAGACTTGATGAATACAACCATGGTTGAGGGTAGGCCTGTAAGGGATCATGTTCTTACGATGATATCTCTTCTTAATGAACTAGAGATCCTTGGAGCTGAAATCGACGGGGAAACCCAGGTCAATATCGTACTCCAGTCACTGCCAGAGTCTTTTAAGCAATTCCGCCTCAATTACAACATGAATAAATTTAAATATACTTTGGCGGAGCTGCTTAAAGAACTCCAGGCAGCTGAGGGTCTCAACAGAAAGTTAGGGAGTGCTCTTGTGTTTGAGAAAGGTTCTGCTTCAAAGCCGAAAGGCAAGAAGAAAATGAAAAAGGCTCAAAAGAAGGCCGCGGGTCCTCTGCCAATCCAAAGGCCACGAGGACAACCGGGAAAGCCTAAAGGCAAATTTTTTGTTTGCAAGCAGCCAAGACACTGGAAGAAGCAATGTCCAATTTATCTCGCCAGACAGAACAATCAAGGTAAATCTCATTTACTAGTTGTTGAATCATGTTTAGCGGTCCGATCTACCGGTACCTGGTGTGTAGATACGGGAGCCACTGACCATGTATGCAATTCTTTGCAGGGATTCCAGGGAATCAGGCAGCTCAGTGATGGAGAGATTTATCTATATATGGGAAATGCTACGAGAGTAGCAGCAGTTGCAGTAGGAGATCTACATCTTAGTTTTGGTAGAGATAGAATTTTAATATTAAGAAATTGCCTTTATGTACCTTCTATTAGAAGGAATTTAGTTTCAGTTTCTAGTTTAGTAAAGAATGGATATTCAGTTCATTTTAATAAAGTAGTAGTTATTAAAGAAAATAAACGTTTTATTTGTTCTGGTAAATTGGTGGATGATCTTTATATATTAAATCCTATCTCTCCTATACTGCAACTTAATGAATTGAATAACACAAATAGTTTGCCATTTAAGAGAAAAGAACCTTCGAGGATGAACCAAACGCATCTTTGACACTTATGCCTTGGTCATATTAATTTGAAAAGGATTCAAAGACTGGTTGAAAATGGGCCATTAGGCTCATTGGAAGTGAAGGCACTTCCAGTTTGTGAATCCTGCTTGGAAGGTAAAATGACCAAGAGGCCATTCTCGGCCAAGGGCTATAGAGCAAAAGAGCCGTTGGAACTGGTTCACTCTGATTTGTGTCGTCTTATGACTGTCCAAGCAAGAGGGGGATTTGAGTACTTTGTCACTTTCATCGATGATTACTCAAGGTATGGGTACATTTATTTGATGCAGCGTAAGTCTGAATGCTTTGAGAAATTCAAAGACTTCAAGGCTGAAACGGAGAAGTGTCTAGGTAAATGTATCAAGACACTACGATCTGATCGTGGTGGAGAGTACCTCTTGGGAGAGTTTAGGGAATACTTATTGGAGCAAGGGATTACATCCCAATTGTCTGCACCCCGTATGCCTCAGCAGAACGGTGTAGCATAAAGAAGGAACGGGACTCTCATGGATATGGTAAGATCTATAATGAGTTACTCGGATTTACCAATTTCCTTTTGGGGACACGCATTAGAGACAGCTGCATACATTCTAAACTTGGTACCATCTAAGTTAGTACCTACTACTCCCACAGAATTGTGGACTGGGCGAAAGCCTAGTCTGCGGCATGTTCGGATCTGGGGTAGTCCAGCACATGTGCTGAAAAGGAACGCAGAAAAGTTGGAATCAAGAACAGAAGTATGTTTCTTTGTTGGGTATCCAAGAGGAACTAAAGATGGTTTGTTTTATAGTCCTAAGGATCAGAAGGTTATTGGTAGCACCAATGCCACATTCTTAGAAGAGGACTATGTTATGGACCACAAGCCCAGAAGCTGTATTGTTCTAGAGGAAATGAGAGGAGAGACACCAAGACATACTTCTTCGATACCAATGGTACGAGAAGAAACACCTCAAGAAAGAGTTATCGATATTCCATTACCACGTCGCAGTGGGAGGATTATCGAAACTCGTGTAGATCCCGAACCAACCATTAACACGCAGGTTTCTGAACCAGTACAATGTGTAGATAATGGTGTATTAAGTTCAGAATCTTCACAACGAATTATCAGTGATACACAGACACGGGTTGTGCCTTGTCGTAGTGGGAGGGTTATTATTCAACCAGACCGGTATATGTTCTTGGGAGAGTCTTATGACCAGGTCCCTGATGAACAAGGTACCGACCCCTGTAACTACAATGAAGCACTCCAAGAGAAAGTTGCAGATCTTTGGCAAAAGGCTATGAAATCTAAAATGGAGTCTATGTACTCCAATCAAGTCTGGGATCTTGTAGAACCACCCAATGAAATAAAACCCATTGGATGCAAGTGGATCTATAAGAAAAAGAGAGGAGCAGATGGTAAGGTGGAAACCTTTAAAGCTAGGCTTGTTGCGAAAGGGTTCACTCAAAAAGAAGGAATCAGTTATGAGGAAACTTTTTCGCCGGTGGCAATGCTGAAGTCTATTCGGATTCTCTTGTCCATTGCTGCACATTTCGATTATGAAATTTGGCAAATGGATGTCAAGACAGCATTTCTTAATGGGAATCTTGACGAGTGCATCTATATGGTGCAACCAGATGGGTTCATCGCAAAGGGCCAAGAACACATGTTGTGCAAGCTTAAGAAGTCCATTTATGGACTTAAGCAGGCATCTAGGTCTTGGACTATCCGCTTTGATCAAGCAGTCAAGTCTTTTGGTTTTGATCAATGTACGGATGAATCCTGTGTGTACAAGAAACATGATGGAAGCATGGTGGTGTTCTTAGTACTATATGTGGATGATATCTTGCTAATCAGAAATGATGTGGGGGTATTATCTTCTATAAGGGTATGGTTGTCCAGTCAATTTGATATGAAGGACTTGGGAGAAGCCGGTCACATCCTAGGGATCAAGCTTATGCGAGATCGCAAGAATAGGATGTTGGGCTTATCACAAGGCACTTATATTGACAATATTCTTGCAAGGTTTAGCATGCAAGATTCCAAGAAATGATTCCTTCCCTTTAGACATGGAATTACTCTATCTAAGGATCGGTGTCCTAAGACACCTGATGAGATAGAGAAGATGAAGGCAGTTCCTTATGCCTCGGCAGTAGGAAGCATAATGTATGCTATGCTATGTACTAGACCTGACACCTGCTTTGCTGTTGGCATGGTTAGCAGATATCAGTCTAATCCAGGGCAAGAACATTGGACTGCGGTGAAAAATATTCTCAAGTACCTGAAAAGGACTCGAGACTATATGTTAGTTTACCAAGCAGACAGTCTTGTACCCATTGGGTACACAGATTCTGATTTCATGTCAGATAGAGATTCCAAAAAGTCTACCTCAAAATATGTGTTTACCCTAGGAGGTGGAGCCATTAGTTGGAGGAGTATCAAGCAGTCATGTATTGCTGATTCTACCATAGAAGCCGAGTATGTGGCTGCTTCGGAAGCCGCTAAGGAGGCCGTTTGGCTCAGAAACTTCCTTATGGATCTAAGAGTAGTACCTGCGGTACAATCGGCTATTACCCTTTATTGCGATAATAGCGGAGCAGTTGCTAACTCAAAGGAACCAAGGGCCCATAAGAAGGGAAAACACATTTATCGTAAGTATCACCCGATACGAGAGATCGTGCAAAGAGGTGATGTTGAAGTGACCAAGATAGCATCAGCAAATAACCTGGCAGATCCTTTCACCAAGAGCTTACCGACCAAGACTTTTGACAGTCATGTAGAAGGGATAGGAGTGAGGTGTGTCGCATCATGGCTTTGAGTCTAAGTGGGAGGTTGTTAGGGATATATACTAGAAGCCATGCTTTATGTAGTTGAGTAATTATTCATTTAATAAAATCAGTTAACCTATTTTTTTTGAGAATCTGTGTGGGAAATGTTTGTATTATATTATTTATTTAATATTATGCATGTGTGTCTCTCATTCTATATAGTAGGTGGTTTGGTGTGTAGAGTTCAGCTTACACACGGAAGATCAGGCCATCAGATATTATAGAATGTAAGATTTTGGTTTACAGTCTTAGATGGGATTGGACACACCATCGGTAGGACTGCAGCATGGTGTTGTAGTAGGTTTATCATGACTGCGGGAAACGGTACAGTTTTAACTCACTATGCTGGTACACTTTGTGTATTAAACGGGACTGACTTGGGGTAATTATCTTTATACTGACTTATAAGATAATTAATATCTCATGGCTATTATGAGTGCTTATGCTCTAAATCCTAATTTAATTTATAGACACGTACATTTGATATTTATACTTTGATCCCTAAAAGGGTGAGATCCTTAAATGGGTCAATATCTCATTGGATTGGGTGGCAATATTAATTGTGTGGTGGATATTAATTAATGATGGAATCCATGTCTCAATTTTGGGATTGATGATATCCCCTTGAGAAAGCTTATAAGTTTTGATTATGTCAAATCCTGCAGGTGGATTTTGTATCCGACATATCAAATAAGTTAAGCAGAGGATCTCAAGGAATTTTAAGAGATTAATTAGATTTGATTGTCAGTAATTATATTTAATTAATGGATATCTGTAATCTTAACATGGGGAGATAATAAGCATTTAATAACATGGAGCTCGAAATATATTTTTGAGATAAAAGTAGGAGTGCAATTATAATTCAGTTCGAATTAGGGTTTCCTAATTCCATATGGAAGCCTATTCCTTATTGACTTCTTATGGTCCTTATCGTAGCCTATATATATGCTGCCTTGGCTCTTCTCTCAGGTTGCATGATTTCACATTCTAAGCTTCCCTTGACCTCCTAGCTTTCTTCTAGAAGAGTTTCCACCAAACCCTAGTCTCTATGAGCATTTAAGAGACATAGGAGTGAAGATTGCTAGCGTCGAACAACGCTCACTAAAAGAGCTTCGGATTGCTTGATACTGATCGAAAGTTGTTGAATTTTTTACACAATGTACCTGACGTCGAGACGGATCTGTTGTTAAAAATTCAAGTAAATTGGAGATCGTTTAGTCCTCCTGACGAACACATCTTTGTCAGATCAATGTGATCGGGATTGAATCGTCACAGCAATCAAATAGATTGTTATAACTGGGAATAGAAAATAGAACGTAAAGAGGGAAGAGCAGAAAACATAAAGGATTTCGAAAGAGCCCATACTCAGTTCGATATTCTGGCAGCAAAGGAATACGGTAGAAGTTCGTGAGCTGTTATCGAGCCCGTGTTCTCGATTCATCTGCTACAGCAATCCGTTTTTGCAGTTCAAGGTAACCCTAGTTTCGCCCTTGTAGGGTTATTGTAGTTTTCACATTATTTTTTTTGCAGTACCAACTTATACCCGCTGTCAATGGATTCTGGGAACGCAGTTTCCTAACAGTATCAGTATTAGTACTGAGCTTAAGCAGGTTTGATAAGTTCTGGAAATGGTACGTGGGCAGACGCTTGGTCATGATTTCACATGCGGTGGATGGTTTATATCGTTAACAAGCAGTGGGCAGGACCATGTAGTCCTAAGATAGCCAGATGATCCATGTTATATCCTTAACGAGTGGTGGATGATTTATATCCTTAATGAGCAGTGGATGGGGATCACTGGTATAATACGATGAGTCATGGCAATAGATTTGATGAGCTATTATTTAAAGCGTTGTATCCCTGACATGCGGTGGATGGTTTATATCCTTAACGAGCAGGGGATGGACTGACTTGGTGTCCATGATTGCGGTGGATGGTATATATCCTTAACGAGCAATGGACAGAATGATGATATGTCTATATATGTGAAACGATTGAGTCTGATCTTTCTAAGCAGAGTATGTTGATTATCAGTCTCAGGATAAAAGACGATAAGGGTTAAGTTGTGACATTGGAATACAGAAGATATTATTTAGTAGAACTATGTCTTATGACTTCAATAACTTGTTGATATCTTGTGAGTTTCTATCCACTCAGCTCTCAGTAAGCTGACGACCGTTATTGCCTTGACATTCCCCCATCCAGATTACCCTGTTCCTTTTAATGCAGATAATGGAGCGTATGACGACGACTACTACCCTGAAGGGGGTTATACAGAGAGTGGCCCCATTCTTGGCAACTATGGTGGAGGAAGCTGTTACGCTGATCACTACCTTTACGCTAGTTGAAGATCTAAAGATAGTTTTATCTTGTTTTTGTTATTTTTGTTGGACTTGTTTAGTTTAACGGGTACTTGGGCATATGTTGTCTCCAGACTTGTTGTGATCCTGCGGACCACACTCTGATGTATGTAATTGTGTTTTTGTTATTACATCCAGTTGTTACTGTTCTTGTTTATCTTGTGGACTAGTATTGTGCGGTGTGGATATTTAGTGACTTTCACTTGTCATTCTCTATGGACCCAAAAAGTAAATTTATTTTTCTCTATTTTTGCTACTCCGGGGCGTGACAGGGTTTTTGGTATCAGAGCTAGGTTATGATACTTTCGTTTACTAGACGATTCCATACCATCTGGTCCTTGCATTTGAGATTTCCTGAGATGAGATATGAGTTTAAGATAAGTTCGTCTTCCTGACGATAGATAGTTTCCTTTATAGGTTAGCATGGATCCAAATTTCCACTTGTTCGTAGATGACTCTTTTGGCGGACATATTATTCATGGCGATATAGTGGAGCCAGCCATACCAGAGATATACCAGAGCCATATTCACCAGACCGCTAGTCGATATTTGGAGGAGAGGATATGGACTTCTCTCTATGTTGTGGGCATGACACATCCGACGGAGATACGTATGGATGCGTATCACTACGCTATAACCCGAGTAGCCATATACCAGTAGATGGCTAGATTGATTTAGAGTAAGCTTGTGTTAGATGAGATTGACTTGTGAGCTATTTTAGCAGGGCCTGTTCCACTAGAGCCTGCAGCTGCACCAGCACTTGTAGCCCCGCCATCACCGGTACCTGACGTACCAGTTCCTGAGCATGAGCCGATTCAGGATGAGGAATGCCTAGAGCCAGAGGATGAGCATCCTGACGAGGATATTGACAGGGATGGAGAAGAGGATCCTTTGGACGATGATGACCCAGCAGAGGAGGAGCTTGCAGACAACGACGATGATGATGAGCCTGAGGATGACCCGGAGGAGCCAGAGTATGTTCCTGATGAGGCGCCAGAGCTAGAGCAGGAGCCAGAGGACCCCGAGTCTATTGGGGCAAACATAGTAGTAAAGGGAGACGTAATCATGGAGGTAGCATAGGGGGATGTTCCCGATGAGGAGATAGTTGTGCTGGAGGTACCAGTAATACATCAGCTACCCGTCGGACCGATAGTACACATGGCAGCCATAGCCGATATAGTAGTAGGATGGATAGCTGAGATGCTTGGACAGCCAGTTGGTTTTATTATGGGAGAGGCTGCATTAGCCGGAGCTTTGGATATAGATGATGGATTCGCTGCTATAGCCGTCGAATTTGCTAATCAGGCGATGATGGCAGATAACGTAGTTGAGGACTAGGATATCGGAGTGGTAGTCGGAGATCTTGCCGCACCAGTTGAGGACATACCCCTCGATGAGATGGATATCATTTCAGAGGATGAGGCACCACTAGCAGGATTAGACGCTGACAATTTTTGAGTCAGGATCTACAGGGTTTAGTTTTTGTTAGTTTTATAACAGGACATGTTGTCCGCCAGAGTTTTGGGAGCTTGAGAGATAGCTATTGACCATAGCTTTGTATAGATATTTCCAGTAATAGTAGTATAACTAGCTGACTTTAGTATTGTTTTAGCTTATGTCCCATATGGTACACAGTTTGACTAGTGTGTACTATGCGGTACATCTTTTGATATTTATATTCGAGCAGTACTTTTGATATTGATAGCTTGTTTAGATTGTTGTGTGCTGACTAGTAGAATGGTTGGTTCTTAATGTTCCTAGTTCTATCTTGATTTTGTTTCTGCGAGAAGTCTTTTCGTTAATTAATAGGTCTTTTGTAGGTACACGACACACATTATCATTATGGTTATACCGAGGAATCAAGCACGATTAGGAGCTCCTATTCTGGAAGGTATGGATCCAATGGGAGTTTTTGAAGCCTTCATGCAAAGGATGGAATATGTGGGAGATACTTATAACCACTCTACTCACCAGAGACCTGTTGCACCATCGCCACCGAGACAGGCTGGTGATAAGTTACTCGAACGTTTCCGTGGGTTACACCCAAAGAAATTTGACGGACTAAAGGAGTCATGGAAAGCGGAACAATGGATACGAGAAATGGAACTGATTTTTGAAGTTTTGAAATGTACTGATCAAGATAAGCGTCGTCTTGCCACATTTCAGTTGACTTACACTACCGCAGATTGGCGGGAAGCCGAAGGCTACAATAGGAGCTGAAGTTGCAAGGAGAATGCCTAGGGGATATTTCGAGAAATATTTCTGAAAAAATACTTCGCAGAAGATGAGAGAGATCAACAGGAGAGGAATTTTCTCAATATGGTCCAAGGAGGATGGACTGTACGAGAATATACAACACAGTACGAGCGTCTATCTCGTTTTGCTCAACATATGATAGACACTCTACAGAAGAAGGTGAAGAGACTTCATCAAGGATTGAACCCCCACCTTAGACATATGATGGTTGGTCAGCTGAATTAGTTATTTGAGGGAATTGTCAGATTTACTGCAGGATTGGAAAAGGACGCTTATCCCGCACATCGATAATAGATGAATCGACCCCAGCAGTCGAGGAATTTCCAATAGAGGAATTTCCAAAACTAACCACCGAGGAATACCCAGAGTTGGAGATCTCAAGAAAATTTCCAAGGCAACAAGAGAACCTGGGATGGAACCAGGAAGCCTCAGTTAAGCTACCCTCGACCCTAGCAATATCAATAGCGAGGATCACAACCTTAAGCATTGCTAATAGCCCCGTCAACCAACAACGGAGGATGTTTTAATTGCAGAAAGCCAGGGCACATTGCAAAGTTCTGCACACCTTCTAGGGTTAATTATCAGATAGGTGCTAACTGTCAAAACTACAATAAGCTGGGATATTTGAGCAGGGATTGTTGTGCACCACAAGGAGGATACTATAGGGCACCAGTTCAAGGAATTCAAGGACCCCCAGATCAGACAAGGATGTATGCTACTATCCTAGCAGAGGCAGACTTTAATGCTGATGAGCAACAACATTTAGAAGGTATGTTTGTACTCTTTTATAGTCCAGTGAAAGCTTTATTTGATACTGGAGCTACAGTTCATTTATTGCTGTTAAGATTGTGTGTCAGTTGGGTTTAGAACCCTAGACACTTGAGCCAACTCTTAATGCTGTGTCACCGTTGGGAGTGATCGTTAAGTTGGGTAAGGTGTGTAAGATTGCCCTTTGACATTGGGAGATAGAAATCTTCTAGTAGACTTAGTGGTTCTGTCAATGTCAGAGTTTGACATTATCCTAGGGATGGATTGTTTGACTAAGTATAGTGCCAATTTGGATTGCCCTACTAGGACGATTGTGTTTCCAATACCAGGACGACCGACGATTAGATTTCAGTGTCAACCAACGAGTGACATGTTTTTTACAAGTGGTTTAGCTACTATCGGTAGTAACAGTACAGAACTCACGATGGAGCAAATTCCTACTGTACAAGACTTTCAGTATGTATTCCAGGATATTAAAGGACTTTCACCAAAAGAGAAATAGACTTTTGTGTGGAACTAATACTTGGCACATTGCCGGTATCTAAGACTCCATACAGGATGGCACCAACTGAGATGTTGGAATTGAATAAACAAGTTGAAGAACTTAAAGATTTAGGTTTTGTGCATCCGAGTATGTCACCTTGGAGAGCACCAATTCTGTTTGTGAAGAAAATGACAAAATACTTCGACTCTGTATAGACTATAGGGAGTTGAATAAGGTTACAATCAAGAATTTATATCCACTTCCTCGGATAGATGATCTATTCGACCAGTTATAAGGATCAAGGATCTTTTTAAAGATCGATCTATGTTCGGGATATCATCAATTATTAGTTCGACTAAAAGATGTGTCGAGGACTGCACTTAGGACAAGATACGAGCATTATGAGTTTCTAGTTATGCCTTTTGGATTAACGAGTGCGCCAGCAGTGTTCACGGACTTGATGAATAGAGTATTTAGATCATATCTAGATAAATTCATTGTAGTATTCATTGACGACATCTTGATCTACTCAAAGACGGAGCAAGATCACAAGAAACACTTACAGATTACCTTGCAGACGCTTCAAGATAGTAAGTTGTATGCTTAGTTCAGTAAGTGTGAGTTTTGGCTACAGGAGGTCAAATTCTTGGGACATGTTATATCTCAGGACCGTATTTCAGTTGACTCATCTAAGATTGATTCAGTCTTAAGTTGGAATAGACCAACTAATGCGACAGAGGTTAGGAGTTTTCTTGGTTTAGCAGGATATTATCAGAGATATGTAGAAGGATTTTCCAAGATTGCAGGACCTTTGACAAATTTGACAAGAATGGAGATGAAGTACGAATGGACAGAGAAGCATAAGAGTTCATTTCAGGAGTTAAAGAAAAGATTGACTTCTGCACCAGTACTCGCGATACCTAAGAGTGGAGAAAGGTATGTGATCTACAGTGATGCATCGTACCAAGGACTTGGTTGTGTGCTTATGCAGGACATGAATGTCATTACATATGGATCTAGACAGTTGAAGGTACATGAGAAGAATTATCCGCCGCATGATCTGGAATTGGCAGCAGTAGTATTTGTATTGAAGATTTGGAGGCACTATCTCTATGGAGAAAAGTTTGATCTATTTTCCGATCATAAGAGCTTAAGGTATCTGTTCTCTCAAAAGGAGTTGAACATGCGACAACGAAGATGGATGAAGTTACTCAAGGACTATGACTTTACATTGCAATACCATCCGGGTAAAGCAAATGTCGTAGCAGATGCTTTGAGTCGTAGACCTTGATTAGTGATCGATGCATTATTAATCAGAGAATGGCAAGCATTGGAAGTTTTAGCTGAATTCGATCTTCAGCCAGTGGAACCAATGGAAGGACAACATTTTGGATGCCTTGTGGTACAACCAATGTTGATCAGCCGTATCTTAGAAGCTCAATAGACAACCGAAGATTTGAAGTTATGGTTTACAAAGATGTCAGCCAAGGAACCAGAGGTTTGGAGTGTCGGTACAGACGGAGCCTTAAAATGTAAAGGTTAACTTTGTGTACCTGACGAAGAAAATCTCTGAAAAGAAATATTAGATAAATCACATAAGTCACAGATGATGATTCATTCGGGAGGTACGAAGATGCACAAAGATCTGAAGAGGAATTTCTGGTGGGAAGGAATGAAACGAGAAGTAGCTGAGCATGTATCTTAGTGTCTTACTCGTAAACAAGTGAAGGCAGAACATCAAAAACCACTTGGGTTACTGCAATCGTTACCGATTCCTCAATGGAAATGGGAAGACACAACCATGGATTTCGTGGTAGGATTGCCAAAGTCACCGCAGAACCACGACGCGATTTGGGTAATCGTGGATCAACTTACAAAGACGACACATTTTATTGCCTACAGTATGGCGTACCTAGTGGAACGTTTGAGCCAAATGTATCTACACGACGTTGTACCTGTTAGATCGAGATTTGCACTTTACTGTAGAATTTTGGAAGAGTCTTCAGACAGCAATGGGAACAACACTGAACTTGAGTTTAGCTTTTCATCCGTAGACCGATGGACAGACTGAACGAGTCAATCAAGTGATGGAGGACATGCCACGCACTTGCGTGATAGATTTTAAGAGTTCTTGGGAGATGCACTTACATTTGATCGAGTTCACTGGCCTACAACAACAGCTACCATACAAGCATAGGGATGGCGCCGTTTGAAGCTTTATACGGAAGACCTTTCCGATCGCTGCTATATTGGGCCGAAATCGGAGATACTCAACTTCTTTGGCCAGAGATGGTACGAGAAACCAGCGAGAAGATTCAGATTGTACGTGAGAAGATAAAGGCAGCTCAAACCAGGCACAAGAGTTATGCTGACAAACGACGCAAAGACTTGGAGTTTGCAGTTGGAGATCATGTGCTACTCAAAGTTTCACCTGTTCGAGGGATTGTTCGCTTTGGTCAAATGAGAGGCAAGTTATCGCCTTGATTCATCTGACCATTCGAGATTCTAAAACATGTTGGAAAGGTTCCATACCGACTTGCGTTGCTACCAAAGATGTCAGGAGTGCACAACGTGTTCCACATCAGTATGCTGAGGAAGTGTGCTCATAACCCAGCGTACGAGATCAACTTCGAAGATATTGAAGTCAACGACAATTTTACATTCAACGAAGGACCAGTGCGGGTCCTAGATCATGGAATCAAGAAGCATAGAAACAAGGAGATTTCGTTAGTAAAGATAGATCTAAGGGAAGCATCATAATGAAGGAGAAGCTTTGTGGGAACTAGAATCAGAGATGCATGAGAAGTTTTCATTTTTATTTTAGACCTTGTTTATTTTCGATTTCGAGGACAAAATCTTTAATGAGTGGTGGATGATGTAATACCCTGTATTTCCAATAATTATTTAATACACAGAATTTTTATATACTTCCCTTGATCATATTTGAAATTTTATCTTCAATCGACCGAAGCTCTTTCGAGCAATCGATCATTTCAATGTTCAAGCGATTGAACCCTGTTCAATCGATCGAAACCCTACCAACATAAATTTAATACGTGGTCCCCACTTCAATCGATCAAACCTTTTTTAATCGATCAAACCTGACCGATCTGCTTTCGAGCGAAGGAACTGACTTCGATCGATTGAACATGTAATTATCAGAATTTCCAGGTTTCACGCAAAAATAGCCACTTACACCCCATCTCTTATATATATATGTGTGTTGTGCTCGTAAGTTTTGGATTGTTGAAACCGGAGAGAGAGTTTAGAGAGAGTGTGTATGTGCTTGTACTTATATATACATATACATCCAAATATATATAGATACACTCATAGATATATATACACTGTCGAGAAGAGAGAGAGATGAGGAAACGAAGAAGAAAGAGAAGAGTGATAGAAGAGAAAGAGAAGAGAGAGAAAGCTTGGCCTCTATAGCCAAACATACACGCAAATGTGCCCTTACGACATTCGGTGAGTCTTTACTCACTTGGTCTCATTTATATAATGTTATTACAAGTTTTTGGTATGTTTAAACGTATTAAACACGTCCATAAGACGCTTATATATTGCTGTTACGAATCTACTGGAGAAAATGATTCTCGAGCGATTGAATTAGGTTCAATCGATCAAAGGTTCAATCGATCGAATAGATTTCGATCGCTCGAACAGATTTCGATCGCTCGAACATTACTTTTCCTCAATCGATCGAAATGGTTTCAATCGATTGAACTTTGTAGAACATCGATTATTTCTTTGATTTATTATATATGATGTTCGGTTGTTCGATTCTCGATTCGGACTTCTATTATGCGATCATGGGTTAATCTGGGATAATGTGACAAAACAGATAAGTATACTTAAGAAGAATGGATTAACATAATAACGTTAAATAATGTGTGGTTCATGTATGAGTTCGATATCCTTTCTTTTCAATCAGAGTAGTCAAGCCACAGTGGGAAGTCATGTATCAGTATTAGTACTGAGCTTAAATAGGTTTGATAAGTTCTGGAAATGGTATGTGGGCGGACACCTTGTTATGATATGCTTTCACATGCGGTGGATGATTTATATACTTAACGAGCAGTGGGCAGGATGATGTAGTCCTAAGATAGCCAGATGATCCATGTAATATCCTTAACGAATGGTGGATGGTTTATATCCTTAACGAATGGTGGATGGAGATCACTAGTATAATACAATGAGTCATGGCATTAGATTTGATGTGCTATTGTTCAAAGCGTTGTATCCCTGACATGCGGTGGATGGTTTATATCCTTAACGAGTGGGGGATGGGCTGACATGGTGTTCATGATTATGGTAGATGGTATATATCCTTAACGAGCAATGGACAGAATGATGGTATGTCTACATATGTGAAACGATTGAGTCTGTTCTTTCTAAGCAGAGTATGTTGATTATCGGTCTCAGGACGATAAGGGTTGAGTTACTACATTGGAATACAAAGAAGATATTATTTAGTAGAGCTATATCTTATGACTTCAATAACTTATTGATACCCCTGTGAGTTTCTATTCACTCAGCTCTCTGTAAGCTGACGGTCGTTATTGCCTGGACAATCCCCGTCCAGATTACCCTGTTCCTTTTAATGCAGATAATGGAGCGTATAACGACGTCTACTACCCTAAAGGGAGTTATGCAGAGAGTGACCCTATTAATGACAACTATGGCGGAGGAAGCTGTTGTGCTGATCACTACCCTTACGCCAGTTGAAGATCTGAAGATAGTTTTATCTAGTTTATATTTTCATTATTTCTATTGGACTTGTTTAGTTTAACGAGTATTTGGGCATATATTGTTTCCAGACCTGTTGTGATCCTGCGGACCACACTCTGATGTATGTAATAGTATTTCTGTTATTATATCCAGTTGTTACTGTTCTTGTTTATCTTGTGGACTAGTACTGTGTGGTATGGATATTTAGTGACTTTCACTTGTCATTCTCTATTGTCCCAAAAAGTAAATTTATTTTTCTCTATTTTTGCTGCTTCGGGACATGCCATGGACACTTTATTATCCTTTAATCAAAATCAAGTGGTACTACTACCATATGTATTGGGGAAGCATTTGAGATGCAAAATTTATAAAACATAGCAAAGGAAAATGGTCAAAATATATCATTCCAATACTCGTATGTTGATGTGGCACAAATTGCATGTGTCATTTGTTGTGCCAAAATATGGCATGAAAAGTGGTCATGCCAAAATTTAGCATAACATATGGCATGAGGTTGGAGTAACCGTATTTGTTATTCATGCTATAATATAGAATTGATATGACATATGGCATGGGTTTGGAGATGGTCTAAGAATGCATATCAAATTAAATAGCATAAACAAATTCAATCCACTACGTTGCTACTTTTTGATAATCAGTTTTAATTAATTAGTAATGTTTATTATCGAGCCAAGTCGAGAGCCCTTGTTGAGCGGCTCAACTCGTGTACACTCCTAGTCCCAAGTTTAAGTTGTCAACTAAAACCCACGGACTAAGCTCATACCAATTCCATATATATATATATACCTAAAACAATTGCTTGGTTAGTGAATTTAGGACTATGCACATTATAATATGCCAATATTCTTTCAATTTTAAATACTTTGCATTATGCATATCATATTTTTATAATTATCATACATATATATATATAATATTCTTTCAATTTTAAATACGTTGCATTATACATATATTATATTTATATAATTATCATATATATGTAAAAAAAATTAAACAAGCCCTTATCAAACCTATTAAAGAGATTTTTCATGAGCCTACTATACGACCCTTAATTGAACTGTTCGCAAGTCTTATCGAGCCGAGCCCAATGTGCTTAAGCTTGGCTTGTTTATTAAACGAGCTTTGTATCCAAGCTCGAGCTTGGCTAGTGTATTATACGAGCCAAGTCGAGTTATTTTTGAGCTGAACCGCGAGGCTTTGTTGAGCGGCTCAGCTCGTGCACACCCCTACCCACAACCCAACAAATCCCACAGGGCAAACTCTCGTAAGGAAGGACTCCCACAGGAATCGAAAACCACCCCCACCCAACTCCTAAAGGAGGGAGTGGCCAGGATACTAACTGGTCCAAGAGGCCGGTGGTAGTTTCAATTAATTATAATCTCATTTTTTTTCCCTCCCCAAGTTAAAGAATGTTGCTTTGTGCTTGCATATAGTAGTAGTTTCAATATGTGTATACCTTAAGTTTACAGTTGACTGTCACATGATTTTGGCATATTGAATTGTACTTGTTGAAGTTTGAACCTGCACCATAATAATATAGGCATTTCTTAAAGGGTTAAATATATTTTATTTCCTGTCATTTGGCCTATTTTCACTTTAGGGCTATAGTTTAAAAGTGGACACTTAAACTCTTGTGGTTTTGGACTAAAGTAAAACTGTTAAGATTTTCCTCAAAATTGATAAAAATTCTAAAATGGCCAAAAATATTACTAACACTTAACCCCTTCGCGAGGTTAATTTTGGGGTCAATCCCCTATGTGGGGATAATATTGTCATTTAACCCGCCTATGTGAGCGCTCATTTTTAGCACTTAACCCATTTAGGAAGCTATAATTTTGGGATTAACTGCCTATGTTGTGTTAATTTTGACTCATAAACTCTCCTATGTGGGGCTAATTTTAACACTTAGTCCCCATGTGGGGTTATCTTGAGAAAAATCTTAATAGTTTCACTTTAATCCAAAACCACAAGGGAGTTAAATATCCACTTTTGAACCACAAGGGAATAAAGTAAAAATGGGCCTAACCACCGAGTGTAAAATGCAATTAACCCTTTCTTAAACCAATTCATGATTTTAATGAAAGAAGAGAGTAACGCTATGGTAAGGACTAGAGGAAGAGAAGAGGAAGTTTCCAAAGATGGTTCAAATAGAAGAATTGAACACAGAAGTGAATTTGAATCCTCCGAGACTTCAGGAGAAGGATCGAAAACAGATTGAGGACTTGAAAAAAATGGAGTATCTTCCACAAATGTAACATCCAAAGAATGATACAAATGACGAGTGATAGGGTCATAACACCGGTAACCTTTTGACATAGGTGAATAACCAAGGAAGATGCAGCGAACCGCCTTATTGTCTAATTTGGTCCGAGTAGGACTGCGATTTTGGACAAAATAGGTACAATCAAAGACACGAGGTAGAATAAGAAATAGGATTTTTTTGGGCCGAAGAAGTTGCATAGGTGCCCTTTCCTTGTAAGATGCAACTAGGAGTTCGGTTAAGTAAAAAGGTGGCAGTAAGAACGGCCAGATGCCAAAAGTATTTGGGTACATTCATTCCGCAAAGGAGACACCTAATGTCACACCCTAGAGCCCTAGAGCAGCAAAAATAGAGAAAAATAAAATTTATTTGTGGGTCCAAAGGGAATGATGGGTGAAAGTCACTAATTGTCCACACCACACAATACTAGTCAACTAGAAGCAACAAGAACAGTAATAATATCAACTTGAATATATTACAAAAGTCCTAACTATTACAATAACATCAGAGTCATCCGCAGGAATATAACAGGTCTGAAAGCAACATATAGTGACAAGTGGGGGTATTTGTAAAATACAACCGCGCTAAAAGAGGAAAATACACTAGGAAAGTCTACAATTCCCCTGTTTATCTGCAGTTTGAATTACAATATCAGTTTTTGTACAAAATTGATTAAACTATGATAAGTGGTATTGTTTTAGTGATTATTTGTGCAGATTACTGCTGCTGTATGTAAGATTGAAGAATGTTGATAAAAGGAAGTGCTTGGCCCTGATGAAGACAACTCAAAGCTGAAATAGAGGGTTCGAGCGATCGAGAAGGTTTCGAGCGATCGACGTTTCGATCGATCGAATGGAGTTCAAGCGATCGAAGTTTCTGGAAGTTCAATCGATCGAGAGTTGTTCGATCGATCGAACATGCCTTTTATCAGATTATACGTGCACGCAGCAGAAATGGTTTTTTTAACCCTAGCATTAGGTTTAGGCTATATATATTCATTTTGTAAACGTCCAAAAGGATGCCCAACTTTGTTTCATCAGTTTTCATAGAGAATAGAGAGTTTTCCTTGTGTTTTTTTTGTAGGTTTTATCAATATTCACCATTGTTAGCTTGGATAGTTTCATAGTTTATACAAGCTCTTCGTTCCAGGTTCTTTATCATTGTTCTGTTTATATTTTACATTTAGTTAATCACAGTTTAGCTTTCAATCTATTAGTATTGCATGCTAGATAGGTTAAAACCATTAGTTTCATGGTTTTAATGAAAAACTTGCAAACAAACATGCCTTTAATGAACTTTTACATTAAAAATAAATCTGAGACTCCCCAGACCATGTCTGCGTAGTCCGGGGTTGGGAAATCGCAATGAAACTGTGATTTCAGACCTCTGCCATGCACTATTTTTATTCCTGTGTTCGATCGATCGAATGTAGTTCGATCGATCGGACCAGAGACATAGTCGAGCGATCGAAGATATTTCGATCGATCGAGAGATGACGAAGTTCGAACGATCGAAAGCGCGTCGATCGATCGAGGTCTCAGATTCTTGAGGACATCTAATACAGTATTCCAAGACTTTCTGCTTTACTGATTTGTTATCAAACTGTCCCCAAATGCTCAGTTTGTCAAAACAGTCTTTAAACTTTAAGCCTTAAGGCATTTTCTTTCAATATATTTTGCAAACCACCCTCAATGCTGATACCATTGGAGGTGAGAGTCTTAACTATTGAATTAAACCACCTTTGTGCATTTCAAACTTCGTTGTGATGATGTAGTCCCGGTCATGAAAGGACTATTGATTCTATATCCTTAGAGAAGTACGGGATACTGTAGAAGTTGCTCTCTGTTGAGCTTAATTTCATTTGCATGGTAGAGGGCTGAGTCATGGTGGATTCGCGTGATCCCAACACGTTCTTTTATTAAGAAAAACCGTTTTCAAATCTTGTTTTAGTTAAATAGCTAATCATCAGTTTATTTAATTTAGTTGCTTTTAAGTTAGTAGTTGTTAATTGTAGAACTTTGTGTTCTACACTTCTCTTAAAATATTGAATTTTCTTTTCTTTTAGAGTTTAATCTAAGTTAGTTGATTCTCATCCTTCCCTGTGGGATCGACCTGGTCTTACCAGTTACTACTTGCACGTCCACCTACACTTGGGTGTTGCACAAGAGCGCACAAGATTTTTCTCGTGTCACCCAAGTGCCCATTAAACTAATAAAGTTCAACAGTAATATAAAACTAATAAATGTCTAGTTTTTCAGTTGGCGTAAACGTCCTCGTCAGTGTAGTAGTCTCCCACGGCATAACCATCCCAGATAGGGACACTCTCTGCATACTCCTCCTCTGGGTAGTAGCTATCATCGCCAACTCCATCACTTGCATTAATAGAAATAGGGTAGTCGGGACGGGGAATGTCCAGGCAATAACGGCTGTCAGCTTATTGAGAGTTTAGAGAATAAAAACTCACAAGGTACCAATTATATAACATAGTAACAAGTTATGAAAGTCATAAGATATAGTTCTACTAAGTACTATCTTCTCTTTAATCAAATGCATAGAAACCAACCCTTATTGTCTGATCATTCCAAGGTCGACAACCCATATACTATGATTGGACAGACTAGAAGGAACAGACTCAATCGTTTAACATATATTGACATACCATCATTTTGTCCACTGCTCGTTAAGGATATAAACCATCCACCACATGTCATGGACACCACATCAGTCCATCCCCTACTCGTTAAGGACTTATCACTATCCACCGCATGTCAAGCATACAACGCTTTGAACAACAGCATATCAAATCTATTACCATGACTCAACGATCTCTACCATTGATCCCCATCCATTGCTCGTTAAGGATATAACCCATCCACCATTCGTTAAGGATATACCATTGATCATTTGTCTATCTCAAGACTAACTAGTCCTATTACATACCTTTCCCAGAACTTATCAAACCTACTTAAGTTCTATATTAATATCGGCACATGACAATACCCCTGTGGCCTGACCACTCTGATTAAAATTAAATGAATACAAACTCATTTACGAACAACATAGTGTCTAACGTCACAACATTTATCCATTATTCTCAATCATACTTATCTTTGGTATTACATTATCCCTGATTATCCCCATAGCTGTATAATGAAAGTCCAAATCGAGAATCGAACAATCGGATAATCGAACCTTTTATATAATAAACAAAATAAACAACCCATGTTACGCAAAGTTCGATCGATTGAAACTATTTCAATTGATTGGGAAAAATAATGTTCAAGTGATCGAAGTCCTTTCGATTGGATAAACGTTCAATCGATCGAACCCAGTTCAATCGCTTGAGAGTCTTCTTCTCTAGAGGTTCTGGACAGTGAATGTCCAAAGGTGTTAGGGTGTGGTTGGGTCTATTTATTATGTCTAAAACTTGTAAAACTTCATATCAATGGTATTGAGTAAGTTTAGAACTCACCGAACGTCGTAAGGGCGTGTTTGGCAAAGCATGAGCCCCGAGCTCCTCTAAAGGCCTCCTCTCTCTCTCTCTTCTCTGTCTCAGCCTCTGTCTGTCTATTTGTCTGTCTATCTCTCTCTCTCTCTCTCTCTCTCTCTCTCTCTCTCTCTTTCTCTTTGCTTTTCTTTCTTACCTTCTTCTTCTTCTCTTCTGTCTCTATCCCTTTTTCTCGCCCTCTTTCTCTCTCTCTTTCTCCCGAACTGAGTATATATATGTATAGATATGTGTGTATATAAATTATATGGTATATATATACCAAGCTCTCTCTCTCTCTCTCTCTCCAAGCTCTTTGAACTGAAAAAATAAACCTCTCATACACACACGAAATACATATATATATATATATAGGGAAAGGGTAAGGGCAGGTGGCATGTCCAACACAGAATTGAGATGAAATATCCAGACACATTCGATCGATCGAAGTAACTTTGATCGCTTGAGAGCAGATCAGCCAGGTTCGATCGATTGAAACCAATTCAATCGATTGAAAAAGGGAACACGTAATAAATTCATGTCAGTAGGGTTTCGATCACTTGAATAGAGTTCGATCGATTGAACATTGAAACTCTCAATCGCTTGAAATAACTGATTAAAAGTGAAAAGTGCATATTCATAGCGTATTACATGGTCTTTTATGCACACTTTTATCCCCAAGTCCCTAAATTTAGGTGCATTCTAATGAAAGTATTCTTTTTATTGTGTTAATGCTAAAACTTATATTTATGCATTGTTTTATAGGTATTAAAATGTAATTCAATGAAGTGGATCTAAAGAAAAGTGATTCTGGTGAAGAGAATAACATAAACAGCGAGAAAATGCCATTTTTGACATTTAAGACTTTAGATTTGGAAAATTTCCAAGAGATATAAAATGTAGATCTACGAGTCACGGTCGCATGGTCACAAACTGGAGGTCAATCCGAGGTCCAAGTGAAGAGATATGACCATTCTCCCATTGGTGCACAGAGTTGTCAAAACCAAAGAGTTCAAGCCCTTGAAATCAGTTCTAGCGATCGAACCTTCAAGCCCTTGAAGAAAGTTCGATCGATCAAAAATTTTTTTCTCCCAAAAGTTGCGTACAGTCTGCTGGAACCCTATAAATAAGTCGTTTTGATGGCAGACAAAAGGAGGACGCTCCAGAACGCGTAAAATAATAGTTTTAGGGTTATATTAGGAGTAGATTATGTTAGATTCTTGTTCTTCTTCCTCTTTTTAATTATTATATTGAAGATTTCAAGTTTATTACAAGTTATTTTCATATTTATTTTAGGTTTTACTTTTCCTTTTCTTTATTTGATTGTTTATTAATCTAGTTGTTGTGATTGCTTTGTTTTACTATTTCTGTATTAGTTTATTATGTTTCCATAGTTTAGACGTTGGAAATATGTGATGAAACATTGATTTCTAGCCTCTGCCATACATTATATAGAAAGCATGTGTTCGATTGATCGAAGATATTTTGATCAATCAAACCAGAGCCATAATCAAGCGATCGAAGCTATTTCGATCGATTGAAGGATGATGCAGTTCGATCGATCGAGAGCGATTTGATCGATCGAACATGTTAGTTCTTGATATGATTCTTTTAAGTATTCAAAGACTTTCTAATTTAGAAATCTGTCATCAAATTATTCTAGTAAGTTCAGTTTGTCACAATGATTTTTATAACTTAAAGCCTTAAGACCTTTTCTTCAATGACTTTTGAAAACCACTTTGAGTGCTAATATCATTTAGAGTGCAAGTATTAACCATTGTTTTAAGCCGTCTTCTATGTATTTTAAATCATTTGTGATGATATAGTCCCGGTCATGTAAGGGAAATTGATTCTTTATCTTTAGAAAAATACGGAATACTAAAGAGGAATGAACTCCATAGAACGTTAATGAGTATAAATGGTAGATGATTAGGATTAATGTGGATTCACGTGTTTTCAACACATTTAATTTATTTATTTCATTAGTTATATTTCTTTATGATTTAGTTTATTATTTAGTTCAATTTAATTAATTAGGATTCATTAGAACCTTCACTCATATATTCATCTTTTCTTTTTCTTTAGGTTGTAACTTAGTGTATATTCTTCCTATTCCTTCTCTGTGGGATTGACCTGGTCTTATCAGATTTACTACTCGCACGATCACCTACACTTGGGTGTTGCAGAAGAGTGTACAACTTTTTAGTCGTGCCAGTAACTTCGATCGATTGAAAGTGAAACTTCAAGTATGGTTAAAGGAAGGATATAGAATCTCATTCATTATTATACGATCCAAAAATACAGGGTATTACACCTAACAACAAACATGATGGAGCGGTTCTTTCGTCCCGCCACACCATTCTGCTCTAGAGTGTAAGAACAAGTAATTAATTGCTGGAGAATACCCTATTTATTAAGCTTAGCCAAAATTCATTAGTAATATATTCATGACCATTATTAGACCTTAGATTACAGACAACAGTGCTAAATTGGGTTTTAACCATTTGCAAGAAGTTATAAAATAAGAAGAAATCTTATGATTTCTTTTTAAGCAGATAAACCCATGTGCACCTAGTGAAATCATCAATGAATGTAACATAATTACGGTGCCTAGAAATAGCAGTAACTGGGGAAGGACCCCACACATCAGTATATATAATATCAAAAGAAGATGGTGCACAATACATGGAAGGTATATAATGATAACGAGTATGCTTAGATAATTCACACACCACACAATTAAATTTAAATTTTTGGAAGGCTTTATTTAGTAATGGAAAAAGTTGACAAAGATACTTGAAGTTTGCATGGCCCAAGCGAGCATGCCATAATTTTATTGACTATAAAGAAAAGCTAGAAGACTTGGAAGACTTGCAAATAGGAAAAATAGACGCCTGAAGACACGAAGACGACAAACTTAACCTCCCGCCAAGTGGATCACCAAAATAGCACAGGTAATCCCACTCATATACCCTACCAAATTTTTTTTTCAAAATCCGGTTCTGTAAGGGACAACAATCAGATAAGAACAAAATTGCACTGAAGATTTTCCAAGATGATTAACTGAAAGAATATCATAAGGGGATTTAGGGATATGAAGAACCGAAGTTAAAGGAATGCTACGAGAGAGATAAACATCGCCTTTACTTTGGAAAAAGATAGTAGACCAATCTGCGATATGCACATACTGGGAGCTGGGAATCAGAGAAGAGAACAAAGATAACTCGCCAGTCATATGATCACTGGCACTGGAATCTATAATCTAAGAGGGGTTGCTAAACCTAACATGGAGGGCAGTAGAAGGAGTACCTAAGGCTAGAGTAGCAGTTGGGGTAGTGCCAAGTCGAGAACCTTGTTGAAGTAATGACCCCAACTGAGATTGGAGTTGACCCATCCGAGTCTGGAGCTGAAGAAGATATGGAATAGGGGCAGTATCAACAATAGCTGCAATGTGAGATTGAGCATTTTCTTTATTTTGGGCAAACTTCTCCCGAAGTTCAGGATGGAGCTTAAAATAACGATCCTTGATATGAATAAGAGTGCCACAGTGAATGTAAAAAGGGCGGTTACCAAAACTAGGAAGACGAGTCAATGGGCCCGAAGGGGCAGCATAAGCCATCTGGCCAGGTATCAGAAATGGCTTAGTCAAAGCAGGAGGTTAAAGTAGGCAACGACAACGCTCATCCCAATCAATAGTGGCAAAAGCCTCAAATAAAGCGGGCTTAGGAGATGTGTTCAAAATTTGACCCTAGAGAGATTTGAAGTCAAGTTTCAAAGCCATCACGAACTGGTAGGTATGATGGTGATTGAGACGGTGGAAAGCAAGAGTGGTAGCTTCGGTTGGAAAGTCACTAAGAGGCTCATACAGAGCTAGTTCCTTCCAACGGGACTGAAGATAGCCAAAATATAGCTTAAGAAGCCTAGGAAACCTCTTGATAGAGCTTAAAGATACGAGAGTCAGTGCACTCATGGGCATACATTTGAGTCAGAGAAGTCCATAAACTAGAAACAGTGTCATGGAACATGAGCATGTGATATATCCGATCCTCCATAGAGTTGAACCATTCCAAAATAGTACAATAGTCAATATCCTACTGAGCAAGTGTGGGATGAGAGACAACATGCTTAGGCTCCGTACCCAAAATCCAACCAGACTTGCCCCTTCTGCCAACATAAAGGTGAAAAGAGTGGGACCATGCAGCAAAAATTTTCCCTTTCAACAGTACACTGGTAACCTGATGAGCATGTGTGTAGCAGTTTCAATAGGCTCTTTCTCATTGAGTCCTGAATAGCCATGAAGAAGATGAATGAGTTTGAACATAGAAAGTCAACAGAACCACGGAGAATCTGGATGAGACAAAGTTGTCTGGAACAATTGGAGCAAGAGAGAGGGGCTATCTATCACGCCCCAGAACCACCCAAATGATCCCAAGACACGTGGCACGCCACTAAGGCTCCCTACAAGTCATTAAAGTTCCAAAAACAAAGTTAAAATTAAGCTTAAACCAGAGAAGCTCAACCAACAATGAACATTTTCAAAAGTTCCTTTGAAGGGTTCAAAAAAGTCCCAAGAGACCCTCTTTAAGCAAAAAATTTGAATTACAAACATTGGGAACATATAGAGAGTGAAATTTGGCAGGGGGTTTTTCGATCGATCTAATGACCTCCTCTGTGAACCCAATCAGCCTGTTTTTGTAAGTTGTAAATTCTTATATAACAATACAAAATCTCAAGTTAAATTAACACCAAAGCTCCAAACCATTTTAGAATCAAACCAAAGCCATAAACATGAGCTTCCATAATTTAAGCAAGAGTTTAAAAGCACCTTGAGAAAAGCATTATTTAAAGCCATTAGCAAACCAAACTCAAAGAGTAAAACTCCGAGGTTAACGTCCCAAACCAACCCAACCTCAATACAAAAATATTTAACCACCAAACCTATATATTACAAACACCAAAGCTACTAAATTCTTGTTTAACAATCTAAGGATTCATCTACAACAGGAAGTTAAACTACATGAGTCTTGCTGACTAAATTACAACAAACACCATTCTCGGATTAAAACTATTACAATCATTTACAAGTTTCTATTTAAAAAGTTTAAAACAAGTAACTATGAACCAGCCTACAACTACCCCCAAAATCCATGAGCTAGCCATTGTGGATATCGCATTTTCTCTTACCCAGAGCTTTTCAAAATGTTTTCTCTTTTAAATCAAAACACAAGTCGCCACTTAATTTTTTAAAAGGAAAATTAAGAAACCATTTTAAAGCAAACTGATCTTTTAGAAACCAGAGATTAACTAGGCGTGGGGATTATGGAATGAGAAGGGAAGGAGCCCGGGGACTAAAACACCCCTTCTCATCCTATCTCGTGATATGCCTCTACTCAACATCTTTTTAATCAAATGATTAATCTAAGCATTCCCTCAACTAATACATAGATATAACTATACATTACATAAACATGTTGAATGGTGTAAAATTGCTCATGACAAAATATCATTCAAAACCAAGTAATTCAATTAGCAAGCAATGTGATATGCAAATGGGGAACTAGAGAACTTACCCGGGATCCAGCCATGAATATGGAAACATGTAATGCATACAAAAAGTAGAAATTCTAGGAAAAATGTCTCTAATCCACATACATACACATAGAGCGAGACCTAGTTCTAAGGTGTCCCACATGGAGTTAAAAGATTAAATCGAGAAATACAATAAACTAGAGAGGGGTTAGGAAATCGTACCTTAATTAGCACTACAAAATAGAGGTTAGTCCACATGATATACAAGATATAAAGTTGGATCATTAAATAATAATCCTAGAATTCTTGCTTAAATCTATCAAATGCGATTTAATCTAAACAAACAAATCCTAATTACAAGTATCAAGCCACACGGATGAATGTACACATGAACAAGAGTAAATAATGAAATATTCATTGGTTTGGATCACTTAACCTTTGAATTCAAGTTTAACCAATCAATATCAGAGCATGGTATAAGTCCTAGGTTATGGAAAAATCATTTGAACCTTATTTACAAAGTTTTGTCAAATTTGTCACAATAATTCTAGAAATTCCAGAGAGCAGGTTCGGACTTTAAAAATTGGAAAAGCATACTTCCAATGGTTTGATCTCAATGTATTTTGGATACAAGATGCCCATGTGAGTCTAGTTTCTAACCCAAAAAGAAAAATCAAAAGATCAACGGTTCAAACTCCGGGAATTAGACAAACACTAGACATCACTCAGAACTTCACAACTCTCTGTCCAGAGTTCTTGTATGATTTTCTAAAAGTAGTAAAAAAAATCAGAAACACTTTGATCTTTTAGAGTATCTTCCTAACACATTAAACTTCATATAAAAAAATTATTTGAGGCCAAGAAAACTTGATTAAGGCTGTGATTTATTTATTTCAAAGAGGTATTACTATTCTGAAATTCTGGACAGATTGTTGTTGTTTTACAAAACTCATGACCAAACCACTTTAAACATGACATCTCATTAAAACAAAAATCACAGTGGAAGAACTTTGTGTTATGGACATTTTCCAGTTGGTTTCATTCAATTCCAACGGTCCATTATTTCACTAAAAATCCTTGATCAAAAACAGTTTATGAATCTACTATTTCATTGTTAAGTTCAACTTTTATTGGTTAACTCCAAATACTAAGCCATGAAGTTAGGCTTAAAACCAAACTACTTCTCCTACCATTTGATGGTCATTGGAGGTTAAAGACACTCATACTTGTAGATTTCAATGGAGTATGAAGAAAACTTCATGAAACCTTAAGGAAATAGACTCAAACCATGGAAATAGGTTCAAACCCATTGACTAAAAACATACTAATACCAACCTCAATCTTCTCACAAATCATGATTTTGTAAGGAGGTCAAAGGATTCCAAGCTTGAGGACTCAAGTAAGACATTGGAAGTCTTATGAATCCCAAGGGATAAACATAATCAAAAGGAAAATAAACCAAGGCTCAAGTAATATCTAAGTTAATTCCAAAATTTACTTTGAACTTTTGAACCTTGAGCTACTTCGATCCAAACCAATGAAATGAAAGTTTAATCACAATACATGTGGTGTGTGATGAAATGAGGTGGGAAGAGAGTTTTTTAAAATGTGTAAAAGGTCCTACGGATCTATGTATTGTGATTAAACTTGAATATGGAAACTAAGTAATTTAGAGTTTACCTCTAATTATCCTCATGTCTTTGGTTGCTTTAGGACTTTACCAAGATTAATCAAGCTCTTCTCCTACCTCTTCCTTCTTAATCCTCTTAACCTCTTCTAAAACTCTCTTAACTTTCTCTAAGAATATCAAGATATTTTTAGTATCAAGAATATTAAAGAGTGGAGTAAGTATATAAAAAATTGGATGATGGATCCCTAGTGATGGGATATTCACTCCCTATATATAGGCAAAATCTGGAGGGTTATTTCAGTAATTTTACAGCAAAAACCCTAATTTGGACGTCCTTTTGAAGGTATAAATGTACTATTTTAAAGCTGGCAGTCACGAAAAAGCGGCACTCAATGGAGATGGAAGCGGCACCACTAGTTGCCACAGCGGCACTCAATGATTGCCGGGACGGCATTCAGTGAATCCGATGCGGCATTCGGGGAATGCCGCGGACAACTCCACGGACTGCCTTTTCTTCTGGAATTCTAATTTTTGCGACATTTGATGCATTTGTGCGGCTTTCACTGAGTGCCGCACCGGCAACCTGAGAATGCCGCAGAGATGTATCATGTGCCATTTCCTTTATTCTTTCTTTTTCTTCTTTCTTTCCTTTTTCTGTTCGAACCGAAGAGCCTTTTGAAGAGCTTGAGTCACCTTTGGAAGTCCTGAATTAGTCGGACTTTGTCATCATTGGATCTTAGAGGTAATACTCCCCTTAACCCGAGATTTGGTCAAAATTGGGGTGTCTACAGTTTGCCCCTCTTCGACAGAGCTTGTGGAGCAACACGTATCACAAGTGAATGTCGAAGCCTGTGTGAAGACAAGCCTTTGACCAAACTGTCGGATTTAGGTAAAACAAAATGCGTTGTAAAAGAAAACGGGCACACGGCCAAGGTCTAGTCAGTCGTGGTCAACAATGAACTGCCTACGTATCCACTCGGGAATCAGACCGGGACGTTGTTCAGACAGGGGTCAAGCATACACAAACACAAGTAGTCAAACAGATGAATGCACCTATCCTGTCGTGATGCACGTGTTCATGCAAATGACGGTGGTCAATGCAATTTCATGCTTTACAAATGACATTTAAGCTATCCTGACATGCCTAGATGCGATCCATACTCATAATGCTTATGGTTAATTCAATTTTGAAGACGAGTTATCATTCTAAAATTTTGAGTTCCTATAACTACCCCCAAAATCCATGAGCTAGCCATATCAACTCCCGGTTCACTTTCCTGATTCCTCGCCACGATCACCTACGATGGTTATTCAATAACCATTACAATATATAAGTTGTATACTTAGTGAATAATGCTAATCATGATCATGGATAATGAACATGCTCAATTCAACATATTACAAAGAACTGCAGTCTCCGACAATTCCTAGTTCACTCCCATTACTACCGGCTAGCCCGTGACTCCACTCCCTAAGCCCACGTGACTAGTCATGACCCACACCCTTACATGTGCGATCCCATTGCCTTTGGCGACCGTGGACGTCACCACATCGATTACCTTATGGTGGTATAGAACTAGCAATTTCCATTGACCCAAATAGGCAACTCAACATGCTCATTTAAACATCACACCGTATAATCACACAACTATGCCTTACTAATCAAATGGGCATAGTTCCACACCATAGATTTGCAAGTACTATTAAGCATACAAAAATTAAGCTAATTAGCCATGCTTTGGCATCACAATTGAACCCAACATGAAAATCATCCAAATGTCAAAATTAACATCACCCACCTCTTGGGTTTCACTCCTAATTATAAGATTGGAGTCCTACTATGATCCAGGTACAAATCCTATACAAAAATTATAAGTTATGAGCTAAAACCCCAAAATGGGTCGCAAAAAAACTGTCACAGAACTTAATAATATTAGTACCAACGGGTTAGACTCACCTCCAAGAGTCCAAATATATGTTCAGTTTTGAAAATTGACGTCGTTTGGCTCGTCAATCGGCATCGAGAAGCTCGACATCAATATTTCTGTTATGTGTCTCGTATATTTCTCTACTGCATTAACATAAGAAGTTGATTGTGAGTCACCTCCTCACGTGGCTCATTTATAAAACTTCTCCTTTTAATTATAACCTCCACTAGGTTTTACCAGTTTTACAATTACAACCATGCTTGTTATAAATCTTAGTAATACTATCCCAAACCTAAATGAGTATTTGTCTATGTCTCGCATGTGTCCCATAAGTGGTCCCATATAATTATATAAAGTTACTAATTAGCCTACTAATTATGCAACTTCGTTCTCACAAAGGTACCCCTGACCCCAAAAGTGGTCACCACTTAATAACATGATTTTATTAAGAATAAAATAATAAATCATTTAATCCTTAATAAACATTTAGGCACAGAGGGTATTCCACATATTACTAACCCATCTCAACTGGGACCCACCAACTCATGTCCCAACTTGGGACTGCCACACCGGCCATAACTGGGTTCCCAATTGGACACCCAAAAATAACTTCGTGAATTAAACCCACCTCCAATAAGTGTCAATTAACACTATAACTAATATTAACTTATGATTATGCATGCTAAAGTAGTATTAAATATAAACCGTGGGAGTGGGTGTTACACTATCAGAGAACAATAAATGGCCCAAACTTAAGAGAGAATAGAGCACTAAGGCTCTAATGCATCACACAGATGCAAAGGAGGCCCACATAGGGGAAGAGCAATAGGAAAGGTTGTCACTGATGTGCTAGGAGTCGGCAAAGTCTGCTGAAGGGTCTGGGAGGGGCTGTCGAGGGGCCTGGGTAGGCTGGGGTGGTCATACGGAGGGTGTGGGTGGGCTGGGAAGGTCGACGAGGGTAGTGGGTGGGCTAGAGGGGGTTAGCAAAAGCTATGAGAGGTGTTGGGCGGGGCGGCGTAGGGAGGAGATGGGCTAGAGAGTGGTGGCTGTTGGTTACCAAAAAAGTTTAGGGAAAAGAATCATTTTATTATTGTACAATCCCGTATATATATTACATAACAATAAACAATAAAGGAAAGAAATAAAGGAAAATAAAATCATAATAAAGGAAAAATTTAATAGGTCAACCTGACAGAATAAAAATAGATTAAAATCTCCTAAAATCTCCAAAGAGATTATTGTTTCCAACATGTTACGTTTATTAAACTTGAGGAATTCCTCTTCTCTCTTTCTTTCTCTTTCCTTAAACATAAACACCCACATTTTACCTTGTCCACACTTGGATGTTTGTATATACACATATACATTCATTTATACACTGAAAAAACAAGAAGAAGAGGCAAAGTAGAAGAATAAAGGAAGAGGAAAAAGGATCAAACCCCATTAAAGCATCATTTCTAGCTCATCAACATACACACACACACACCTTCATCCACATCTTGTGGGTATCCTAAACTCACTTGGTAGCATTTATATAGGTTTTATATGTTCTAAATCCTACATGCAAGCCTTCAAATCATGCATGCAAAAGTTGGAAGAAAACCCACTAGTTTTCATGTTCACATTTTGTCATGACTGTGAAGGTGACAACAACTCGAGTGCTTGGACCCTCTAAGTGCTAGTGTGTAATAATCAGTATACCTCTAGCACTCAGACGGATTGAGCATTCGCATGCAATACCTACCAAAAACGCAAGCAATTGCGTGTGCCAAGCGCTCGCGTGTATAAATACCAGACCCTTGAGCGATTGCTTATTTCAAGTGCTCGATCTTACTATACCATAAGAAGATCCTTATGTATTATACTTGTATGATTTCTAAATGCCCATACATGTAATGTTTGCACTTGGACTTTTGTGAAAATACTATGTTTATGGTCGAATAATATCTTGAATGCGTTGATTTTGACGTTTATAAAGTATGACGGATGTATTTGGAGTGGTATCAATATGGAAAAGTGCGAAAAGCATTTTTCACAAAACAGAGGGCACAAAAATATCTGAAGGCCATCACTCAACCACGGCAAGCACTCGCACAGAAAGTAAGCGCTCACGATGGACCGCGCAGTCCCGTTAAATAGTTCCAAGAAAATCACATTTGATTAGCTGTTTATGATGTTACCACAAACTGATGTTTTTAAGTATAGTAAACTAAAATCTTACTAATAATATATGACATAACATGTTGGAAAAACGTGTGTGTGAATGGCTTTGTACCACGTATGCATAAATTACTTGTACATCATTCTATTGGGTCCGATCTTTGGTATATATACTTTGGGTGTCTCTAGGAATCTTGTTTATGATGATCTGAGTGAGTCAATGTGGATGGCCAGAACGAGCGTTCAGATTAAGTATGCCGATTGGTTGTTAAAGTATCAAGTTTGAAGGATAGTTGACGTGTAATAGTAGTGATATAGTCGGTAATTTGAGAACTGGTACCATCTTGACGCACCGAAGGTGGTCATGTGGCCAGTCGGGCATCACTAGTATACTAATCACTTAGTTGAATAATGTAGTAGACTAATATTATTGATATAGTCGGCCATTTGGGAACTAATACCGTCTTGATGCACCGAGGGTGATCATACAGCCAGTTGGGCACTGCTGGTATAATAATCACTCAGCTAGTCGAGCACCAAATACTCATAGGGACTGTGGAGTCAGCCATTTGGGAATTGCGACCATCTTGACACAACAAGGGTGGTCATGCACCCAATCGGGCACTGCTGGTATACTCCTTTGATGATTTTTGAGGTATCGCTATGTTTAAGACAAAGGGGTGGAAAAGAAGTTGTTACGAGAGATCGAAGTGATATCATTGGTTTCGAAGTCCCGAGTCAGTTAGTCATGAGATATATAGTTACTTTTGTTCGGTCTCCTTGATAAATTACTTTTCTATTTTAAAGATGTCAACGACTTTCTAACACATTAAATAGGGATGTACCTTTATGAACAAATCATATAAATCTGTTATACTTGATACATATACTTGGTAATGCTTGTACTCGTCTTGATCTCCTTATCAAATGCAAAGATAAGAACTGCAATTGCCGAATTTCTTCCAAGAAATCCAAACATTTTCGTAAGCATCGATCTCACTCCAAGTCCTCTTCTTTCATTCCTCGCAAGAAAAAATGGCAATATTTTCAAAAAAAGTAAAACTTGAGGACACAAAAAATCAAATTGCTGCTATATTTACAGAAAAGCAGGTCATTATGCAAAACAATGTCCCCTACTTGAGGTATTATATTCACTCAGCTTTTGAAGCTGACAGTGTTTTATGCTGTTTGACCTTCTCTGTCCACCTTTTCTAGATTTAGGTTATGTGAGTGGTGGAGATCAGGCGGAGGGTGGTTACACTGATGGTGGTTACACCGCCGAGGGCTACACGACTGATGGTTATTCTGCAAGGGATAACTATGAAGAGGGCTATGGCTACGCCAGTTGAAGAAGATGCACTATATTCTAGTCTTTTAGTTTTCTTATCTTTTAGACTTGCAATATTTCAAACTTATGTTTCGTAGCGGCATGTGTCTGCTGAAAGACTTATTATGTTTATTTTGGATTTTCAGCATTGGGATCTGTAATATTTTAACACAAGACCTGGTTGTGATTTGGTTTTAGATACTTGTTTAACTTAGTTGTTTTCCTTATAATATATTAGAATGTTGTGGACAATCAGGTGATCGCAACTTGTCATGTTTCCACGGATCCAAAAAAGGAAATTTTTAACTTTTCCCTTTTTTTTGGGCCACTCTGGGTCTTGACAACAAAACACTCACAAATCCCATGTAAATGATGAAAATGATAGGAAACCACGACACAAGTGGCCGAACGGCAAGGCGTCTGGGAACTCCACCCAGAGGTCCCAAGTTTGAATCACACCGTGGTCACCTACCTTAGGGCAAAGCCTTGTGATTTTGTCACGACCCGATATTTGGAAAGCCAAATAATCAGCCTAGAGCTAAATCTAGACTACAATTCGACTGCCCAACTATCGGAGTGAACACCACGAAGCCCATCCTATTAAATTTTTTTAATGAAAATAGATCTGTTTTTAAAAACCTGATTAAAACATTTGTAATAAATCTCCATTTCTTTTTAAAACAAAACCACCACATTTTCATTTTTAAAAAAATAGCTCACGCGGTTTTGAAAATTTTCAAGTCCAATTGATTAAAGCTAAATCAACTAAATCACTTAAATTGAAAAGCGGAAGCTGAATAAACATTTCTAAATTCTCATTAGTAATAAAAATCTTTTTCATTTACAATTAAAGCTTTGAAAGAATAACCTCTATTACAACTTCTGGTCAAAGCTACTAAACGTCCCAACACCAACTACAATAATACAACTGAACTACACCTAACACATGTTCTCAACCTTGAACTAAATAAAAGAGTATCATATAATACATAAATAATGAAAAGTAGATATCTTCAACTTCACAAACAGATCGGTTACTGCACAATGAACTCCACTATTCTATCCTGCACATGTCATCCAACTACGTTTCAAACAGAAATGCACCCGAATGCATAACACACTCGGGTTAGTCACATGACTGGTATGAGTTAAACAAAACAACAAGTCATTCACAGTCTTAGGGATCGCTCACAGTCCCTTAAACCATCACAATTATAACAACATACGAGAGATCGGGCAGGAAAGTAGCTCCACTCATATATTGAAACAAGGGGTAGTTTCCCTTTTATGTGGTGGCCATAAAGTTCCTACCCGAATTAAAATAACTAAATACTTACCTTTCTTAACTATGGTAGGCCAACACCTACAAACACATTAGTGAGCCTACCATCCTGTAAAAATAGAAGTTAACACAATAATAGAAACCAAAAAATAGGGTCCTGTTAATTAAAATGAATTTATCTCCAAGAAAGAGCTATAATTAGACAAAACTTAAAACATGAAAAATGTCAAGAATAAAATTTCTAAGGAAAGACTTGCGTCCCCTTTCATTAATTCTAATAGATAATTCAGAAATTAATTATTAAACTTCAGCTCTTAGATAGACGATGTTCAACAGATTCTGAAAATCGACCAAAACAGTGTCAAGATGACGCTTTTAGGAAAGTGTAAAACATGGAAGTTGTTCGGATCACCAGTATACTTCAATTTACGTGAAACGACCATAAACTATGAATCTAAGTATCCAAAATATTCAATTTACTAATATGGTCAAGTTTATTATCAATTTACTACATTCCCAAAAATGATACATTACACATAATAGACTGTCGTTTTAACTAATGGGCACAATGCCGAAATTATTTAAAATCATGAAAACTACACGTCTATCAATTCCTAGAATTTCATATAACTAGAAATAATAAAGCACATTACAACCGTAAAGCCGTAAATTAAAAAAACACATAATAATTGATCCAATTACACCTTATGTTCACCACCTCAGCCACCCATCCATGGCTTAGCCTACACATATATCCCACGTGTCTCCTAACATAATACTAACTCCCACTCCGGTCCCAACTCCCATGGGGTATCACTGGGATTTGAGTATACACCGAAATGCTAGTCCTTACATTCTTGACGTCAATAAAACAATGTCTAGATATACATGAAATACCAACAAGCCGGGCATAAGACTTAAAATAATGAAGATACAGGTCATTCACGTAGTCGCCGTCTAATCATACAAGGATGGGTCATCCACGAAGTCGCCGCCTAAAATCATCAAGAGTAGTGGTGAACTCTAAGGATTTTTCTATCGTTCATACATCCACATTTTTCATAAAACTCAACTTTATAAGAGATTCATATATCTCAATTAAATTTCCGTTAAAATCATATTAACAGCTACATATTCATATGGATTTATAATCCTCACAAAATCACACAGTCAAGATTTCATAAAGTTCAACTATACATGAGAACTCATATCTTTCTAAGTACAAACAAGTTAATCCATATTAACGAGCACGAAATCACACAAAAATATGATATAGCAAATATGCTTATTTTAACCTTCGTAAAACTGCTACTGTAATATAAATTTTCTGCCTAAACAGTGCAGAATCGGGAAAAACACCATTAGACAAAACACATGCAGAATCGTGCTTTACATCGACTAGCGCAGTCGGTTTTATGAAAAGCAAAATGTATAAATTAATAAGATTTATTTTCACTTTCAACCACCGTAAATTTAGATTAATTAAAGTAGTTACATATTCAAAACAACAACAAGATCACAAAGATCAATCTTAATTGTAAGGGAGCCGCTAATGCAGAGCTCATAAGGCTAATGCTAGAGCAACTCCTATTTTTTGGACAAAACTGCCCCTAAGCCCATTAAAGAAACCCTTCAATTCCTTCAATCTCTATTTCTTTCTTTGGAACAACGTTAACACAATAGCCCCTCATTTTCAATATCTCTTTCCCTCTTCTAATTTAACATTTTGCAAAATCTGCACTAGTTTTCTCAAGCATAATCTCATTTGCTCGAGCCATTCAACATTCAACTTCAACTTCATCATCGTTGGAACAAAAATTCAACTTCATCATTCTACAAAATCTGCACTAGTTTTGCTCAAGCACAATAGTACAAAATTGGGAAAAAAAATTCAACATTCAACTTCTATCTTCACCATCATTGGAACAAAAATTCAACTTCATCATTCAACATTCAACTTCATCATCATTGGAACAAAAATAATCATTCAACATTCATTACAATAAAAAATATCAAATTCATCACAAATAATTTAGAAAGATCCCGGGCCTTGACATGTACGACTATTATGTCCAATGCTTTTGCAATTGCTACATTGCCGATTTGCCTCCACAATCTCAAACTTTGAAGGATCTCTGTGGATAATGATTCATGTTGTTTCTTTAATGGGCGTCCTTTATGTGCTTCAACATTTGGCTCCAGATAAGGTAGTGATACACTTATGAGTTGGGAAATTTTCTCTCATTCATTTTCCTTTCGAACAAAAGGACATTGAACATAAAAGAATTAGAGAAAGGGATAATTTTATTCAATATGATCCCATGTATATATACTGATGTAGAGAAGAAAATAAAAGGAAAGAGAATAATGGAAAATAAGGACTAATAAATACTAGCAAAGGTGGTCAACATGACCTATAAATAAGACATAAAATAAGGAATAAAATCCCTTAATTCCAACACTCCCCCTCAAGTTGGGGCAAATACATCGATGAGCCCTAGCTTGCAAAGAGATGACTACAGAAGGACAGGACCAATAGACTTAGTGAACATATCGACAGATTGTTCACATGAGGACAAAGCTCGGTGAGATAACTCCTAATTGAACTTTTTCATGAATGAAATGAATATCAACTTTAATGTGCTTTGTTCTCTCATGAAGAATAGAATCAGATGATAACATGATAGCCGATTTATTATCAGATAATAGAGTAGATGAGACCCTCATTGGGAACCCCAACTCATCAAGAAGAGAACGAAGCCAAAGCAACTCACATGTCCCCTGAGCCATGGCATGATACTCAACTTTAGCAGAAGAACGGGAGACAACTGCCTATTTTTTGCTTTTCCAAGATATTAGGTGATTACCACGAAAAGTGCACAAACATGAGGTAGAACGTCTATCACTTTTTGAGCGCGCAGAATCAGCATTAGTAAAACAGGAAAGACCTGACTGTATTCCTGTTATAAAGAACAAACCAAGACTAGAAAAGGTCTTAAGATACTGAAGAGTGTGGTACACAGCATCCAAATGAGTCCGAGGTGAGTGCATAAACTGACTCACAACACTCATCACAAAGGTCAAATCTAGTCTTGCATTTGTCAAATAGATGAGACGACCCACAAGACATTGATATATCGAGGGATCAAGTAATAACTCCCCCAACCTAGTGGATAACTTTAGGTTTGGATCCATAGGGGAAGAGGCCGGTCTACACCCAAGCATACCAGTATCCTGAAGAAGATCCAGAACATATTTTCGCTGGGATAAGGAGGTGCCTTGGCGTGAGCGAGCTACATCAATACCGAGAAAATGATGAAGAGGACCCAAATCCTTAATCTCAAACGACATACCAAGATCATGCTTCACTCGAGCGATGCCAGGTGCATCATCACCAGTAATAATAATATCATCAACATATACTGAGATAATAATATACCTCCCATGAAACTGGTGATTGATAAAACATGTGCGATCGGAGTGACATAGAATAAATCCCATGCTAAGAATCACATCACTAAAGCGGCTAAACCATGCATGAAGAGATTGCTGCAGGCCATAGAGAGACTTACGGAGGCGACAAACTTTCCTAGAATACTCCCCCTGAGTCCGAAAACCGGGTGGAGGATCCATATAAATAGTGTAATACCCCGTAATTTTTTATTTTCAAATATATCAATTTTAGAATTTAAACTGTATTATTCTTTTACCTGTGTGTGTGTGTCATCGCGTGAGCTCAACACACACAAGTAATTCCCACTAGAACTTGGTGCCCAAGCATTGTAATTCTATAAATGAACACCTAGCCCCCCCAACCATTCACTTCATAACTCTCACAGACTCTCTGTCTCTCTATTCTCCCTCTCACTCGGCCACACACACACATATAGTTATATATATTCACACATATGCATATATATTCGGAGAGCGGAAAAATTGATCAACATTATTTTTAAGGTACGGGGTTGTGTATAATATGCTCTTAAATCTCCGGAGTATTTTTCTTGTCATCCCTATTTATACTCTCTTTGATTTATGTTGTCTTTTTATTGGAATCCATGTCTTTTTGGTTAAATAATATTAATATTATTTTGGCTAAGTGCTATGGGACTAAATGGTCATGAGTAAGGAGCACCTACCAATAGTCCAACAGGCCTCAGGGACCGACGTACTGGTGACGGGTAAGGTGAGGTGAGGTGACTCTTTGCTATGTGACCAAGAGGAACCTGGTATGATGCTCTTGTGGGTGAGCAGGTAAATTGTGTGAGTCTATTTTATTTGATCCGTCGTGGTTGTTCATTGTACTTTTGAGCCTTTATTATTCTTGTCATATTGTATACTTTTCCGTGTGTTATTTTAGATGCAGGTACCATTGGTAGCAGTCAAATTGGAGCACATTAGAGTACCATGTGGATTTGAGTTATTTGGGTCCTTACCGTGTAAATGAATTTATTTGTAATTTTGGGCACTCAAGTGTAATTATTTTTGTTGTTTTAAAATACACTTGGCTATTTACAAATTTTAAGGCAATTATTTATATTATTTTGTAAGTGAATTTTCGGGGCGTGACAATTTGGTATCAAAGCCTGTACCCAGCCGAAAATGTAGGACTTAGTTCCACATCGCCTGGGGGAATCGATGAGAGTAGTACTATATTTTTTTTTACTACTTGGATTTTGTCTCTTAAAAAAAATTTTGAACTTTTCAAAATATTCATACTTTAATTTCGCGGACGAAATTCTTTTTAAGGAGGGTAGAGTGTAATACCCCGTAATTTTTATTTTTAAATATATAAGCTTTAGAATTTAAACTGTATTATATTTTTACCTGTGTGTGTGCCATCGCGTGAGCTCAATACACACAAGTAATTCCCACTAGAACTTGGTGCCCAAGCATTGTAATTCTATAAATGAACACCTAGCCCCCCCAACCATTCACTTCATAACTCTCACAGACTCTCTGTCTCTCTATTCTCCCTCTCACTCGGCCACACACACACATATAGTTATATATATTCACACATATACATATATATATATATATATATATATTCAGAGAGCAGAAAAATTGATCAACATTATTTTTAAGGTACGGGATTGTGTACAATATGCTCTTAAATCTCCGGAGTATTTTTCTTGTCATCCCTATTTGTACTCTCTTTGATTTATGTTGTCTTTTTATTGGAATCCTTGTCTTTTTGGTTAAATAATATTAATATTATTTTGGCTAACTGCTATGGGACTAAAGGGTCATGAGTAAGGAGCACCTACCAATAGTCCAACAGGCCTCAGGGACCGACGTACTGGTGACGGGTGAGGTGAGGTGAGGTGACTCTTTGCTATGTGACCAAGAGGAACCTGGTATGATGGTATTGTGGGTGAGCGGGTAAATTGTGTGAATGGGTGGGTTGAGTGATTGGTCTATTTTATTTGATCCGTTGTGGTTGTTCATTGTACTTTTGAGCCTTTATTATTCCTGTCATATTGTATACTTCCCCGTGTGTTATTTTAGATGCAGGTACCATTGGTAGCAGTCAAATTGGAGCACATTAGAGTACCATGTGGATTTGAGTTATTTGGGTCCTAACCGTGTAAATGAATTTATTTGTAATTTCGGGCACTCAAGTGTAATTATTTTTGCTGTTTTAAAATACACTTGGCTATTTACAAATTTTAAGGCAATTATTTATATTATTTTGTAAGTGAATGTTCGGGCCGTGACAAATAGTCTCAGATTCACCATTAAGGAAAGCATTTTAACATCAAGTTGATGAAGTGGCCAAGAATAAGAAGCAGCTAATGAAACCAGAAGACGAACTGTAGTTAACTTAGCCACAGGACCAAAAGTGGCACCAAAATCCTTACTAGGAACCTGAGTAAAACCCTTAGCAATCAATCGAGCCTTATAGCGATCGATAGTCCCATCTGCCAAATTTTTCAGAGTAAAAACCCATTTACAGCCAACCGTGCGCTCACCTATTGGAAGAGCAACAAGCTCCCACATCTGATTTCCCTGAAGAGCATCCATTTTCGCTTTCATAGCAGCTACCCACTTAGGATTCTGGAGGGTCTCATGAATAGAATAAGGAATGGAGATCGAATGAACTTGACTAATAAATGACTAATAAGAAGTAGACAAACCCTGATAAGAGATATACTTGGAAATTAGATGGTTAGTACTATTAGAAAGAAAAAAAGTGAGTAGGGGGCAACATACATGAATGGGGTAACAAGGAGAAACAATTTCAGGAGCAATATCTGAAGGTAAAGGAGGAGATGAGATACTTGAATTCGAAGAAGAATCTGGCAGGGGAGCAGACGAGCGTAGACGGTGAGAGTAAACCTGTGATGGATCACTGGAGATAACTTGAGGCAGATGTAGCCCTGAAGGCAGAGATTCACTAGCAAAGTTAAGGATGGGAACGGGAAATGGTAGAGCAGCATTATCGTCCTCAACAGGCTCCACAGATACTTATCTTGGTGAGGAAGAACCTGAAAAGAAAGGAATAGTTTCCAGAAAGGTAACATCCAAAGTGTGATAAAAGTGACGAGTGGTAGGATCATAACATCGATACCCTTTAGACATGGATGAATACCCCAAAAAGACATACTGAATCACCTTATTATCAAGTTTGGTACGGGTAGGACTCATATTTTGGACAAAAGAAGTACAACCAAAGACCCGTGGCAAAATAGGAAAAAGAGTACTATTAGGCTTAAGCACGTGAAGAGGTGTATTGCCCTGTAGTACTCGACCGGGAGTATGATAAATAAGGTAAGTGGCAGTGAGAACAGCCATGTGCCAAAAAAATTTAGGAACGCCCATACCACTAAGAGACATCTAACCACATACATGATATGACGATTTTTACGTTTTTCACCACGCCATTCTGTTCTAGAGTATCAGGACATGTAAGAAGTTGGAGAATTTAAGGGCAGATCTAAACTCATCTGTTATATACTCCCTACCATTATCAAACCGAATATTACACACAACAATATGATATTGGGTTTCGATCATTTGCAGAAAATTTCTAAAATGAGTAAAGACTTTAGATTTTTTCTTCATCAGATAAACCTAAGTACAACGAGTGTAATCATCAATAAATGTGACATAATAACGGTGTTGAGAGAGGGCCGTGATAGGTGAAAGCCCCTACACATCAGAATGAATAAGATCAAAGGCACTAGGTGCCCGGTGCATGCGAGGAATATAGGTAGTGCGAGTGTGTTTTCAAAGTTCACACACCGTAAATTTAAAATTAGAATCCATTTGCCTCTTTCCTTTAATTTCAAATGGGCAATTTATAAGGCGCCTTGCCGATTTCCTTTGGTGTTGCTCTATGGGAATATTAAGTCTATCCCGATAACAACCTCCCCTATCACAACCAGTAGTCACGTATTTATTTTTTCTTGAGCTTTTGATTAATACCAAAAAAAAATCTCTTAACACTGCTAAGAAGCTCCTCACGAGTAAGATATTTCTTCTCAAGTTGTTGGGAACATTCAACTATTTTTTCAAAATTCATATTACCTAAATCAAACATTCAAAAATCATATGTATCACAAAATCATCTTACATGCAACTATTTCTATTGAACTTCAACTTTAAATTTTTTTCCCCAAATTTTTTCCTTTTTTTTTTTTCTAAAATTTTTCAAAAATTATATGTCACAAATCATCTTGCATTTAACTAGTTCTTCTGAACTTCTACTGTATTTTTCTAAGAAAAAAAAACTGTATTTTTTTAGTTCTATGATGACCCTAAAAAGAGCCCAATCTTCAAGCTAAATTCAATCTTCAAACAATCTTTTCAGGAAAAAAAATGTACTCCCTCCGTCCCATTTTATGTGTCCCCCTTTCCTTTTTGGGATGTCCCAAAATTGTTGTCCACTTTACTAAATTAGTATGCAAATTTTACTTAGTTTCCCAAACTACCCTTGTAATACCTGTATTTTTTCTTTTATTTTAATTTTTAATTTTGGACCGTGTTTATAAACTACAGCTTCTAATTTAAGTGTCGTGACTTTATCAGAGTTGTAAATTATATTATAATTTTAATATACATGCATTTTACCCAGACTGCATTTAGACCCAGACTGAAATTTACACGCGAACCCATAAAAATACCTGTGTTTGCACAAAATTCTATGCATGCACGCTCAACGAGACAAGTCGCATCAATCACATCGGTCACATCACCTAGTCATATCCCCCCAATTTTGGAAAGCAAGCAACCACCCATGCCTCCCTTACACCCCCCAACCACTTCCACCAACCCAACACTCCACCCCCTTACTTCCCTAACCAAACCCTTTACACCCTTGAGTGTACATGTGCATGTGTGTGTAGTATGCAGTGTGTGAGTGGCTGTGAGGTGTAGGATGAAGTGCATGTGACTGTGTGATGTGTCCTTGAGTGAGTGAGTGAGGTGGTAAGGTGTGTGCAGTGTGTGGTGGCGTGTGTGAGTGTCAGTGAGATGTGTGATGTGAGTATTGCATGTTTGTGTAGTATATACATAGTGTATGTGTGTGTAGTGCATGTAGTGTATAGTACAAATATATCATATATGTGTGGCATGTGCAGTATGTGGAGTATGGTAGTGTGTTTGTGTGTGGGTATATAGTGTAGTGTATATATATATACATATTTATTAGTACCCCTCCCCTATATAAACCCACCACCTTCCTCACTCTCATTTGGATCAACAAAGCAAGAAAGAAGAAGAATAGAGAGTGGGAAAAAGAGAGAGTTGGCCGAGAGAAAGCTTAGCCCCAAAGCCACACTGCTACCCCGACCCTACGGTGAGTTCCTAACTCACTTGGTATACTAGGTATAATGCCCGTGCTATTTCCGTTTATTATTATTCTTAGAAAAATTATGCTTAACTTGTGGTGTCCCTAATCTGGGTCCATATATATTATCATTTCTATTATCATTGTTATTATTACTACTATTATTTATTATTAGAACTATCGTATTAATTAGCCGTTAAACCTCACATTTTAACATGTGGTATCCCTAACCTAGGTCCGTATTATGATTCCGTTATTGCTGTTATTATTATTATTATTATTATTATTATTATTATTATTATTAAATATTATGGTTAAACTTCATGTTAAAATGTGTATCCTGAACAAGATTAATATCCATGTTATTATTCCGTGAATAATATTATTATATTTTTGCTTATTATTATTATAGTCCAATAAATCTCATGTTTAACATATATACCTTGAAGATTTATGTCCATATTATTGTTCCGTTAATAATAATATTATTATTAGTAGTATTATTACCATTATTTATTCCGGATAAACTTCATGTTAATATATTGTACCAAATTAATGCCCGTGTTATATCTTAACTATTATTATTAATTATTCTGGTTAGACTTCATATTAACATGTTGTACCCCGAACAGATTAATATCTATGTTATTATTCTGTGAATGACAATGACATTTTTATTATTAGTATTGTTACCTTTATTATTATCATTGTTATTATTATTATTATTATTATTATTATTATTATTATTAACATTTCTGTCGATTATTATTATCCCAGTTAGTATCATGTCGTAACATGTAGTACCACGAGCTTAGGGCTCGTACTATATTTCAAGATTAGCACATGTTTAATTAACTTGTACCTCGTGCATGTCATATAAAACACCTCACGTAGAAGTCGGTGTCGTAACGTCAAGTCGACGGATACGGGTATAGAGTCGGACGGTCGCGGAGACCAAGTCCGTATGCATTTGGAAATATGTGTAGTCGGCCGCGGAGGTCCGAAAGTTGATATGTAGTGAGTCGGTACTACCAAATGGAATTACAGGATCACATGTCGGCGATAATTGCTACTATGGCCACGGAGAGGCAAACACGATAGCAAAGTAACCATGTTGATAAGAACAATCGAGAAATGAATAAACACGGTTAGCCTGTAAGGCGAGATTACTGCTGCGGTCGCGACGACCATCGATAGTAAAGTAACCGTTTCGCAAATCGGCGACGATATTCATAAGGCAAGGTCCTGGGGACCTAGAGTAATTGGTTAGCTTGTAAAGCGAGATTACTACTGTGGCCACGGAGAGGCAAATAACGATAGTAAAGTAACCATAGCTCGACCCACTAGGCGAGTCACTCTAAGCCAACGGCATTACATTGGTAATGTAACAAAGTTAAGTGAGTCGTATGTTAAGTCGAGTGAAGTCGAATATATCGATGATGCATAGTTCACGCACGGTCTCATTATAATTCATTCAACGGTCATAACTATTCGCTATGTACTTTCGGATACGTATTTTATATTAGGAGTGTTCAGTTAGGACGCTCACTTAGCTTTTATTAAAGCTAACGGCATACTACGCCCTGGACATTCCCACGTCTAGGCTTCACAGGATATGACTACACGGAGGAGCACTATTCAGAAGGAGCCTATGAAGAGGAAGCCTTCGAAGGGGAAGCCTACAACGATGAAGGTTACGGCTACGCCAGTTAGAGGCGCAACTTCAAGGAAGAAGACTTAGTTGTCCTTATAGATTTTTGTCCAGTTATACTAAGTTGTAAATTGGCGTCACACGCCTTCAATTAACGATCTTACACTTTCTTTTGTCCTTACATGTAAAGATGTAAACGGCGTCCAACGCCTTAATCTCTTTCGCTATTTTATCATTTGAAACCACAAACTCTGATGTAATGGTTAGTAACCTTTTTATGTATATATTTAGTTTATGCTTCCGCTTAAGTCATTCTTTTGTTATCTAGTGTGTTGTGGACAATTAGTTAATGTAACTAGTCATAGCTTACGGACCCAGAAAGGAAAATTTTAATTTCCTCCTAATTTCTGCTACTCCGGGGCGTGACAACCCTTGCAATTAATACCCAAAAAAAAAAAAGTGTAATGATTATGGGCAATTGTGGAAAGTAGGTGTAGATTCTTTTTGTCCCCTTAAATAGTTGGATTCCCCAAGAGGGACACATAAAATGGGACGGAGGGAAAAAGGGTGATACAGAGAGATTCAAACTTACCTTCGAACTGGGAGGGAGGAGGATCGACGGCCTTTGTGAGGCAACGGCGAGGCGAGGCGACTGCTGCAGCTGCGGTGGAGAGTGAGGTTCGACAACAGCAAGGAGGGAGTGAGGATTGGCCACTGTAAGGGTGAGGGAGTGATCAGGAGTATCCGTATTTAGAGAGACTGCAGAGACGGAGTGAGGATCATCTATGTTTAGAGACAGAAAGAGAGATTGAAAATGAGGGACTGCTGTGTTAATGTTGTTCCAGGGAGAGAAATGGAGATTGAAGGAATTGAAGGGTTTCTTTAATGGGCTTAGGGGCAGTTTTGTTTAGAAAATAGGAGTTGCTCTGGCATTAGCCTTATGAGCTCTGGCATTAGCGGCTCCTTAATTGTAAACCCTAGTTTACACATTGATTCAAATATATATGTATATATATATTCAAAACAAAAGTTTAACTCACCTCTTAGATCTTTTAGTTAGATCAGATTGGTGATGAAGAGTGGAAACCTAGGATCTTTTATTTTCTTCTCCTCCTTACTCTTTCCTCTCTCCATTGACAACTTTCTCTGTATTGTATATTTCTTATTTTCTTTTAGCCCTAGCCTCAACAAACATAATATGTATCTATCTAAATACACTCACACTATTATATATCTACAAACATCCCAACATCTATAAATCCCACTTTTTGTCTTTGAGCCTCACAAAAAGACCATATATAGGCCCAAAATACATTCCAAAGTGATTAAAATACTAGCCCAATGGGTAATTATGACCCCGGGTACTTAATCCCATGTTAAATACATCGTGTAACATATTAACGGCCCCTAAATGCTACCCAAAAATTTAATACAAGTTCACTAAGATACATAAACGCAATTAATAACCAATACTTGAAACAATAAATTTAACTACTAAAAGTGTTTAGAAAATTAGGTTTGTTGCAGATTTACTTGGTTTGTTGGGCTAGTAGGGTATTCAGTGGACCCGAGAGGGTTTACCGTAGGGCTAAACCGGGGCTTCACCCTAGTGATAAACCCGACGGGTTCCCGCCTGTTCCCACCCCCCCCCCCCCCCCCCCCAAAAAAAAAAAAAAAAAAAAGAAGGAGAAGAAGAAAATGATAGAAATAAGGGTTGTGTGAGAATGTGCATAAATAACGTACTTAGAAGCTCTGGAAATGATATTATGCACAAATATAAAGCTACCACGTATGAAAAATATAAGGTCTGTCACCTGGCTTTGTAGAGATATGGTAAGTTTGGACAGATAATGCACAATTTACAATGTAGCTTGGGTAGATGTGCAATTTATGAAAATATAATGTATATAGGAAGGTGTAGTGTGTTCTTGCCGGAGTTCTCATTGGTGGGAAGGGTAACGATTACTTTTGTCCCATCTCTTTGGCTGTGCACAACTTCTGGCATTTTTGGACAGAAAACGTATTACTGCAGTTCAATTGGGATTGTAAATGGAGTTAAAGAAAGTATGCAGTACAATGGGTCCAGAGATAATTAACAGTGTAATTGTGACCAAGTGTCAGATGTAAATTTTATGGATACACTGTCTAGGGTGATTAGAAGTAGAAGCTTGGGCTAAAATTTGAAAATTGTCAGATTTTTGGGATAGCGTTGCAAATCCTAATCTGGCATAACCAGTTGTTTCTAATTAAAGCTCATCCATACACATAAAAATTATATTAATTAAATAAAATCCAATATATATCTTTGATTTATTTATTTTAATCCAAGTGTTACATACATAATCAAACAGCTACTACAAATTTTCCATAGACCAGGGAGTTTGGGACTTGATGTTAGACGAACAAAGTCAATAATCGATTGATCGGCAAGGCTTTAGAGTGAATACGGTAGAGTGAATATACACAGCGAACAAAATTTTTTTTTTGCCTGAAAAAACCAGTGGACTGTCCTGCTGACTCGCCCGCCCCCACTGGCCCGCGGGTTTTTTCACGAAAAAAAAAAATGTTCACTGGGTATGTTCACTCTATCCTGTTCACTCTAGAGCCTGGCCGATCGATTGATTTACGGCAACACTTTTAATTCGCATAAATGTAAGATTTTGCACAGTACAAGTAGGCAATCAATTCCAGGACACTAAGCCCAGCAAGTAGCCAGTAGAAGTAGTCAAGATGACCTCGATTTAAGTCATCTGAAAACCAACTATCTTGACCATTATAGCTGGTAACATTCTGGAGAAGGGAAATGAGAGAACTGCTTAGAAGACTGCCTACGCCAAATATGCTCAAGTAGAGAGAGAGGCCCACACTCCTCAAGTCATTAGGCACCTGATCATAGAAAAACTCTTGCAGACCGACCATAGTGAACATGTCCGCAATTCCGCAAAAGAGATATTGAGGTGCCAACCACCAAACACTCATTGGACCTGTCATATTCGCCTTATCAACCAGCAACCCATACTCCAAAGTTGTACTTTTAAGGCGTTTCCTCTCAACTAGAGCTGCAACTACCATGGAAACTAAAGATACAAACATTCCAATTCCAATTCTTTGAAGTGTCGTTATGCCAGAGGGTAAGTTTGTCAAAACTCTAGCAAATGGAACAAATATGCGGTCATAGATGGGAATCAATAACACAATGGAAGCACTGATTAAGGATTGAAGAGAAGCAGCTGGAATCGTAAAGCTTTTTCCGATTGATCTGTCCATTGTGATTCCTTGTTCGGTAAAGAAAGTGGACGTCTGAGCAAATACTACGGCGTATACTAGACAAGTAGTCCATATTGGAACAAGCCTTAGTAATGCTTTTGCATCTTCAACCTCCTTAATTGTACATCCTTCCTTACTTTCCTTTGATCCACCTCGTGCAACCAATGCTTTGTTTAGAAACCTGTCAAAGCCCCATATTTCAAGTTGATTTAGAAGTGATTAAAGTTCTCTACAGTGGCCTAAAAGTTTAACAAATGTGTCCATGAAAGTATATTCAATCATTTTTTGGAAAATGCAAAAATTATGTCTTTGATTATTATTATTGTTTTGCATACAAAATAATGTGGCCTAAATTTTCTTGGTTTACATACCCCAACGATGACACCCACTTCTGATATAAAGAAAAAGCAATGTTGTTTCTATTGAAAGTCAATATATACAATTTGTGGGTATCACTATCTGACAAACCTATTAACAATCGACACGTGTCCACCCACAAGTCGAAGGAAATATACTCAGTACCCAGGAGATATGGGCGAATCCCTAGAAAGACATCATTAGGGCGCCTCAGGTACCTCATGAGAAAGAGTCCATAGCGCCACAAATACATACTACCTGTATCAACAAGACTGAGCTCAGATAGACCGCGCTTGGGGGCAGGTCTTGGTGCAACATAACTATACCGCGACACGGTCGCTCTGGACCAGGACGCGACAGAGTCTTTCTCCATCTAACGGGAACTCTCAGGTTATGTGGCTTGGTTGGCTTAAGAGCAGAGCTCGCTTAGGAAGGTCGCGACGGTCTATTCCGCGATACACTTCCTAAGCCTTTCTAAAGGTCGGTGAGACTATCTGAAATAACTCTCTAGTTTACCGCGAGGACATTCCTTGTGTCGTCTCCAGACGACACGTGGCACTTTGGTACGCCTCAATAGGAATGAGCCACATCAGCTGTGCTCATTCCTTGGCACGTGTCCCAATTGCTATTGCAAAGCGGGGGTATTTGTAAAATACAACCGCGCTAAAAGGAAGAATTGTATTAGTTTTTATCACAACTTCCCATGTTATCCGCAATTTGCATTACAAGGCTAATTTTTATACAGTATGATTAATCTATGATAAGTTGTATTGTTTTAGCTGTTGTTTATGCAGATCACTGCTGTGCGAACTAAACAGATAAACATCAGAATAAATGGAATGCTGGAATACAAACAAAAGAAGTCAAAGCTGAAATGTGGAGTTCGATCGCTTTAAGAATGTTCGATCGATCGAGCGTTCGATCGCTCGAAGAGAGTAGAAGCGCTTAAAGATCAAGGGTTCGATCGATCGAAAGCAGTTAGATCGATCGAACGGGGTATTTCCAGAAACATTTGCGTGCGTAGCAGAATGTGGGGTTTAACCCTAGTGCCTTAGGTTTTCTTATATATATGCGTTTTGTACACGTCCATAAGGACGCCCACTTTTTGTTTTAACAGTTTTATAGAGAGAGATAGAGAGTTTGTTTGGTTTTTTTTGTAGGTTTTTCATATTGTGGATTGGATTTATTGAAGTTTATACAAGCATTTTCATTCCAGGTTATTTATTTATTGCTTATTCATATTCTGCACGTGTTAGACGTAGTTAGATTGCTTGTTTTACAGTGTTGCATGCTAGATAGTTATAAAACCATAGATTTTATAGTTTTCATGAATAACTCAAAATCAAACAAGGCACTAATGTTTTCTTACGTTAAAAATCAATCCTCGACACTCCAGACGATGTCTGAGTAGTCCCAGGTTGGGAGAACACGATGAAACAGTGATCTCCAGCCTCTGCCATGCAGCATAATAATCGCTGTGTTCGATCGATCGAAGTTAGTTCGATCGATCGAACCAGAGACAGTCAAGCGATCGAATTTAGTTCGATCGATTGAGGGATGAAGGTCTTCGATCGATCGAAGGCGCGTCGATCGATCGAACTCCCTGATTCTTGAGAATGTTCCCTGCAGTATTCCAGGACCTTTTGTCTTAAGATGTGTTATCATTCTGTCCCAAATAAATGCTCAGTCTGTCAAAACAGTTTTAAAACTAAGGCCCTAAGGCATTTTCTTTTAATACATTTTGCAAACCATCTTCAATGCTAACACCATTGAGGATGCGAGTCTTAACTATTGAATTAAACCGCTTTTGCGTATTTCAATTTAACTGTGATGATATGGTCCCGGTCATGAAAGGGCCATAGATTCTTTATTTTTAGAGGAATACGGAAAACTGTAGGTAATGTACTCCATTGTGCTTCAAGGCAAATGCATGGTAGATGGCTAGGTTACTGCGGATTCGTGTAATCCCAACACTTTCCTTTAAAGTTAAACACCCTAATTTAAAGTACTGTTTGAATTAGCTAGTTAGATTGTTTAGTTAATTTAAATTATTTTCATTAGTAATCCTAGTTCGTGGAACTTTGTGTTCTGCACCATCGTTCAAACTTATTCATTTTATTTTGCTTTCTTTTAGAGGTTAGTCTAATTCAATAGGTCAACACCTTCCCTGTGGGATCGACCTGGTCTTACCAGATATTACTTGCACGTCTACCTACACTTGGGTATTGCACAAGAGCACACAAGAAAATTCTCGTGTCAGCTATAAATAGGAACAGTACCCTCAGAGGTGACACACACATGATTCTCTGGAGACACTCAGAGAGAATTTCAGATATTATTCCATTGGGATCTGTGCATTTATGTGCTTACTGTGAATATTCCTTCACACGTACACGCTCGATCATTAATCACACAGGTTTCTCTCGGAACACTTCCCCCACTCGCTGACCCTTAGTCTGTCTCTCTTTACCTCCTCTTCGCTTTCCCTCGAGATTCCCTCTACGCTGTTGATTCCTAGATTGCTACTCTCTTACGAACTCATCCACCCCACCTCACTCAAACCACTACCTACATTTTGGCGACTCTGCTGGGGAGTAGCATCTTGGAAGCGATGGTGACTGTTCTGAAAAATGGGAAGGTCGTTGGAGATGCCAACGAAGACATCGTGTTGGACGACATGGCTGAGAGTCATCTGGCTCAAACTTCAGGGAACCCTACGCTGGACACTCTGTTGAAGACATTCGAAACCATGCAAGCATCCATGCTTCAGGCGCAGCAAGACATGCAGCGCACCCAGCAGCTTATCTTGGAATCACTGGGAGACGCACGGCAGAGCGAGGACCGGCGTAACAAGGAAACCCCCCCGACGGGAGAGGCAACGCCGTCTGCGGCGAGGCATCGTCCGCCTCCTGAGATCAACAGTGAGAACCGGGAACAAGGTCCGCTGATAACTCCTGGGGGATCAACTCCCAATTCCAACCAAGTTCCGCCACAAGCTCACCAGATGCAGAGCTCAACACCCAACGATATTTCGCTGCGAATCCAGCAAGAAGTACAAGCCCTACTCTCGCAGGAACGGGCCCGCTTCATGGGCTCTGTTCATTGCGATTTCCGCCCCCCCTATTCGGCAGAAATCGCCGCCATGCCTTACCCTAATGGATACATTCCCCCCGTTTTTCGACTATTCGATGGAAAGAAAGGAAATTCCTACGAACATGTAGCTCGGTTCGTGGAAACCCTAGCTAGTTACGGGGGAGATTACAGTCTGCGCCTGAAGGAATTTTCAAAATCCTTGACTGATAAAGCATATACTTGGTACATCAACATCCCACCCGGAACTATCACGAGCTGGGAATCTATGGTTCAACGATTCCATGAAAAGTTCTTCCAAATGGAAGAGAGCGTGACTCGTTTTTCCCTCACCAAGATCGTTCAAGGACGAGACGAAGATGTTCTCGTCTACATCAAGCGATTCCGAGAAGGATCTATTGATTGTCACGACAACATTCCTGAAACCGAGCTTATCAGGATATGTGTCGACGGCATGTACCATCGCTTTAAGATCAATCTCGTCAACGCGGACATTAGAACCTTCTCAGCCCTCATGGAAAAGGCGAGGAATCTACAGAACGTGATCCGAGAAAGTTCGAACCAAGCGCTCGGTCGATCGTACAACTGAAACCCCACCGCGTCGCCAGTACAAGGGAGCGACAAGAGGAAGAGAAATGATCGAGCATCATCTCCACGAAAAAACAGGGCGGACCCGCCTCCCGAATTCCCTTGCGGATTGAAGGAAGTAAGGGCCATCTTCAAGAAGTGGGCGGCGGATAAAATCATCAAGGTGCCAAGGGTGGATAGCCCGTTGAATCGCGAAGAACTGGCAAACGACGATTTCTGTCCTTACCACCACACTAAAAGGCATGCGCTGCGAGATTGCTGGTACTTGCGACGTTTGTTTCACAGAAAGATCCTAAACAAAGAATTGGAAATATCTGACTCCCAAAATATCGAGGCAAATCCGTTCCCCAATCATGGAAAGGCTCACGTCGCCATGGCATCCTATTACGACGAGATAGAGGAGATCGCCATGTATGAGGCGCCGGAGCCAGAATTTGATAGCGAAGAACTCGTCATCAAACAAGCGAATACGTTGATGCGAACGGTCAAATTTCAGCGATTCTATGATCAACTCGGCCTTTCCCCCGAGGCAAGGTTCGCGGCGACTAAGGCAATGATAACCACCACGGAGGTACAAGCAGAGGAATGTATGAGAGTAGGAGGATCCGTACGACGAACGCTCCGAGATGCCGCGACCAAAATTACCTTCTCTGAGGCAGATAGACAAGTACCTTTTGCTCATAATAGGCCGTTGTACGTACCAGTAGAGATCAATGGCATTGAATTCCAGCGAGGATTCCTAGACTGCGGGGCCTCCCTCAACTTGATGTCGCTGGACGTACTCTCTGCCACCGGATACTCTGAACAGGACCTAAGTCCGCCATCAATCGTCATCAACGGATTCGGGAAGGCCTCTCAACGAAGTTTGGGACATATCACCATCAATCTCATTGTAGGACCCATCCGATGCCATACCAGATTTCATATAATCGATGCGGACACAGCATACCATGCTCTTTTGGGAAGAAACTGGATGCATAAGTTCGCCCTCATCCCTTCTACCTACCATCAGTGCGCAAAAGGGATTGTCAACAGCAAAATCGTTACAATCACTGCCTCCAAATCACCATTTGCGCGACATGAATCCCATTTCGCCGATGCGGTATTTTACACCGAGTTCGCAGACGAGGATGAAGGATCGAGGTCATTTGTGTGTACCCGGCCGATTCCAAGATGGGAGCGCGCAAAGCGGGGCGATTTCGAGGTAATTCCCAGGAACGGAAAGGGCAAGAGAAAGATCAAGGAAGAGCCAGAGTGTTATCGTGTCCGCTTACCCGACGGGAAGATCGTGTATCGATTATGACGGTCCATGGGGACTTCCTCACGATCAAAGGAGGTCCCCCACAGCTGCAACATGGCTGAGACCGAACATGGCCAGTCTGAAGAGCCCGAAATAGCACCCGAATGTTTGCAAGACGGACCAAGGAATAAGGAACAGGAGTTGGAACAGGTAAATCTTGCCGGCGCAAAAGATCAGCCCACCATGATGATTTTTATTGCACGAGGACTAAGCAAAGAAAAGCGCTCCGAACTCATCCGATTGCTTAAAACCAATTCAGACGTATTCGCTTGGACTTACGCCGAAATGCCGGGTCTGGATATGGGTATCACGGCACACAAATTGAATATCTCCGCCGCGGCCATACCTATTAAACAATCAGCCCGAGTCTTCCGTCCAGAGTTGGAGACGCAGATCAAGGAAGAAATCACCAAGCTGCTGGCAGCAGGTTTCATCAAGCCTATACATCACCCTACGTGGCTGGCAAACATTGTACCGGTAAAAAAGAAGACCGGTCAAATCCGTGTCTGCGTGGATTTTCGAGATCTTAACCGAGCCTGCCCAAAAGACGATTTCCCACTTCCTAACGTGGATACCCTGATCGACGCGACGGCCGAGCATCAAGTGTTCTCTTTTATGGACGGTTTCAGCGGATATAATCAGATAAAAATGGATCCCGAGGATGCGGCAAAGACGGCTTTCAGGACACCAATAGGCAATTTCTTCTACACAGTCATGCCATTTGGACTCAAGAATGCTGGAGCCACATATCAGAGGGCCATGATGGCCATATTCCATAACTTACTGCATTCGATAATGGAATTTTACATCGATGACCTCGTGGTCAAGTCGAAACGAGAGGAAGACCACTTCTCAGACTTGCAAGTGGTTTTTGATAGATGCAGAAAGTTCGAATTGAAGATGAATCCATTAAAATGCGCTTTCGGAGTGTCGTCGGGGAAATTCTTGGGATGCATCGTTCATCGCCACGGCATCGATCCTGACCCGGCAAAGATCGCCGCCATCAAAGGAATGCCGCGACCTACGACTGCAAAGCAACTCAAAAGTTTACTGGGTAAGGTATCTTACCTGCGAAGGTTTATCCCAGCTCTCGCAGAACTTACTCACCCATTCTCAACCTTGCTAAAAGGAAGCGCGACCTTCACATGGGCACCACAGCACGATCTGGCTTTCGATGCAATCAAAAAAGTGCTGACTTCACCAAGAACCATGACTGTCCCGACAAGGGGCCAACCGTTACTATTATATCTAACCTCCACGACAAGGTCGATAGGAGCACTACTCGCACAGGAGCTGAATGGACAAGAAAAACCCATCTACTATATCAGTCGTATCCTCCAAGGCCCGGAGACAAGGTACTCGGCGATGGAAAGACATTGCCTGGCTCTTATATTCGCCACACAGAAATTCCGTCACTACCTCTTGGCATTCCCGCTTAAAGTCATGACCAAATGCGATCCCATTAAGCACCTTTTAAGCAAGCCAGCTTTATCAGGAAGAATAGCACGATGGCTCTTTATCTTGGCCGAATTCGATATTGTTTGCTCACCGCCAACGGCCATTAAGAGTCAGGCGCTGGCAGATCTGCTGGCTCAATTCCCTAGTGGCCAACCTGAACCCATCATCGAAGAACTCCCAGGAGACGACTTCAATGCATCTGCCGCAACCGTCACACAAGGGACGTGGGAACTCAGTTTCGACGGTTCATCTACTACCAAAGGGGGAGGAGCTGGGATCGTGCTCACATCGCCAGAAAAAGAGACGATGAACCTGTCTTTCAAATTGGACTTCCAGTGTTCAAATAACGAGTCGGAATACGAGGCACTCATCTTAGGGCTCATGGCCGCTGAAAAGATGGGGGCAGGGGCAATCGAAATCATAGGAGATTCCAAACTCGTGGTTAAACAAACTAATGGGAGCTACGCTGTCAAAGAACCCGCTCTCGCAGCTTATCGTTCCATATTGCAAAGGTACTTGGATAAATTCAGACATGTCGATATCAAACATGCACCCAGAACAAGCAACCGGCACCCGGATGCCCTCGCAACCTTGGCATCTAAAGTAGAAATTGAGGGGGACTCTATCACGATCGAGATCCTCAAGAGAACCCTCCCATGCACAATCACAGAGCTCCTCCCACAAAAGGAGGACAAGCTGGACGATTGGAGGACCCCAATCCGACGTCAACTAAGGAGTAGGGAGTCCACCATCGCACCACACTTAAAAGAATTTCTCAATCTATCAAGGTGAACTCTACTTTAAAACACCGGGAGGATGGATAGCTAAATGCATAGAAAAGGAGGAGGCTACTCTCCGCCTCGAAACGATCCATAAGCAAACATGCGGCAATTCAGATATCAGCTTATACAGGATCATACAAAGGAGAGGATACTATTGGCCAGAAATGATAAAAGAAGCGAGTAATCTCCAACAAAGTTGCGCATCGTGCCAAGAGTTCCCATCTCGGAACGAATGCAACTTCGTAGAAGTTAACAACGACTGGCGCAGGCCGTACATTGATTATCTCACGGAAGGGACCCTCCCGGCCGAAAATATTGACGTAGCGTCAATCAAAAAGAAAGCGCCGCGATTCTTCGTAAGCGAAGGAAATTTGTTCCGAAAAAGTTTTCATGGAAAGGCTCTAAAGTGCCTTGCAGGCCAAGAAGTGGACGATGTTCTACAACAAGTTCACCAATTCGAACACCAAGGAGGCAACAAGCTATACCAGCAGCTCATACACCTAGGGTATTATTGGCCGACGATGGAAAAGGAGGCGCTTGAATTCGCAAAGAAGTGCAAAGCCTGCCAGATACACGCTAATAGCATACATGCTCCAGCGGTTGGGCTAAAGTGTTTGACGACCCCGTGGCCATTTCATACATGGTCGATGGATCTCATGGGCGCCATAGCACCATCACGAGGAAACATCTGGATCTTGGCAGCTACAGAGTTATTTACGAAGTGGGTAGAGGCCATACCATTACGAAAAGCGACAGGAGAAAGCATTGCGAATTTCGTAAGGCAATACATAATTTGCAGGTTCGGCATCCCTAAGGTAATTCTATCGGACAATGGCAAACCTTTCACCTCAAAGCCTGTCACGAGCCTATACTTCAAATACGGCATATCCCAGCACAAGTCCACGGTCTACTATCCTAAGGGAAATGGACAAGCTGAAGCAAGCAACAAAACTCTATCCAAGATCTTGAGCAGAACCATGAATGATTTTCCCAAAAATTGGTCGGATCAATTACCATTGGCGTTATGGGCTTACCGAACATCTAAGCGACGTGCTACCCAAGCAACCCCTTTCTCACTAGTTTACGGAACTGAAGCAGTCGTCCCCGCCGAAATCTTGGTCCCTTCAGCTAGAATGGCACTCCAGAGCGAAGTCGACTTAGACACACGCTATACGGAGTTGGATAACTTGGACGAAAAGAGAGATAAAGCCAAAGGAGCCCTGAAAGTTTACCAAACAAGAATAGCACGGGCTTATGACGCCATGGTACGCCCTAGACAGATCAAGGAAGGGGATTTGGTGCTAAAAGCAGCAACGCACGTCATGCGAAGTATGTCCGCCCCAAAGTTCACTCCCAAATGGGAAGGCCCCTACCTCGTTCAGGAAGTCCAAGACAGTGGTTACTGCAAGTTGATTCACCCCGAAGACGGTAGCAATCAAGGAACCCTAAACCTCAAATGGGTAAAGCTTTTCTATTCTTAGAATAAATCTCTCTATTGCCTAGCGTGTCTAAATACAATGCGGCGCCATACGAATGTAAGCGTGCACTTTCGCACCATTTCTTTTATTGTATTCTGGGGCAAGCCCCCCACTCTCCTTCGTGAAAATCTTGAATGGAAAATTTTGTTCTTCCTCACATGCGTCGTTTATCGTTTACTGCTTACAAAAGCACACAAACACCTGAGATAAGCCTGTTTTTACACAGCACTCGTTTGTCTAAAAATCAAGAAAGCAACACAACATACATACATGTATAATGAACACAGCACGAGCAAAAGATAAGCCTGTTTCATTTTTTACATTTGCTTATTACAAAAAGCGGCATACCGCCTATACAAAATGCTCGTCCAGACGCACTAGGTGTTCAACCAGACGCACCGATCCCACATTCCACTCACCAGCTAAAAGTGGCCCCCAACAACCCAAAAAAAAAAAAAAAAAAAAAAAGAGAAGGACAGAGAGCCTCACGATCTAAGCGCCTAGCAGATCTGTCCCAGTTGACCAGCTACTAGTCACACCAGCCATAGACACTTGGTTCTCAGTCGCTTGAATATCAGCCCCTAGCCGAAGAAGATAAGCGTCGGTTTCCCTAACTTTCTCGTTTAGGCGCATAGAGGCCAGGGTGAAGTCAGAGCAAGCTTTGTCGAAAGCTTGAGAAGCAGCGTCACTAATAAAAGGGAGGCGAAGCTGCGCAGCAGATAAATCACCCAACTTGCGGGATTCCACAGCCAGCTCCTCCAAATAATCCTGGCGGCGACTCTCAAAATATTGCACGCGCCGCCTGAGGTCAAGGCAACGACGCCTCTCTCTCATGATATGAAGCCGAGCAACCAACCAGCCAACATTCATGCAGCCTCCCTGCAGTTTCTCCAACAAATAAGAAACGCGGTCCAAAATACTGTCCGTTATGGAACCCAAAGTATTCCCCTCAAAAATCCTGACGGCCTGAGACAAATCAACACAGTATTCGCTCTGCAGTTCATGATGGACGTTAGCGAAATCCGAGAGCGTTTCCGGACGGTGCACATATACACGCTCCAGGGTCACATGTAAATAAACGGGGACAGCAACACCCCTCCAACCGTCCCATACCTCGCCAAAGACAGCGGGCAGGCTCAGGACGCCAGAATCAACCTCAGAATTGGACGACGAGCTAGACATTTCGCTTAGTATGGGGCGAAAAGAAAACAAAGGGTAAAAGAGAAAATTCAAACAAAAAGTTTTTCCTAAAAGCCCTCCGCTGGAAATTAGAATGAAGAATAAGGATACTCATTACGTGCTTTTATAGAGTGAAATTACTTAATACACCTCGGAATACGAGGAGATGTGACACCAAGCGTCATCATTACTATCCAACGGAAATACGCCTACTCGACCCTGCAAAATGACGGCAGAATTTATTTCTCCATCTACAAGTACAACACATTTAATGTACTTAAATGTGTTTGACCAATCTTGATATCTCTACACATAACTCTAGAAACCCACTTCTTTTCAAAACCATGGCGATCCGTCAAGCAAAAACATGGCGTATCAAAACATCTCATTTTATTTCAAATCAATACAAACGGCTGATGTACGGCCAGTGATACAAGTACAAAAAAAAAAAAAAAAAAAAAAAAAAAAGGGGGGGAGGGGTATCCCCTACAAGTCCAAACAACAAAAAAGCAGCTAAAAGAGACCATGAGACGCCCGCGCGCCACCATCAACATTTGCAAATTTCGGTCCGAGACTAGGGCGACCCTCCCTAATAATCTTCTTCTCTTCCTTCAAAGCTTCCAAAGCAGCCTCAGCCGCAACAATCTTGGCATCAACGGCTTTTTCCTTGCGTGCTGACTCATAGAAAACAGAAAATTCGCGCAGATCTGCTAAATGAGACCCTAGCCATCCAACAGTAAGGCCAAGCGCCTTAAAGTCATCCAAGGCATCCACATACGTATCAAGATGAGCAGTATCTAAATCTCTAATCGGCGTAATATCCAAGTACATAACAACCGCCGCCAAAGACTCCAAGCAGCAAGACCGCATCGTAGGAAACTTACAAGAAAACGACGCCAGAGTTTCGGGTCGCTTGGCTCTAATAGCTTCCAGCGCAGGAACAAAAGAGGAATTAATATCACAGCCGCCCCAAGACACCAATTTGGAACCTCGAGAAGGCACGTCCAAAACATTATCCCGATTCTCCACACCCATTTCTGAACTCTCACCGAAAAGATCCCTCTCCAAATACCGCTCCAATAAATTGGCAGAATTAGTTTCAGATGAACAAACTGGAGCCAAGGGTATATTTAAAGAAGGACCCTTGGGAACATCGCTGTCAGAGAGAAAAGTTTCTCTGCTCGGCAGGTCATCACAACTCTGCTGAACTCTCTCTTCAACAACGGGAATATCACCTGTCAACGCTGGATCAAAATCTGCTTGTAAAGTTTGCATGAACTCATCTAAAGCACTATGATCGTCAAGATTCGAAATAACTCTACCCGTAGTCGGGGATGCGTATCGATCTGGCGCAGAAATCATTGTCGTCTCCGAACTAGCGTGATCCATCAAAGGTAAAGCGTCATCATCTCCAGCACGAGCAGAGTCAGATCGAAGAACTTCATCACCAACAACAGCAGCCCCACAATCAGCATTAATCTGTACTTCGTGATCACCCTCTCGGAAAACGACCACGGGATGAACACGGGCAGTAGTAGAACCAGACTCTAGCTCAGCTCCAGTTGCATCAATCGCATGGGACTTCTTATGCTTTCCACTACTTCTCCTATTCTTCTTTTTACGACGGCTGCGAGACCGGTCTTTGTCCTTCCTGCGTTTCCCGCCAGAAGGGCCCTCGACATCATCTCGTATCGAACGATCATCGGGAAGTAGGGTTAACTTCTCAACCTCCCCCTGGGCAGCCGAACCCTCTCCTACTTCCCCACGCCCCACACTCGTTCCAGAATCCACAAGTTCCTGCCACAAAAGACACCCGGTCGCTTTGACAGAAAGAAAAGGGAAAAGAACGATTATGAACAATGGAAATGGCTAGACAAGATACCTTTCGGAATTCCTTAGAAGACGCCGCTTTCTCAGAAGCCTTTACTAAACGCCTCCTTTTCGGAATCGCCCGCGATCCTACTTCCTCATCATCCTGAGGAAAGTCATCAGCGGCAGACGAACTCTCAATAACTTGCGATGCCCCGACCCCAGCCTTCGCAGAAATAACCGACTTCTTAGATTTCGAAGCCCGAAGCGTCCCATCATTAGCAGCTATATCATAAACTTTGGCCTTAACCGAATCGCTTGCATGAAAACGAACCAAAGAAGAAAGGCATCTGTCCCAGAAGGACCCCCAACTCGGGGTACAGCGACCGACCCTTCCTCGCGGGGCAATACGAACGGTGACCCCGCCGGAAAGATTCTTTGTCTCAACAGTGATAAAACGCCTAGAACTCCCTACGAAGTCTGATTGGAAATCAAGGCGCGCGGGTACCCCCTGATCTAGGCCAAACTGACGAAAAACCCTGTGCGGATTATAGCGCACCACTCCCCTCGTATACTCAGAAAGAAAGGGGAGATTCGAGGGAAACATGGCCGCCGCCATAATAATGCCTCGAGAATCCTGATTGGTGGACGGGTCTACTTCCTCGAAGGAACCAGACGGATATAAGCCCAAATCCTTCTCACCAGTGATAGCCCTCGCATAAGGGCGAAACTCAAACTCTTTCACGATATCCAAAAATCTGCTCGGACGCTTCAGAGTCCCTTTCTTACACCATCTGTCCGCCCTGGGTTGATGATTATCAACGTAGGTAACTTGACGAGTGGGCCCGTGAAGCTTCTTCTTAGTAGCTTCGAAAACAATGGGAGGAGGAGCATAGCTCTTGAAACGTTCAAAAAGAAACATGGTCAAAAAAGGGGTGCACAAATAACTGGAAATATCGAAACGACCAACAGAACGCTTAAAATCGGCATGAAGAGAATCCAAGCGGTGGTACAAGGTACCTAAAAACAGCGGCGCCAAAGGCAGCGAATGACCTTTAGCCAATTTAACAGCTAGGGGAAAAATCGCAGCATTTATCCCATCCTCGGGAGACATCGGAAGAATATATCGCGCAAGCCAACTAGCTATGTACGCCGCTAAACAGTGGGGACTATCGGACCCCGGGCCCGCTTTCTCGTCACGATCTTGATCACCCGTTACTTGCTTCAAAGGTTGAATGTCCTTATAGAAATAGCGCAACCAAGTAACAAAAGAAGCCCGCCGACCTTTGTTCTCTCCGGTAAAAGCACTAACCAGCGCGGCGCTCTTAGTGAGACACGACTGCAGGAAGGCCACAGTATCTTTATCCCCTGAATCCTCATAAAGACTCTCTAGCGAGTAGTCACCGGTGACGGGTAAACCCATTAAAGCTACGACGTCTTCTAAAGTGGGGGTGAATTCCCCCCAGGCAGTGACGAAAGTATGAGAGTCAGAGCTCCACCTCGAAGCCAATTCGGCTAAACCCAGCGTTCCTTTCCTACAACTCAAAGAAACGCAAATAGAAACTGAATCCAAGATACCCGCGCTGACTAAAAGCTGACGACTCTGAGGATTTGATAGTACGAAAGAACTCCATTCGTCCCAGTCAGTGCAAGGACCAGAAGAGGCGTGGAAATCTATGCTAGAGTAAGGGTAGTCCCCCCGTTCCATTTCAAGGCGCGGGATACTCGCGGGCGCAATTGTCTCAGCCTCTCCCAAGGACGCCTCGGGACACTGAAGCAACGAGTCTTTGAGCGGGGGAAGATCCGGGCGAAAATCCTGAACTTTCGACCAAAACACATCTTCTGGACCGCCGATAAAGGGAACAGCGGCGGGAATCTGAGCCGAACGCCCCGAAGGCTTCTCTTTCCCCTTTGGCGAATGAGCGACCTCAGTCATCGAAAGAACAGAATAAGTTCTCCCGCGAAAAAACCCAGAAGAATATCAAACAAAGGGCTGAAGAATAAGAAAATGTGTATATTCCGTAGTAATATGATGAACTGATGGAAAGCGTAAGGAACAGGCGGCCGCACGAACTCCCTTATATAACCACGTGGAACCGCCAATTGGATTCGGCAAGACGAAAAGTCTTTTCGCAAAAACAATATCTCGGTTTTCCCGCGCAAAACCATCATGGCCTATTCAAGACTGACAAGGCTTCTGCAAAAGTACTGACACGGTGCTCGAGCCACACTTCTGCCAGTACGACTCGAGCAGGGGGCAAAATGTGGGTATCACTATCTGACAAACCTATTAACAATCGACACGTGTCCACCCACAAGTCGAAGGAAATATACTCAGTACCCAGGAGATATGGGCGAATCCCTAGAAAGACATCATTAGGGCGCCTCAGGTACCTCATGAGAAAGAGTCCATAGCGCCACAAATACATACTACCTGTATCAACAAGACTGAGCTCAGATAGACCGCGCTTGGGGGCAGGTCTTGGTGCAACATAACTATACCGCGACACGGTCGCTCTGGACCAGGACGCGACAGAGTCTTTCTCCATCTAACGGGAACTCTCAGGTTATGTGGCTTGGTTGGCTTAAGAGCAGAGCTCGCTTAGGAAGGTCGCGACGGTCTATTCCGCGATACACTTCCTAAGCCTTTCTAAAGGTCGGTGAGACTATCTGAAATAACTCTCTAGTTTACCGCGAGGACATTCCTTGTGTCGTCTCCGGACGACACGTGGCACTTTGGTACGCCTCAATAGGAATGAGCCACATCAGCTGTGCTCATTCCTTGGCACGTGTCCCAATTGCTATAAATAGGAACAGTACCCTCAGAGGTGACACACACATGATTCTCTGGAGACACTCAGAGAGAATTTCAGATATTATTCCATTGGGATCTGTGCATTTATGAGCTTACTGTGAATATTCCTTCACACGTACACGCTCGATCATTAATCACACAGGTTTCTCTCGGAACACTTCCCCCACTCGCTGACCCTTAGTCTGTCTCTCTTTACCTCCTCTCCGCTTTCCCTCGAGATTCCCTCTACGCTGTTGATTCCTAGATTGCTACTCTCTTACGAACTCATCCACCCCACCTCACTCAAACCACTACCTACACAATTATCTGGGGATAACCATAGGACATCAACATATCCACTTTCAACTAAATAAGTACACAAGAATGGAAGTAAGTCATTCATGGAATCCGAAGAACACTTATTAAATGAAATTTTTTTCACAGGTTAACACAGTAAAGTGACGCTGTGAGAATCTAAATATGCCCTATCTAATAACTCATTTGTTCTAGATTAGCTCAGAAGGAAGAAATGGAATAAGGTATAGAGTATTTTACCTAAATTGATGAGAACCTTGGGACGACTGAGTTCCTCGAGTTTCCTCTTCAAAAGACGTAATTCTCCAATTCATAAATGCATATATAAACACACTACCAATTCTCGTAATTGGGCTTTTCTTAGTCAGCCTAGTAGTGTATCGGTATGTTTTACTTCCAACCAAGAACACTGCCAAAGCAAGCACCATGGAAACACATGGAATTCCATACCCGAGCCCCCAGTTAAGGTTGTCTTGAATGTAGTTTAAGATCAAGAGTGCTAATACAGGACCTGAGCATAAACCACAATACCACCAATTGAAGAATGAACTTTTGGCTTTGCACTCTTCTTTCTCTTTCCCATCGAATTGGTCTGCCCCGAAAGCCTGCACGCAAGGCTTGTGTCCGCCTTGTCCAATTGCGACTAAGTACAATGAAGAGAAAAAGAAGATAACTTGGAGCTGAGAAGGAGAGCATGAGGTGTTTCTGGAATTGGTTTGGTCATCAATACAACTTCTAGAAGTAAGAACAGCCGATAGAGTCAAAAAACCAAGTCCCTGTGATTGCAAACCAGGAACAAAAGTAAATTAGACTTCAAGTTTGACAGGAATTGTATTCAAGAATATATATATATATATACATATATATATATGTGTAACTTTTTTTTTATTGTTGGCCCAAACAAACCATTCTTAGAATCAAACTTGGAAATCTAAGTATGTACCTGTAATGTCCTGTGCATTTTTTCCCTAACTATTAGGGGCTATTTAGAAATTTGCCTCTTGTGTTATAGATAACCACTATTTTAATTGCTTGCTCCAATCATATCCCTCTTATGGATAACTTTGAGTGTTATGAGTTTTTGTATTAAAGATATTGCATGCTTCTCATACATTCCACCAACCTACAACTACAAGTAAATGGAAAAGAACATTTTAATTGAAACCATGTTCTCACAAATTGTAAGCTGCCCATATTCTCAACCCAAAAAGATCATTTAAACCCAAAACCAATTTAATCGAACTCTTCTCGTTAAACCCAATCCTTTTCCTATTGATTGATCCAACCCAACACGTAACGATACTTAACCCAACTTCCCAACACAAACCCATAACCCATAATCAAACGTAACCCCATTCCTCGTAAAATTCACACTAATCAACAGCCCACGCCTCAAATCCAACCCTAATTACCTTCCTCTTCCTCTTCCTCTTCCATCCGTAGAGGCTAAGTAGATGAAGATCATAGAGAGAGACGGGGCGGGGCCTTTAGAAGAAAAGGAGAGAAAGTCATTGCATTAATTAAAAAGAAAATCAATGTTGTGCTGAAGCAAATGGTGAATCTCTCTCTCTCTCTCTCTCTCTCTCTCTCTCTCTCTCTCCTCCCCATCCAATTGATATCTAGTTTGTGAAGCCGTTGGAGTGTGTTTTCTTTCTCCAATTTTCCATTTTTTGCTATAAAAAAAAAGGTTTGTCACTCCGGGTGGTTGCTCTTGGGGGCTGTTAATGGGCTATATCCCTTTTATCTTTATGGTTGTTGGTGCTAAGACTATCACATGTGTGTAGTATACATTATGTATGTCTATATATTTTTTTTATTGTATGGTCCACATTAGAGGATACTCTCATTATTTCAATCCTCTTTTCTTTCTCTCCCTCTCCACTCATACCCATCATCCTCTCTTCAGCCAACCCCCGTCCACGCAATTACAATGCATCATCTCTCTTCCTCTCCCTCACCCACCTTCCTCGCGTTTTATTATATTGTTGTATCTCTATCCTCTAGTCTCTCTCTCTCTCTCTCTCTCTTAAAAATTTGAGAAATTATGCCTATAACCACCCCACTATTCAAGCTTGGTTTTGGGACCATTACACTCACAAAAGGCTCAAGACTTGGAAGTTGTCCTGCTCAACTTCTCAAAACCTTCACATTAGTGCCATTTATCTTCGTTGGACTTCCAAAGTTGTGTTTCTGTTCAAAAACATTTGAGGTCGAATTATATTTTATGGAGATATGTTATACTTTCCATTTCAGGTTTTGATTTGTGACTATTATTTGTCCACTTTATGTTCTCATGGCTTTGTTAAAGATTATCTAAAAAAGGATAGTGCATTTATGGGCTTTATACTTCTAATTGTTTAAGTGCTTACTTGAGTAAATGACTTATTATATGATCTTGTCACTACATGCTATATAGAGATGGATTTGTCAAAATGAGAAATATGTTATAAACTGTTAAAAAGCATGGCACCTAAGGCAATTTCCATTGCATTTGGGTTGGGGCACTATTGTTAACCTCCTTATGTGGGCATTATGCTTATAAAATTCAGATTTAGATGTGATTGTGAGGTGCTATGAATGTCCCATAATCATTCAAAACTTCAACTAGTTCGCCTTGCAAACCTACAATTGGTATGCTACACTCCTTATGCATGTGGCCCATAATCTGGTGATGAGAGTGAGTGTGCAATGGGCATCAATTTTGGGATGCGTTTATAGGGAGTTTGTATACGTATCATATTTTCCTCGGTGATATTACATTACACCACATGTTATTACATGTCATGGTTTTTATAGAACATTTACATAATATTTCCTACGAGCCGTCGTGCTCATAAACTGATAAAATTTTAGGTGATAATAAGAAAGGGAAGGACCTAGAGTAACCGAATGTGGTGACATCACTTTTGAAGGTCTTTATGTGTTTTGAAACGTTGTATATTGACATGGTTAATTTTGGACATGCAATGCTTATAATTAGGAGCCTCTATAGGTTTAATTTTTATGTGATTCACATGTAATTGTTTTAACAGCTTAGAAAGTTGATATTCACGTGTAATGTCTTTAGAATTCGAACAAGGAACTTCGTTATTTCAAGTACCAATTCAAACTTCCAAGCAAAAAAAAAAAAAAAGTACCAATTCAAACTTGTAAAGCTTTTGTAAAGTTTATAAACATGTGATGATTCATGTTATTTGAGGCCTTGTTGAGCCAATATGTATATAGGATTTAGTATACAATTTTTCCTTATGTTATGAAAAGACTGTAATTGAAAATTTAGAGGTTTTGGCATTGTCCTTTACTTGGTTTAATTTCAGAATTCATAGCAAAGTTTTGGCAGGAATTCAGAAAGTTTAAAGTTTTAGAATGAGATTTTTGATCGATCAAAAAAATTTTCAATCCATCGAATGGACCCTGATTTGGGAATTGACTTCTTTGACATATTTTGAATGATTATTAAACCTTTGACTTTTTGACCATGCCTAGGTCCATGTAGGATCCATCTTTACTCCAACTTTACCTTTGTTGGTCCACGTGGGACATTTACCTACTTTCGTACTCAAATTGTTGTATCATTGTTAGCTTGATAATCATTGGATGATCACAATCATACTTATTAATATCACAATATACTTTCCTTCATGTTCACTTGCTTGTGTGATTTTGTGTCACATATTTATAGGAGAATAACAGGACTTGATAGCATGCTAAGTATGATTATAACATAATTGGCACTGACTAATTGTATTTATTATGCTTTGTATAGATATCGATCATCCGACATGCACGCTAGGGGCAAAGCTGGAGGTTGTATCAGCGTCCACAATAAGCGTTGGGTCAGATAAGCAGGCAACTCTTTTGACTCATATGTTATAGGAGAGGGCCAAGAGGACTTCAATGTAATGACCCATGCCATTGTCTAGCAATATTATTGTCCGGTTTGGGCCTAAACAGAAATAGTTCCCAGGGGATCGCCCATCGTAGTATCGCTATAGCAGCATCGCGTTTAATTACGAAGTTCCTTCGTGTTAAGATCCCTCACGGTTTTAAAAGGTCTTGTTACATATAGAGGGGTGATTAAGTCTTATAAACTAGTTAAGGATCTTCATCCGAGGAGATGTGGAACAAGTACCCGCACCACGCCTCACCTTATCTATCTTGACCCTCCTGCCTTAGGAATCTTAGCTTTAGGTCATACTCTTAGTTTTTTTCGGACATAGTTGATGGCATGAGAGATTTCATGCATGCATCATGTGACTATGTTTCACCCCGCCTCCTCCTATTGTGACACCACCAACTTTTCTCCTCGGCTTTCAAATTCTTTAATGACTTATCCTATCATCAGTTGGGAGTCCTAGTATGCTTTTATCTTCCAAGCTCTACAAAGTAGGGCTATCTATTCTGCTTCATTATTGGAGACGGGAAGCCGAAGTACACGGCTCTTTCAAAAGTATGTCCTTCGGGGCTCTATAGAGTTACTCCGACTCCATTGCCTCTATTGGTTGATAAGCCATCCGTGTAGAGAATTCGTGTCGTAGGCTCTTCAAGTCGGGGTTTTCCCGTGAATTCAACAATAAACTCAGCAAGTGCTTGGCCTTTATGGAGGCCCTTGAAACGAACAGAATATCTAACTCTCCAAGCTCTGCCGCCCACTTGACCAGTCTCCTAGAGGCCTTAAGCTTGTGGAGTACTGATCTAAGCAGAAAAGATGTGGGCGCAATAATGGTATAAGCTTGGAAGTATGGCCTGAGTTTCCAAGCTGACATGATTAAAGCGAATGTTAGCTTCTCTAAGTCTGGATATCTTATTTCCGCTTTGACCAAGGTCCTACTAGCGTAGAAGATAGGTTTCTGTCTTCTTTTAGTGTTGCGCTGAGTGTATTGTCCGAAATAGCCAGGTAAAGGAACAAATTCTCTCCTAGCATGGGCTTTGAAAGCTGCTCGGGGCTACTTAGATATTGCTTAAACTTCTTGAACGCATCTTCACAATCTTCCCTCCACACAAAGTCTTTACTCCCCTTTAATGTTTTGAAGAATGGTAAGTACCGATCTAAGGCTTGAGAAATAAATTGATTTAGGGTTGTGAGCCTTCCATTCAAGCACTGAACATCCTTCTTTGACTACGGCGACCTCATCTCTTGGATAAACTGAATCGTTTTGGGGTTGGCCTCAATCCCTCTTTGAGAAACCATGAACCCTAGGAACTTCTCCGCCGTCGCCCCGAAGACACACTTTGTGGTGTTAAGCTTTAGGTAGTAACTCCTAAGGATTTCAAAAGTTTCCTTCAAATGGGTTACATTGTCTGTCTTATTCAAGATCTTAACCAATATATCATCGATATAAATTTCAATCGTGATCCCAATTTGAGCTTGGTACATTCGGTTGACTAGCCTCTGGTACATAGCTCCTGCGCTCTTTAGCCTAAATGGCATTACACGGTAACACTAGGTTCATTTTTCTGTGTTGGGGGCCCATCTGGATTTGATTGTAGCACGAGTAGGCATCCATGAATGTCAAAAGTCCATGGCCTGCAATTGCGTCCACTAGTTGGACAATTCTAGGGACATGAAAACAATCTTTTGGGTAGGCTTTGTTAAGGTCGGTGTAACCTACACAGACATGCCACCTTCTATACTTCTTTGGAACGACCACTCTATTGGTCAACCAATCAGGATAATCCATTTCTCTATCCATTCTATGCTCGAGGAGGCTCTATACATCCTCATTAATTATTCTGATCCTTTCTAGGGTGAACAATCTTCTTTCTTGCTTAATGGACGGGAGCCCGGGGTCTTCAGCCTATTGATGCGTAATGACATCCAAGATGACCCCGACCATGTCACTAGCAGACTGGGCAAAAATGTCCAAATTTCTTGTCAAGAACTTGACAATCATTAGGCGGTGGGCTAGATCCAGCCTAGACCCGATTTGTAGTGTCCTAGATGGATTAGACTCGTCAATCGTAATATGCTCTACCTCTTCCCCTGGGATGATGACCTCATCCCTTTTTCCTGAGCTAGGTAAGAAATCCTCGCTCATATGCATGAGGGAAAGGCCCCCTGATGAGATCGGGTTTTCAGTCGAATCATGTCCATCGTTCAATTGTGTCTAGGCTTGTTGCCCTTGAAGGGTGAAAGAGTGGCATTCCTCTAATCGGGGAGATGCACCTATCAATCACCATCGTCATACATTGATGGTGGGAGTAGGAGACAATAATTTGCTCATGGAGCCACAGTTGACCCATAAGGACATTTTGTGGTGAAAAAGCTTTGACCACCAGGAATTCAGTAATATGAGTGGATTGTTGTTCAACTTGAGCCAAACACAATGGGCATTATTATAGCCCCCACCATCGTAGTTAGGTCTCTAGCAAACCCGGCCATTATGATCTTGGTAGGGACCATTCTTCCAGGCCTAATATCTAGTTTCTTGATCGCGAGAAGGAAGACAATGTTGACTGCACTTCTAGTATCAATCAAAATTCTTTTGACCTCATAAACTTCGACGGTCAGGCTGATAGCTAGAGCATCGTTATGAGGGACGCTGACCCCGTCGAGGTCATCATCAGACAAAGCTGGGAGTGGATCCGTCCTAGTCTTTTTCTCTGTTTTTTCTTCTAAGCCATCATGCTTAATAAATCTATAAACTCCTTTTTATAGGTGACATCGATTACGGCAAGGCCCACGAGTGATTCAACGCTTATCGTCTCTTTTGGAGAATTCCTTTCGAGAAGATTTATTTTGAAAAGTTTCATTGCCATAGCACATGGGAGGAGAATTGTATTAGTTATATAGTCTTAGTCGTAGACTTAAACTAGGGAAATTACAGAATATTGTCTCCCCTCATATTATTATCATATCGTGATCCGGGCATGTGTTTAGCCCTTGTGAAAGATTCGTTTTGAACTCGAGACATAAAAGCCACTTTATATCATGTATGAATGTTTCAATCATTTTGGAATTTGCGTTTGACATTTATGTTGAATTCGGACCGTGGTAAAAACAAATTTCTGCACTTAGAACTTTTGCACAATTGTGAAATCAGAAAATGAAAACATGATATGTTGTTCGAGGTACACTCGACTTGTCGAGCAGTACTCTTCGACCAGTCGAATGACCCTCTGCCCGTGACTAGTAACTGTTCAAAACAAAATTTTTTTTTTTGGTTTCAATCCAACTTGATTTCTACTTAAAGGGTAAATAGACTAAGGTTGTATCAAAATTGATTTGTTAGTTCGAGACTTGTTACATAAAAAATGTTTAAAATCCTTTGTTTTGAAAATAATTCTAAATGAAATCAAAACCATTGTTTTAAAACATTTTAAGATCATAACCCTTTGTCTCAAAATATTTTGGAATAAAAAATGTGTCAATTGACCCTCTGACCTATTTGGTCCCCGTTGGGTCAACCCTCGATTTGTTGACTTTTCTTTGGACTTCACGTAGGACTTTACTATACTTCTGCACTATTTGAATGGTCCACGTAGGATCAATCTTCTTCTTTTGTTGTTCGGTTTGGCTCATTGACTTAGCCCCGTGGCACGAGTTTTAGAGCGCTAAATGTACATAAACGAAGAATGCACTATACTGCAGTGAATGTGTTTTAAATCGTTGGGTTAAGTATAATCACTTTCCTTATGGTTTGCCTTAATTACATTGACCTCCTTCGCATTTTGGAAAATTACGTGGAGTATTCTGTAACACTTTCCCCTTAAAAATAATATTTTGTAACACTTTCTCCGGCCCTTTAAAGTGTAACAAAATACTAGGCATAGGGAGGTCCCAGTAATTTCCAAAATACGAAAGAGGTCTGTATAATTAAGGCAAACCACGGGGGAGGTGAGTGTAATTAACCCTAAATCTTTTTGATAACACACATTAATAGCATTACTGCTCATATGAAATAACCAATGTAAAAGTAAGGAAGGAGTGAGAAAGAAAGAAAGAAAGAAAAACAAACCAGGATGTAGAGTAGAGAAGCAAGGAGAATGGTAAAGTATCGACCTAAATAGGAATCAGCCACAAATGCACCTAAAAGTGGTAGAAGCATTGCTGCACCCGACCATGTATTCACGTTGACTGCAGCCGTTGCTGTCGATTGCCCTACTACCCCTGTTAGATACCTTATCAGATTTGACGATATCCCATAATATGCAAACCTCTCTGCCACCTCCACACCTGCACATGCACTTCAAATATATATACTCTTTTATATATGTATACACACACACACACACATCGAATTGGAATTGGGAATGAACTAATTAATACTATATGGTAACAACCTATGATGAAAAATGCGGATTTCCATCTGCCGGTTTTGGATCGGTTTGCCGGACGACCTTTGTAGTCTAGGACTCCATCGTCCACGGTGGTGACGCTAAGTAGTAGTGGAGTTTCAGCGGCTTCAAATATTTCTGTGGAGATAATCATTGCCATTGATTCATTAATTCCACACTCCCAAACCCACCCCCACCATTTCTCAGAACTTTTACTTCAACCAAGCTAGCAGCTAGCTTCAACTATGAAAAGACTGCAGACAAATTAATTACATATTCCTCTGTTCTCCTCCCGTTCTGAATGGAAAGCTACTGATTGAGCAACATTGTTTGCGTGCATCGCTACCTATTCTACAACAAATTTTTTTTATTTTTTTTTTATTTTTTTATTTTGACTGGTCCAACAATTTATTAGTAGTTGATATATGTATATTTTTTTTGACAATGTTATAGTAAGTATCCTTTTATATGAGTATGAGAAGATAGATTTTAACTGTTAAATGAGTATCTAATTATAAGATTCACAAAAATTTAGAGATACATTTATTTTTAGATATTCATCTAACGGTTAAAATATACCTACTCATATGAGAAACTTCTCACAATAGAATTTCTCTGTATTTTTTCCCTTCTATTTTACGTTGGATAACAATAATTTTTAAGGTTAAATAACTATGATAACGTGACATCCCCACCATTTTACTTTATTATTCTGTTTGGATGGAAAGCTATTGATTGAGGTTGAGCAGCATGATTTGCGTGGTGTCTACAACTACTACTACTACAGTATTATATATATTGTGTGATTGACATGCACATGGGCCCCCTTTTTCCTTAATTCCTGGTAGATTGTCTCCTCTTAGTCCCGACCCGAGGCTATGAGGGTGTTTGGCGTGGTGTTACAGCAGTTTTTTAATGGCTTTTAGGAGCCAAACGCTGATTCTGCATGTTTGGGTTGTCAAGAATCCAATTGCAGTCGCATTGTAATCCGCAATTTTGTTGCGATATGGACAAGATGGGGTGACCCAACTTTTGGAAATCGTTAGCATAAATGAGCCTGATAAATTGAATGTCATCTCGCCACCTGTCCATTATTGATATATACCAAATGACTAGAGTACTCTTGTATTTTTCAAATAATTACACATTTATCCTCACCATAATACAAGTGAGTAATATTTGGGACACAACCTTCATACAACTTTCATACAATCTCCTCAAAAGATGTGTTTATCTCTCTCCTGTGATGTCACTGGACCCCACAGTGACACAGGAAAAAGATAGACACATTTTTTAGGGAGGTTGTATAAAAATTGTAAGAAGGTTGTGCCCCAAGTATTATCCAATACAAGTGAATGCCTATTAAATTTCTTGAAATTCTCTAAACACCCCTATAATTTTTGAATTTATCCTGCCGCCACTCTGACTTGAATGGAAAAATGTGAATTTAGTTCTAATAATACAAAAATGAAATTCGTATTATTAACATTATGAAACAATAATACAAATATTACTTCAGTATCTCCCAGTGAAACCTGGGTGAGCAATTGTAGACAAAAAATACTCTCATGTTGTATAATCAACTAAGTAATTACATGAATAACGAATTCAATTTTATTGCTAAAATAATCATATGTATTAACAAAATAAATTAAATATGTATTGTAATAGCAATTAATTATATATGTAACTACCACCATTAGAAATGCATTTGAACTTACTATAATTATTATTAATTTAACATACATGCTTAATTAATTTATTATTTAACTAATAAATTTTCATTAACAATTAATTATAGAAAAATTTAGTGGAAAATCTCATTCTGACAACGTTTGTTGTAATAGACCCACCAATTGATACTTCGCAATGATAGACCCTATAATTGTAGATGTTGTTAGAGATTAGTCCACATTTTCCTATTATAGAATTAGTATATGTCTTTTCTACCCCTAACATATATATAGGGAGCCGTATATATATATATATACATATATATTACAAATCAGATTTAAAGTTTGAATCACTTACCAAATCTGAACAAATCTAATCAAATCCGAAATTATTTAAATAATATACCGATAGTTTAGGGATTTTACTATACAAAGCAGTTACAAAAACGTTTCACATTTTTAGCATTTACAGTGTATTTCATATTCATTCAAGATGTCACATCATCAACGAGTATCACTGTTACGATTTGGATTGAAGGCTATGAATTCTGTGAGATCTCATTGAGAAGAAGATACCTGTAGTCCGAAGGGAAACTCGTAAGTTGATCAAAACAGGACATTTCGGCTGATCAAACGTTGTAGTTTAGAACAGGACATTTGGGCTGAATAATGGAAGAGGTGTGTATAGATTGTCTGTTTAATACATTTTTACATCTTCAAAATGATTAGTTATACTTGATTATCAAATCATCAAGGGGGTGAATATGCACACCGATGCGTCCTTTTATAGTATATAATTTCACACTCGTTTTCATAAGTTCTTATTTTGGTTTTGATTTTCACACTGATATGCGTATTTCATAAATGATGTTTCTGAAAACGTTTTTCACATGCCGATTGTAACTGAGTCATTGCAAAATCATGTTATCCTTATATGTTCGTACGACGGTGATGATGCGGTCATTAGGTTAACGGACGATGTGCGATATGGCGAGATTGTACAGCAAATCATTGGAAGGTGGCCTCACATCAAAGAAGTTGACATGTCGTTAACTTACAAACTTTTCGGCTACGGAAAGTGCATGTTGGATAGCGAGATGGATGTTGCGGAGATGATTAGGGTGGCTAGGCAATTGAAAATGACCATTGTTGACGTATGTGTGATGGTCATGGAAACTGATGTTGACTCAAGTGATGATGATGTATGTGTTGATTCCGCATGCAGTCAGGACATGCAAATTGCTGTATTAAATGACATTGAACCATCAGTAAATAGGAAGCGTCAAAAAGTATTGCAGAGCTCGGCATGGAGTAGTGAACTTCAAGATGTTGGTCAGGCATTTGAAGGTGGTGCCGAGGAATTTCGGAGGTCACTGTGTAAGTATGCAATTGAGGTTGGTTTTAACTTCAAATATTTGAAAAATGAAACAAAGCGGATTATTGCTGAGTGCACCCTTCGCAACGAAAAAGGGTGTCAATGGAGGGTGCACGCAACCAAACAGCGTTTGAATGGTTTTTTCTATATACGCGAGTTCAACAAGATCCACACCTGTGGATCGGTTATCCGTACTTCTTCCCATCCTCGAATGAATTCGCAATTAGTCGGTGATTTGATGGAGGATAAAATACGTAGGCAGCCTCTTTATAGACCTATCGATGTTATTGGTGACCTTAAAGATAGTTACGGTATTGACATTAAATATCACCATGCTTGGCTGGGGGTTGAGAATGCAAGGAGGGAGATTTATGGAGATCATGCGCGTTCATTTGATAAACTGAGGTGGTACTTCCATGAGGCAGAAAGGGTTAATCCTAGAAGCCATCTCGTGTTGGACGTGGATCAGTCGTCCAAAAGATTCAACAGATGTTTTGTTTCTTTTGCGGCATGCATACATGGCTTCAAATTTTTAAGACCTCTGATATTTTTGGATGGAACGTTTTTGAAAGGAAGACATAAGGGTGTCGTACTTGGTGCGACGTGTAAAACTGGGAACCAAGGTGTGTCGTGTGCATCTAATTTTATTTTTATTCTTCCCTATTTTATCATGTCATTATTTTCATACTTACATTTATGAAATTGCTAACTGTTCAGTGTGAAAATTCACACAACAAAATGACTTTTATGCTCCCTGTTAAGTTCCGAGTAGTTTGACTTATGAGATAATTATATAGTATACAATTATGCACTACATTTTGCAATTATTTTTACACTGATCTCAATATTGTCTGTATATGTGTTTGTGTGCAGAAGTGTATAGTCTTGCGTTTGCAGTAGTCGGGTCGGAGGATAAGGATAACTGGTTGTGGTTCCTAACCGAGCTTCGTTTCATATTGGGTACTGAACGGAAGATAACATTTATATCCGATCGGCACCCCGGTATTATTGATGGGATAAAAACTGTGTTCCCCGAATGTTTCCATGGATTTTGTATGTTTCACATGAAGTTTAACCTGATTGACAAGCTGAAAGGAATTCACTCTAGCTTGCGAAGCAGGATTGTGTACAAGTTTTCGCAGTGCGCATCCGCTGTTGATTACGATCAATATTTCATAAGATTAGATTCGTTGTTGAAGGAGGGGGGTCAGAGGGTCAGGGACTTCGTGGCTGATATACCAATCCAGAATTGGGTGAATGCAGCTTTTACTGGTCAACGGTATGGAGAGACGTGTTCTAGTTTGGCGGAGTCTTGGAATAAAATGATTGATGAGGCAAGACACATGCCGATCACCAACATGATAGATAGTATAAGGGTGCAATCGATGGAGTCTATGGCTGAAAGGAGGGCGAAATGCAAGAAATGGTATGGTATTCTTTGTCCAAAGATGCACAAGCGATTGCAAGCTGCGTTGGATGAGGGAATGTGCTGGAATGTAAGGACATCCAATGAAAACTTGTACGAGGTACAAAGTGAACCATCAGTTTCAGTTGATATAGCACTTAGGTATTGTTCATGTGGTGACTGGCAGCATCACGGGTTCCCCTGCTCACATGCTGCGGCAGTGCTAAAGAATTGTAGTCATTTAACTGGGAAGGATATAATGGATTACATAGAGCCGTATTTTTTTGTATCTTTCTACAAACAATCATTTGACATGTTGATTCACCCAATTACAACATCCAGGAGGCCGACAGATGGCATGGAAGAGCCACAAATATTTCCACCAATTACTAGGAAACTTCCCGGGAGACCGAAAAAGAAGAGAATTCCGTCGAGAGGTGAGAAAGTGAGGATGCTCCGATGTAGTAGATGTGGGAAAAAGGCAAGACACAATAAGAAATCTTGCAGGGAAATTATTAGGAACTAATTTACCATGTCATTTGCTTTATTTTGTTTTTATGGAATAAAATGCTTTCCTTTCTGGTTTGATACTGTGAAAGATGTCATTGATGATGAAAATGAATAAATAGTATCTTTGTTTTGCATTCTCGTGTTAAACATCATATATTGTGTAATGGTGGTTGGTGTTATGGTGGTTTTCTATAGTGTGAAATCTCGCTTTTGATATTGTGAAGTTTTCACTGTGAATTATCGCACCGAAAATACTGGTTAACATGATTTGATGTTTTTACTAGTTATGAATTTCACACTAATGCTATATTTGTAGTGTGTAATTTCACACTACAATAAAGCAGTGTTTTGACTAGTGATGAATAAATAGTTAAATTTTCGTACCTACAATGATATGTTTGTAGTGCGTAATTTCACGCTACAATTTATGCCGAAAAGGTAATGCAGAAAAAAATAATTAGACATAAGGTACTGTAGAATTTCATCATGCTTTCGACAGTGTTATGGCTGAGTACACTAGACCTGATAAATATCACATTTAAGTTGACCAAAATACCAAAAATAAGTGTGAAGTTACATTATTGGGTTCCAGAAAGTTATATAAACACAAAACATGAGGGCGCCAACATTTTTTAGACCACCCAGAATAACCAAAATCATTATGGACACCAAAAGCATAGAGAGCGTAACTGGACTATTAAGAAAGTACGACACATTCAGTAATAATACCAAAAACGAATACGTCAATCTATTTCCAAGTTCCTCCTACCATCAACTCTTCAAATCAGATGTGCATCCATTCAATGCTTGACTGTCCACTTGGTCCCCATCTGCTCCAGTTTGGATTGCAAAAGCTTGTTCCCTGTCAATGTGTTCCTCAAGTGTCCATGACCTGACAGGAGTGTTTAGAAATTCGTGCACTAAATCGGCCCGCCCCTGGGTTGTATCGCATTCGGATGTGACGGGTAAGTGTGCAAATATTTGTGACATAATTTGACAAACTATCACACCACAATCTAATGTCCCAGGTGCTTGCTGGGGTGAATCTCGGACGTTTTCAACAGGCGTGTCAATATCTTGTGTGCTTACATCTAGACGCCCATCATCACGTGCCTTTCTCTGCCAACCTTCAACGTATTGTTTCTGTCAAAATGAAAAAACAAAACACACAAATAAAAAGGGGTTTTAAATTGTGTGAGGAGGCTGAAGAAGGAACATAAGAAAATAAAAAGAACATGATTATAGTCAAAGTATTACCATCATATATAAGTCACCCTGATATCTGTCTAATTGTAATGGATTTATGGGTCGCAACGAGTTATAAAATCTCCACAGTGGTTCGTGAGAATCAAAAACCGCCAGTGTCCAGTGCTTTCCCGATGAAGACATACTATCGGACAACAATGGGTAAATAAGGTACCTAAAACTTGTTGTGGTTTTTCCCAAATTAGCATCAACAAACTCCCCCAAATGTTCTGCATCATTGATCCGTACCCAATGCTGTTACATACAAAATATGTATGTGAGTGTAACTCATTAAAAAAGTTATTACGTATGATCACAACAGTTGATGGAGCTTATGTTTTTACCAAACATAAGCTGTTGAAAACGAACGACGAGCCATGATCATCATCATCAATTTCAGATTCAAAATTCCCAGCAGATTGATCTATTGTAAGTTTTTCCACATGGCAAGATATCACCTGAAATATGTTGCATTCAATGTAAAATGGAAATATGAAATATATTACATTAGGGATTTTACACTTCAAATGAAAAGATAGAAATTATAAATCTTGTGGTGTGAAATTGTACATAAAAAGAGCTTAATAGTGTAAAATTACTCACTATGAGGCTATTTTTTACAATTTCACAATAGCAACACTTTTGAAGTGATATTGTGAGTTTGAGATTATTAGTGTGAAATTGGGCTTTTTATGACATGATAGCAGTGATAACACGAGCAATAAAATAAAAAGGGAAACGAATCGACTTGCATTGTTTGGTATCTCATGCCCCAAAATTATTGAGTATAAGTCCGCCAGCGTAACATATTCATTGCCGCTTTCTGTCGTGTACACCCTCGTACTGCCAGTTAAAGCACAAAATTTGTGATACATCGATATAGTTAACTTTTTTACAGATTGCATTAAATTTATACTTACAGTGGATATGCTCTGTCCATTATCAAGCGTATCTTGGCTTTATCTTCCTCACTCAACAGTGTGTATACCGGTGATCGAACCAACGAAGACCTTATCAGTTCTGGGTCTTTCAAAGTCTCAAAATTGACTTGATCCAAGTTGACCATAGGTGGTACTTTCGGCTGTACCACCAGTTGATCCAACTCCTCTGCCATATCTCCCGGGTAAATAAAACTTTTTTTCCGAAGTGGTGGCCTCCTTACCTTATTCTTCACCCTTCTCACCAATGATGTTGTACCCACCTTCTTCTTTGGATGATTCTTTCTGGTATTCTTATCTTCCTGGATTTCTAGAGGAGTCTTACCCACTTTGCTTGCTTTTGATGGAACAACGCTCGCTACTTTTGCATCCTACACAAAGTTGTAGTATTATAATCAGTGTGAAGTTTTACACTGCAATTGATGAATTTTACACTCATACCGTTTGAAAGAAATTTAACTCAAGGCCATTTCAATTGCAATGAATGAGCTATGAAATTTAATCATTTTACCATTGAGCGTGTGTGTCGTCGTTCGACTGAAGGAGGTGTGGTCTTTACATTTTCGATTGCACGAGGTTTCTTTGCCTTCTCAACTGCATAATTTTCCTCTCCATCTCGCTTTCTTGTAGGGGTATGCCTGGGTGTTGTCGGATCCTTGAATACGTTAAATAACAAGTATTAGATATGAATTGGTAAAAGAACATATTGTGCACTATTTTTTTTTTTTTTTTTTGAGTTTAGCCTGAAAATTGATTTATCAACACACAACCTTCTGTGTTAGATCACGAGTCCTGTAAGACCTGACTTCCAGTCGCAGCTGATTATTGAGGGCCTTTTGTCTTTTTATCTCAATTTTTAATTTCATAATCTCATCATCTTTAAGTTTCAGATGACCTTGTAGACCCTCAAGTAATTCCGCATTATCCTTCCGGTACTTATCAATTTCTTCATTCAAAACAATGATTTCCGCTGCCATATTCATGTTTTCACTTTCAAGTCTTGCCTCAGAAGTGTCAAGTTGGTTCTTCAGCTGCCTCTCCAATTTGTTGATCTAAAATGCTTGGAAAGCATTGTCCCTTACGAGCCCTCTCATCTGTTCCGAAGGGTCATTTGCAGAATCCCTTAGCGTGCCTCGCGATTGCTTTGTTGTTTCATCTACCATTGGCGATGGGCTTTCAATATTAAAATCAATCCTATGTGGCAGTATATGAGAGTCCTCGGCTGTTCCCTTCCCCTTCCACACAGTTGATGGAGTTTTTTGTGTAGGAGAGTAAAATAGAGCTTTCTGCCACAGCGATTCAACATCCAGGTCTATAAAACTCTTCACACCAGATGTACCCTCCCCCAGTGGTTCCTTGTTAGTTGTTTTTTCCGCATCACAAGCAGGAGCCTCAACCGATTGTGGGACACCATTAGTTTCAAACAGTGAAGTGTCCATTTCAAGATACTGCTCTACCCTAACATCATTGCTGCCAGCAATTTTTTTACCCTTCTGAACTTTAGCACCATAGTCATCTGAATCGGTCCGTTCACTTTCAATTGAGTCTGACTTATTACTGTGAATGATCACCTCATTGAGTTCATGTTTTTTGGAACACTTTTGTACACCCCCCAATCTGTCCAATATTGGGCAATAAACTTCCATCTCTTTTATAGTCATCTCCAACTCTGCCGCTATCACCTTTGAAACATAAACAACGGTGTGAAATTTTATACACGTATACTAAAGTTGACAGTGTGAAATTTATCAGAATTCAAAATTATAGATTGATATTTCACACTTTGTTTTTTCATATAGTAGTGTGAACTTTTTTTTATGTCTACGTTCAGAAGTCGATACTATTAAATATTGATAAGTGGAAGTGCGGAATTTAATACATGATATATGGAAACAGAGTGTGAAATTTGTCATTCTTATCTTCAATATATTCACACATGCATGTCTTCTGACAGAAATTGTGAAATTCCAAAGCATTGAAAAGGCAGTGTGAAATTTAACACATATTATCTATTATATAAAAGAGTCATAAAAACCACGAATGAGTGTGTAGACCTGATTGGCACTTAGTGTCGCGAGGCCTGTGTTAAGAATAATCCTATGCAACTTTACTGGATCCCATTTCAGAAATCGTGGTATCATTTTCTTCTTGTAGTCCTTCATTGATGGTTTGATTTCTGATTCCACTAGTGTGGTGTGCTCATATAGCCAATACTGCAAATGTGCCAAACAATTGTTGGTTCTGTGCTACAATTTTGTGTGTCTATAGTATATACAATCTTCATAAAAAAGAGTATATAGGATTACCTGTAAAGCAAGGATGCATCCGGTCACCGTATATGGATCTCTGCGTTTTTTCTCAATCAAAGTCTTTAGATCTCCTAGTATAGATGAACACCAGTCATACTGGCACATATTGTCAATGTCTTTTATGTAGTTAATGAAACCCCAACGCACCCTATCACCTCTATTTGCGTACAGCAATGTCCCACAAATGTACAAGCATAGTAATCTGACAGTATCGGTAACATCTTCTCGAGTATGTCCAGCCACCGCTTTTAGCAATTCAGTCCTAATGATAGCTGTATGAATACTTTCTTCCCCCGGGAATCTACGTTGAACGAATGGTGAGTATATCTTTGGTGATGATTCCTTTGCCGCGTAGTACGTGTCTATGCACCGTGTTCCATTCAGTATACCAAATATAAGCTGAATGTCTGTAGGTTGTATCCTCAACCTTTCTGGACCAATTGAGAAAGTGCCATCCAAACTGTTGTATTGACCAATCATTCGAATTGAACTCTCATCGAATTTCTTCACAAACTTAACCCTCCCTTCAATGAATGCCTCGAACAAATGCCAGAATGGTGCCTTTCTTAACAAATTTACGTGTTCATCCCGGAGTTTAATATCTTCCATAAGTGCATCGAATGCAACCAAAGTTGACCTAAACCGTTGATTGGGTTGTTTTTGCCTTTTAGGCTTTTTGGGTGAATTAGGACTGCACCGTGCTGTTAAAGTGAATACATTGTGATATTTTAGAACACATTGAGTGCAAAATTTTACACTTAATAAAATATATATCATACATATACGATGAATGAGACACGTTAACTGAAAATATGCAATCAATTGCTCATAATTTCAAATCATACAAATTTGAGTTCAAAATTTAGCACTATGGTACTAAGCACATTATATCCATGATTGATATTTAAGATGTCGTCATTAATTTCACACTATACTATGATAATATTCAAAAGAGTTAATCGGTATAGTCGATGAACACGAGTATCAAATTACACACTCATATTAGACTCAGATTGACACAGAAAGCCTAATATTGCAGAAACCTAAGGCAATAAACCAAAAACAAAACATCCCCAACAGTCCAATTAACTACAAGTACACAATTATTTACTCATATTTTGCAAACGTGGTCGTCAAGAGTGCAATATTTACTGCTTCGGCAAATTTTTCACAAATTAATCCATGTTTGATAACTACTTTGTACTAACCAACTTCACACTACTTCATGACGAGATGAACACGAGTATAAAATTTCACACTCATTACACCAAGATTCATAGAACTTTGCAGAAACCCTAACATGCAGAAACCCAGAACGAGTAAACCAACAACTAATCATCCCCAAAAGTAATTTTTTAGGAGACAATGGTCCAAATTCTAGAGAGTATTTTCAAAGCAAACAACACAACGAAATCACAAAAATAAGTGAATCTACTACCTGCTGAGTTATTTCAACGACCTTTTTCCAAATTTTCATCCCCGATATACTGTTTTGAGCAACAATTTTTTGATTGTCATCAACAGTCATCCATAATGTGAAAAACATGTCACTGATTAAGACAATAATGTTAATTTATACACTTACCCTTTTTCTTCGCCATGAACGACCTTCAAGCTTTGATTTTCGTCGTCGAAGTGGAGCTTGCTCGTCGGAGTCCGGGGGGATGAGATTTTTCCACGAAACGACGGAGAAGATTTGGTCTGTAAATCACGCAGAGGCCTCTGATCTGTTCTCTTCCATTTATTGATTTTTGAAAACCCTAATTTTTCGGATTTCAATCGCAAATCACGAAGTCTCCTCTTTCCATACGTGATTTGACGTGATTTATGGGCAGCCAATTTTGGTAGTTGGGGTTTGTAGCAGAATTTGAAAGGGTGGTGATACAATGCGCGCGGGACGGAGAGGGTTATTTTTGTCCATGTTTTTATAAGTGGACCTTAGATTAAAATGTTGTACACACTGGACCAATTGCGGAAAAGGTACACTACTTAGGACTTTCTAATAAATGACTCTTAATTATATGTATTAAAAAAAAGTGACTATGTTAATACTAACATAATACTAATAGTATTGCACAAGGGCACAATTGTCTTTGTGCATTCAAAATTACTTTTGTGTTCATGTAACAAAACACTTACATAATCTATTCTACCATTATATATAATCAGTTTTACAATACATTACTCAAACACTACAACTATTAAAATCTACTCTAACTATAATCTATTATAATAAAAGCTATCGACTGTGGCAGATGGACTAACTTACCCAGTTGACTTTCCAACATGGGTTAGGTGAACCAAAAGCTACATATTCCCATAGTTAACTCTGAAGATGTAAACGGCTCGGCTTCTAATGCAGCTTCAGAACCAGTCGGTCCTTCTGTACCTATAAGGCTTTGTTGGGCCCTCACGTGACTTTTTAAAAGGAGTTTATGAAATTTATTATTAAGTAATTTGATAATTTTATATAAGTGACACACTACTCTTCAAATAGACATCATGAAATCAAAAAGCAACATTGAGCTTTTAAAAACTCCATTCTACAAGCTCCCCAAAAAAGCACTAAATTCAATTTTTACAATGCTCATAAACTAATTACCAAATGAATTAACATGAAATTGTGTTTTAAAAAAAGAAAAGTACCAAAATGGGGGCCAAACTAAGCCTAAGTCATGGACTTAGTTCTCTGGTTACCAAAAATTAAAAAGCTGATAATGGTTTCAATCTTATAGTTATATGAAGCTCCCTTGATTGAAGGTGAGAACGTAAATTTATTCAAATGCCTAAGGATGTTGTTATAGATCAGGGGAGGGGAGTCATATTAGTGAAGATGATTGTTTGTCTATCTTTGCCCTAGGGTAGGGAGGTAGGTCCTTGGCATTTTACAGGACAACCAATCATCCTCAGAAATTGGCAATCTGGATTAAAATTATGTTAGGGAAATGATATTGTGAGAAGCTTCTCATATGAGAAGGCGGATTATAATCGTTGGATGAACATCTAGCCATAAGATTTTAAGGAATCGGGAGAAACATATATTGCTAGATGCTCATCCAACAGTTAAAACCCGTCTTCTCATATGAGAAGCTTCTCACAGTAACATTGCCCATTATCCTATATTATCTTATTATAAGAAATTGGCAATCTGGAGTATCAATGGAACCCTTGTCGTTGTGCTAAGTGTGTTCAAAAATTCACAAAGCTCAGAATATAAAAAAAAGAAAAAAAACTGCTCCTTCTTCTACTAGTTCTGGTGGAGATTGGAAGTTCTTTCTCATTCTGAAGGTACAGTTGTTCCTAAGATTTCTGGGTCAAAAGTCAAGGTACAAGGGGAAAGGGAAACTATAGGAACACAGCCTAATAGGTTTGCTGTCTTGAATTTGTCTGTTGATAAAGAGGCTACTATGGATACTACTGAGACTCTAGAAGCCCATCCTATGGTTGGGGTTACAAAGAATTAATAATGATCCGAAAAGTTCAGATAATGGGGAAACTGAAGTACCTCAATCTCCTCCTAAGGTTACTGATTCAAACTCCACAGGACAACCTCCTAATCCTTTGGAGCCTCTACTAGCTTAGGTCTCTTGTCCCAAACTCCCCAACCCCAAGGCTCAGGTTAGGCTCACAAAAGGAGGAACAAACAATCAGGATCCTCAGGAGTTGATGCATAGATGTGAACTCAATTGGAATTGGACAGATTGGGAAACAAAGGACCCAACTTGAATTACATGCTAGATTCTTGGACATGAGATGGTAGTCTTTTGCTGGTTATTTTGTTGTGTTTGTATAGCTTGATTTGCCTTCAGTGTGTTGCTTGACTTGAGAAAGTCATTTATTTTCTCAAATATAATAAAGAATTTGATATTTGCTAAATTTTGACTATTGTACTTTTTTTTTTTTTGTTCTTAGTACACAACAACAATCTAATGTACAAAATTAATTACTTTTGTATAAAATTATTTTTTATTAGTTGTGGCAAAATTAGTGTACAAAACACACTAACCAATGTACTAGATTAATAGCTTTTGTGGCAAAAAAATGACATTTTAGATGATTTTTTTTGCATTGGAACATAATTGTCAAATTTTAAAAATTTGACGCTATAGGTTTGAAAGCTGCAAAAATAGCTTTTTGTATTGGAGATGCTCTTAGTGGCTTTTGTTGTGACTAGTCCTCCTACTTTGCTTTTTTGATTATCCTGAGCTATACCCCTTGTGCATTTGTATGTCTTTTTCTTTTTCTTTTTCTTTTTTTTTTTAATCTATTTACCTTTTTCTAAAAAAAATGTATATATATTATATACACAGAACTCTTTTTTTTGGGAGTGCATTTTTGCTCACCCATTTAAGGGTTGGGTGAGCATAACCCAAGCACCTTATTGGCCAATACAGTGGGACCTACGATTAAACAAATGATTTTTAATTGTAGGTCCCACTACATTGGCCAATGAGGTGCTTGGGTTATGCTCACCCAGGGTGAGCAAATGTGAACTCTTTTTTTGGTTAGCATTTTTCTATTTCAATACATCATTTTACTTTTTGTATACCTCTGTTTAGACTAGATAGAAAGCTATCGATTGAGCAGCATGATTTACGTGTACCTCTAATTTTTTTTTTTTAAACAGAGAAAATTCTCATTAAAGGCAAAAATCAATAGGAATCAGTACAAGAAGATAGAAGAAAGCAAAATACATGAAAAAAAGTACAATAAACTTATGAAGCCACATTGCAATTTTCTCAAATTCTCGATCTTACGGAGTGTGGCGTAGTTCGAGATTGAGCCGGCTGAGGGAGAAAGCTACCAAGACCCACATCATTGATCACCTCCAAAACACCGTGATTGTGAAGAGACCCCACCAAAATGCCAGATCTAACAAAAGAATACTGAACTGTGACCGAGAGAAGTCGGATCTAAACACAAAGAATGGAGATGAAGAGTTCTAGAGTACGAAACCAAACCAACCAAAAAAAAAAACTGTCATAAAGAGAGAAAAACACACCTCATAGAGAGGGAACAAACCCCCACAAGGAGGGATGTAATAAAATTGCTAAAATAAAGGGCCAAGGGGGCTTTCCCATGGTGGGAGGGCCAAGGTTCCTCATGCTTTTCTACAATTGTAGATACATTTTTACTTTTATTTTAGGGTGGGGCTATGGACACCACCTTATTTGCTAAAGACACTACTCTCTCATTATTTTAATACTTCCTCCGTTCCATTTTATGTGTACCTTTTTGGGAATCCAACTATTTAAGGGGATAAAAAGAATTTACATCTACTTTTCACAATTACCCATAATCATTGCGCGCACTTTCTTTTTTTATTTTGTTTTAGTATTGATTGCAAGGAAGGGTAATTGGAAAACTAAGTAAAATTTGCATACTAATTTAGAAAAGTGAACAACAATTTTGGGACATCCCAAAAGGGAAAGGGGACTCATACAATGGGACGGAGAGAGTAATTTTTAACTCACTCTCTCCCTCTTCTGTCCCAAACTCGCTCTCCTCTCTCTTCTGTCTCAACTCTCTCTCTCTCTCTCTCTCTCTCTCTCTCTCTCTCTCTCTCTCTCTCTCTCTTCTCAAGCTCACCACCGGACCAACACCACCACATCGCTGTCACCGCCACCATAGTGTCACAGACACCACCATCTCCAATCATTCGATTAACCACCCAAAACCAAACCTAGATCTCCTTCCTTCAAATCACCACCACCGCCATTTCTTCAAATCACACAAATGTCAAAACCCCAATTAAACCCATATTACAAAATTCAGTCAATTAAAAGATTAACAGGAGTAGAAAATTAAATGAAGCAAATGTACCTGATATATGTGAATTAAAGCTTGGTCACTGAAACCAATAAATAAAGATGGGTTATTACCAAGACGACTAGGCTTTTGTGAGATTTGATGTTGGAGAGAGAGAGAGAGAGAGAGAGAGAGAGAGAGGGAGGGGTAGGCGACGGAAACTATAGAGGTTGAAAGACAGAGATGATGGTTAGGTAGTGGCCCGGTTGGGAGATGTTGGTGTGTGTGGCCTTTGGTGGCGGCGACGACGATGTGGTGGTGTTGGTCCGGTGGTGAACTCTTGAGAAGAGAGAGAGTTCAGACAGAAGAGAGAGGGTTAAATTCATATTACACCCTTGTAGTTTATCACTAATGTTAGTTTGGTCCCTGTAATTTAAAAAGTGTCACTTTAGTCCCTGTAGTTTCATAAGCGTGTCAAATAAGTCCATAACTCCTTTAATGACAAATAATTTTGTCACTGAAAGTAAAAAATTTGTCACAAAAAGTGTTTGAGGGAATAAAATGACACACTTATGAAACTGTAGGGACTAAAACGATACTTTGTAAACTACAGGGACCAAATTGACACAAAGGGCAAACTAGGAGGGTGTAAAATGTAGTTAAGCCAAAGAGAGAGGATTGGGACATAAGAAAGAGAGAGAGATGAGTTAAAAATCATTAAAATAATAAAAGGGTGGTGTACATAGTAAATAAGGTGGTGTCAATACTCCCACCTTTCTTAATTAACATAGATAATTAGGGATCAATTTTTACACAAAACTCCTAATCTGGACTGAATTTTATCAAAAACATATGATGAGAGACTAATTCATATATTCCTATATATTCAAAGCATACCATATCTCAAGTAACATCATTATATTATAGCAAGCAAAAATGATACAGCTACTCACTAAATCACCCACTGAACCACCCACAAGGGTACCTAAGCAATAAGTTTAAAATTTGTGTGGGACCCACACACCCCACATAAAAGCCAAAATCCCTAATTCCCTCCAAAATCCAAATAACCCCAAATCTCTTCTGCGAAATAGTGCCCCCCAAAACCTCGAACTAGTGCCCCTCCAAAATCCGTCGACCCCTTGCCGTCACCGTCGCCGGCGAGCCTTCCCCGTCGCCGTCGAAGGTCCACGCCGCCATCACCATCAGTGGGTAAGACTTCTCTCTCTCTCTCCCTTGCGCCAGCTCCCCTTTCTTCAATAGAGAACTTCTTTCTCTCTCTCTCTCTTTCCTGATTGTTGAACAAGGATGACCCCCCGCCATTTGGTGGTTTGATTCATGTTAGATTCTTTATTGTCAATCTTTAGGGTTTTAACTTTTTAAGTTTCTTAGTTCTTAGATTTGGTTTGTATTAGTGGGCAGAATTGTTAGAAGAAATCTTATGACCCCAATCTAAATTCATTATTCTAATATGATTTAATGCTATGTATAAAATATGGGTTCCAGAGACCCCAACCTTATGACCCAAGCTTATAACCCCAATCTAAATTCATTAGTGGGCAAAAAAGTTATGACCCCAATCTAAATTCATTAGTGGGCAGAAAGCTTATGACCCCAAGCTAAATTCATTAGTGGGCAGAGAGCTTATGACCCAAATCCTAGATTTTTTTTTATTATTATATATATTTTTTAAATTCTGTGATTTTTCATTTTATTTTGCTTTAATAATTTTGAGTCGTTAATGTACTAATCTCTTTATAGATTGAAGATATATTGATGATTGTATTACATATTGTAGAAAAATGGAAGAAGAAGTTTCAAGTGGTTCGGTAAGCATTCATGAGGATATTATCGAAATTGATCATGACAAGGAGCAAATAAGAGACATTGCAAACCAAATAGATGAGCCGAAGAAGGGGATAGAGTTTGATTCTTTGGATGAGCTGATGGTGTTCTATGAAAAATATGCTAGAGACAAAGGTTTTGCTGTGTCTAAAAGAAGCTCTACAAAGAAGCAAGGGGTCGTGAGATATGTGGCATTGTAGTGTATTCATGGTGGTACAGCAAAGAGTAGATCAACCAACCCGTTAAACATGTGCCCAATCGCAAGAATTGATTGCAAAGCAAAGCTTAGGGCATTTCATTGTCCCAATGGAAAGTGGTCTGTGACATCAGTTGAACTTTCCCATAACCATGAAATGAGTCCAGGTAAATCTCGATATTATAAATGCAATCGGTTGTTGCAACCACATGTGAAAAAGAGACTAATGTTGAGTGATAAAGCTGGAATTAGAATAAACAAGAATTTTAATTTGTTAGTTATTGAGGCGGGGGGGCATGAGAATCTGTCATTTACTGAGAAAGATGTAAGAAACTACATCAATAAGGTTAGGCGTTTACAACTTGGGGAAGGTGATGCTAATGCAATGCATAACTACTTTTTAAGAATGCAATCTAATAATTCTGACTTCTTCCACATGATGGATTTAGATGAAAAGGGTCGCCTAAAGAATGTTTTTTAGGCTGATGCAAGAAGTAGGGTAGTATACAAAGAATTTGGTGACGTGGTTACTTTTGATACTACATATTTGGTTAATAAATATGATATGCCATTTGCGCCTTTCGTAGGGGTGAACCATCATGGGCAGTCAGCATTGCTAGGGTGTGGGTTCTCAAGTGAAGATACTGAGACCTTTACGTGGTTATTTTAATTTTGGCTTACATGTATGTCTGATTGTCCGCCCAATGCAATAATAACAGATCAAGACAGAGCCATAAAGAAAGCAATAGAGGTTGTTTTTCTTAATGCACGGCACCGATGGTGCTTATAGCATATCATGAAAACGTTGCCTGAAAAATTGAAAGGATACAAAGAATATGAATCAATCAAATTTATGTTGCAAAATGTTGTTTATGATTCATTAACCATTGAAGAATTTGAAGATGCTTGGGGCAATTTCATTGAAAAATATCCGCTAGAAAGTAATGAATGATTACTTGGTTTGTATCATGAGAGGCATCGATGGGTACCAGCTTTTGTGAGGGATATTTTCTGGGCAGGAATGTCAACCACGCAGCGAAGTGAAAGCATGCACGCTTTCTTGATGGCTACATCAACTCCAAGACTACTTTTAAACAATTTGTGGAACAATATGAGAATGCCTTGGCAAAAAAAATAGAAAATGAAAAGCAAGAAGACTTCAATTCATACAACTCATGCTACCCATGTGCCTCGCCTTTAGGGATGGAGAAGCAATTTCAAAGTGTTTACACGCGGGCGAAATTTAAAGAGTTTTAGAACGAGTTATTTGGGAAGCTTTGTTGTCATTTTCTTTTAATTAAAGAAGATGTTGGATTTAGAGAATATGAAGTACGTGAAGGGTTCGTTTTGGAGATGGTCATCGGTCTGCAACTTTCAAGCTAATTTTTTTTGATAAAACACAGGAAGTGAATTGTAATTGCCGATTGTTTGAGTTCAGAGGAATAATGTGTAGGCATCAACTTATGGTGTACAATGATATGGAAATTTATGATGAAGTACCCGCCAAGTACATTATACAAAGATGGAGTAAGAATATGAAAAGAAGACACACCAAGATTCGGATCAGTTATGACAACTGGACGGACAGACCAGAGGCACAACATTATGATAAAATGTGTAGTATTTTCTATGAGTTGGGTGATGTGGCAGCGGAATCTGAAGCTTGGTGTGATGAGGTGATTGCACAAATACAACAAATGAAAGCGGGATACATAGAGAAGGCTGCAATTTGTGGAAGCAATTTACCCATTTTTACTAATCATTCGAGTAAATCAACTTCGCATGGAGATGTTATTGTACTAACAAAAGAGAGCACGAATATACTTGATCCATTTGTTACATGTAGTAAGGGGCGACCTCCAAGTAAAAGGAAAGTGGGCAATGTTAAGAAAACAGTTAAGAAACAATCAAAAGCCAAAAAAAAAAAACAAACAAAAGCATCGACAAGTGCAAAGGTTTGACAATATTAATATATTAATATTAATATTTTTCATTAAAATAAGGTCACTTATTTTTTAGTTTGCATTTTGCATTTATTTTTAGGGATATGACAAGCACAGGAACGATCATGGTACACAAGAGAGCCGAATGAGCATACAAGGAAGTCTTACATTTCAACAGCCAAATGTGGGAATAGAACCAAGTCTTGCATTTTAAGAGCCGAATGTGGGAATAGAACCAAGTCTTGCATTTCAAGAGCCGAATGTGGGAATGTCCCCAAGTCTTGCATTTCATCCAAATTTGGGAATGAAAGGAAACCTTGATTATTATGACTTTATGTGATGGGTTCATGAATTAGACTATGTAGTATGACTTTTTTTTTGTGGCAAATGTAGATTGAAGTGCGTGGATATGTTGATGGGGAATTGTGAGGCATCGACTTGTGTTTTCTTACAATTTGTGGGAGTGGTACGTTTGGGACGTTTTGTTTTGTTAATATGTGTATTTCCACATTGGGGTGTAACTTTCATTTTGGCATATATGGCTTTACTAATACAATTTGACTTGTTCAAAAAAAAAAAAAGGATTGTTTTTATTTATTTGCTATGTGTTGGATGTTTGGCATGACTTGGTAACATGACAATTGCCACAAAAAACCCAAATTCATAACATGACAATTACAAAAAAAAAAAAAAACTTTTAGGCACAATTCCTTGCACAAGTGTTCATTGATTCCTTACATGACAAATTACAAACGGAAAGCAACTACATTTGTTTTGCTAATAAAAGCATCAAAGCACATATGACTTATCAAAAAGTGCTTATTGCCCATTCTTTTGATTTCAACACAAATTTGATTTTGTGCATGTTGTATCATTGTCTTCACTTCAAGTCGAAAGTCTTTCATTTCGTTGACATCACACTTTGATGAAGTTGCATCAGCCTCAACCTCCTCTTTACTGTTGTCCTCGCACCATAGAAAGAAATTGCATGGCTGTTTGTGATCCTATGAATTAAACAAGTTGTTAATAAAATGAACCTTATTTAACAGAGAATCATTCATTTCGTAGTCTATGAATAACATTGTTTGGTTCCTAATTAAGTACAGTCACTGAGGAGAGAAAGGGAAAAGGAAATGCAAACACATAACCCATTTAACAGAAACATCCAAGAAACTTGTGTTAGTTGTGAGAAAGTCCTTTTTTTTTAGCACTAAATTCCATTCAAGAGGAGAATATTAAAGGAAAAACCATGAAAATCCCCACTTTTAAGTGTCTCCAAACGAGTGATGCATTTGGAAAGGGAATAACTTTTATTTTTTTTAATTTTTCCCCTGGTACTACACGTGTAAATATTCATATATTTTAGGTCTAGAAAGATGAAAAAGGCAAATTAAAGAGGGTAGAATAGGAGATACAAACATTACAAAGTGAGAGTTATTTGTTGTAACAAAAAAAGAGAGTTATTCGCTAAAGAATTAGAAGGAAGAAGGTAATGTAAATACAAATTAATGCATTGCGTAAATGACATTCCAAACACACTCTTAACAAGCAAAACCATGCACTGTCAGATTTCTGATAGCTACTAGGATAGCTCAAAAGAACAAAAAATTTACTAATTGATACAGATGGATCATTTTGTGTGAGAATTTTTGGGCCTATATAAAGTTATAAAAAGTGGAATTTGTGCTTGTGGAAGTTATCGAGTAATCGGAAATGAAAAAGAAGACCCAAATTTTTGTGAACAATTTAGAGTCGAATTGTTGATTCTCGGATACGAAGATATCAAATGGGCTATATCAAACTGGCATCTATATATCGATATATAACACACAATGAAACAATTGACAGAGTCGAAACATATAGAATAAACAATAGAAAATTACACCTTTCATGAAAGATAAATATACTGAATTTCAACCAATTAAAGTGTATGCAATTAAACAAGACAGGTCACTAGAAAATAGCTGAGAAATTGAATGCAACTAATATGACACTTTACCTTCTCTTCCTCTGGCCACATAGGTATATAGTTGTTGCTATAGTAGCTTTGATTTGAAGGGGGCTCTAATGAATTTAGGGGTCTCTGGAACCCATATTTTATACATATCATTAAATCATATTAGTATAATGAATTTAGATTGGGGTTATAAGCTTGGGGTCATAAGCTTTCTGCCCCCTAATGAATTTAGATTGGGGTCATAAGCTTTCTGCCCACTAATGAATTTAGATTGGGGTCATAAGTTTTTTGCCCACTAATGAATTTAGATTGGGGTTATAAGCTTGGGGTCATAAGCTTTCTGCCCCCCCCCCCCCCCCCCAAATGAATTTAGATTGGGGTCATAAGGTTGGGGTCTCTGGAACCCATATTTTATACATATCATTAAATCATATTAGAATAATGAATTTAGATTGGGGTCATAAGATTTCTTCCAACAATTCTGCCCACTAATACAAACTAAATCTAAGAACTAAGAAACTTAAAAAGTTAAAACCCTAAAGATTGACAATAAAGAATCTAACATGAATCAAACCACCAAATGGGGGGTCATCCTTGTTCAACAATCGGGAGAGAGAGAGAGAGAGAGAGAGAGAGAGAGAGAGAAGTCTTACCCACTGATGGTGATGGCGGCGTGGACTTTCGACGGCAACAGGGAAGGCTCGCCGGCCACGGTGACGGCAAGGGGTCGATGGGTTTTGGAGGGGCACTGGTTCGGGGTTTCGGGGGGCACTATTTCGCAGAAGAGATTTGGGGTTATTTGGATTTTGGAGGGAATTAGGGATTTTGGCTTTTATGTGGGGTGTGTGGGTTCCACACAAATTTTAAACTTATTGCTTAGGTACCCTTGTGGGTGGTTCAGTGAGTGATTTAGTGAGTAACCCATGATAACGAATCCACACACTCTCTCTCGCTCTCTCTGTGCCCATTCTCTCTCACATCCATGGACCACATAGATGTTTAAAAAAAACCGTAGTCAGGGTAACAATCATTAAACTATGCCATGTACTTCCAAATTCTAGCCATTTTTAAATAAAAAAACTGTTGAGATCTCAACAAAATTTCAGCTATCGAAACTGAGTTTTTCACATGGAACTCCTAATTAATGAGTAAAAACTAGCCATGGCATATAGAGGCTGTTTGTCATTGCTTATTTGCCCATTTTAAGCAGTTCTGATGGCCCAAACTACTTATTGATCTGTTTGTTTCAACAAAAATATAAGCAGATTTGATTTAAATAGCAGTTTGGCAATAAGCAGGTGGGGGATTGCTTTTCAAGATTATCTCTATGATTAATCAATTCACAGCATATTAATCAAACACCCAAACCATAATAAGCAGTTCTACTTTTAAGCAAATCTACCAATTACGATCAAGATCGCATAAGCATAAGCACAGACAAACATGCTCATAGACTGAGAGGGAGTGGTGCTCGGTGGCGGAGTTGTCCTCAACCTAGAAGATCACAAAACCAAATGGAGAGAGAGGGAGACAGAGATCGATGAACAAAATGGAGAGAGAGAGAGAGAGAGAGAGAGAGAGAGAGAGAGAGAGACCAAATGATAAATCACTTACCTTAGTTTTCGAATTCCCAAATGCCGAGAGAAGGTAAAGATGATGGAAGGAGATCAGGAGCACAAAAACCCTAATATGTCTTCTTGAGATCTCTGATAACCACCGCCAACAATGGAGTCGTTGAGAGAGAGAGAGAGAGAGAGAGAGAGAGAGAGAGAGAGAGAGAGAGAGAGAGAGAGTGTGTGTATGTGTGTGTGTGTGTCACGCCCCGGAGTAGCCAAAAATAGGGAAAATTTAAAATTTCCTTTCTGGACCCGTAGGGAATGACGAGTAACATAAAACTGACCTGTCCGTACAACATACTAACAAAATATATAGATTAGAGTAAGAAGTTTACGAAAGCGTCTAATGGTATTCATAGGGGAACTTAGAGTGTTTTGCTACTTAGGCTATTACAGAAGTTCCAAATGAAAACCACAAAAGATAAGTTTGGGCGGTCTACGCCACTTAAATATTACATCAACCAAAAGATAATTAAAACATAAGAGAAGTCTTAATGCGAAAGTAAGCCAGGGTCCTCTTTCTAACTGGCAAACCCATAACCTTCGTTATCAGGCTCTTCCTGATAGTCTGCCTCAGGATCACCTTCCTGATAATTCCCATTCTGAGGACAGTGATATTCATCTTCATTGTTACCTTGATAGTTCTCCTCATCATAACCTAGACGTAAAAAGTCCAGGGCAGGGAAGGAGCCGTTAGCTTTTGAAGCTAAGTGAGAACGTCTTAACCGATCACTCCTAATACATTTAAGGATATACAAATATGACAATATCTTGAACCAATATTAATTAAGCATATGACATGGTAGAATGATGACATAATGCATTATCGATATATTCGACTTTAACTCGATCATGAACACCACAACCGACTCATGTAACTTGATACATTACCAGTGTAACGCCGTTAGCTCAGAGTAGAATGGTTACGTTGCTATCGTCGCCTAGTAGGGCCCTATAGCAGGTTTGGTTTTTAAAAGAGTGTAATCATTGGACTCTTAGGTCCTCGTGACCTTGCCGGGAGAATAGAATAGTTACAGCGCTATCGTCGCTTAGCAGGGCCCTATAGCATTTGAAAGGTAAATATTGTATTCTGATGGATACATTACTATCGTCGCCTAGCAGGGCCCTATAGCATATCAATCATCAATTCATGCATAACTTCAATGATTTCAATGGAAACTCTGGCTATCGTCGCCTAGCAGGGCCCTATAGCAGTTTCATCGTTGTACCCATTTACTTGACTGTATCACTCGGGCCACCGCGGTCCATACAATGTATGAATTGATATGACTGGGTTAGTCTCCGTGACTAACCATGCAGATGTCAACATTGACATTAAGACTCGACTATGTTCATATAAATGTTCATGCGACTATAGAAACAGAATTCATGATAACAAGAATATCAGCGAATATTAACTAAGCATGGAGTATAGTTAGCTAACATGCATTCATTATATAAGCATTACTATCACGTTTACATAACTAATACATATAAGTATCGTCCACACAGAACATACTGGGCATACATATATGATCAAAGAATAATTCTATAATATACCAAGTGAGTTAGGACGACTCACCTCGAAGCAGGTGCGTAAAAACAAGCATAGCGGTGGTTCCTACAAAGCATATAAATTCATAGAACGTTGATCAATATGTGCACTAATATCAAGGGCATAATGGTAATTGTGCCGGATAGGTTCCTAGACCTCAACATGATGATCTAGACATCATTCTTGGTATAACGCCATTGACTAGACTCAAATCGGAGTCCGTCGCATAGAAGGCCGGGTTTTCTATACCAGTTTGGGCCCTGAAGGTAAGCTGTATTTTTTACCGTGTCAAAAGGTCACCAAACTTTAAGGGAATGTTTTAGACATCATTCTAAGACTCTGGAAATTGACTGCGTATTTTTCTAAGTTACGGTTCATTTATTACAAATTATTGAAGTCTAATTATATAATTATAGTCTACGAGGTCCTATAATTACAAAATATATTTTGGGAGACCTTTGGTCCTTATAAATATTTTCATTAAATACTAGGCCTTAAAATGAGGTAGCAACATTTTCCTCATAATTTTCGGAGTTCGTTTGGTATTTAAAATAATTAAAACGATGATAAACGAGACTGTATAATTTAATAAAATAACAAATTTTAGCTTTGTAATTTGTTAAATTATAAAATGGTCCTTTATGTCCTTAGGACATAATATAAAATTTCTCGGATTTTAAAATGGGCCAATAGATATCTATTATCTATTTATCATAATTTACAACTAACATTTACTATTTATTGAAGCCCAAATAAATAGCAACTATAATATATAATGCCAAAGTTTGGGTTTTATAAATAAATAATTTATATAACAATGTCATTAGGCCTTGGGATCAACAATATGATTTTCTACATATTAAACTTAGCCATTAGGTATTTATTACCAAATTATCATATTTTAAAACTAATACTTATTATTTATTTGAACTAAATAAATAATAAGTATAACACATAATTTATTAAACAGTAATTTCATAATATAATAATATCGTTTTTTTCAGAACATTAAAGATTTTTATATCATAACTTCTTAAAATCACTTTTAAAACATTTAACACCAAAGCACCATTTAATTAAACTAACATTTATTATTTATTTAAGACTAAATAAATAATAAGTATATAATGTAAAAATATATAAAATTTCAGAATACAGCAAATATTAAATAATAATATTTCAGAATTTATCAAAACTTAGTAATAACTTTTAAACCATTTTAAACCACTCATTAAAACTAATTAACCAATTATTAGCTATATGTACGATACAAATATACTAAAGATTGCACCCTAGAAAGTCCCCTTTGGAACTCCTCCTTCCCACGGCTATGCACAGTTCAACATTACAGTATATATATATATATATACATATAACACAAATATATAAATATGTATAAATACATTTCTACTCCTAACTTTCTCATTTCTCAACGCAAATGGGCAAGTCCTACATGAAAATTAATCGTCTCGACGAGCCGGATCTAACTACACAAGTTTGAGGTCTTGAATCTTAGTGATATATACGAATTTTTGGGATAAACCCGAAAGTGGGTCTAAGGGAAAATTCACAAATTCATGGCTATTGACAATGGCTCTTCCAAAACTGTTCTTGGGGGAGTCTATTGGGACCTTAAGGCTCAGTTTGGTATAAGTTTCATAAGGTTTGGTGGAGATTGATTTTTCAAGCTTCCATGGAAGCTCTAAGAAAGGTCAGTCATGGTAGGGCTTAAGGCTCTATTTGGTTGGGCTCTTTGTGGGTGTGGAATTATAAAAACACAGAGGGAGTGGAGAGACTATACCTCTTCTCAAAACAGTCCGATTCTTTCTCTCTCCTCCTTGTTTTGTTCTTCTTCTCACCCTTCTTCTTCTCCTATTCACATGCGTGTATGTGTGAGGCAGAAAATAACAGAAGATGAGGGTGAGTGTTTTTCCTTTTTCTTTTCTTCCTTCTCTCTCTCTCTCTCTCTCACTCTTGGGTCTCTCTCCCTCTTTCTTAATCTGTCTGTGTATGTATACATATACAATAAACACACCTAATTTAATTATAATATATACTCACACTACATACATACACATATAATTCATATTCCATAATAAACTAAATAAAGATGTCAATTGAATGTGTGTGTGCATACGATGGCCGTGGTGGGTTAATCGGATGGGTGGGTTTTTAGGGAGTAGTATGGGGGAAAAATCCAAGAGGCAATAAAGAGGCTTGAGGGGGAATATCCAATGGGTGGAGGGGGAGTTTGATTTGAAGGGTTGGGGGAAATATTCAATGGGCATAGGGTGTATTTGGGTTTAAAGTTTACCCAATAGATAATAGGTAGTTGGGGTAGTACAATGGCTATATTAGGTAAGATTCCTATTTCCATAAATGTTTGATCTTATCCTAAGCTTAAGTCTGCGTGCCATTCAGTCTAGATTAACACAGATTTTACGGATAAACGTGACAAGTCAGTTCGGGTCTAATATACAGTCTGAGTCTAATTTAACAACCGGTGTAAAAATAAAAAATGTCGATAATATGATTAAAATATAAATAATAATCCAGTGTCCATATAATATAATAATTCAAATCTAGGTTTAAAATAAAAATACTGATAATAATAATATAATTACAACTTACAAAATTTAAAACGACATCGAGTCCTAATATTACAGCCCATGTTTATATTTTAATGTCGGGGTTAGAATAAGAATATTGATAAAAAAAATATAATATAATATATTATAATCGGGGTTGGGCTTAGAGATAAAAATCATATTAACAAGGCGATACAAATTCTATGGGTATTAAAATCTTGGACGCCGTTGAATATATATATATATGTATATTAATACCGGCTACATGAATAGTTACAGAAATAACTCAGAAGTACAGACATAATTACATCATCCACCTCCTATTAAAAATTTCGTCCCCGAAATCTGAAGTAGGTAGTTCTTAAACATACAAGGTTCTAATCTCGTGTAACGGATTATAAGATAACCTATTGGTTAAGTGCACCAGGCTTGTCCTAATCGTAGAGTGGTGTCGTCCTGTACCTTTTTCTCCAAAGACGCTTCGACCTTATTGTGCTGTCTCCACTGGATCTTTATTTGAGCGATCTCTCCTCATATTTCAGTCTTCTTGACGCGATGTTGATAATTCCTGTTGGCCTCTCGTTTCATGGGATGGTTTTGTTGACTCTTTCGTTGTCATTGTTTGTTGAGTTTGCATCGTTCCTGTTAACGAAGTTCTAGCTGACTCCTGTGTTATCGTCACTCATAGCTCATAGGGGTTGTGAACGCAACCCTCAACATGTTGGTACGAAGAACATTATGGGTTCGCGTATCCACTCAAAAAGTATTGTGATCTACTGCATCGTTGGTGGTAACGTACCCGAGTCAGTAGACAATTTTATTATAAGCAGTTCAATGCGTCGCGGTTCTAGCTTCCTTTCTTTTGGTCCAATAGCATGTTGCCTCGAGCGATCGATATTTTCAATAGCACTTTATCTCTGGCTTCAAATCGTAGGTCCGTTCTTCATTGGTCTGCATAGTTCTTGTGTTCACTCTGGGGTTGCTTGTACCCTCCCTTCATTTTTTGATCTGTCTGACATGATGATGATTGACATGGCCTTCCATATAGGGCCTCGATTGTCGCATGACTATACTTGACTTTGTCGTACTTAACAATCATTGATCAGCGATAAGTGGATTCTCTCGTGTCTTCATTTCTACTGCGCCGCAAAGTGTTCATAGTTGATAGTGTAAACTCTCTCACGTGTTTTCGATGTTGTTGAAGATGTGTTGATGATGTAAGCTTGTAAGACGTCTTCTATCGTTAGGTTCGCGCGTTTGGTTGACCGTCGTTCTAAAGGTGGAATGTGATACTTGTTGTGTTCTATCTATCAATGGGTTGCCCCTCTACTATAATATATATATATATATATTGTGACAGTGATTATAGCAATAATATTGACACATAAAAGTAGTTCATTAATAAGTCAAAATATTACATAGTCGATTACATAAATTGTATCAACTTCTACTAACATGCATAAAACACAAAAGAAATGGGACTACTAGCCCAAACATATAAGATAAACTAGATCTTAAGATATCTAGCACAAAAAGTCTTCTAAGTCTGAGTCATAAGGAAAAAGCCTCCTTCGAATCTGTGGTTCTTCATCTGGTTATATGCTGAACTGGTTGTCCAACACAGTCTCGTCCTCTTGCATTTATGACGATTGTCCTTCCATTTTCCTTCCAAGTTCATTAGTGGAACTTGATTGATGTTCTCCATTGTCTCGTAATCCTTGCTGATGTGGTCCAATTTGCCGCAGTGATAGCATTGCGATCCTTGTCCTTCAATTCGTCTTGGTGTTGGGCATTCGTTGAAGTGATGTTCACAATTTCTATAGTTGAAACAACGTTGGCGTGTTTTGCGTCGAACCGATGCTATTGTTGTGCCGGACTTTCTCATGTGTTCTTCCAGTCTTCGTTGTTCATCTTTGCCTAATCCGCTATATTGGGGATGGTGGCATCGAGCTGAGCTTGTCTGAGTTATTCTTCAGCATGTGCACCGTAGTGTTCGTCTCGAGGTGCTTTGCAGTCCTTGCTCAGATGTCCTCTCTTGCGACAGTTATAACAGATAACGTTTGGTTGGTTACAGGTCTTGGGAGCTTGACAATTCTAGGCTAGATGTCCTGGGTTTCCATAGTTGAAATAGGCATCGTGATCATTGTTCGTTATTCCGTGTTGTCCTTGCAGTAGGGTTAGCCTTGGTAGTGCAGATGGTCGAGGCTTGAGTGATCTCAAAAGCAATTCTGAATGGGTGATATGGAGTTGTTTGAATAATATGTCTCTGTAGTCCCCCACGCTGGCGCTGTCATCGGTCTCCCATAAGCTTTGTATTAGTTTTCCAAATACACCGGTGGGATCGATCTCCTTAGGTATCGCATTGCTAAGTCTTTCTGACTGGTTCTCTGTTGCTTGAGATGATTGAGCCATTGCAGAGGTTGAGGAGGTTCTTGCGTTCCTACATAAGAGTTCGTGTCTATAAGGTCTCTAACACGTCTTATGTAAAGCAATCATAATCTATTGTATCTCACATGATAGTTAACAACATAATCGTAGTAACTAGAATACGATGATTGAAACGATTGAACAGATTGATCCACAATGAAGTTGAATCCGAAAGGGCATGTGAATTCTCACAGATAGAGGTACAATAGTAGAGTGATGTGATCCATTCAAGAATAGGATGTAAATCCAACAATGATTGAATGACTGATTACTATAGAAGTAACCATAGTATCTTAAGATCCATAGGTGATGAAAGTACGTAATTGATAGCATAAGGCCTGCAACTTATGAAAGAAGAACTAAGTATTTCATGAGTGAAATAGTTCAAATGAAACCTTACTGATAAAGAATAAGGTGGCAATTGAGAGAAAATAATAAGAGGACAAAATGTATAGCAAGTACAACGTTTATGAGTTCGTAGCATGAACAAGGGTAGAGAACTCATTTAGATTTATTTCAAAGATAATGAACTTGCAAGAATTTATTCAAAGAATTATAAGTCAAAAAGAATGACTTTTCATTACTAGTAATCAAGCTCATTTAGAATAATTTCAAGGATAATGAACTTGCACGATTTAGTTCAAAGAATAATAAGTCAAAAAGAATGACTTTACAATACTAGTAATCGAACTTGTTTCCAAATGGATTTGTCAAGAATCAGGATTATCAAAGTTACAAACTCGAGAGTTTAATGACTGTGGAAGTTTTTTTTTTAAAGATAATGAACTTTCAAGATTTAGTCAAAGAATGATAAGTCGAAAAGAATGACTTTACGATATTAGTAATCAAACTTATTCAGAATTATTTCAAGGATAATGAATTTGCAAGAATTAGTTCGTAGAATATTAAGTCAAAAAGAGCGACTTTATAGTATTAGAAATTAAACGTATTCACAAAGGGATTTATCAACAATTTGGATGATTAAAGTACATATTCAGGAATTGTTGACTGGGGAATTTCTGAAAATTCAAGGAATTGAATTACTCACCAAGGAGTGTATCACACTAATTATTGACAGAAATCCGGGCCACTTGACAAAATACATAGGTACCTTCTTCAGAAAAAACGATCATTAGAATAGAAGGCATCGATTTACTCACTAGGAGTTGAATGAGTAAAAAGGATATGATTGCTTACTATGGTACTCATCTACCATATCTATGGTAAAGTTTGCCTCTAGACCTTTCTTATTATCTATAACGGATCCTTGCTGGTTCGTTACTACTTCTAGGAGATTTGTCTAAGGGTACTAGATAATCTACATATGGTTTGTCTATGTAATAGAATGTTCGTACTAACTTGATTGAATTGGCTATCTTATATTAGTACTAATTCATGAGTTCAAATCGAGGGTTCTAAGTCTCGATGTATCCTAACACGGCTACTGATTCTAGGGTGCTACGGCTTTGGAGTATCTACCCGTACGAATCAGGCTTTGGCGTACGGCTCTGAGGATATACCGTTAAGGTTACTACTATTTAAAGACGCTATGGAATCCATCTATCCATCCTTCTAAGTTTCCATGAAACAATTCTAATTGGTCACCCTTATTGGTTCTACGTTGTGTCTACTCTCAAGTAGAGTCAACTAGGCGTACGGAGTAACTATTTGGCGAGGCGTCCATGTCCAATCTGCTTAACAGAAGCTATCTTAGCATCAGTACTTAGTCAGAGATATCCTAAAGTTTATAACTTAATGTGTAGGACAATTAGCGAGCACGTCTAAACCTAGTGCTCTGATACCAAATATCCTGTTACGCCCCGGAGTAGCCAAAAATAGGGAAAATTTAAAATTTCCTTTCTAGACCCGTAGAGAATGACGAGTTACATAAAACTGACATGTTCGTACAACATACTAACAAAATATATAGATTAGAGTAAGAAGTTTACGAAAGCGTCTAATGGTATTCATAGGGGAACTTAGAGTGTTTTGCTACTTAGGCTATTACAGAAGTTCCAAATAAAAACCACAAAAGATTAGTTTGGGCGGTCTACGCCACTTAAATATTACATCAACCAAAAGATAATTTAAACATAAGAGAAGTCTTAATGCGGAAGTAAGCCAGAGTCCTCTTTCTAACTGGAAAACCCATAACCTTCGTTATCAGGCTCTTCCTGATAGTCTGCCTCAGGATCACCTTCCTGATAATTCCAATTCTGAGGACAGTGATATTCATCTTCATTGTTACCTTGATAGTTCTCCTCATCATAACCTAGACGTAAAAAGTCCAGGGCAGGGAAGGAGCCGTTAGCTTTTGAAGCTAAGTGAGAACGTCTTAACCGATCACTCCTAATACATTTAAGGATATACAAATATGACAATATCTTGAACCAATATTAATTAAGCATATGACATGGTAGAATGATGACATAATGCATTATCGATATATTCGACTTTAACTCGATCATGAACACCACAACCGACTCATGTAACTTGATACATTACCAGTGTAACGCCGTTAGCTCAGAGTAGAATGATTACATTGCTATCGTCGTCTAGCAGGGCCCTATAGCAGGTTTGGTTTTTAAAAGAGTGTAATCTTTGGACTCTTAGGTCCTCGTGACCTTGCCGGGAGAATAGAATAGTTACAACGCTATCGTCGCCTAGCAGGGCCCTATAGCGTATTAATCATCAATTCATGCATAACTTCAATGATTTCAATGGAAACTCTGGCTATCGTCGCCTAGCAGGGCCCTAGAGCAGTTTCATCGTTGTTCCCATTTACTTGACTGTATCACTCGGGCCACCGCGGTCCATACAATGTATGAATTGATATGACTGGGTTAGTCTCCGTGACTAACCATGCAGATGTCAACATTGACATTAAGACTCGACTATGTTCATATGAATGTTCATGCGACTATAGAAACAGAATTCATGATAACAAGAATATCAGCGAATATTAACTAAGCATGGAGTATAGTTAGCTAACATGCATTCATTATATAAGCATTACTATCACGTTTACATAACTAATACATATAAGTATCGTCCACACAGAACATACTGGGCATACATATATGATCAAAGAATAATTCTATAATATACCAAGTGAGTTAGGACGACTCACCTCGAAGCAGGTGCGTAAAAACAAGCATAGCGGTGGTTCCTACAAAGCATATAAATTCATAGAACGTTGATCAATATGTGCACTAATATCAAGGACATAATGGTAATTGTGCCGGATAGGTTCCTAGACCTCAACATGATGATCTAGACATCATTCTGGGTATAACGTCATTGACTAGACTCAAATTGGAGTCCGTCGCATAGAAGGCCGGGTTTTCTATACCAGTTTGGGCCCTAAAGGTAAGCTGTATTTTTGACCGTGTCAAAAGGTCACCAAACTTTAAGGGAATGTTCTAGACATCATTCTAAGACTCTGGAAATTGACCGCGTATTTTTCTAAGTTACGGTTCATTTATTACAAACTATTGAAGTCTAACTATATAATTATAGTCTACGAGGTCCTATAATTACAAAATATATTTTGGGAGACCTTTGGTCCTTATAAATATTTTCATTAAATACTAGGCCTTGAAATGAGGTAGCAACATTTTCCTCATAATTTTTGGAGTTCGTTTGGTATTTAAAATAATTAAAACGATGATAAACGAGACTGTATAATTTATTAAAATAACAAAGTTTAGCTTTGTAATTTGTTAAATTATAAAACGGTCCTTTATATCCTTAGGACATAATATAAAATTTCTCGGATTTTAAAATGGGCCAATAGATATCTATTATCTATTTATCATAATTTACAACCAACATTTACTATTTATTGAAGCCCAAATAAATAGCAACTATAATATATAATGCCAAAGTTTGGGTTTTATAAATAAATAATTTATATAACAATGTCATTAGGCCTTGGGATCAACAACATGATTTTCTACATATTAAACTTAGCCATTAGGTATTTATTACCAAATTATCATATTTTAAAACTAATACTTATTATTTATTTGAACTAAATAAATAATAAGTATAACACATAATTTATTAAACAGTAATTTCATAATATAATAATATCGTTTTTTCAGAACATTAAAGATTTTTATATCATAACTTCTTAAAATCACTTTTAAAACATTTAACACCAAAGCACCATTTAATTAAACTAACATTTATTATTTATTTAAGACTAAATAAATAATAAGTATATAATGTAAAAATATATAAAATTTCAGAATACAGCAAATATTAAATAATAATATTTCAGAATTTATCAAAATTTAGTAATAACTTTTAAACCATTTTAAACTACTCATTAGAACTAATTAACCAATTATTAGCTATATGTACGGTACAAATATACTAAATATTACACCCTAGAAAGTCCCCTTTGGAACTCCTCCTTCCCACGGCTATTCACAGTTCAACATTACAGTATATATATATACATATAACACAAATATATAGATATGTATAAATACATTTCTACTCCTAACTTTCTCATTTCTCAACGAAAATGGGCAAGTCCTACATGAAAATTAATCGTCTCGACGAGCCAGATCTAACTACACAAGTTTGAGGTCTTGAATCTTAGTGATATGTACGATTTTTTGGGATAAACCCGAAAGTGGGTCTAAGGGAAAATTCACAAATTCATGGCTATTGACAATGGCTCTTCCAAAACTGTTCTTGGGGGAGTCTATTGGGACCTTAAGGCTCAGTTTGGTATAAGTTTCATAAGGTTTGGTGGAGATTGATTTTTCAAGCTTCCATGGAAGCTCTAAGAAAGGTCAGTCATGGTAGGGCTTAAGGCTCTATTTGGTTGGGCTCTTTGTGGGTGTGGAATTATAAAATCACAGAGGGAGTGGAGAGACTATACCTCTTCTCAAAACAGTCCGGTTCTTTCTCTCCTCCTTGTTTTGTTCTTCTTTTCACCCTTCTTCTTCTCCTATTCACATGCGTGTATGTGTGAGGCAGAAAATAACAGAAGATGAGGGTGAGTGTTTTTCCTTTTTCTTTTCTTCCTTCTCTCTCTCTCTCTCTCTCTCTCTCTCACTCTTGGGTCTCTCTCCCTCTTTCTTAATCTGTCTGTGTATGTATACATATACAATAAACACACCTAATTTAATTATAATATATACTCACACTACATACATACACATATAATTCATATTCCATAATAAACTAAATAAAGATGTCAATTGAATGTGTGTGTGCATACGATGGCCGTGGTGGGTTAATCGGATGGGTGGGTTTTTAGGGAGTAGTATGGGGGAAAAATCCAAGAGGCAATAAAGAGGCTTGAGGGGGAATATCCAATGGGTGGAGGGGGAGTTTGATTTGAAGGGTTGGGGGAAATATTCAATGGGCATAGGGTGTATTTGGGTATAAAGTTTACCCAATAGATAATAGGTAGTTGGGGGTAGTACAATGGCTATATTAGGTAAGATTCCTATTTCCATAAATGTTTGATCTTATCCTAAGCTTAAGTCTGCGTGCCATTCAGTCTAGATTAACACAGATTTTACGGATAAGCGTGACGAGTCAGTTCGGGTCTAATATACAGTCTGAGTCTAATTTAACAACCGGTGTTAAAATAAAAAATGTCGATAATATGATTAAAATATAAATAATAATCCAGTGTCCATATAATATAATAATTCAAATCTAGGTTTAAAATAAAAAAATTGATAATAATAATAATATAATTACAACTTACAAAATTTAAAACGACATCGAGTCCTAATATTACAGCCCATGTTTATATTTTAATGTCGGGGTTAGAATAAGAATATTGATAAAAAAAATATATTATAATATAATATAATATAATCGAGGTTGGGCTTAGAGATAAAAATCATATTAATAAGGCGATACAAATTCTATGGTATTAAAATCTTGGACGCCGTTGAATATATATATATGTATATTAATACCGGCTACAAGAATAGTTACAGAAATAATTCAGAAGTACAGACATAATTCCAAGGATCCATTCTACCTTTATAGGAAATTTGCGGGTATTACAGTGTGTGTGTGTGGTAGGACTGAAAATCCCAATTCCCAAATGCCGAGAGAGAGAGAGTGGGTGTTAGGGTAGGAAATGTTGGGGGGAAAAATTGGGGGGAAATATTAGGGTAGAAATATTTACAAGATTGCCACAATTTATTTGTGTCGGATATGTTAATTCATTCGTCACGAATAATATATTTGTGTCGGATAGGTTCATTTTCGTCACAAATGAAATTTTATTTGTATCGGATAGGTTCATTTCCGTCACGAATAAAATTTTATTTGTGACGGATATATTTCCGTCACAGAATCCGTCACAAAAACTCTTTTTGTGACGGATTTGTATCCGTCACAAAAGGCCTATTTTCTTGTAGTGCCTCAACCCTGGCCTTCAAAGGAAACAAGGAGAGAAAATAGATCTTTTAAGTAACAAACACACATTAATTCATTACAAGCAGCTAGAGATGGATTTGATTCACAAAGTCTTGAACATTTTGGTTCCTCTCATTTCACTCATCAGATTTCCTATTTTCTTACCATTATTTCTAGTCTTCAAGTTTCTGCAATCTATTATGAGGTCCATATTCAGCGAAAATGTGGCCTGAAAAGTAGTCATCATCACCGGAGCATCTTCCGGCATTGGCGAGGTTACTACAATTCTCAAATTTATTTATTTATTTTTTTTAACTCAAGAGATTTCATAGATTTAATGAAAAAGGGATAATTACACTTAGAATATTTTTTTTTTTTTGCTAGCTTCATTGGGTTATTAAGAAAAATAACGAAGAAAATAGGAATTACTCCGTAATAAAAAGAAAATAATGTGGATCACTTCCCATTTCTTTAGTGTAGTTTCTAATATCTTTTTAAACTTTTTAATATCTAGTGTTAAATTGAAAGGGTTAAATGCATTTTGCACCCTCAAAATACACCTTGTTTGGTATTTTGGTCCTTAAACAATTTATTTTCACATTTTGGTCCCTCAATTAACACTTTGTGACAATTTGCCCCCTCCGTTACTTGTAGCGTCACTTTTGGAGTCACTAAAAGTGACCTTTTTCATCATAAAAGTGATGGAGTTGGCAAACTGCTATAAATGCGAATATATATATATATAGTTTAGGGATCAAAGTGCCAAACAGAATTTAGTTCGAGGGTACAAAATGCAATAGCCTCTAAAACGTTTGTTTGGTTCATAGATTTACTTAGTGGAAAAAAAAGTCAGGTAAATTTTTTTTTATTTGGTTATAAATTAAGAAAGAATGAAAGAAATGGGAAGAAATAGAAAGCAGGATAAAAAGAAAATTATAACTTTGAATTTTATGAATTTCTTCCCTTTTACTAGGGTTCTTATTTATGTGTTGAAAATTTTTATTCCTAATTTTATTTCCGTATGGGAAAACACTGCGGAAAAAGTTTTTCTTCTTGTTTCTTTCCCTAATTTGTTTGGTTTCTAAATTTAGAGAAAGAAAAAGAAGAGGAGAATGAGAACAAAAACTATGTTCTTAGTATTTTCCTCCAAGCTTAAATGCATAACATTAAAACAAAATTCAAAATATAATAAAAATATATATATAAAATAAAAAACACCTCACAAAAGTAAGAGAGGAAGTTACTTTCTAATTCGAGAATTTTTAGTCAATTTTCTTTTTCTTCTGATTTTTCTCGGTTTTACTGTATTAATTTAACCAAAATAAAAAGTAAGTACACTAACGTTTTTTTTTCTTTTCCTTTACCAAATCTAATAACCAAATTGAGGCTAAGTAAATAGTTGTACTTCTTTTTCTTTCATTTTTTGGGTTCCTTCTCTAAATCAGAAATCACAAACCAAACAGAAACCAAAAGTTTCTAAAAACAAAATTCATAATACTTTGTTATGTTGATTTCAAAATATTGAAGCACCTAGCTTGTGAGTATGCAAAGAGAAGTGCTTGTTTAGTACTAGTTGCCAGAAGAGAGGACCGTCTGCAAGCAGTTGCTGAAAAGGCTCGCCGCCTAGGATCACCTGACGTCATCATAGTTTCTGCAGATGTTTCCAAGGTTGAAGACTGTAAGCGATTTGTTGATGAGACACTCAACCATTTTGGCCGATGTGAGTATTTGATACGATTATTTGTAATTACTGAAAAAGTTGAGTCTATTTGGCAATCAATTTTTACACCCTTTTCACAAATTAGATTTTTCAAAACGCTAAAAAAGATTAAGCAGCAAATTGAAGCTTCAAATATATATATATATACTGAACTAGCAAAATTTTATTTTAGGCTAGCTCTATTGCTAGAGCAATAATGACTAATGTCAGAGCAAAAAATATTGTTAAAAGTTTTGGCGGCAAAAAAAACGTGTCGCTAAAAGTTTTAGCGGCAAAAAAAAAAGTGTCAAAATTTTTAGCTACAATTTTTGCTCTGTCATTAGCCATTACTGCTCTGACAATAGCATTACCCCTTATTTTATACAAGAATGTTCAAAATTGTCAGAATTTTATCTGTAGTAATTTAAAACTTCGATTTCAGATGTTCGTTCTAGTGGACTCCAAATCTGAACTAATGAACTCCATGGTACCATGTAGACTTGTAGTTAATGCATTCCATGGAAAGCATTGATTTATCCGTAGAGTGCGAATAACTATTCTCTTTTTATACTCCCTCCGTCCCATAATAAGTGTCCACATTTCCTTTTTTAGATGTTCCACAATAAGTGTCCACTTTCCTAAATTGGCATATATCTTATACTTACTTTCCAAAACTACCCTTATAATAAAGACAAAAAGGCATTTATTTGTGGTCCCAAAACAAGCAAAAAGTCAAACACCCATCACATCTAAGGGTTAAATTGGAAAGAGACTCTTTAATGAACCAAATAAATTAATATATACAACTTTCTTAAACATTGTGCAAAAAGGAAGTGGATACTTATTATGGGACGGAGGAAGTATTAATTTCTACCGGGGACAAGGGCCTCCAGGGATGCAGTTCGTACCAGAAGGCTTAAAATAAAATCTTGAAAAAAGTCCTAGTGGTACCCATGTGACATCCATTATAATTTAAGCATTATGTGAACCTGCATGCAGCCAACAGTGATGGAAAATCACTTCTTCTTTTTTTCTAACAATCTCGTTAGGGTTACAAGATTGGATCCTTGATTGGGTGTGTATTTGTCTCATTACATTTTTATTTTATTTTTAATTTTTAATTTAGTTCAACCCTAATTGTTCTATCATCGCTCAAACTTAAGAAATTACAATAAACTATCAATCTCTATGATCGAAAAATAGTGATATAAAACCAAATTTACCCATAAAAATTTTTATAATTAGACCCAAAAAAATTACCTCCAGAGCGTAGCCATCAAACCCTTACATGGCTTCGCCAATGTATGCCCACTCCACTAATCCCAACCCCTCTCTAGCCCACCTCTCTGAGAGATTCTCGACCTTGATGTTGACATGGTGTGATCAATATGTAGCCATGTATTTATGGTAATTCCATTGTCATATTTACCTAAAACTTAAAATTACTTACTATATATGTTGCAAGCAAATACACTTTGGCACCTTATATTTTTACCAACATTTCATTTGGCTTCTCTATTGTCAATTAATCACTTAAAGCCCTTGATTTTTTTAAAAATAAACGGTCAACAGACATGACGATTAAGTGCCTTAAATAGTTATTTCAATTAAAATAATTTATTCGCTCAAACTAAAGTGTGATGTTTTGAGAATACGGTTTAGTGCATCTTTGAAATGCAACGGTGACAAATTTGGACACTCCCTGGCGCCCATGGTAGCGTTAAAGTGTGTGACACTGACTTGAACATTCCCTGGCACCCGAGGTAGTGCTAAAGTGTGGCCTACTGAACATTCCCTGGCATTTGTGGTATGACTAAAGTGTGAGGCAAACTGGGCACTCCCTGGTACCCCGTAGCAAAATGTGAGGCAAACTGGACACTCCCTGGTACCCATGTACTAAAGTGTGGTCACCTTAGTGTTTCAAGATACTTGAGCGAGAGAGTTGGATGATGTGTTGTCGAGAGAAAAGAGTTAGTTAGATGAGAATGGTTGCATTGTTCCATGCATGGTCACATGTTCTATGGATTGAAGATTATGACATTATCTTTACTGTTTTATAATTTGAATTCATATTGCTAACCTGTTGGTTAATGAAACCTGTAAGAAAATGATAATGGTAAGTGAGTATGTTTTACATTATGAGTACGTGTTTTTAATACTCACCAACTTCATGAAGCTGACGGCATTGATGCGCCCTGGACATTCGTGTCTAGGTTTTTCAGGTTATAATCAGACTGGATCGTACGACTATGCGAACTGAAAACAACTACCTAAGGAGAAAATTTGTTATTATTGCTTTATTTTGTGAAACTGATTTTGTAATAAGGATGACTGTAATAGATGTTATTATTTTGTTTCAAGGCGGGTCATGCCTTTAGTTAATCACGTGCTGTAATAATTAGTAACTTGGAAAAATATTGTAAGCCTTGATTGCTCTTACTCTGATTTAAATTATTATAATGTTCGACGTTTGGGGACATAATCGATCCTTCAAACTGTCGCAACCTACGGGTCCATAAAAGAAATTAAATGCTTTCCCTATTTATGCTACATCGGGGCGTGACAATAGCAATCCCCCAACTAGGTAAAGAAGATAACTCTCCTTCCAAAGAAAATAATAAAGCATTAAATGTACAAGCTAAGCCAAGTCAAAGGAAAAGCAAAACTTGATGTAGTAACAATGATAGAATTTAAATATGAAATTTTGATTCAAGGCTAAAGTTCACAAACTCGCAATTGCAATATACCAAGTCCAACGGGGCTAAACCTCCAACGGGGTTATCAATAATGAGCGTAGAACCCAAACGATCTACCTCCAAATACAAAGTAATCATAAATACCAGTAGTAGAATATGTACTAGTATCAAACAAGAGGTATGTCCCTAGAACAATGCAGAATCAAAGATGGAAGAATCCGATTATACACTCTATTCCCCTGAAATGAAAGGGAGAGAAATAATGGAATCATAGATAAGATCCAATAAAATGTGGTAAACAACCCATGATAACTGATCAGATAATCGCAAGGGATCGAAAATAGAATCTGGTGAAAACAATAGACATCGTCTACCAATCCAAGCAATGGAGAAAAAAAACTCTCAAGTCATGAAATGAAAACAAATTATCTCATAACCTCAATAACACAATCGACAACTGATTGACCAAGGAATAAGGTTAACTCAAGGAAACATCTCTGGAAGATGGGGAGCAACACTGACTTTCAAAAAGTATGCTTATATGAGCTCAACACGTTAACTAAATCGAAGAAGTTAACTAAATAGACTTGCAAAAAAAAAAATCGGCGTAAGGAACAACATGGATATAAGCAAGTCCGAACAATAGGGCTCTCAAGTTATGAAATAAAATGAATCATTTCATAACCTCAATAACTCAACCGATTTCTTACTAGCCAAAGAGTAAGGTTAGCACAAAAGCAACATCCCATGAAATATAGGGAACAACACAAATTAGCAAAAGTACGTACGTTCGAGTTCAATGCGATAATAAGGTCGAAGAATCCAACTAAACAAACTTGTCAAATAAAATCGACTCAAGGAATGACATGGGATACACATAAGTCTGAACAATGTAGGACTCTCAAGTTATGAAACAAGAATTAATTATTTCATAAATTCAACAATCTAGTTAGTACCTCATCTACTGGGGAGTAAGGCTACCATGGAGGTAAATCGGAAAAGAATAAAGAACAACACTTACTTGTGGAGAGCACGACACTCTCGAGTTCGATATGCTATATGTATATGAAAAAAAATAATATCAAAGTACTCAACTAAACAATAGTATGAAGTTGAAATCAATTTCAAGCATAACAAGTCCAAAGGAAGGACATCATGATGCCAAATGTGGCAATTGGGAACACCCAAATAAAATGTAAGGGTGAGGTGAATTATAATCAAGAAGACATAAGTTTTTCATCAAGAAAATTTGAAAGGATGTGATATGGGTACCCTTCCAAGAAGGCTAAAAACAATGGGGGCAAAAAGGCCTTTTCGAGAATCGAAGATTACATGGATCAATCAATAGATCTAATTCAAGTAAGTATTACAAAGTGAGGAACTATACTTGCTCACAAGAAAGAAAACACGGAAACATATAGTGTTTCTCAAAATAAAGTCGAATGTTAACCAAACAATGTCAATAGTGAATTTCTAGTAGGGACAAATAATCAATTCAAGGAAATGGTCCTACTAACTCAACAATAACATACCCATCAAAGCGGTCTAGGCATTTCAACATAGAATAGTGAAAGAAGGTTCACAAACTAATGAGACAATCATTTCTCAAGAAAAAGTGACTATCATTTGAATCTACAAGAATTTACTAATTTAGGAAAAAAAAATTATTATTAAGCAAAGAAATTGATAGGCTCGAATAATCTATTACAAGATAAGAAGGTTTAATCATTATTCAATGGACTCGAATGATTTACACGAGAAGAATAAAGTTGAATCATTAATCAATGGACTCGAATGATTTCCACAAGAATAAGAAGGTTGAATCGTAAATCAACAAATCGCACGATAAAGATGCCCGTAGTTAACTCAAAGGAATTAAATAATTCTTTTAACGAACAAGAGATTAAAGAAAACTCCAAGAATCGACAATACGATAATGAATAAAGGAGAAAACACCTCACAACATCAAATAAGTTACAAGTAGTCAATATGAATACATCGATTACAAGTAACTACCCAACGCTATTAAAATTATGTCGTATATCACTTTAACTTTATTTAATCATCCAAGTAGCATCGCACAAGGAGCAAAGCAAATCTCATGTTACATTAATGTAAACATATAGAGCATATGCATGTAAGCATGGGAACACATAATCCCAGAGGCATGTAACATCAAGCATGCTCGACAAAGAACTTTCAATTTAAAGTAAGCAATGACATAACTCATCATGTATAACTATAAAGCAATCTAACGAACACATGTATACATAAGATAACATTGTTACAAGGTGTTTAGACATGTGGTCATTTAAGCATATAAGCATGTTAGCACATAATCGCGTAGGCAAGTAAACATGCTCGCTTAATCAATATCTCAACTTTAAATGATAACTTCAAATTTAGGTGATCACTTATGATCACAATTTAAATAACAAGTAATATCCATGCATAGGCCTAATAAACTCCCAAAGTTCCAAAGTATTCGAACCCGGTTAGCTCTGATACTAATCTGTAACGCCCCAAAATCCACGACACGTGGACGGGTCAAAGAGTCCAAGAAAGAGGTTAAGAAGAAGAAGAAGAGATCCTACATGGACCAACCAAACAGTGCGGAAGCCACAAGAGAATCCTACGTGGATTCCAAAGAAAAGTCAAAAATTCAAGGATCGACCCATGAGGACCAAACGGGTCAAATAGGGTCAATCAACATTGCTTTGGTTTTTTAAGAAGTTTTAAAATGATAGAAATAAGAAGTATCGAGAGTTGAAGAAAAGAAGAAGAGGTTTAATTGAAAGTTTTCATGAAATCAAGGTCTGAGAATTTACAACCAAACGGTCCCTTAAAAATCAAAAGTAATATTTTTCCCACAACATACAAGCCACAGGCTTAGTATAAACCAAATTAAAATTTTAAAATTTAAAGTTTTAGAAAAAAAAAATTACTATTCACGGACAGAGGATCTTTCGACCAGTACCCTTCGACCGGTCGAATGTCCTCTGTTCATTACTAGCTCCTACTAAATTTTCATGTTTTGGAAATTTTCTACGTATAGGACCTGTATAGCTATACCATTAATGTATCAAAACGACCCAAAGGAACAACGGAACATCCAAACCAACGTGGACATGATTTAAAAGGGTCCAAGTAAAAAGACTAACAAGTGTCCGAATCAACATGAATAATCATTTAATGTTAACATGCGTCCATAGGCGACTAAAAGTCCAAATTACAAGTTTGATTACATTAAGTCTGGGATTCTAACATTGTTCTAAGTAAAGGGCTAAACATGTGCCCGAGTCAAGTATCAAATGAATTGAACTACATGATTCACATATATTACAATGTCTTTCTAGACAAAACTAGAAGCTTGAAATATTTTCAAAACTAATGTTCTTCTTGAAAGAAATCTTCAAAGTATGATGACATGCGTCGAGTAATTCTTGGGCCTTGCCCTAACTTGATAATACCTGAAAAATGATTTTGTCGTTTTTATGAGAACGACGGCTCGTAGAAAGTATTACAAGTATATGTTGTAAATTTCATACAAACTATGAAATGAATGCTATGAATGCCACCTAGGCAAATGCGAGTGAAATAAGCCCAAGGGCCATGCATGATGGAACCACTCCCCTCATTACCGGACTGTGAGCAATCCCCCACTAGGAACTTAGCATACCAACCATCCGAGAGCTAATCGGCTATTAGTTGGAGTTTAGCATGTTCTTAGGTACGTCCACCCTGTCTCACCACACAACCCACATCCAGATTTTCACTTTTATCATTTATCCACTCTTTGGGATTTATCCCAGACGTGGGATTTCTCATAACATGCATGTCATTCTATGCAGTTGCCTACTTGGCCATAAATGCTTTGAATCCCTTGATTCGTATGTCAATGCCCACACATGAATGAAATTAACATTTCTATATCAATGTTGAATTTATGAGATAATCAATTCATAACAATTTAACATAGTTTCTAAACTTTTAAAGAAACATCATTACTTGAGTTTTATGATTTCAAGAACAACACATATAACTTTACAACATACTTTTCACTTCAAGTGTGTAATCACATAGGCATGTAAACATTTAATTCTCTAATTCAACATATGTATATCAAAACACATATTTTCAACACTAAGCACATAAGCATATAGTCATATAATTATGCTTTCACCCCAAATTGATAAACATTTAATCAATTAATCAAATAGTCAACTAAGGGCATTTTAAACATTTAATCAAGCTCATCAACACGCACTTAAGCTAGGGAGAAAAGCAAGAGAGGATTCACCTTAGACCCCTTCCAAACCCTAACTTTCAAAATCACAAAGAAATTCATAGTAGGTATGAACTTTACAAAATATAAATGTAATAAATTCTACCTTGGTGTCCTTGAAAAAGAAGCACCCAAACAAGCACTATGGAGAGAGAAGAGAAATCCCGAAATGGTCATAGATGCCAAAATAAATGGCACCCAAGCGTAGCCCTTGTCGAGGTGATCATTTTCGCTCTTAAGTGTTTGCTCCAAAAATGGCTTGAAGGTCCTCAAAATGAAGCTTTAAGGTTGAAGCTTTCACGGGGGTTTTGTCTTCCATTATTGAGAGAGAAAGAGAGATATAGAGAGAGAAGAAGAAAAAAAAAAAAAGAAAGAGAGAGAGAGAGAGAGAGAGAGAGAGAGAGAGAGAGAGAGAGAGAGTAGCCGGATAGAGAGGGAGAGGAAGATAGAGAAAAGGGTAAGCTTCCTAAAGAAGCTTTGGTGTTAGTTGGGGGGGTCCCACAAGTTACACACACATAAATATAAGCATATATACACACATGTGCCAAATTAAATGCAAATGTGATACTACAAAATCAAATGTTAGGCATTAAAATGTACAAGTTAAAATTAGGTCTACACATCGACCACCAATTTACCAAACCTTACTAAAATTTTCAAAACATCACAGAGTGACATAGAAAATCTTACCAAAAAAAGTGTAGGTCTAAAAAAATTCGCATCGGGAGCGCTGCCCCTAGACTCCCGTATAAATTCATTAATGTGTGCACATTTATCCAATCTCAGCCCCCTTAGCTTAACTAAAAATTCGGGCTCCACCCTTGTGTGAGTGTCTTTCTTTCTTATCCCAACTTCCAAGTTTTTAGGTTGAATATATCTATTGAAATTTAGTATCACGCAAGTTGATTGTGCTATTTTAATTTAGAGTTAAGTTCAATTAAGTTTTCTTAGCAAAAAAAAAAGGGTTCAATTAAGGTTTTTTTTTTCCTTATAGAAATGTCCTCCGTATATGAATATAAAGTGGCTATTGAGTGAAAGGAAAAAATTTGCTTTTAGGGATTTTTAAAATCAAATTGGATTTTAAACTCTTGACAGATAATTGCAAGGATTTCCGCATAAGTTTCTATTTTTTCCCGAGTCCTTAAACGCATCTTTTTCATGAGTAATACCACAATGCCATTACATATGATCTTTTCAATTCATAGAATTTGAGAGGTACCTCTATACCCTTGCATGTAGTATCACTCTCATAAACATTATTCTTTTTTCATTCTCAATTCCTCCATAATTTTCACAGTCAATATTGATCTCGTTTGCTACATTATTATTATTATTATTTTTTTTTTCCCGATTTCAAAATAAGTGAATTTACACAAAATTTCGACAGCTTAAAATTTTTTAACCGTAACTCTCCTTAGCTAGACATCTCTACATATTCTGACTTTTTAAAGATTTTCGGCTACAAATTTTAAAATTATCAACTACATCCTTATCAAGTTGTTGAGTGAAGAATTGTCAGTAACAACCTTACGCACCCAAACCTGTGAGTATCTTAAAGCTTGTCTTCACTGGAGAATTTTAATTAGGCCATGTATGGCATCTTCTTGTTTCAGCTATCTCCTCCTAACTGATCTTGGTTTCAGCTTATCATTTGCCTTTTGATTTTGTGGGTCCCGTCTATTCCAAACTGGTTTCATTTTTCCTAATGCTTGGTTCGGTATAAGGAGGGGAAATTGATTTGTAGAGTGAGGGATAAGAAAATACTTTCTTTTGTTTGGTTAATACTGAGGAAAGTAAGAAAGAAAAAAAAATAGAGTTGAAAATAAATTAAGAATTTGAACCTTTTGAGTAAATTCCTAAGTTCCTATAATTTTTTTGCAAGTTTTCAATGTGGAAATCAATTGGGAACAGTTTCCCTTTGCCTTCCCTTTCCCTTCCCTAATTGCGCAAAGCCGCAAACCAAACTGAGCCTAACTAAGATTAGAATATATAGAATATTTTATGCAACTTGTAGCACAAACATCCGTTGTAGCACAAAACTCACTACGGATATGTGATTTCCGGGTTCGACTCCCGGTAGCGGAAATTTTTTTTCGTTTTTAAGGCTTCCCCTTCTCCACAAAAACTGGACCTTGTGATTTTCTTTTTTTTTTTTTTTTTGGGATCAGAAATATGACTTATCTTAAAGCCCTATTTGCATAAATTTTGCTCATACGATTCAAAAATTTTTATGCAAAGTAGTTCAATGTAGTTTTTACCAATTGCAAACGTTTGCGATAGAACGAGTTTAGTTTTATTTTATTTTACGAGTTGGAATCATACAATTTAATTTGTTAAATAGTTGTATATTAGTTATTGGATTTCATAAGTTATTATTTTATCCTGAAAGCTATTATAAAAAAAAATTCAATCAATGCAGTCAATTTCAGAACTTGAAACACAATTTGCAAAACTGTAGAATCAATAGCTTAAATTCATCAGTTCTAGAAATTCAGTACTTAGGTTTTAAAAATATCAAAAGGGACCTAAGTTAAACAACGGATAACATGTTTTGCCTATCTATCATACATATATAAAAAGCAAAGCAAAGTTCCACGTTGCAGATTTTAGCTTATGTTTTTATTTTTTATTTTTAAATGAAAAACATGTTTGGAAATAGTTTCCATTTTTCCTTTTCTTTCGGAATACAACGAAATTAGGTAATAAATTGATTTTTAGTTTTTGTTTTTGTAAAAAGAAACAAAAACTAAGTTCTGTTTTTAGATTATTATTTTGTTAGAAAAGTTAAGAACTTATCCGGCTTATTGCCGGCCAAGTTCAACTTCGGGTTTAGGATTGTGTTAAATATCACAGGGCTCACTGAATACCCTACTAACCCCGTGGACTAGATAAGGTGCAAGGCTTATGCCTTGGGATAGGTGGCCACCCCATGAGTGGGACACTAGACCTCTAGGAACTACTCCCAAAGGTCTCCCGTTAGGGCACTGAAAGAGTTAATATTTTCAAAATTTTAGAAAACCAAAAGCTAGAAATGTTACCAAACGATCTCTACCTTAAGTAACAAATCTTTTGAATATATATATATATATATGTATATATACGGAGAGGCTCTCCACTGCACTGGGCTTTTAAGCCTAAAAAAATCCACGGGACGCCCTGCTGACCCGCGCCTAGTACCGACGTTCCACTAACCCGCGGATTTTTTTAAGCTTAAAAGTCCAGTGCTCTGGAGAACCTTTCCCTATATATATATATATATAAATTTTTTTTTTTTTTTTTGTATATGAGTAAAGAGTAATGTTCTATGCTTCCCAAATTTCTATCTCAAAAGTACTTCACAAATGATGTGGTAGTAGGGCAGGTTCAGAATACTATGATGCTATTTATTATAACTTGATGCCAATGAATAGTAACTTGTTATTGGTCAGTAACAATATGTTATTTGATTGTAACTATTTAAAATGTCAGTTTGTAGTAACAACTGGTTATATATTATTAACAAATTTCCTTTGAGGTATAACTCATTGTGTAGGTATGATACAACCAAATTGCTTCAATTTATCCAATAAGGCCCCAAATAAAGTCGTGTCACTCAGGGGCGAAGCTATGTTACGGCCAGGGGGGCTACGACCCCTGCAAATTTTGTAAAGTCTTTGATTATGCATCTGTAATATAGGAGTATAAAATTTTGGAATTAATATATATATATTGGCCCCTCCAAAATACCACTCCCTCCGTCCCATTTTTTTAGTCCACCTTTGGGAACTTAACTTATTAAGGGGACAAAAAGAATATACGCCTACTTTCCTCAATTGCCCCTAATAACAATTTTATAAATTTTGTCTTGGTGTAGATTTCAAAGAATGATAGTTTTGGAAAGTCCGTAAAAATTGTATACCAATTTAGAACAGTGGACACAAAATTTGGGACATCCAAAAATGAAAAATAGGACTCAAAAAATGGGACGGAGGGAGTCACTTTTAGAAAAGAGTAATGGCAAGCTTCCCAAATATGAATTCCAAATATGAATTCCAAATTTGGTTCACAAATATTTTGTCAGTTGTATCAAATGCATCCAGTGGCATGTGGTACCATTAATTATTGCAAAAGCATTTGGTACAATTGTTATGTCAGTTGGGATCCAACTTTGGAATTCAAATTTGAGAAGCATACAGTACTCTTTTGAAAAGTGGTTCAAGTCTATACACATTACAAAGCTCATTCTTGTAAAGCATAAGCCAAAGGATTACAGTACACAGTAAATATTTCAAGGGGCAGTTAGTGGAAAGGACTAATGCATAAGATTTTTGAATAGTAAGGATAACTTAAATCTATCATTAAGGATAAGTCTTTCCCCTATTTCTTAGACTAAAATGACTTCATCTTTATCATCTAACTCTAGCCACCATTACCACCACCGACCACTATCCCCACCATCACTGGCGACCACCCCCACCAACTCCGACGACTAAAAAAAACAAGTAAAATTTCACTTGTTATAGCCAAAGTCAAGTGAAATTTCACTTGATATAGGAAAAGATTCACTTATTTTTTCCTATATCAAATAAAATTTCACTTGTTTTTTTTAGTCGCCGGAGGTGGTGGGGTGGTCGACAGAGATGGTAGGGGTGGTGATAATGCTGGTTAGAGTCACACACACACACACACACACACACACACACACACACACACACACACACACACACAGAGCGCGCGAGAGAGAGAGAGAGAGAGAGAGAGAGAGAGAGAGAGAGAGAGAGAGAGAGAGAGAGAGAGAATTTAGCCTAGGGATGTTTACCAAATATACGTTTCAACATGAGGGACTTTTTAACAAATTAAGAAATCTTTTGGATCCTAAACTCTTAAGAGTCACTTTGAGAGATTTTCCACTAATTTTCCCATATTTCAAATACCAAACTTCCCAACTCTCAAACATGACAAAAAATTGTTACATAGTAAAATTGTAAGCTTTATGATACAAAAATATTATACCCAAAATTTTGTATAAATAAGTGCAAAAATATCGCCTCAGGGGCGCTGCTCCCAAATCCCCGAACCTTATGAGGTTGTCTACCTTGTAACTCGACCTCTCCAAGTGCAACTTTCTAGCTCTGCCCCTAGTGTGTCACCTATATAATTAGATAAAAGTCCTGAGTTGTTTTCTCCATCAAAATAAAAACAATTGAAAATTCAGGGCTTGCATGATAACGTTGTGGTTTTTGGTTTTCAGCTTTCGTTTTCAATTTTTGTATTGAATTAGAGGCGGACATCAATACAAAAAATGAAAACAAAAATTGAAAACCAAAAACCACAACGATACCATGCGAGCCCTTAGGTTGTGCTAAAGATGATAATTATTATATATAATTTTTCTGTGTTAAATCAGAGCGATTACTAATAAGGCCTTGTTTGGTTAATGATTTACTGAGGGATAAGAAATTGCTTTCTTTTGTTTAGTTAATGCTGAGGAAAATCAGAATTCGGAACAGTTTTGAGTAATAAATTAAGAAAAAAATGGAATTGAAAATAAATTAAGAATTTGAACCTTTTGAGTAAATTCCCTGCTCTTTTCTTAAGGTCCTATAATTTTATTTTAAGTTTTCAATGTGGAAAACAATTGGGAACAATTTCTTTCCCTTCCCTAATTACGCAAACCAAACGGAGCACAACTATGATTAGAATTTATAGAATATTTTATGCAACTTGTAGCACAAACATCCGCTGTAGCACAAGACTCACTACGGATATGTGATTTCCGGGTTCGACTCCCGGCAGCGGAGCATCTTCTTTTTTTTTCTTTTTTCTTTTTTCTTAAGGCTTCCCCTTCTCCACAAAAACTGGACCTTGTGATTTTTTTTTTTTTGGGATAAGAAATATGACTTATCTTAAAGCCCTTTTTGCATAAATTTTGCTCATACGATTCAATAGTTTTTATGCAAAGTAGGTCAATGTAGTTTTTACCAATTGAAAACGTTTTCGATAGAATGATTTTATTTTTATTTTATTTAACGAGTGGGAATCATACAACTTAATTTGTCAAATAGTTGTATATTAGTTATTGGATTTCATAAGTTATTATTTTATCCTAAAAGTTATCATAAAAAAAAAAAATCACTCAATGCAGTCAATTTCAGAACTTGAAACACAATTTGCAAAACTGTAGAATCAATAGCTTAAATTCATCAGTACTAGAAATACAGTACTTAGGTTTTAAAAATATCAAAAGGGACCTAAGTTAAACAACGGATAATGTATTTTGCCCATCTATCATACATATATAAAAGGCAAAGCAAAGTTCCACGTTGCGGATTTTAGCTTTAAGTTTTTATTTTTTTTTAAATGAAAAACATGTTTGGAAGTAGTTTCCATTTTTCCTTTTCTTTCGGAATACAACGAAATTGGGTAATAAAGTGATTTTTAGTTTTTGTTTTGTAAAAAGAAACAAAAACAAAGTTCTGTTTTTGGATTATTATTCTGTTCCAAACGTTAGGAACTTATCCGGCTTATTTGCCAAGTTCAACTTCTGGTTTAGGATTATGTTAAATATCACAGAGCTCACTGAATACCCTACTAATCCCGTGGACTAGATAAGGCGCAAGGCTTATGCCTTGGGATAGGTGGCCACCCGAGTGGGACACTAGACCTCCAGGAACTACTCCCAAAGATCTCCTGTTAGGCCAATGAAGGAGTTAATATTTTCAGAATTTTAGAAAACCAAAAGCTAGAAATGTTACCAAACGATCTCTACCTTAAGTAACAAATCTTCTGGATATATATATATATATGTATATATACGGAGAGGCTCTCCACAGCACATGTTTTTAAGCCTAAAAAAACCCACGGGACGCCCTTCTGACCCGCACCTAGTACCGACGTTCCACTAACCCGCGAGTTTTTTTAGGCTTAAAAGTCCAGTGCACTAGAGAACCTTTCTCTATATCTATATATATATATATTTTTTGTATATGAGTAAAGAGTAATGCTCTATGCTTCCCAAATTTCCATCTCAAAAGTACTTCATAAATGATGTGGTAGTAGGGCAGGTAAACAACTTCCAATCAAATTTTAACTAGTCCTACTGTACTAGGCTTGACTCCACTGCCACATTATTTAGGAAGCATTTTTGAGATAAAAATTTGGGAAGCATAACATTACTCTTGAGTAAATCCTCTGAAATTATGCAGCAGGTCACGTGAATCTGGGCCTACTGGGTGGGTTTAAAAAGATCAGGCCCACACACCTTTTTTGCACAGCCCTGTAACTCTGTTAAACAAAAGAAAAATTAGAACAAAAAAAAAGAAACTTTCCGCTGCCGGGAGTCGAACCCGGATGTCACAATTCCAAGTTTTGCAGCTTGTGCTATGTGCTACAGCGAATGATTGCAGAATTCGTTGCGTAACAAATTATCTAAAGTGTAAACACATAATCTAATTTTGTTGCTATTTTGGTTACTTTTTTAATTTGCATATAGTTATTAAGGGTGTGTTTAATATAACCCATTTAAAGGTTGAAAAATGAAAAGTTTAATTTTTGATAATTTTCTATAGTAAACTATGTTTCAACTACTGAAATAGACTGCATTAAGTGATTTTTTTTCCTGAAAGTTTTTAGTAGATTTTTGGCTGCATTTTCAGTGAAATATCATATTATCAAGGCACCCAAAAAACAACGTTAAAACTTTTAATTTTTCAGCACCTAATTGGGTTATCAAAGAGACCCTAAATTTAGAATACCATTGTGCTACTTATTACAACTTGATGCCAATGAATAGTAACTTGTTATTGGACAGTAATAATATGTTATTTGATTGTAACTATTTAAGATGTCATTTGTAGTAACAACATGTTACATATTATTAAAAAAATTCGTTTGAGGTATAACTTTTTGTGTAGATATGATACAACCAAATTGCTTCAATTTATCCAATAAAGCCCCAAGTAAAGTCGTGTCACCCAGGGGCGGAGCTATGTTACGATCAGGGGGGCTACAACCCCTGCTAATTTTGTAAAGTTTTCGATTATGCATCTGTAATAAAGGAGTATAAAATTTTGGAATTAATATATGTATTGGCCCCTCCAAAATACTACAGTAGCTTTTAGAAAAGAGTAATGGTAAGATTTCCTAATATGAATTCCAAATTTGGTTCCCAAATATTTTGTCAGTTGTATCAAATGAATTCAATGGCATGTCGTACCATCAATCATTGCCAAAGCATTTGGTACAATTGTTATGACAATTGGGTGCCAACTTTGGAATTCAAATTTGAGAAGCATACAGTACTCTTTTGAAAAGTGGTTCAAGTCTATATACAATACGAAGCTCACTCTTGTAAAGCATAAGCCAAAGGATTACAATACATTGTAAATATTTCAAGGGGCGGTTAGTAGAAATGACTAATGCATAAGATTTTTTAATAGTAAGGACAACTTAAATCTATCATTAAGGATAACTCCTCCCCCTATTTCTTAGACTAAAATGTCTTCATCTTTATCATCTAATTCTAGCCACCATTACCACCACCACTACCACCTCCGACCACTAGGGGTTGGCAAACAGTTCGGTTAACCGAACAAACCGAATCGAATTTTCAATTTTAGTTCGGTTATTTCAGTTAATAATTTCAGTTCGGTTAAAAACCGAACCGAATTAAAAAATTTCAGTTCAGTTATCAGTTGCCTATAGGCAAACCGAACCGAACCGAAAAACCGAAATTTTATTTTTTATTTTTATTTTCTATATTATTAACATACTTATACATAACTATAGATAATAAAATATAAGTATTTTTACAATTCAAAATAAAGAAAAGTGTGCTTTCTTTGTAATATGAAAGAGAAAAGAAAAAAAACATAAAAAAGTTGTGAAAAATGAAAAAAAAAATTAAAATAAAAATTGGATTTTTTACATTTCGGTTAACCGAATAACCAAACCGAACCGAATTTGCAATTCAATTAACCGAACTGAACCAACCGAATTAAATTTTAGTCAGTTAACAGTTGACAATCTTCCAAACCGAACCGAATAGTGCCAAACTGAACTGAACCGAACCGAACCGAACCGACCGAATGCCCACCCCTACCGACCACCACCCCCACCATCTCCGGCGACCACCCCACCAACTCCGACGACTAAAAAAAACAAGTGAAATTTCACTTGTTATAGGCAAAGTCAGGTGAAATTTAAGTGAAATTTCACTTGGTACAGGAAAAAATTAGTGAAATTTCACTTAACTTTTCCTATAACAAGTGAAATTTCACTTGTTTTTTTAGTCGCCGAAGGTGGTGGGGTGGTCGCCAGAGATTGTGGGGGGTGGTAGTAATGGTGGTGAGAGAGAGAGAGAGAGAGAGAGAGAGAGAGAGAGTATTTAGCCTAGGGATGTTTACCAAATATAAGTTTCAACTAGAGAGAGAGAGAGAGAGAGAGAGAGAGAGAGAGAGAGAGAGAGAGAGAGAGAGAATATTTAGCCTAGGGATGTTTACCAAATATAAGTTTCAACTAGAGAGACTTTTTAACAAACTAAGATATCTTTGGGACCCTAAACTCTTAAGAGTCATGTCGCGCCCGCCCTGAAGGCGGGGGGAGGTCCCCTCGTGGGTCGCGATTGTTTTAAAGGAAATGAAATAAAATAGGGTAAAAGGCTCAAAGCAGCGAACCAAGGCACGAAAGGAAATGTATGACAGTACGTACAAGTAGGAATAGGGCCAGTAAAAGTTTTCAGAGTCGCCACCTAACGTTATTGGGAGTTAGGATCCCTGCAAAGACGATTAGAGTAATCATCTTTGACTTTTGAGAAAATAGTTTGAAAAGAGTGCGGCCCTTTTAAAAGTGTGACTCTTGATAGTCATGCGAAACCAGAGTTCTCAAAGTGGGTTCGGGGACTCGATTATGACGGGGGAAGGTATTAGGCACCCTCGAACATCCGTGACACACGGTTGCTGTTTTAGTGGTTTTCATAGTAACGGGGCATAAGTAAGGGGTAGTAGAATACATATATAAGAAATTAAAATGGGAACATCCGTGACACGCGGTTACCGATTTACGTATCTCGACACGAGATAGTTTTGAAAGTATGTATTAGTTTGAAAGTATGTATACGTATCTCGACTCGAGATAGTTTGAAAGTACGTACGTACGTATCTCGACATGAGATAGTTTGAAAGTTTAGTTATGGCCGCACCCAAGTATAGGTTGCATACGAATCTCGACAACAGAATCAGGCCGTCAGGCCGTACGTAGTTCTGTGCAGTGTATATGTATGGATGTTTGGTCGATCCAGACCGTGAGTGTATAAAATAATATTTTGAGTAAAGTTGGTGTAACTAGACGTTGTACTTGTAGACTTTAACCTTGAGAAAGTAGTGAGTTATAAGAGAGTGATTGAAGTAAAAGTCAGAGTAGATCAACCGTGCGATGAGTTTTTTTGTATTTTTTGTTTTTATGATTTTTTTGTCTTTTTGTTTTATGTGCCGGAAGTAAGGGTCGGTGCCCATGAAGAGTCTGAAGACATACTTGTCTTACCTATGCTGTTTGCAGATTCCAAGCAAAGGTGGCATTGGAGTTTTATTTTTCAGAAAGCCCATTTTTCGTATTTTTCTTTTCGTCTTCTTTTTTTTTTGTATTTTTGATTTTTATACCGGAAGAAAGGGACGGTGCCCAGTGATTTGAAAAAGTAACCAGAAGTAAGGGTCGGCGCCCAAGTGGTTGAGAAAAAGTGCCGGAAGTAAGGGTCGGTGCCCAGTGATTTGAAAAAGTATGCCGGAAGTACGTTTCGGTGCCCAAGTAATGAAAAAGTACCAGAAATACGTGTCGGTGCCCAAGTAATGAAAAAGTACCGGAAGTACGGGTCAGTGCCCAGTGGTTTAGAAAAGTTCTACCGGAAGTACGGGTCGGTGCCCAGTGATCTTAGAAAATTATGCCAGAAGTACGGGTCGGTGCCCAGTAGTTTTGAAAAAGGTTTTACCGGAAGTATGGGTCGGTGCCCAAGTGATTTGAAAAAAAGTAACCGGAAGTAAGGGTCGGCGCCCAATTGGTGAAAAAGTGGTATCATCATCATTTTTTTTTTGTGTTTCCTGATTTATTAATGAATATCTATAACAGGAGATAAAGTGCAGCCAGGTGGGTCATTAGATCTCCTTCTGGCTGGCGTAGGATGTAAAGTCCAATCGGGTGGAGTTTGAAGGTCTCCTTCCGACTGGCGCAGGATACAGCAGTTTGATAAAGTTTATCTGGGTGGGTCGTTAGATCTCCTTCCGGCTGACGCAGGATATAAAGTCTAATCGGGTGGAGTTCGAGGCCTCCTTCCGACTAGCGCAGGATATAGCAGTTTGATAAAGTTCAGCCGGGTGGGTCATTAGATCTCCATCCGGCTGACGCAGGATATAAAGTTCAATCGGGTGGAGTTCGAGGGTCTTCTTCCGACTGACAAAAAGAAGGTGGAATATTCAACCAGTAGATTTATAAGAAAACCACACCACTAAAAGAAGATAAAAGAGAAGGAAAAAGGCGGAATATCCGACAAGTGGATTTATACGGAGCCCAGACCACTAAAGCATATAAATAAAATAAAAGAAAAAGACGAAATATCCGACGAGTGGGTTTATAGGGAGCCCAGACCACTAAAGCATATAAGTAAATAAAAGAAAAGAAAAAAAAGGCAGAATATCCGACGAGTGGATTTATAGGGAGCCCCAGACCACTAAGTGTAAGAGTTTGAGGGAGTTACCTGTGTAGAAGGGGCTATTGAAGCCGAGTTAGTGTTTTGTTGAGAAAGAATGAAAGAATTCGGAGGTTTGAACTGATTGTCACCGAGAAACGTCGTAAAAATAAGCCGAGAAGGCCCGAAGTCATATTTTGACACGCAATCGACTTAAACGGACGTCATAGTCGGGTCCGGAAGGGCCGGAAGAGTCAGAAAAGCCATAAGTCGGGCAAAAATAGGTCTGAACCGAGTTGAGTGGGACCCACGGGGGTTAGATTTGGCTAGTATAGCCTAAAATGAACATATAAAATGCCAAGCAGCCCTAAAGATTTAGATTCGGCCAATTCTGAGGTGACCGGTGCGTCCGGAACGACCAAATTAGCTTGAAACAAGTGTCCGTTCGTTGAAATCTGGACCCAGAGTGGAGAAAATTAGGAAAAACCAAAAGTGGGGCTTAAGTACCACGTCAGCAAGCCACGTGTCAGTCAAAGACACGTGGCATCTTCTGATTGGCTGGTCAAAGCTGACAGGTCATTGATTGGGCCGTTGACGGGGTGTGCTGCCTGGGTAGTCAAAGACACGTGGCAGCCTCTAAGTGGCTAGTCAACGTGATGACGTGGCAGTCATTGCCACGTATCAATCCCTGATTGGTTGGCTAACCTAGTGTGCCAATGACGTGGCAGTACATGTGGCAGTCTGTGACACGTGTCAGATGCTGATTGGGTGGTCAATGTTGACTCAGTAATGACATGGCAAACACGTGGCATCTGACTGGATTGTTGTCTCAACAGTCGTTGCCACATAGCAGCTTTTGATTGAAGGGTCAATCGGTGAGTCAGTACTGACTGTTGGCTGCGCGTGGGGAGGTAAAACAGAGGGCTGGTGGCGAGTGCATCGCGTGAGGCCTCTCTGGTAACATTTAGAGGTCAGGCCGCCGGGATATGGATCGTCTTGTCCAGACGATTGGGCTGGTGGTGGTGGCTTCTGGCGTTCTTTGCTGGCAAGGCCGCCGGAGGTGATTTTGTGCAGCGGCGGCACGTGGGGTCTTCTGAAGGCGCGTGGGGTGTCTGTGGTTGTGATCATGGAGTTTGGCCAACTGGGTTGGTTTCATCTTGATGAGAGGGACGCATTGGTGTGTGCGGTGAGAGACAGAGAGGTGGTTAAGGGCGTGTTTAGTTGCCTTTTCAGATTCTGGGCTAAGCTTAAGGCTCTGTTTGGTTCAGACGCAATTTTTGGGGTTTTTTGGGTGTTTTTAAAGGCTGTGGTTATGCAGGGGGTTAGGTAATAGAGTGGTGTTTGTGGATATTGAGTGGTGGTTGGCAGTAGTGGCGCTTAAGTACTGGTGTTTGGTTGTAGTTGAGGTGATGTTTGTTGATCAAACAAACCAAACAAAGCCTTTGGGGGAAAACAATCCAGCCAAACAGAGCCTTGGGAGATGAGAGGAGGGTTGATGTGCGGCTGCTTCCCCCCCTCTTAGCAAAACGTTGCTTTTATAGGCAAAACCTACATGGGCTCCAATCCCATGTAGGTGAGATGCCGGTTGATCAGTGTGACTCAGATCTTGATCGTCCGATCATCCAGGAACTTCGATTGTTATTAATTTTTGAACCGACCGTCCGATCTTTCTGATTCAAGAAGTTATGGACTCGTAATGTCGTCCTCTTTATATCTGTACGGTTGGATAAGGAATTCTTGAGCTCGGATAATGACATATATGTCATTGTCGATGCTGATCGGGCCGTTAAAACTTCAATCGAATACCGTTTCTTCTCCAATTGTCTGATTGGGCTGATTCAAGTCGCAGAATCTCTGTTTTCTTCCCTATTTCTAGTCAATCATGTCCAGTCGGACCTTTGGTGCTTCCGGATTGATGATCATTTCCCTTTTCCTTGAGTTTGGGGCGTCGAAACTTCGATCGGAGCCCGATTCTCCGTCGATTATCTAAATTTGATGATTTAAAATCCTATGGGCTGGAATTGATTCCTGCTTTGCCCTGATGTAATCAAATACAACCTTTGGTTGTCTCGGACTTGATTCCAGTCTTGAATTTTATGTCGAACTTCGATTCTGGTTGAAAATGTCGTCGATTATCGTAATCGGACGTGGAACTCCGGTGGATGAGCTGTCATCTCTGTATTAACTTTGATTTGACCTCTAGAGTCCTTTTTTGGATTATGGAGCTCTTTTCTTGATTTGAATGCCTGGTAAACCCCCCTGCGACAGTTTTTTCTATTTTTGGCAGGTCAAAATGGGGTGTCTATAGCTACCCCTCTTTGTCATGTTTTGAGAAGCAAATCGTGACAAAGAAAAAGACGACCCACTTTGACCATTTTCTTTTAAGTGACGAGAATAAGTAAAAAGACGTGCCAAAGTAAGCAAGTGAGTATGGGATGCCATCGTAGGCAAGTGAGTATGAGATGCCATCGTAGGCAAGTGAGTGTGAGATTCCATTGTAGGTGAGTGAATGTGAAATGCCATCGTAGGCAAGTATGAGAGGTGCCAATGTAGGCAAGTGAATGTGAAATGCCATCGCAGGCAAGTGAGTATGAGGTGCCACAATTGGATGTGAAATGCCATCGTAGGCAAGTGAGTATGAGGTGCCAATGTTGGCAAGTGAATGTGAAATGCCATCGTAGGCAAGTGAGTATGAGGTGCCAATGTAGGCAAGTGAATATGAGGTGCCAATGTTAGGCAAGTGAATGTGAAATGCCATCGTAGGCAAGTGAGTTTGAGATGCCAACGTAGGCAAGTGGGGATAGTGGGTACCACCAGAGTAGGCAAATAGCTCAGCTGGGGATTGAGAGCGTTACCAGAAAGGGTGAACGACTCTGTTGGGGATTCATGTGAGAATCGAGTAGAAGAGGGATGGTGTAGGTGAGAAGTTCATACCAGCATAATCTCAAACTTTAATCGAGAATATAGTAAAGTAAGGGTATGGTCGAGCTCGCATGAGCTGCCTACGTATCTCCTGTCTGGAGAATCAGACCGTGCGTAGTTCGTGCTACGATAGAATAAGAGTGATGAAAAGTGTGAGACGAGAGAGCAAAATGCCACGTCGGGGCATGATTACAGTGTGTGAGATAGCGAAATGCCACGTGGGGCGTGATCGCTGTGAAATAAGAGAGAGTAAAATGCCGCGTCGGGGCATGATTGCTATGAAGTTATAGAGTGGCAAAATGCAATTCGCGTGATTGTCTTGAATATAAGAGACGAGAATAGCAAAGTCCGATACAGGTAACTACCGTAGAGATAAGGCCCAACAAAATGCAATACGCGTGACTGTTGGGAGTATGAGAGAGCAAAATGCCACGTGAGGCATGATTGCTGTGAGATTTGTGAGCAAAATGCAATATGGAGCGTGATTACTGTGAGAAAAGAGGTTCGAGAGCAACAGAATGTGATACGCGTGACTGTCGAGGGATACGGGAAAGTAAAATGCCACATGGGGCGTGATTGCTTTGGGACAAGAGAAAAATGCCTGGCGGGGCGTGATTTCTTGCAAAATAAGAGATGAATCAGCAAAATGCAATACGCGTGATTGCCGTAAAGGTGAGAGATGAGTGTAGCAAAAATCCGAGACGGGTGTTCACTGTGGAGATAAGATTAACAGAATGCGATACGCGTGACTGTTGAAGATATTTGAGAACAAAATGCCAACTAAGGCGTGATTGCTGTAACGAGTTTGAGATAAGAGAAGCAAAATGCCACATGGGGCGTGATTGCTGTGAAGGTTCGAGATCAAAATGCCACGTGGGGCGTGATTGCTGTGAAGAGTGATGAAATGAGAGAAATGTAGTATGCGTGATCGCCGTGGAAAGGTGAGGACAGCAAAATGCGATGCGCGTGATTGCTATAGAGTACGGGAGGGTAAGAGAAATACCTGATGCTTGATGCCGGTGTAAGTTGGATACCGTTTAAGGGACTTATACCTGATGGTAGGTGATATGAACAGGATGCCACTTGACGGACTCACTCCTGATATTGAATGACAGACGATGACATTAATAGGATGCCCCTTGATGGACTCACTCCTGATTCTGATGACGAGTGAACAGGATGCCGCGTGAGGGTCTTATACCTGATGGTAGGTGATGTGAATAGAACCACTTGACGGACTCACTCCTAATATTGAATAATAGACGATGTCGTGAATAGGATGCCCCTTGACGGACTTACTCCTAATTCTGATGATAGATAGTGTGAATAGGATGCCACTTGATGGACTCACTTCCAGTTCCAGTGATAGATAGTGTGCATATGATGCCACTTGACGGACTCACTCTTAATTCCAGTGATAGATGGTGTGTATAGGATGCCATTTGACGGTCTAATTCCTGATTCTGACGACATGTAATATGAATAGAATGCCTCTTGATGGGCTTACTCTTGATTACAGTGATTGATAGTGTGAATAAGATGCCACTTAACAGACTCACTCCCGATTCTGGTGATAGATAGTATGAATAGGATACCACTTGATGGACTTACTCCTGTTCTGATGATAAATAGTGTGAATAGGATGCCACTTTGATGGACTCACTCCTAAGCTTGAAGATGTGATTGGGAAGCCTCTTGAAGGACTCATTCCTGGTAGTGAGAATGTGAACGGGATGCCTCTTGATGGACTCATTCCCGGTAGTGAGATTGTGAATGGGATGCCTCTTGACATATTCATTCCCGGTTCCGTTGATGAATTCTGATGTCAAATAGTGAACATGATGCCACTAGAGGGTCTTATACCTGATGCTGGAAGTGAATAGTGGATAGGTCGCCGCTGGGGGTCTTATACCTGATGCTTGAGATGCACATAATTAAGAACAGGCTGTCGCTAGGGGTCTCACACCCGATTCTTGAAGTAAACAGTGATTAGACTGCCGCTTGGGGCCTTATACCCGACGCTTGTGATGGAATAGGATGCCGTTTGAAGAACTTATTCCTGATTCTGATGATGAATTTTGATGATGAGTGAACAGTATGCCGCTTGACGGGCTCATACCTGGTAGTGAGATTGTGAACTGGATGCCTCTCGACGAATTCATTCCTGATGTCGAGAGTGTGAACAGGACGCCACTTGACGGTTTCCTCCTGGTGGTGAGATACGTGAACAGGAAGCCTCTCGATGGACTTACACCTAATTCTGAATTCCTGATTTTGATTATGGATCCTGATGATGAGTGAACAGGATGCCGCTTGAGGGTCTCACACCTGATTCCTGATTTGAGCGTGAACGGTTAGACTTGAGCGAGGGATAGATTTCGTGACAATCTACCAAGGAGAAGATTGGTTTGATATGTGGATCCGAGCAGATGGATCAGTGTAAAGTTGGTGAGTCTAAGCATATCGTGAGCTCAGTTAGTGGTGAGCTTTTTGGCTACGAGTAGTGTCGGAACTAGTTGCCCCTACTATAGAAAGTATGTGTTGTCTGCTATGCTGAAAGATATGAATGGATTTTGAAAGTCATGTCATGCTAAGTATACGTATTTACAAGAGTATGATGCATGAATCTATCATCTGTGAAAGAATGCTCATGAGTTAGTGGATATTGACTGTCTTATCGCCTGTTAAGCACTAGAAGACAAAGTATTTGACTGTGTGGGCTCAGTGATCGTCCTTCAGAAGGACCCAGTTTTTTCAGTATTTGATTTCTCTCGGGCTTTCCTTCTCTCTGAAACTATTTTTACCATCGGTGCCCTCATGGGTTTTCACCGAATCCGGTTATGTGATCGTTACTCTTCAGCGTATCTTGTGTTTTGAAAGTATGTGGCACCCCCGTCGTTTGGAATGATGCAAGTATGTGATTTAGTGAACCCAATAAGGCATGTATCAATCAAAGTGGACTTTTCTGGGTTGTAACGTAGGCTAGGGTCATGGGTTGAGAAACGAAAGGATCGCATGAAGGCTCAAAGTATATTTTGAAAAGTTGGTTGAGATTCCTGAGATCACCTTATGCCCTGCTTTTTTTTCCTTCTTTTGATTTAGCTCTTTTTCATTTTGTTCTTGTTTTTGTATTCATCCCAATCTAGTGTGGGGGTACATTATTTCCGGGTAAAGCATGTATTGGGGAGAGTTGCCCCATTTTGAAGTATGTATCCGAGTCGGATCGTATCTTTTGTGGATTTGCTCCAGCTTTGCATTGAGTTCTCTTTTTGTTTGCTTTCTCTTTCTTTTTCCTTTTGGCATTGCCCCAGTTTAGGGGGTGATCCTCAAGGGTTTAAGTTTAAAAAGAAATCATTGTATGGCTCAAGTGGGCGAATGAGGGAAAGTAGTGTATAGATAGATGAAATGATTGCCTCTAATCATTTTGACAAAAGTCGAGTCGGGTGCAGAGATCACATATATGCATCATTGAAGTTAGAGATCTTGAGAATGCGTATTTACTTTCCTAATGAGGATTGAGGGGCCTCATATAGGCCAGCAGTGATCATGATGACCTTTTGCTGAATTGTGATGGACAAGGGCTGCCCAATCATTGCATGTCATGATCCTGAGAATGGACCAATGTGTTCTTGTCCTTGAATGCCTATTGGCTGCCTGCCCCGTCCTTGTGTGCTCGAATGACATCAAGCGGTTGTGAATATGCATTGAGTGCGCCTTTGTCATCTGATTCTTGTTTAGATGTGAGCATCGTGAAAGGGTGAAATGGCCAGTTCGTGGACCTGAGTTTGCTATTGGCATGATTTTGTGCTGGTCGCACTTTTGAGTAAACCCGAACATAGCTTGCTATATTTTGAAAGTCTAGTACGATGTCTAAGTTGTCCTCAACAAGTAACGAGACAGTAATATCTAGTAAACCATGAGATTTAAAGAACGAGAGCAAGATGACAGTTATTGAGTGATGCAAAGAATTTTTATTTTTCATTTGAAAGTATGTGCTTTATGCAAAGCAGACAAAGCATAAATTCAATAGTATGGAGAAACTGCCCCTATGTGGTATATGATGAGAAGTAATGTTTCAAGACAGTGGACTGAGCATTGGTCCTTCACGAGAATCGTTTTGGGCATGGCCAGAGCTTGTGGATGTATATGGGTAGAAGTAGGCCTATTGGTTCAGCGACTTGAGGGTTCGAACAATCACGAATGTGCTAGTACTGCTCGGATTTGATCTCCTCGGATTTTATCATCTGCCTTGCTCAGGCTAAATGTTTGGATTTAGAAGTTAGATTCGAAAGTCAGAGCTGTTTGGACTGGTTGTCCATTCGAACTTTCTTGATCCGTGGAGAAGTCGATGATGCCGGGAGTGGGCTGAGCATGTAGAAGCTTCCTGTGTTGACCTCCGTCAAAAAATGTACCTGTAGTAGAGGTCAGAAGAAGTAGAGGTAGACGTAAAGTTAGTAAATCGCTTCAAAGAAAAAAAACGGGGATTCTTCTCCCAGTGACTTGTTATAGATGGGAGAGTACTGCCCCAGTATGATGTGTTCCCAAGGTATGAGATGAATTTTGATAGCCTTTCGGCATCAACCATATGTCTTTAAAAAGTGGTTTTGTCCTTGGGGAGTTTTATTTTTGCTTTGAAAGATGAGAATGAGTTTGGAAAAAGTCTGGCAGCCATTCGGCGCTGTTTATGAGGTTTTTAAAAAAAGTGTATCCATCCTTGTTAAAATGTAAGGAAAGGATAAGTGAGAATGGGCAGCCCTTCAGCGTCTATATGATGTTTTTGAAAAAGTGTATCCATCCTTGTTAAAATGTAAGGGTAGGACGAGTAAGAATGTGCAGCCTTTGGGCGCCGTTTTGAGTTTGAAAATTTTTCCGCCCCCTGGTTTATACAAAAAGTGCAGGGGGAAGACATGGAAGGATCCGGTAGCTTGTCGGCTCCGTTTATTGTTTTTGAAAAGTTTTTCCGTCCCCAATTCATATAAGGGGAGGATAGAAAAGAATTTGACAGCCCATCAGCGCCGTTTTGTATTTTGAAAAGTTTTGAATGCACACGTGCAAAGTGTGACTATGTGGAGAGGTTGACGTCTAATGTAGACTTATTTAGGTCCGGTTCCTGAACCTTGAAACCTCCGGTGTCGTAGCACCTTCTCAGTTTGGTGGTTTCGAGAGGAGGAACTTTCGGTACTAGTACTGATGGTACTACCGCAACGGCCATGCCACTTACTGATCCTTCTATCTAATCTTAAAGGGTTTCAGTTTTAGAACCGGGTTATGTCATGCTTGATGCAAGTGTGTAGTGTGTATAGCAGTAAAGTACGGAATTGACCTGGTAGTTTTAGTATGGCATTGGCTTTGTTGTTTCTTTTATGAGTCGCAGGTACCTGTGCAAACAAGTTTATAACCTACAAAAGAATTATAGAAGTATAGAGTCATTAGTAAAAGAAATGCCCTTTAGAATGAAAACCCCCAAAGTGACGACCTGAGTCCTCTTAGGTCAATCCCCAGCAGAGTCGCCAGCTGTCGCGCCCGTTCCGAAGCCGAGGGGCGGTCCCCTCGTGTGTCGCGACCGTTTTAAAGGAAATGAAATAAAGTAGGGTAAAAGGCTCAAAGCAGCGAACAAAGGTGCAAAAGGAAATGTATGACAGTACGTACAAGTAGGAATAGGGCCAGTAAAAGTTTTCAGAGTCGCCACCTAACGTTATCGGGAGTTAGGATCCCTATAAAGACGATTAGAGTAATCATCTTTGACTTTTGAGAAAACAGTTTGAGAAGAGTAGGGCCCTTTCAAAAGTGTGACTCTTGATAGTCATGCGAAACCAGAGTTCTCAAAGTGGGTTCGGGGACTCAATTCTGTCGAGGGAAGATATTAGGCACCCTCGAACAACCGTGACACACAATTTCCGTTTTGGTGGTTTTCATAGTAACGGGGCGTAAGTAAGGGGTAGTAGAATACATATATAAGAAATTAAAACGCGAGCATCCGTGACATGCGATTGCCGATTTACGTATCTCGACACGAGATAGTTTTGAAAGTATGTATTAGTTTGAAAGTATGTATACGTATCTTGACTCGAGATAGTTTGAAAGTGCTTACGTATGTATCTCAACATGAGATAGTTTGAAAGTACGTTCGTATCTCGACATGAGATAGTTTGAAAGTATAGTTATGGCCGCACCCAAGTATGGGTTGCATACGTATCTCGACAACAGAATCAGGCCGTACGTAGTTCTGTGTAGTGTATATGTATGGATGTTTGGTCGATCTAGACCGTGAGTGTATAAAATAATATTTTGAGTAAAGTCGGTTTAGCTAGGAACTTAACCTGTACAGTGTAGTCCTAGACTTTAACCTTGAGAAAGTAGTGAGTTATGAGAGAGTGATTTAAGTAAAAGTCGGAGTAGATCAACCGTGCGATGAGTTTTTTTGTACTTTTTGTTTTTATGATTTTTTTGTCTTTTTGTTTTATGTGCCGAAATAAGGGTCGGTGCCCATGAAGAGTGTGAAGACATACCTGTCTTACCTATGTTGTTTGTAGATTCCAAGCAAAGGTGGCACTGGAATTTTATTTTTGAGAAAGCCAATTTTTCGTATTTTTCTTTTCGTCTTCCTTTTTTTGTATTTTTGATTTTTACACCGGAAGAAAGGGACGGTGCCCAGTGATTTGAAAAAGTAACCGGAAGTAAGGGTCGGCGCCCAAGTGGTTGAGAAAAAGTGCCGGAAGTAAGGGTCGGTGCCCAGTGATTTGAAAACGTATGCCGGAAGTACAGGTCGGTGCCCAAGTAATGAAAAAGTACCAGAAGTACGGGTCGGTGCCCAAGTAATGAAAAAGTACCGGAAGTACAGGTCGGTGCCCAGTGGTTCAGAAAAGTTCTACCGGAAGTACGGGTCAGTGCCCAGTGATCATGGAAAAGTATGCCGGAAGTACGGATCGGTGCCCAGTGGTTTTGAAAAAGGTTTTACCAGAAGTATGGGTCGGTGCCCAAGTGATTTGAAAAAAAGTAACCGGAAGTAAGGGTCGGCGCACAAGTGGTGAAAAAGTGGTATCGTCATCATTTTCTTTGTGTTTCCTGATTTATCAATGAATATCTATAACAAGAGATAAAGTGCAGTCAGGTGGGTCATTAGATCTCATTCCGGCTGGCGTAGGATGTAAAGTCCAATCGGGTGGAGTTCGAAGGTCTCCTTCCGACTGGCGCAGGATATAGTAGTTTCATAAAGTTCAGCCGGGTGGGTCGTTAGATCTCCTTCTAGCTGACGCAGGATATAAAGTCCAATCGGGTGGAGTTCGAGGCCTCCTTCCGACTAGCGCAGGATATAGCAGTTTGATAAAGTTCAGTCGGGTGAGTCATTAGATCTCCATCCGGCTGACGTAGGATATAAAGTCCAATCGGGTGGAGTTCGAGGGTCTCCTTCCGATTGGCAAAAAGAAGGCGGAATATCGGACCAGTGGATTTATAGGGAAACCACACCCCTAAAAGAAGATAAAAAGAGAAGAAAAAAGGTAGAATATCCGACCAGTGGATTTATAGGGAGCCAAGACCACTAAAGCATATAAGTAAAATAAAAGAAAAAGGCGGAATATCCGACGAGTGGATTTATAGGGAGCCCAGACCACTAAAGCATATAAGTAAATAAAACAAAAGAAAAAAAAGGCAGAATATTCGACGAGTGGATTTATAGGGAGCCCTAGACCACTAAGTGTAAGAGTTTGAGGGAGTTACCTGTGCAGAAGGAGCTATTGAAGCCAAGCCTGTGTTTTGTTGAGAAAGAATGAAAGAATTCGGAGGTTTGAACAGATCGTCACCGAGAAACATCGCAGAAATAAGCCGAGAAGGCCCGAAGTCATATTTCGACACGCAATCGACTTGAACGGACGTCATAGTCGGGTCCGGAAGGGCCGGAAGAGTCAGATAAGCCATAAGTCGGGCAAAAATGGGTTCGGACTGAGTTTAGCGGGATGCGGGGGTTAGATTTGGCCAGGATAGCCTGAAATGGACTTATAAAATACCAAACAGCCCTTAAGATTTAGATTCGGCCAATTTTGAGGTCAACGGTGCATTCGGAACGACCAAATTAGCTAGGAACAAGTGCCCGTTCGTTGAAATCTGGACCCGGAGTGGAGAAAATTAGGAAAAACCAAAAGTGGGGCCCAAGTGCCATGTCAGCAAGCCACGTGTCAGTCAAAGACAAATGGCGCCTTCTGATTGGCTGGTCAAAGCTGATAGGGCACTGATTGGGCCGCTGACTGGGTGTTCTGCCTTGGTAGTCAAAGACACATGGCAGCCTCTAAGTGGCTAGTCAACATGATGATGTGGCAGTCATTGCCACGTGTCAATCCCTGATTGGTTGGCTAACCTAGCATGCCAATGACGTGGCAGTACACTTGGCAGTCTGTGACACATATCAGATGCTGATTGGGTGGTCAATGCTGACTCAGCAATGACATGGCAAATACGTGGCATCTGACTGGACTACTGACTCAGTAGTCGTTGCCTCGTGGCAATTTTTGATTGGAGGGTCAACCGGTGAGTCAGTGCTGACTCAACGCTGACGATTGGCTGCGCGTGGGGAGGCAAAATGGAGGGCTGGTTGCGCGTGCAGCACGTGAGGCCTCTCTGGTAACATTTGGAGGTCAGGCCACCGGGATATGGATCGTCTTGTCCAGACGATTGGGCTGGTGGTGGTGGTTTCCGACGTTCTTTGTCGGAAAGGCCGCCGGAGGTGATTTTGTATAGCGGCGGCGCGTGGGGTCTTCTGAAGGCGCGTGGGGTGTCTATGGTTGTGATCATGGAGTTTGGCCAACTGGGTTGGTTTCATCTTGATGAGAGGGACCCAGTGGTGTGTGTGGTGAGAGACAGAGTGGTGGTTAAGGGCGTGTTTGGTTGCCTTTTCAGATTCTGGGCTAAGCTTAAGGCTCTGTTTGGTTCAGACTTGATTTCTGGGTTTTTTTTGGGTGTTTTTAAAGGCTGTGGTTATGCAGGGGGTTGGGTAATAGAGTGGTGTTTGTGGGTATTGAGTGGTGGTTGGCAGTAGTGACGCTTGGGTGGTGTTTGGTTGTAGTTGAGGTGATGTTTGTTGATCAAACAAACCAAACAAAGCCTTTGGGGAAAAACAATCCAGACAAACAGAGCCTTGGGAGATGAGAGGAGGGTTGATGTGCGACCGCTTCCCTCCCTCTTAGAAAAACGTTGCTTTTATAGGCAAAACCTACATGGGCTCCGATCCCATGTAGGTGAGACACCGGTTGATCGGTGCGACTTAGATCTTGATCGTCCAGGAACTTCGATTGTTATTAATTTTTGAACCGGTCATCCGATCTTTCTGATTTAAGAAGTTATGGACTCGTAATGTTGTCCTCTTTATATTCGTACGGTTGGATCAGGAATTCTTGAGCCCGGATAATGACATATATGACGTTGTTGATGCTGATCGGGCCGTTAAAACTTCAATCGAATACCGTTTCTTCTCCAATTGTCTGATTGGGCTGATTCAAGTCGCAGAATCTCTGTTTTCTTCCGTATTTCTAGTCAATCATGTCCAGTCAGACCTTTGGTGCTTTCAGATTGATGATCATTTCCCTTTTCCTTGAGTTTGGGGCGTCGAAACTTTGATCGGAGCCCGATTCTCTGTTGGTTATCAAAATTTGATGATTTGAAATCCTATGGGCTGGAATTGATTCCTGCTTTGCCTTGATGTAATCAAATACAACCTTCGGTTGTCCTGGGCTTTATTCCAGTCTTGAATTTTGTGCCGAAATTCGATTCTGGTTGAAAACGTCGTCGATTATCGTAATTGGACGATCCCGAATTCTGGAACTCCGGTGGATGAGCTGTCATCTCTGTATTGACTTTGATTTGACCTCTAGAGTCCCTTTTTGGATTCTGGAGCTCTTTTCTCAATTTGAGTGCCTGGTGGACCCCCCTGCGATAGTTATTTCTGTTTTTGGCAGGTCAAAATGGGGTGTCTACAAGTCACTTTGAGGGATTTTCCACTAAATTTTCCATATTACAAATACCAAACTTCCCAACTCTCAAATAGGACAAAAATCGTTACATAGTAAAATTGTAAGCTTTATGATGCAAAAACATTATGCCCAAAATTCTGTATAAATAAGTGCAAAAGAATCGCCTCAGGGACACTGCTCCCAAATCCATTAACCCTATCTGGTAGTCTACCTTGTAACTCGACCTCTCCAAGAGCAACTTTTTGACTCCGCCCCTAGTGTGTCTCCTATATAATTAGACAAAAGTCTTGAGTTGTTTTCTCCATCAAAATAAAAACAATTGAAAATTTAGGTTGTGCTAAAGTTGATAATTATTATATATAATTTTCCTATGTTAAATCATAGCTATTAATTATAGTATAATGCTATGCTTTCCAATTTTTTTTTTCCTAAACAAAATTTAGGAAGCATATCATTACTCTTAATCATATTCTCTCATGGGCCTTAAGATTGAATAAATAAACTAATTCTTAATTTGGGATACATACGATGACTGAAAAATAGAAGAGGAGGCTATTTTCATTACCTACTTTTATTTATTTTTAATTTGTAATAACTATACCGTATGCGCAATAGGAAGTACACAAACTTCATAACGTATTAAAAGCTCATTTCATGAAAATTTGAATGTTCATTTGTAAGTTATTTTTATTTTTAGTTATTTATATAGGTATTCCTACTATGATGTAGGGATTTTTTTTCTTCATAAATTACTTTTCGAGAAAGAATCAGACACAAGAAATCAAGTTTTGGGAGGACTAAAGTCCTATCCTCGTGGCAAAAGCCAATCATCCACACCTTAGTAGTGAGTGTTCAAATCCCTCTCTCCCATCTATCAAAAAAGAAATCAAGTTTTGGACAATTTGTGATTTCACTACCAAGTGGTTTTGTTATATCAGACTTACACAAAAAATTACTATCCAATTGAATTTGGTTAATGTAGTCATTGTTACTATCAAATAGGGTACTACTGAATTAATGAGATATATGTGTATAATCTTTCTCTATCTTTGTCATTTTTCTTTACTTCCTTATTGACACGAATATTTTTGTGTGTGCGCTTGTGTGCTATACCCAAGTGTAGGTAGACGTGCAAGTAGTAACTGGTAAGACCAGGTCGATCCCACAGGGAAGGATAAGAATTAAATTACTTAGATTAGACTCTAAAAGAAAAGAAAATTCAATATTTTAAGAAAAGTGTAGAACACAAAGTTCTACAATTATCAACTACTAAACTTAAAAACAACTAAATTAAATAAACTAATGATTAACTATTTAACTAAAACAAGATTTGAAAATGGTTTTTCTTAATTCAAGTAAGTGTTGGGATCACGCGAATCCACTATGACTCAACCATCTACCATGCAAATGCAATTAAGCTCAACGGAGGGCAACTTCTACAGTATCCCGTACTTCTCTAAAGATATAGAATCAATAGTCCTTTCATGACCGGGACTATATCATCACAATTGAGATTGAAATACACAAAGGTGGTTTAATTCAATAGTTAAGACTCTCACCTACAATGGTGTTAGCATTGAGGGTGGTTTGCAAAATATATTGAAAGAAAATGCCTTAAGGCTTAACGTTTAAAAGACTGTTTTGACAAACTGAGCATTTGGGGACAGTTTGATAACAAATCAATAAAGCAGAAAGTTTTGGAATACTGTATTATATATCCTCAAGAATCAGAGGTCTCGATCGATCGACGCGCTTTCGATCGATCGAACTTCTTCATCTCTCGATCGATCGAAATATCTTCATCTCTCGATCGATCGAAATATCTTCGATCGCTCGACTGTGTCTCTGGTCCGATCGATCGAACTGCATTCGATCGATCGAACACAGGAATAAAAATACTGCATGGCAGAGGTCTGAAATCACGGTTTCATCGCGATTTCCCAACCCCGGACTACTCAGACATGATCTGGGAAGTCTCAGATTTATTTTTAATGTAAAAGTTCATTAAAGACATGTTTGTTTGGAAAATTTTCATTGAAACTATGAAAACTAATGGTTTTAACTTATCTCGCATACAATACTACGAGATTGAAAGCTAAACTGTGATTAACTGGATGCAGAATATAAACAAAACAATAATAAGTAACCTGGAACAAAGAAACTTATATTACTATGAAACAATCCAAGCTAACAATGGTGAATCTTGATAAAACCTACAAAACAAACACAAGAAAACTCTCTATTCTCTATGAAAACTGATGAAACAAAGTTGGGCCTCCCCTTTTTGACGTAACAAAACGATTATTTATAGCCTAGCCCTAATGCTAGGGTTAAAAACCCGTTTCTGCTGTGTGTGCGTATAATCTGATAAAAGGCATGTTCGATCGATCGAACAACTCTCGATCGATTGAACTTCCAGAAACTTCGATCGCTTGAACTACACTCGATCGATCGAAACGTCGATCGCTCGAAACCTTCTCGATCGCTCGAAACCTGTATTTCAGCTTTTAGTTGTCTTCATCAGGACCAAGCACTTCCTTTTATCAACATTCTTCAATCTTATACACAGCAGCAGTAATCTGCACAAATAATCACTAAAATAATACCACTTATCATAGATTAATCAAAACGTGTAGAAACTGGTATTGTAATTCAAACTGCAGATAAATAGGGGAATTGTAGACTTTTCTAGTGTATTTTCCTCTTTTAGCGCGATTGTATTTTACAAATACCCCCGCTTGTCACAACCCCCAACTAGCGATTTGCTAGTCCCTAGCAATAAAGCGAAAATAAAACAAGCTTACTATAACTACAACGACTAAAATAACAAAAATAAGACTAAAGCAACTAATCTAGTAAAATGAAAGAAACTTCCTAACTCACTGTCGCAGGAATCGCAATTGCATTTAGCAAATGCAACAAGCCGTTAAACCCCTAGGTTTCCCTAGTGGACGAGTGTTGTCTCGTGAGGGTTTTTAGTGAATAAACCCACAAAATTCTAAATTTTAAGCTCAAAGAGATATAGAAAAACTTATAAACATTCTTTCCCATTCAACTATCAATTTAGCTCCACATAACATATCAACCTCATACAAACCATGACGAAATCCACATGTTCCTCATGTCACCAAAATGAATATACATATGCATTACATTCATGTATCCGTGTGTGTGTGAAATCAACAATTATGCATCCAACTTTATTAAGAATTGTTTAGACTATCATACTCTTGGAACGCGTAGTTTCAACTCGATTCTCACATGGGTTTGCACTCCAAAATGAACATATCACAGAAAATTGTTTAGAAATGATCGCTCATGGTGTGAAAACTTTAATAAGAATGATGTTCTGGCTACTAGTGTTTCACACCGAACTCGATAAAGGACGAACATTTAGAGTAATATAGTCTCATGAAAAGAATACTACTTACTAGAGGAGCGAAATACCGTGCATACTCAAATTACACATTCATATTCAAACTAAGTTGTTAGAAATCATTAAGACTTTGACTTTTCGGCTCTTTTTTAGTAGGATAGAGAAAAGAGGGTAAGATTTGCACATCCTTAACATGTGATGGAGACTAGTTTATTTCTTCTTCATTCCAACCATCCTCTATTCTCATATATATATATATATATATTTTAAACAAGCAACATTTCCTTGCATATTTTCTTTTTATACCATCACTTCCACAACTGTTCCCTTCTCGTCACATACCTCAACAATTTTTAGTCACATTAGATGTGCAATCAGGTTTATAACAGTTAAAGTATAAGATGAGGGGTTTTAGGCTTTCATATTGGCAATATTCAATCAGTGTGGGGTTAGAAGGTTCTTGGATGTCGATATAGGTATAAACAAAATGAATAACGATGGCTTAAAACATTTTCTTAACTTCTTAGTTTTAGCACTTCAGTGTTCATTGAGTTTTAATTGGTAAATCCTGAACGTTCTCCTCTAATAAACAGCCTAAATGAAGAATTTTGAGACTATTCAACGAATTTCAAGAATATTCAAGAAAAACAATTCGAATTAATGTGACAATTCCCTCAGAATTGAAGATGAAGATTAGGTTCAAAAGCTCACTAAGGGTTGTTAGTTTCCACTAGTTATTCCTTGAAGCATAAAAGTCATATTAACTCTATTTTCAGTATTTCTGCATAACTCTTAACATATGCAAATGATTTGGATACTAGAATGGTTAACAAATGCATTCCTCTTAGTGAAGCTAGAAAAACACGTGAACTTAAGTCATAATGGGATGAGATGAATATGAATATGTCATTGCTTGATAACAGCTAAATAGGAGAGAAAAATTCAAAATTTTTCTACCAATTTATTTCCAACACTTGGTTATTTCAAAACTTTCAATTTGGAATTTTAATTATAATGGAGATTTGCAATAGATGGAGTGATACAGATTGCTAAGTATAGATATGCACAGGTGATGACCTATCTACATCCTACCCCCCACTGAAAATCGCGATGACCGCAGAAGTTGATTTTCAAATAGATAGATAGAGTGATATCACCTGATAAAGCAACGTAAAAACTGCGCACATAACAATCTGTAAAGAAGCAGACAATCTCCAAGCGGACAGGATCAAAAGAAAAATAAACAGAAATATAAAGCACAAGATCCATATATAATAACATAACCAATCACTGTAAAGATATAACAAAGAAACAAAAAGAGCAGTGATAAGAAAATACAGCCAAACCAAACTACAGTAACCTAGCAGTGTCAAAAAATACCCAACAAAAACATAACCAACAACAATACCCCACACCAACCCATAACATCCAGAAATCTACTAAAACTACACCAAATGACTACCCCTCATCGGGAACATCAGACAAAATCTCTATCAATAAATCTGGAGCATCCATAACTCTACCCTCGACACCGGTAGTAGCTGTAGCCGGATCGCTCGTCGTGGTAACTGTAGTAGTGACTGATGTGTCAGCCATGACAGGAGCAGGTGTAAGTGATGTCTCCAAAACAGTGGATGCGGCTGATGTCGATGGGGAGGTAGATGGTGCAGCTGATGTCGATGGTGCCAAAGGATTAACCGGTAAATCAGAAGTAGAGGGACCAGTAGGTGTAGAGGAAGATGGGCCAGCAGTAGGTGGTGGAGGTGTAGATGGTGCGGAAGATGGGGGTATGATAGGGTCAAACCCTAGCTGCACTAGCAGAGTAGTAAGCATCGAGGATATATGATCAACCTTGCCCTCGAGTCTCATCCGGGCTGCCCTCTCCTCCAAAAGTAAATCGTGAATAGTCGGAGGGGGTGCAGATGAAGACTCTCCCTGGGCTGGAGCCTGAGATCTCTGTCTCAGCTCAAAACGTGCTACCTCCTGAATGGGATCGTCCTCCTCGTCTGAATCATGCTCCTCAGCCTCAGTGGGCGTCCCAGAAGCAGCTCCCTCGGTGTCCGTGCCTCCACGTCTCCTCTTCACCCTCATTGGCGCCTTACCCTTTGCTTTTCTCTTTTTCTGAGCATCAGAACGGCGGGCCGCTGTCTCCCCAAATCGACTAGAGGCCTGAAGAATGGAATCTGTGGCCAACGGGACTTGTCCGGCCCGCTCAATAACCCTATGTATAGGCCAAGCGCCCTTCAAATGGCGCTTGGCGGCAATGTACCGCGTAGGCTGAACGAAAAAGTTGATATAAAGGCGAGACAAACAGACACGCTGTCCTGTCCTAATGGAGTACAGAGCACGGGCATACCACGGCGCAAATTTCTCGTGGTAGGACGTCATCAGAATACAGTTGGCCAATGCAAGGTGGAGGAGGTGGTAATTCTCAGTCAGAAACTTATCCTCGATATTTGATAAGCCGTTCCAGAACCGAACAGCACCTCCTGTAAGCTCACGGATAATGGTGGTGGACGGGATCTCTGGGGCTCCTGGTAATGAGGGATAGAAACAGTCAGGGACCTCAGGAACCCCCAGAGCTGCAGAGACTATGGCAGGACTGAAAACGATCTCGTGCCCGCGAAAGAATGATCGGTATGTAAACGGGGCCGCGGGATCCTTGATCATGGACGAGCACGCTTCACGAACCCAGTGGATATTGATCTTCTTTATCTGGATCAACATGTCGTACCACAATGGCATGGCTCTGATCCGTGCTAGGAACCATGGAGCGGCAAGCCATACGGACTCCAATGGCCGCTCAAGCATCACCTTGCGCGTCTAAAAAGAGCGACTAAACCAAACACGCTCTTCGGTACTCCGAAACCCATGATCGGGTATGGGGTCTGGTATAGTGAGATCCAGAGGTTTGGATTTATGGTAGCCCGTGATAGGATTCATCGTAAAGCCCTGAAAATAGAAGAAACACAGAATAGAAATCAAAACAAGAAAGAAAAGAAAAGAAATTGAAACTGCTTGTTCTCGAGCGATCGAACAATGTTCGATCGATTGAGAAAAGACAGAGTTCGATCGCTTGAGATTCTGTCGATCGATTGAGAAAGGGCTGGGTTTGAGTGATCGAACCCAGCTCGATCGATTGAGCACAGCGAAAATGCGGTGACTACTTTCGAGCACGGAAAGAGCCCTCACACACACAAAACGACATAAAAAACTAAAGGAAAGGGTTAAAATAACCACTGGGGGCACCCCCAACTAGGATTGAAAGAAAAGGAATCGAGGGAGGTCTCGGACTAACCTTGGACTATGCGCTGGGGAGAGGGCGAGGGTGACCTTGATGATGATAAAGGTGATGAGAGGAGAGCTCAGGGGTTCCCAAAATGCGTGGAGGATGATTGAGAGCCAAGAATCGCCCCGAGTGCTCCTCTGTGATCAATCGCTCGAAGGTATGAAAGTGTACTGGAGACGCCTCATTTAAATAGAAGTCTCGATCGATCGAGAAAGTTCGATCGATCGACACATCAATCGATTGAGGTCTCTTCAAGCGCTCGAAGATCTGATACTGTCGATCGATCGAGATTAGTTCGATCGATCGAACACTCAAATTTTTTAGTAACCCTGAATTAAGAAATTTAGCACCCCCAACAAGCCACCAATGTTCTGGACAACTAGAAAAATGAAAAACAGTGCATTTGACAGAACATGTAAGCCAAAACTCATCCTCATAATTGAAAATTGCAATTTGATATAAATAAATCCTTTTAATAGCATCCATATTGCAACAATATTCTCCCAAATGGTATTAAAAACCTTATTTAACTAAAGAAAACCGAAAATAAAACTAAAACTACTAAAATTCTGTCAATGATTACACTCCAATTGATAAACGAAAGATGAAATGAATGGAAACAACTGAAATGTGGCACTATTCTTCGAGCATGAAGATTTCCTCTTCCACAATCGCTTCAGGATCCGCCGAATTTTCAAAAGTGGAGTCCAAACTTGATGATTCCCTTTCCCAGAACAATCGGAAAGCAGCAAGGATATCATCGAGCAAGTCTGGCGTCTCTAAAGAATTGAAATCCCATGCAAGAGGTGATCCGGATGGAGACACGGATAAAGGAGTGTAATTGCGCAACGGACTGTCCTCTTGCGGCGGAGTGTGTGGGGGCCTTATGTAGGGCCCAAAACCATGAACCAGTTGATGTGGAAGGAATACCAGAATACCATTGAGAAACATAGTGACAATCCTGGACAAGGAAAAAAAACAACAAAAGACAAACAAACCGATATTAGGATAACAGAACACAAGAAACACGGATTAAACGCGAATAGAAAAGAAGGAACAGAAACAAAATACAAAGAGATGTGATTAAGTTCCAACCTCACTATTGGCATGGATTCCCAAAATGCACTAGCTGGTAAGGGGCATTGGATCTTGAATAGCAGAAAGCTTAGGTGCACATAGCGGTATGGGACCAACTCGGGAACAAGGAAGTCATCAACAAAAACAAAAACGGCATTGTGACGTTCTGGGACGACATCCTAGAGGTCATGATCTTCCCATGGCTCCCACATATCATCATTTTCCCATTGTGCCATGAGTGCATCATCCACCATTCTCCCCATGTACAGGTCTTCTTCCTCATCCACATCATCGTCATCCTGAAATCCCATATTTTCATATGGATTGATGTCAAGGAGGGCCGGTGGGTATGGAATGTACCCTTGAGCAGCATCAATGAGAGAGTGAGCTTCAGGGTCTTGATGAAGCAAGGGGCAGGGTGTGAGTTCACCCTCAGTCCAGGTGCCACCACGACATTCTGAATTAGCCCATGAACCGATAGAATGAACATCATCACCTCGCATCTATGCACCTGCAATAGAGTGATTTTAAGGTATAACGTATTAGAACAAGATCACAAACACAAAAGAACAAACAAAGGCTTAAAAACAAAAGAAAGACTAAAATGCAGGGAAAGATAAGGAATACAACAACAACATGGAACTCCACTTTGGATTTTAAGTGGGAGAATAGTTGGGCTCATCCAGCTGGATGTGCTCAACTTCAGTTTGGAAGTTCTCCAAGAACGGTTTCAATCTTTGGCCGTTGACCTTGAAACAATCATCGTTCTTTGGATTGACAAGCTCAACTGCCCCGTGTGGAAAGACAGTTTTTACAATGAACGGGCCTGTCCAACGAGAACGGAGCTTTCCTGGGAAAAGGTGGAGGCAAGAGTCATACAGCAAAACTTTCTGCCCCGGCTCAAATGATTTACAAAAGATCGTACGATCATGGCGAGCCTTCAACCTTTCCTTATGCAACCTTGCAGAGTCATACGCATCTCGTTGTATTTCCTCTAGCTCTGCAAGTTGGAGCTTGCGTAATTGACCTCCCTCTTGAATATCAAAGTTCAATGAGCGTGTCGCCTAGTAAGCTTTATGTTCAATTTCAACAGGGAGATGACAAGCTTTCCCGTAAACCAATCTATACGAGGACATACCTAGATTCGTCTTGTAAGCAGTATGGTACGCCCATAAAGCGTCGGTCAGCTTGTATGCCCAATCTTTTCGGTTGAAGCTAACCGTCTTTTCGAGAATATGCTTGATTTCTCGGTTAGCCAATTCTGCTTGCCCATTCGACTGTGGATGATAGGCAAGAGCGATTTTATGGTGGACTCCGTATTTCTTGAGAAGTGACTCCAAAGGACTATTGCAGAAATGCTTGCCTTGGTCACTTAGTAAAGCTTTCGGAGTTCCGAAACGAGACAAGATATGCTCTCTTAGAAAGGACATGACCATTCTGTTGTCATTGCATCTCGTTGGTATCGCTTCAACCCATTTTGACACATACTCTACAGCAAGGAGTATGTATTCACAGTTATTAGACTTGGAAAATGGGCCCATAAAATCTATGCCCCAACAATCAAATATCTTAATTGTGATGATAGGGGTTAAAGGCATAGAATTCCTTTTAGAAATAGTTCCAAGCTTTTGACAGCGTTGGCATGTCTTGCAAAAGGAATATGCATCTTTGAAAACTGTGGGCCAGTAAAAACCGCTTTGTAGAACTTTTTGCGCGGTCTTCTGTGACGCGAAGTGGCCACCGCATGCCTCAGAATGGCATGATGCTAAAATTACAGTTATATCCTCATTGGGAACGCAGCACCGGATAACCTGATCAGCACAGTACTTGAAAAGATATGGGTCATCAAAGAAGAAATGGCGCGCGAATGAGAGGAACCGTTTTCTGTCTTGGTTTGACCAATGATTCGGTGTTTCTCCCGTGACAAGGTAGTTCACAATATCAGCATACCAAGGCAGACTACTTACTGCCAGGAGCTGTTCATCTGGGAACTCATCCTTAATGGATTGGGATTCAGTATTGGCGACAAAAGTCAACCGTGACAAATGGTCCGCAACCACATTCTCTACTCCTTTCTTATCTTTGATTGTTAGATCAAACTCTTGGAGTAAGAGTATCCAGCGAATGAGCCGTTGTTTAGCGTCTTTCTTGGACAACAGATACTTGAGGGCCGAATGTCTGTAAAACAGACGATTGGTGACCCTATCAGATAAGACCTAAACTTATCCAAGGCGAATACTACAGCCAACAACTCCTTTTCAGTAGTTGTATAATTCATTTGAGCTTCATTCAAAGTTCGGCTGGCATAGTATATCACATATGGCTTATTGTCCTTCCTCTAGCCTAGGACCGCGCCAATGGCGTAATCACTAGCATCGCACATTAATTCGAAAGGCAAACTCCAGTCGGGTGCCTGTATTATAGGTGCGGAGGTGAGGAGCTCTTCTAGATCCTCGAAGGACTTTTGGCAACTCTCTGACCACTCGAATGGTGCATCTTTGACAAGAAGTTGACAAAGGGGTCGAGAGGTTGCACTGAAGTTCTGGATAAACCGACGATAAAATCCCGCATGCCCCAAGAACGAACGGATGTCTCTCACTGTACGGGGGACAGGTAGATTTGAGATTATGTCGATTTTTGCCTTATCCACTTGGATTCCTTCATCGGAGATTATATGGCCGAGGACTATTCCCTTGGTCACCATAAAGTGACACTTTTCCCAATTCAAAACTAGGTGTTTATCCTCACATCGCATTAATACCTACTCGAGATTGTTGAGGCAATCTTCAAAGCTATGGCCAAACACTAAAAAATCATCCATGAAGACTTCGAGGATGTTTTCGACCATATCACTGAATATGCTTAGCATGCACCGCTGAAAAGTAGTCGGTGCATTACATAAGCCAAACGGCATTCGACGGTAGGCAAATGTACCAAATGGACAAGTGAATGTGGTTTTCTCCTGATCTTCAGGAGTAATTTCAATTTGATTATATCCACTATATCCATCCAGAAAGCAGTAATACTTGTGACCTGCCACACGTTCTAGCATTTGATCCATGAATGGCAAGGAAAAATGGTCTTTTCGGGTCACAGTATTCAACTTTCTGTAGTCAATACACATCCTCCATCTAGTAGGAACACGTGTTGGTACCAATTCACCATCGTTGTTTGGGATGACCGTTATGCCTGCTTTCTTTGGAACCACTTGGGTTGGACTAACCCAAGGACTATCAGATATCGGATAAATCATCCCAACATCAAGTAGTTTGAGCACTTCCTTTTTAACTACTTCTTGCATGTTGGGATTCAGACGCCTTTGCATTTGCCTTGACGGTCTAGCGTCTTCCTCCAGATATATCTTATGAGTGCAGATGGATGGGCTTATGCCTTTGAGGTCAGCAATCGTCCATCCCATAGCATCCTTATGCTTGGTCAGCATTTGCACTAACTTACCTTCCTGTTCATGAGTTAAAGCAGATGAAATGATCACAGGATAAGTTTTTCTAGTCCCTAGGAATGCGTATTTTAGCTCTTTGGGTAGCTCCTTTAACTCTAACTCTGGAAACTGAAAACTAGAAGGCATTGCCAACTTAGTTTTAGGAGGCAATTGTTCATATGGCATTACCCACATGCATTCTGCTCTATCCTCCTCTATCGTATCCATCATAAGACACGTCTGGTTCAGGTCAGCATCCAATGGAGTTGACTCTGCAGGCTGATAGATATCGCCAAATTGAGTCATCACAACTTCCAAAGGATCTTTGTAGTCGACCAAGTCAGCTTCATCTTCAATGACCGTGTCAATGCAATGAATTTCTTCCTCATCATCGTATTCTTCAGGTCGGGGATTAGAAAAAATTTTGACATTCAATGTCATGTTCCCGAATACAATAGTCATGACACCATTTCTAATCTTGATCGTGGCATCAATAGTGTTGAGGAATGGACGTCCAAAGATAACCGGGATGTGTGCACCAAGATTAGACACAGGTTCTGTGTCCAATATCACAAAATCAACCAGAAAGACAAAAGAGTCTATTTGGACAAGGACGTCCTCTAACACCCCTCTAGGGTACTTCACAGATCTGTCTGCCAATTGCAAAGCGACTCGGGTGAGTTTGAGTTCACCCAACCCTAGCTGTTTATAAACTGAATATGGCAGCAGGTTCACGCTTGCTCCTATATCGAGGAGTGCGTTATCTATCCTTTGATTCCCAATTCTACATGAGACAGTAGGTGTACTGGGGTCTTTGAGTTTTGGAGGCAACTCATTTTGAATGATCGCACTTGCTTGGCACGCGACATAAGCATGTTTCTTCACGCTTTGCCTCCTCTTGACCGTGCATAGATCTTTGAGATACTTCGCATAGGCCGGCACTTGCTTGATAGCATCTAGGAGTGGAAGGTTAATTTTGACTTATTTAAACAATTCCAGAAACTCCTGATTCTTTGTCTCATTCTTGGGTTTCTTCAATCGTTGAGGATAAGGTGCAGGAAAAGGGCATTTTGGTGGTTCATCCTTCACAGACTCCTTTCCTGGCCTTCGCTCAACTTCTTCCTCTACTCTAGGAGCTTCAATGTTTGCCTTTATTGCCTGGTCTTTAGTAGACGGCTCCTCCTCTTGAGTAGATGGTTTCTCAAGCTCATTATCCACCACTTCCTCCTCTTTGTACACTTCGGGTGTAGACAGAGGCATGCTTTTCTCAATGATTTTTCCACTTCTCAGTGTAGTCACGGCTTTAGCATGTTCTTGATTGTTAGGACCATTGATATGTCCCTTGGGGTTCGGAAGTGGTTGGGCAGGGAATGTTCCTCCTGAACCCTCTTGCCGTGCATCTATCCTTTCTAACGTGGCAGACATCCTGCTCATCATCTGTATGAGTTACTGTGTTAGATTGGCATTAGCAAGTGGCTCTTCTTCTTGTACCTTCTTGTGTGGTGGCACATAGGTATTGGTCTGTGGTGCATTGGAGGGTTAAGCTTGGTTGTAAGTATTGGTTCTGTTTTGATTGTATTGATGGGATGGCCTATTGTTTTGCCCTTGATATTGATTGTTGTTGTAGGGGCTACTGTTGATATTGATTTTGGGTCCCAGCATTATTTCTCCAATCAAAACCGGGGTGATTCCATCTATTGTTACTTTGAAAGTTATTGTTGGAATTCCCCGCCCCTCGAAAACCTTGCATAGCATTCATCTCCATCGGGGCCTGCTCTTGAAAATACGGCACATTGGGACAATATTGAGTTGTATGTCCCAATATATTGCATGTGCCGCATGGTTCCTCAGGCATAACTTGCCTAGAGCTCTCTCCTTTCATGCTTAGCTCCTCTACCTTCTTTGCTAGTTCTGCATATTTAGTCATGAGGTGATCTTCACTAGTTAGTTGGTAGAGGCTTTTCTCTTCTACACAGGATATCTGTGAGCGTGAGACATTGTCAGAATTTGACCATTCATGAGCGTATTCGGCTAACCATTCGAAATGGGCTTCAGCCTCTTCGGTGTTTTTACGCAGAAATGGTCCGGAACTCATAGTTTCTACCAACGTCTTCGTTTCACCATTCAATCCTTGATAAAAGAAGCTGATAGTTTGCCATTTCTCAAACCCATGGTGTGGGCACGAGAGAAGCAAATCTTTGAAACGCTCCCACGTTTGTGTGAAGGTTTCATTGCTCTTTTGTTTATAGGAATTGATTTGACGTTGAAGGTCTGTGGTCATGCGAGTAGGATAGAATTTCTTTAGAAATGTGGTGCTCATCGCATGCCAGGTGAAAATTGAATTAGGTTTGAGGGAGTGGAGCCACGCCTTCGCTTTATCTTTCAAAGTGAAGGGGAATAACATTAGATGCGTCACCTCCCTAGGACAATTTTGCGAGAGTGTTTTGCAAACATCCTCGAAATAAGTGACATGTAAGTATGCCTTCTCACTTTCCATCCCATGAAAGGTGGGAAGCAATTGGATCATCCCATTGCGAAAGTGAAATTTGCCATTATGCGGTGGGATTTGAATGCAAGAGGGCGTAGGTGCGTGTTCTGGTTGCATGAGATCGCAAAGAGGACGTAGCGCCTCATCAATTGGTACCACAACATTGTCACCATGTTCACTCTGATTATCATCCATTGATTCAGTTGGAGTGGCTATCGGGTTAATGAAACTATCAGAGTCAGAGCGGTAGAAAGGATTTCCAAAAATTCCTTCAATAGAAGTATTGGACATGAACTAGGAGAGTCCCTAAGGTGAGTGTTTACCAATAGAACTGAAAAGAAGAGAAAACAAAAACAGAAAGAGATGAAGAGAGACTGAGGTAATCTAAGGAATTGATCGTCGCCTTCCCCGGCAACGGCGCCAAAAACTTGACACGAATATTTTTGTGTGTGCGCTTGTGTGCTATACCCAAGTGTAGGTAGACGTGCAAGTAGTAACTGGAAAGACCAGGTCGATCCCACAGGGAAGGATAAGAATTAAATTACTTAAAGAAAAGAAAATTCAATATTTTAAGAAAAGTGTAGAACACAAAGTTCTACAATTATCAACTACTAAACTTAAAAACAACTAAATTAAATAAACTAATGATTAACTATTTAACTAAAACAAGATTTGAAAATGGTTTTTCTTAATTCAAGAAAGTGTTGGGATCACGCGAATCCACTATGACTCAACCATCTACCATGCAAATGCAATTAAGCTCAACGGAGGGCAACTTCTACAGTATCCCGTACTTCTCTAAAGATATAGAATCAATAGTCCTTTCATGACTAGGACTATATCATCACAATTGAGTTTGAAATACACAAAGGTGGTTTAATTCAATAGTTAAGACTCTCACCTACAATGGTGTTAGCATTGAGGGTGGTTTGCAAAATATATTGAAAGAAAATGCCTTAAGGCTTAACGTTTAAAAGACTGTTTTGACAAACTGAGCATTTGGGGACAGTTTGATAACAAATCAGTAAAGCAGAAAGTCTTGGAATACTGTATTAGATATCCTCAAGAATCAGAGGTCTCGATCGATCGACGCGCTTTCGATCGATCGAACTTCTTCATCTCTCGATCGATCGAAATATCTTCATCTCTCGATCGATCGAAATATCTTTGATCGCTCGACTGTGTCTCTGGTCCGATCGATCGAACTACATTCGATCGATCGAACACAGGAATAAAAATACTGCATGGCAGAGGTCTGAAATCACGGTTTCATTGCGATTTCCCAACCCCGGACTACTCAGACATGATCTGGGAAGTCTCAGATTTATTTTTAATGTAAAAGTTCATTAAAGACATGTTTGTTTGGAAAATTTTCATTGAAACTATGAAAACTAATGGTTTTAACTTATCTCGCATACAATACTACGAGATTGAAAGCTAAACTGTGATTAACTGGATGCAGAATATAAACAAAACAATAATAAGTAACCTGGAACGAAGAAACTTATATTACTATGAAACAATCCAAGCTAACAATGGTGAATCTTGATAAAACCTACAAAACAAACACAAGGAAACTCTCTATTCTCTATGAAAACTGATGAAACAAAGTTGGGCCTCCCCTTTTTGACGTAACAAAACGATTATTTATAGCCTAGCCCTAATGCTAGGGTTAAAAACCCGTTTCTGCTGCGTGTGCGTATAATCTGATAAAAGGCATGTTCGATCGATCGAACAACTCTCGATCGATTGAACTTCCAGAAACTTCGATCGCTTGAACTACACTCGATCGATCGAAACGTCGATCGCTCGAAACCTTCTCGATCGCTCGAAACCTGTATTTCAGCTTTTAGTTGTCTTCATCAGGACCAAGCACTTCCTTTTATCAACATTCTTCAATTTTGTACACAGCAGCAGTAATCTGCACAAATAATCACTAAAACAATACCACTTATCATAGATTAATCAAAACGTGTAGAAACTGGTATTGTAATTCAAACTGCAGATAAACAGGGAAATTGTAGACTTTTCTAGTGTATTTTCCTCTTTTAGCGCGGTTGTATTTTACAAATACCCCCGCTTGTCACTTATCTCTTTTTTGAACTATATCAAATCTCATCAATATCTAATCTATATAAATATATATACTTATATCCCCAAATATACACGCATACATTATATAAACTAATATAATATAACCATATATTCTATAAAATAACAATACCACTAACAAATTTACGTATATAAAATTTGCTTAGCAAAAAAAAATTACATGAAATTTGGAAGTATTTTTATTTTTCTATTTTCCTTATTTTTAATACCTACATATAATGTATCCCATGTATAAATAGATGTTTAATGTAGATGCAAAACATATACATATATATATATATTTATTATAAATATATATGTACAGTTTCTATAAAGAAATTCCGATAATGATGTTGATAATTTTATGATCTATACTTTGTTTCTATCTATTTGACTTCTACCTTACAGATACAAAATATATATTATATTATATATATAATATACGGGACTATATACATATATGTATAGTTTGTATAAAGAAATGTGAGAAGCTTGGTAAATGAAATATTTGATATATATTTGTTTCCTTAACTCCCATATCTCACGAATATCTCTCTCTTTCCTTATCTACAATCTCTCTCTTGCCTTATCTCTCACCCTCTCACTCTTAGGGCTCTCTCTTTCACTCTTCTCATGTTTCTTATTTATTATTTCTCACCATCTCCCTCTCTTCTCACCTCCACCTCTTCCGCTGTAATTGGTTTTCCAGGTTTTTTTTTCTGTCTCTATATTACTTTTTCTAGTTAGATGCATATTTGGTTTGTCATGCTATTCAAAGAACACTTTTTTTTTCTTTAAAAACCTTTTTCAGAAGAGGGAATTGTTTCAAGATTTGGCTTCATTATTGAGGAACTCTTTTCGGCACTCTTACATGTATTTACTACTTGGTTTTTGGTTTTTTTTTTTAACCCTCTCAGTTGTTACATCTATTTACTGTGTTGTTTTCCATTCCAGTGTGTTGTTTTTAATCTTTATGGACTACTGATTAGCAATGAAGTTAGAATATGCAAAATACTGCTGTTTGTGGGAACTGTTTGACCATTTTTGTATGATTGAATTGAGTTTTGATTTGTTTCTAATTAAGATGCCATATTTTCTCACAGCTCTTTCACGTTTCTTTGATGTATATATGTGTATATATATATATATCAATCTCGTCTCACCGCCACCATTCCGTTGCATTGTTTCAAGTTTCTCTCTCTGTATTATTTTTTCCCCCCTTAGTAGCCTAGGATTTGTCATGCTAATTATCTTGATAAAGAACTTATCCATTTAATATTTGCTATGCATGTATTATGTCGTCAGATTGCTTAGTTGGTTTTAGTATCAATATGTGACACATGGGTGGTGTTGACAGTGATAGAAATTTCTTCACGTAGAAGCCAACATTGTCACCGGGTAAGTCCTCATGCGTGTATATTGATTTGTATGTAAGATGTTTACTAATCTATGGCACTTGAGGGCTTAAAATCATTTGACAAACTAATAGCTAACTTGGTGGGTTCTTAGTCAATCCATTTGTTGTGTAAAGTTGTACATTTTTGTTTCTCAATTTTTGTTCCTAGAGCATATTGGTCTTCATTCCTGACTTCTTCATTGCATTTGTGTGTGACACTACCTCCTTTGTGTGTGACACTACCACATACATTAAAATTTACTTAAAAATTTTGATTCTGCAGTGATATTACATGGTCAAATACACATAAATTAGAACTAAGAATTCTTAACTAAGTAATGTATTCCAATCTCAAGAAATTCATGTGCAATTTAAAATTTGTAAATCTCTCGTACATTGCACGAGTTCAAAATCTAGTTAAGTGTTGAAAATGAAAAGTTTCAACACTTACAAAAAAAATGACAAAAATTGTAACGACTCACCTCCCCATCTAGCAACAATATTGTCCGCTTTGGGCCTAAACACAAAGAACTTCCCAGGGGGTCACCCATCCCTGGTACTGCTCTGGCAGCAGCACGCTTAATTGTGGAGTTCTTTCATGTTTATCTCCCTCACGGTTTTAAAATGCCTTAGGCCTTGTTGCATATAGAGGGGCGATTAATCCTTATAAACTAGTCTAGGAACTTCACCCTAGGCGATATGGGACAAGCCCCCACACCCGACCTCACCTCATCCATCTTTGTCGTCTTGCCTCAAGAGTATTGACTCTTGGTCGTCATTATCCACCCACCTTAAGGGCCACATGTCCTCGCGGGTGTGGGACTCGCCCCACACTTCCGGCTGGATTTCTGCTCTGATACCACTAAATGTCATGCCCCAGAATCGTACATACGATTCTAGGACACGTGGCACGCCACCAAGGCTCCCACTTTACTCCTAAAGATCCATTATTAACCATAAAATCAGAGTTATAGAAAGTCTTTCTCATTTAAAACACTTTTAAAACATTTCATTTTGAAACAGGGTAATCTAGTTGACTGATCGGGGACCTGGTCGACTGGAAATGCAAACTACTGAGAGCACATTCCTGAGAATCCCCTAGTCCAGTCGACTAATTGATCCAGTTGACTGAGATTTTAGAGGCCCGATCGATTGAACCTTGAGTCCGGTTGACTGAAATCCTCAACTCCAGACATTGGTGTTCCGAAAACACGACCTAGTCAACTGGATTACCCTGTTTCAAAATGAAATGTCTTAAAAGTGTTTTAAATGAAAAAGACTTTCTATAACTCTGATTTTATGGTTAGTAATGGATCTTTAGGAGTATAGTGGGAGCCTTGGTGGTGTGCCACGTGTCCTAGAATCGTGTGTACGGTTCCAAGGTGTGACATTTAGTGGTATGGGTAGAAAGTTGTCTAATATTATGGTATGGATATTGAAATATTTAGTAAAGACAGATTTAAGATTTAAAATGATTGAGAATTGGAATTTATTCTGAAAATGAATGGTGGTATGATGGATACTATTGCAATCTAACTGATGATCTTGAATGAAGTAAATGAGAATTATGGATAGTATGATTAGGTGTTTAACCTATCAGAGGGTAAGGACAGGATATCAAAACTCACAAGGTTGTTAGTATTTTGATGATAGCACAAGTTGATTGAGTTGATATAATAATGTTGTTAATTGTTGGAGTTGTTACATTATATGTGGAAAGATAAAGAAATGATGTGGGGAGTTGATTTCTGTTATGTTAAATGGAGAAGTATTTGAGTTATATTGGAGTAATCGAATCAAAATGGGTAATCTAAATCTTGAAAAGGTGTGTTATGAATGGGTATGTTTAAGTTTACATGTGTTTAGAAGCAAATGCTTATTGTGATAAAGGTTGACAGTTAAATCAGATATCAGAATGGCATCTTACTAGGCATAGAGTGTTTAGAAATTATACAACAGTATGAAGAGCAATGGTTTATCAATTCAACTGTTATTAGAGCTGACTAATGTGTGTAATGTGTTCTTTATGTCGATATTACGACGTTAGTGGTAGAAATTGAGTTATATGATGACATCCGAATTGTGGGAATATTAAAAAAGATTTGAATTATATCGTGCATTCAGTTGAATTCTAAGATCAAGCATTGACGAACACAGTTGTTCTTTTCGTTAAGTTGTTGAGGAGGCTGTGTGTAAAGAAGTGTACGACATATATGAGAATTATCTATCTCTATTTGGTTCTTTACCGTACAACGAGTTTGTGGACAAACTCCTTTTTAAGTAGGGGAGAGATGTAACACCCGCTCCCGCGGGTTATATCTATTGGCATTTAGCATGTATTCTTAATATTATATTAACGACGTGGTTATATGTGATAAGTGAGTTTTAACTCACTAAGTTGATTAGGGGAGTCCAATTGGGAACCCAGATATTGGTCAATGTGACAGTCCTAGTTTGTGACAGTTATGAGAGGTCCCCGTGTGATGGGACAGATACGTGGTGTAATTCTTATGTGCTTAAATGTTTATTAAGGCATATGTGAATATTTTAATATGTTGTATTATAGCATGTTAATTGTTAGAGATCACTTCTGTGGTCCGTTAGGGATACTTTTGTGAGGGCGAATTGGACACGTTGCATAATTAGTAAGTTAATTAGCAACTTCATAATATAATATGGAACCATTTATGGGACCCTTACGTGACATAGATAAACACTTATTTAAGTTTGGGAAAGTTTTAATAAGTTTCATTAATTAATAGGGGTATAAACGCAAACGTAGTAAAACTGAGGGGAGGTCATAATAGAATTGGGAAATTTGAAACACATGCTGTGAAACATGTGTCTCATGACTCATGAAAGTCATTGATTATGTCAAAATCAAGTTCTTATTTAACCCTATTAAAAACGTAGTATGTTGGAAGTAGGGTGTCGAGTCCATAGGGATTGATACAAGAACAACGTTTGGGAAGTTTAGTAACTAATTATAATGCTCAAAAGAAAGAAATAAGAAAAGATGGGGAAAAGGAATAAAAATGACTTTGCGTCTTGCGGCTTTTTGTTTGGTTTTTGGAGGAGAAAAGGATAAATAAATACTAATCTAAAAAGTAATAGGTTGGGATCATTCCCTCCATCTAGGGTCACAACAAGATGAAATGGACTAGTGTTTCAAGCACATTCTAAGGTAATATTTCATTGTGGCATATTATCAAACACACGGAGTGCATCTATGTGAAGATGAAGGAAGCTTTGAGATTTCCATAGAAACGGATTTAAAGCTAACGTTTGACTATCAAGGATGCATGACATACAAGATGAAGCCTCTATGGCTTCTAATCCGAATGATTTGTCCACCCTACACTAACTAATCTACTTGGTGGACAAATCACCTATGAAGCCTTCAAAAGATAGTATTTAAAACCCAAGAGTTTGAACAATCAAAGATGCTTGACATCAAAGATGAAGACCCCAAGTTTTAAATCCCACACACAACATTTATCAAACACATGGAGTGCAAAACACTAGGTTACATAATATTCCATATGAAATACATAGGGTAGGATTCAAAGTTTAAGTTATGACAATCAAAAATGCAATACAAAGAAGATGAAGCCCCTAGTTTTGAATCCTACACAAATGAACCCTAGAAATGTTACAACATTAAATCCAAGAGTTCATGATTCACAACCTATGTAAATCTAACTAATAATGGAAGACATAGCAATATCATCAAAGGAAAAGAGATAGAAAATATACCAAGCCATTAAATCTTCAATGGAGTCTTCAAGTTTACACAAAATGAAGAGCAAAATGGAAGAAGAAGAAAGTTGGGAGAAAGATGATGGATCCAAAAATAAAATGCAAGATCCCCTACAAAAACCCTATCTCTTTCTATTTATACAAAACCCACACAATGGCAAACTTGTAAATACAAAAGGGGGAAAAACTGCAGGAGCGGATCGATCCAAGGCAAATCGCCGGATCGATCCACTTATTCATCTGGGAGGCAGAATGTTCCGCGAAACTCGCGGATCGATCCGCGTGTAAAAGCCGGATCGATCCGACTTTACAAGAAAACGTCTCCAAATCCTGGGGAAGCAGCGGATCGATCCGGGTTCCAGCCCCCCAGAAATGCTCTTTTTGTCCCTTCCTTTTAGTGAAGCTTCCAAAATATTGGGTCCAACTTCTACCCATGTTCCAAAACACCTACAAGAAAGAGATTTTATTAACAAAAAGTGCACAACAACAAAAACAACAAAAGTACAATTTATCCATTAAATCTCCAAATATAAGTGATAATTCGTGTCCAATAAGGGTAAAATCATGAAGTTAAAAATGCAATATTAGACACGAATCAGTCATCTTCTTCTTCCTAAGTTAGAAGCAAAACAATTTACAGAGACAAGAATTTGACGGAAATTACGACGAACTCACGTCGACGTTCGCGACGACAAACGACGTGCCGTTTGACGTTCAATTTCAAAACAGGCTACATATTCAGACTCCAAGAGGTGAGTCAATGCGATAGTACCATCCTTATTAAATTCTGAGATAGTTTTTCTACTGCCCAGTTCGGGAGTTTAGATTATAATCTGTAATTTTTGTATAGAAATTGTACCTGGATATTAATTTCTAGGCTTTTAATTTGGCTACTAGGAGCGAAATCCTTGAGGTGAGTGTCAATAATTATAGAATCTGGATAATTGTTTGAGATGATCTTTGTGATGATAAGCATGTCTATTTGTATAATTTAGCCTGATTAGTTATTATTGAGTAAACTAATGTGGTTAATAAGACCCATTTGTATGGCAATAGCATGATGTGATGAATTTATATGAGCATGTTGAGTTGTATATTTGGGTCAAAGGGGAACTTGTACTTGCCATCGAAGTTATGAGACCAGGTGCCAAATTGGCCATGAGGTTGCACTCCTACAAGAAAGAGGTATGGATCTCGGTTAGTCGTGCGGACTAATGGAGTAGTCGCAGGCTAACATGAAAGGGTGGCCGGTGCTTGCGTTCCCGGAGACCATAGTGATGTGTAGAAAGATGAGATTGAGCATGTCTATTATTATGTTTATAATTGTTGGCATGCACCAACATATAACTGATATAGTGTAGTGGTTATTGAATAGCCATTGTAGGTGATAAATGCAAGTCAACAAAGGAATGAGGAAATGGGAATCGGCAAGGAAACGCGGGAATTGGGAATGGTTTTTAGTTAATGTTGTACTCCTTATGTTTTAAACTCAATCTTGTAATATACTCAGAAGTGGTTTTGTATTGAGAATGGTTATGTTCATAACTTAGCTCTTCCAGTTATGTTAAGTTAGTAGGAGAATTCCAAGGCTATGTTGGTGCTTTGGTGGTCGGGGTACATTCGGATATTGTAGATCTTGTACTAGTTGGATAACTCTTGAATGTGTAATCTAGTGGGTTCTTGTTTGTACATGTTGGGTTTGGGTTGTTTTTACCAGGTGATGTGCATTTAATTTGAGTTTTGGTTTTAAGTAGGGGTTGCTACAGAATTGGTTTCTACTACTGTAAACCAGTCGATCGGATGCCTAGTCCAGTCGACTGAGTCGTGTTTTCGGAACACCAATGTCTAGAGTTGAAGATTTCACTCGACCGGACTCAAGGTTCAGTCGACCGGGCCTCTAAAATCTCAGTCGACCGGATCAATCAGTCGACCGGACTAGGGGATTCTCAGGAATGTGCTCTCAGTAGTTTGCATTTCCAGTCGACCGAATCTCCGATCAGTCGACATGATTACTCTGTTTCAAAATAAAATGTTTTAAAAGTGGTTTAAATGAGAAAGACTTTCTATAAATCTGATTTTTATGGTTAATAATGGATCATTAGGAGTATAGTGGGAGCCTTGGTGGTGTGCCACGTATCCTAGAATCGTATGTACAGTTCCGGGGCGTGACAAAAATAGGCTGAAAAACATTAAGTAAAAAATTCAGAAATAAATCACTCAATGAAGGTGAAGGTATAAAAAAAAGGGATAATTGCATTAAGTAAAAAATTCAGAAAGAAATCACTCAATGATGGCCCGAAGGTATAAAAAAAGGGTACCACATGGTATGTCTGGCTTATTTGTTTGGGATCCACATGTAAGAGTACGGGTCCCACCCAAATAAGTTATTCCTATTGACTACAGGGTACCACCCATTCATGATGACCTGAATGTATTAAAAAAAAAGGGATAATCAGTCATTTTTGAGTGTCAAAATTAAAAGTCAGTCTACTACTTTTTTAAAATTGAAAAAATGTCCACTTTTTTGTAAAATAAAAAAGTCATCAAATTTTACATGATGTTTTGAAGCAACTCTTTACATGGGTAGGAGTAACTCTTCGAAACATTGGAAGCTATATATTCTTCTAAAGGCAGAGAGCAACTCGTTTAAAAGTCAGGTACAACTCTTTAGAACGTTGAGAGCAAGTCTTCAAAATTTTAGTGCAAGTTCAAAACGTTGAAAAAAAAAACGACTAAAATATAAACTAACTATTAAAAAGTTGATATTTTTTAAAAATTTTATGACTTTTAACTTTTTCTTAATTATTGTTGATATTTTTAAAAAATACTAAACTGGCTTTTAAATTTCGTAAAAAAAATTTAATTGAATTCTAATCATCCCTAAAAAAAATTTCGCCAGGTTGTTACGAAGATTGCAAAGGCTACAAAGGCATATCAAACTAATACTACGAAATTGGCCGGCCCACAGGGGATATGAGAAAGAGTTTAAACTGCGGGTGAAAGATGACACTTTGAGGATCTCTGAAGATGGTGAAAAGGAGGAAAAAGACTTGGATCCTCATGGACGAAGAACGTATTGAGGTCCCAGTCCAATCGGTGGAAAATGCTTGTGTCTCGAATGACCCTCTATATCTGATTATTGAAAATAAACGGGCTCTGGTGGCTGGCCCTTATCAGCCCCAAGTCCATAGATGAATGTTATCTGCTGGAACTGTCAGGGGTTGGAGAATCCTCTAACAGTCCAAACCCTCAAGGATATTTGTATCCTTAAAAATCCCCAAATTGTGTGTTTATTGGAAACTAAATCTCAGCCCCAAACACTGGAAAGATTAAAACGTTTTTTAAATTTTGATCAGATTTGTCAAGTCCCTCCGGAAGGCCTTTTTGGAGGAAGTGCTGTTCTCTGGAAGAATGAGCTCTCGCTCTCCTTTACTGAGAGCAATAAGAACCTTTTAGATGCTATTGTTGATGGGCCTGAAGCGAACTCTCGGTGGCGTCTCAGTTTCGTGTATGGGTGTCCAGAATACCGGGACCGAAGAGTCCTATGGAACCATCTTAAACAGAAGGCTGATCGAACTCAACTTCCCTTGGTTTGTCTGGGGGATTTTAGTGACATTTTACACTCTGCAGAAAAAGCGGGGATCCGCCCAAAGGCGCAATGTTTTATGACCACGTTCAGGGAGTTCATTAATGGTTGTGGGTTACTGTAGATTGATCTGAAAGGCTACTGCTATACTTGGAACAATCGGAGGATGGGTTTTGCAAATGTTTGTGAAAAGCTTGATATGGCTCTTGCCAACTGGGATTGGAAATGCCTCTTCCCTAACGCTGTCTGCGAGGCCTACCTTGCCATTGGCTCGGACCACAGGCCCCTCATCCATTCTCTTTTCCCACCAACCCCCATCCTTGTCCGAAATTTTAAATTTGAAACCTTTTGGCTTGACGATCCTGAATGCCATCCCATTGTTCAAAAAGGTTGGAGTGGCCAGTTCTCAGAGTTCAAGATGCTTAGACTGTTTCAAAAGATTCAACAATGCAAGGCGGACCTCAGGAACTGGAGCAAGAGGAAATTCCGTAACCCAAAAACAGAATTAAACCTTTTAAAGGCCAAAGCCTCTCATAGCCAGAGCCTTCCCCCCCCCCCCTCCCCCCCATCAATTCAATCAGCGGGAGCTTCAAAGCACCATTGACAACATTGGAAAGTTATGAAGCAGAGAGGAAAAGTATAGGGGGGCTAGAGCTAAGGTTAAATGGCTTCAATGGGGCGATAAAACTCGAAGTTTTTCCATGCCTCAACTGCCCAAAGAAGGAGCCAAAACAGGATTGTAAGACTCAGGATTGACGAGGAAACCTGGATTGATGAAGTCCCTGTTTTGAAAGATCATATTCAACATCACTTCTCTTCTTTACTCTCCTCGGAAGGGGATAGGTTCATGGACCCTGTCCTTGAGCTCATGGATAGGAAGGTTACAGCGGAGATGAACAGTGCTTTGTTAAGACCGCTTTCTAGAATGGAGGTGGACACTGCTGCTTTGGAGCTTGGTGCCCATAAAGCCCCCGGACCTGATGGTTTCCTTGGAGTTTTTTTATCACGAGTTCTGGTCTACTGTTGGGGAGGATGTGTTCCAAGCTGTCGCAGATTTTTTTAGAACTGGTTTCCTCCTTAAAGGGCTTAATAGGACGAACATTGTTCTAATTCCAAAAGGGCAGAACCCGGAAGAAATTCAACAATTCCGGCCAATTAGCTTGTGTAATTTTTGCTACAAGATAATCTCAAAGGTTTTAGTGAATCACCTGAAACCTATTATTAACAAGGTGATTGACCCGGTTCAAAGAACTTTTGTTCCTGGCCGGCAAATTCAAGACAATATTCAGGTGGCTCAAGAAGTTTTCCATTATTTGAAAAGGAAAAGAAGAGGGAACTCTTGTGAAGCAGCTATAAAAATCGACATGAACAAGGCCTATGACAGAGTTGAATGGTGTTTTTTAAGGGAAGCAATGATTAGAATGGGGTTCAGTCTTGTTTGGGTAAATCTAGTTATGCAATGCGTCTGCTCCGTTTCTTACAGTATCCTTCTTAATGGAGAGAATCTCCCCCCTTTCCTCCCATCTCGTGGTCTTAGACAAGGGGATCTTCTATCCCCTTATTTGTTTATTATTGTTACGGAAGCTATTAATAGCCTCATGAGACGAGCCGTTAATTCTGATTCTATTACAGGCATCAAGCTGGACAGGAACGGGCCTGTCCTCACTCATCTCCTCTTCGCGGATGATTCTCTGTTCTTTGTGAAAGCTGACCCTGATGAATGCGCTGCTCTTCTCGATGTTCTTAACAGATTCTGTCTTGTCTCTGGTCAAAAGATAAAGTTGAATAAATCAGGGATATTCTTTAGCAACAATACCCCCTTTCCAGTGCGGGAGCAGCTCTCAAATTTAATGCACATTCCTGTTGTATCCAACTTGGGTAAGTATCTTGGCCTCCCTTCTCTATGGACTTGTTCAAAAACCCAGACCTTTAATGAAGTTGTAGAGAGAATTACAAGCAAGACTGTGGGCTGGAAAGAAAAATTCCTATCTCCAGCGGGAAAGGAAGTCCTGATCAAAGCGGTTCTTCAATCCATCCCTCAATATCTAATATCGGTGTTCAAGTTTCCTAAAACCATCTGCTCTAAGATAAACTCCCATCTGGCAAACTTTTGGTGGAATGATTCCTCAGGGGACCCCAGAACCAATTGGTTGAGTTGGGGGAAATTATCGAAGAAAAAAATGGACGGAGGGCTTGGGTTACAAAATTTGGAAGCTACAAATAATGCTCTCCTTGCAAAGCAAGCATGGAGACTACAAGCCAATCCCGATACACTCTGGGCACACACTTTGAAAGCTATTTATTTCCTAAATACTCCATTCTGGAGCGCTAAAGCAAGTAGTTCAGCCTCCTGGAGCTGGAGGAGTATGCTCACTGGAAGAGATTTACTTCTTTCAGCTTCAAAGTGGCAAGTGGGAGACGGAACCGATATTAATATTTGGATGGATTCTTGGATTCCCAAAACCTCCCCCCTTAGAATAAATGCTGAACATGGAATCAATTTGGTCAGCGAGCTTATACTTATGGGGAGCTGGAATGAAGGACTTATTTCTAGCATGTTCCATCTGGAGGTGAGAAACCGAATCCTTTCTATCCCCCTCCCCTCTACAAATGTTAGGGACAGGGTTGTGTGGCCATTCACGCCCTCTAGTTTTTACACAGTTAAGAGCGGGTACAAGACTGCCTTGGACCTCATCTCGGATCCTTCTCCCCTCCTCCTTCTCTCATTTCTTCCCTTGCTGGAGTAGGATCTGGGCCATTAAAGCCGCCTCTAAAGTCGTGACCTTCATCTGGAAAGCTTGCCATAATGCTATCCCCACTGCAGAAAACATCTCCAAACGAAAAGCCGGTTTCCCAGCCCTGTGTCAGCTTTGTTTATCTGAAGTGGAAACTACAGAACACTTACTCTTATTGTGCCCATGGACAAGATGTGTTTGGTTCGGCTCCTCCCTTCAAATTTGCTTGCTCCCAAGGGGGATCCAATCGTTTGGTTTGTGGCTCTCAACTCTCCTTGGTAATCTGGATGCCGATTCTGATGGTTTTGTGACGCAGATAGCACTTATTGCTAATATCTGTTGGTTTATTTGGAAGGGGCGAAATGCTTGTATTTTTGAATCCAAACCCCTTAACCCAACAGACACCATTCGAAAAGCTTCTGGTTCCTCTTTTGAGTTTTTGAAAGCTCAGGATTCTATTACGAGAAGTGTCAACCCTAACCACTTCTCTAAACCAATCTCTAGCTGGAAGGCCCCTGCTAAAGGGGGTATAAAGGTTAATTGCGACACTGCTTTTGAGGAAGATTGTCTACAGTCTTTCTCCGGTGTTATTGCTCGTGATGATTCGGGACGTCCAGTTATGGGGCTCATCCGAGTGCACCGGTGTTCCTCTGTTTTGTTGGGGGAAGCCTTTTCACTTCTTGATGCAGTGGAACTTGCCATGCAGCAGGGTTTTATGGAGGTTGAGTTTGAGAGTGATTCGTTCAACTTGATTAAATCTGTTGAGGCCCACAACCCTCATGTTCACTGGGAAATTCAGTTCCTTTGCAGAAAAATCAAAGAATTCCTTCCCTTTTTCCATCGAGTCTCGATTGCTCATGTTCGCAGAATAGCAAACAAGGCTGCTGACTGGATTCCACTTGATTGGTGGCCCTCAGTTCACCCTGAGCTTTGTTCTCTGCTGTTGGCTGACTTCCCCTCCATTGGAGTGGGTTGATTTTCTGTTTTCTTTGTTTGTCCTCTGCTGGTTTCCTTTTCTTTGGCTAACTGTTGTTTTTTTGCTTTCTTGTAATGCCTTTTTGTTTAATGGAAGGATCTGTTTTTTGACCCAAAAAAAATTATATTGAGTGGAAAAAAAAATTTGCTTTTAGGGATTTTTAAAATTAAATTAGACTTTAAACTCTTGGCAGCTAGTTGCAAGGATTTCCGCATAATTTTCTTTTTTTTTTTTTCCGAGTCCTTAAAAACATCTTTTTCACGAGTAATACCACAATGCCTTTACATATGATCTTTTCAATTCATAGCATTTGAGAGGTACCCCTATACCATTGCATGTAGCAGGGACGGCTCCAGGAATCTAGACTAGGGGGAGCGAAAACATACAGGGGTTTGGAGGGCAGCGCCCCAGAAAGAAATTTTTTTGGCATTTACGAATACATTTTTGATAATGAGATAACTATATAAGGAGAGAAAAATACAAACTATTTGAATCAACAAGATATGGAGCAATTTGTAAACTAAATTCAGAATTTACATTTACAAACACACCAAACTTTTTCAAAAATTACAGACACATCAATTTTTTTTAAAAAAATAAAAAAAATCTAAGGGGAGGGCGAGCTTAATGATTTAGAAAAAAATTTAAAGGGGGGCGAGAACGTGTATTTACGAAAAATACTAGTACAATTAAGTATTTTTTTTTTTCCAAATAAGCCCCCCCCCCCCCCCCCCCCCTTCTTCATAAACATGATTCTTTTTTCTTTCTCAATGCCTCCATAATTTTCATAATCAATATTGATCTCGTTTGCCACATATAATTTTTTTTTTTTTTTTTTTTTCTGATTTCAAAATAAGTTAAATTACAAAAAATTTCGACCACTTAAATTTTTTAACCGTAACTCTCCTAAGATATCTCTACATACTCTCAAGACTTTTTAAAGATTTTCGGGTACAAATTTTAAAATTATCAACATGACAACATCCTTATCAAGTAGTTGAGTGAAGAATTGTCAGTAACAACCTTGGGCACCAAAACGTGTGTACATATATTATCACTAGAAATCTATTGTGAAAGTAAAACTCAGTACTGTCATTAAGTTTTAAAGATTTTCGGATATACAAACCTTATCAAGTCGTTGAGTAGTGAAGAATTGTCACTAACAACCTTACACTGCTACACACGTACCCATACGCGTGTATATATATATATATTATATATGCATGCGTGTGTATATATTTTCACAAACCATCAACGTGTCTCCAGAAATCTATTGTACGTGAGAGTAAAACTCAGTATATCTAACATTGCTCAGTACTTTGAAGGAGAAAACCATATATAGTCAGGAGTACATTCAGTAATTAATTAATGGAGAAAATTATACCACCAGGATTTCACTTTGTTCCTACCGACGTAGAGTTAATCCTTCATTACCTCAATCAGAAGAAACCGGGCGAAGCTCTGCCGTGTGGTTCTCATGTGATCGAGCGCGACGTATATGCCTCCGAGCCATGGCATGTATTCTGCAATATTCAAGGACACCCATGGGAGATTGTGAACACCTATGACAAATCAGATAAGAAAACTGCTGAACATGTAATCTATGTTATAACCACGTTGAAGACGCTTAGCAAGAATCGGGTTTCTAGAACCGCAGGCTGTGGGACATGGAAAGGCCAAACAACGGGCAAAAAAATTGAAAATCAAAATAACGAGGTTATAGGTTTTAAGAAGATGTTGGTTTTCGAAACAAAGAAGAAAGATATAGAGATTGATGAGAACAATACGCATTGGATCATGCACGAATATTCACGTACTGAGATTGTGCGTGGTGGTGATCATGTGCTTTGTAAAATAAAAAGAGTTGAGTTGAAGAAGTCGAATAATAAGAGAAGATTTGAGGAGATTAGTGGGGATCATAGAGCTGGGTTTAGCGATCAATGTGTTGATAATTTAGGTGAAGCCCAGAAAGTCGTGAAATCACAAGAAGAAGAAAATCAGAATCATAAGAGTTTTGTTGCTATAGATGCCACTATACATGTTCCGGACATACCACCATTACCGGACGACTTAGATCAGAATCATAAGAGTTTTAATGCATACATGAATGTTTCAGACATGTCTGCACTTGATCATACATGTTGTGGAAATTTAGGGGAAGCCCAAAACATCATGAGATCACAAGAAGAAAACCCCAATGAAAAGAGTTTTGATGCTTTAGATGCCGGCACTGCTTTGCCAATGACACAAGTTCCGGACATACCACCACCATTAGCAGACTTATTTGATTGGGACGAATACATTAGTGCTTTAAACCGTTCATTGTATGACATTGATGATTTTTGAATAGGGAATTGGGTTGATCCAAGTACATATATAGTGGTTGATGATCAGCAACTACCAGCAGCCAATGAGAGTCAGCCCTCACTGTCCGATCAACCCAAAAGCACATAAACAATTGGATATTGCAGAGCTCCATTAATGGTCCTTAATTTGTTCTGATTTTTCAATTCAAGCTTTGTGTTTTTAGCTTTTTCATCAACAAGGAACACGAAAAGGAGTAATATGTGTTGTTTACTAAATGATCCGTTGACCGGAGATTCTTGATTATATTAATACAATTCTTTATCAAAATCTGATGTGCTTTTTTTAACTTGGTAGGGACTTAATGCCACATTCTTGATGATTGCGATACAACAGATTATTTATCTATTGTTATTATTATTATTATTATGTTTTCTGATGGAAGTATCTATTGTTAATTGTGTTATGCTTGTTCATGTTATCCTTAATTTCCTTTCTTCTTCTTCTTCTTCTTCTTCTTCTTCTTCTTCTTCTTTTGTAAAGCACTCCAACTATGGCAGAGAGAGAGAGAGAGAGAGAGAGAGAGAGAGAGAGAGAGAGAGATGCTCTCTTCAATAACCCCCGTCGGAGTAGCCTATGCATATTTTCTAAAACTAGGGTCGCTGATTTTTTTCTTGTCATGATGCTTAAGATTTACGGATTTCGTTCAAGTACGGTTACATCGCTGTTCACTTCTTTCTGTTGATTGCATGACTCTTGTGGTCGAGTGTTATTGGCAGCTACACGGAAGCTGCTGCAAATTGATTCAGATTTAATATTTTTGCCGTGTATTTGTTTTGGATTAGCTAGCTTTTGGGGAGAGTTATTGACAGCCAATATGGTTTCTGTAATATCTAGAGTCCATCCAAATTCAAGTTCAAGTGACAACCAAATGTGCTACACAACTAAATTGTACATAAATTTACCCAAAAGAAAGCAATGGATACACTTTTAACCACAAACGACTACTCATAAAGCATACTCATCTGGCAATGAAAAGTTGTAAAAATGTAGTAATTCAAAAACTCATCTGGCAATGAGAAATAAAAATGTTGTCCAAAAAAAAAATGAAATAAAGGAAGGGAAATGACTTGCTCACAAAATATGTTCAAATTGTTTAATTGCATTTCTCACCTTATTCTCTTTTCTTTCCTATTTTGCTCATTATTTTCCTTACTAACCAAACAAAGGAAATGGTTTTCCTCTATGTTTTACTTTCTTTTACCTCACTGAAGGTCTAATTCCATGGAAAAAATTTCTTTTCAGCCCATTTTCTACCTTGCAATAAACACACCTTAGTGATTTATTTTTCTTTTAATTTGGAGGCGCTGTGATGATCATGTAGTTTAAATATACTATTACTAACCAAAAAGATAGAGACTTAACACTAAGAACACGTAAATAGCAAGACTGCAATTTGGCACAAACAACAAATCAGTCGAGGAAAATCTGAATTTTTGAGTGGAATAGTCAATGTCAAATCATTTTCTGGAAAACATTTTAAGCATTTAGTACTTGTTACATTTTTTAAAGAGATTTATAAGGATTAATAATCAGTAGGTTGAACTCAGCCAAAAAAAAAAAACATAGTCTTGCCCCATTGGGGAACTAGTTACACTTTTTCAGTACATTTATATGGCTGCAATGTATATAAGAAGGGAAATGGCATAAACAATTTCTCACAGTTTACCTTAACCAAACAAAAACAAAAGGGTCGCTTCAATCCTTCCTTTTTCTTTTTTCTTTTCCTCACTAAATCAATTAACCAAATAGAGGAAACCAATTATTAAACTTTTCTATATACCAAATGTATACAACACATAGAAGAATCCGAAAAGGGGAAAAAGTGGGAAAAAAGAATGCAATTATCACAATTTGTGTAAAGAAAAGCTGAATAAAACAATGGATGGTTTTTAACTTCTAATGGTAGTATCAAATTTTCACTTCCCTCTTCAGAGCCGTAAACCGAGCTACAAAATCATCATAATCTAGCAACTTTTGATGCACTTGGCCTTTCAGGTTCACCATAGCCGGTTCAAATGAAGAGGCTCGAAGTTGTCCTTTCGTTGCCTCATTTCGAGCCATTGGTTCCGAAGGAAGAGATCTAGCTCTGGCTAAGTTGGTATCAGTAACAACTTCTTCTTGTGATGGAGTCTGTTTAAGAGTCAACTCGTTCTTGACTTGCTCACAAGGCAAGTTTTTTGTGCAGTAGTGTATTAAAAGCTTATCCAGAAGCTTTTCTTCTTCTTCTTCTTCTTCTTCTTCTTCCAATTGATCAAGAATGTCTTCACTTGAGAATTTTAGGCCATGTTTGGCATCTTCTTGTTTCAGCCATCTCCTCCTAACTGATCTTGGTTTCCGCTTATATTTTCCGCTTATCTTCTTCACCGACAGCAATCGTGTCATCACCATCTTCATCGGAAGCATTTCTCACTGAATTTGAGTTCTTGTCTTGGCCGTTTTGGTCAATATGAGGATGTCCAAGCCTTACATGACAGAGATGATCTTGGTTCTCTCTTTCTTGGACATTATTTTCTATCTGGCTGCGCATTTCATCGGAATCCTTAAGACTGGTCCTGCAGAAGATTGCATTTTACAACAAATATGTAAGTTTTTGGGAAGATGTTATTGAAATGCACATTAAGTTGTAGCTATGAGAAATTGACAACTCAACAAATATGTAAGCTAGCTTACTGGTTAAATATCAGGTGGATTAAAGCCTTGGAATTTCATTCGAGATCAGCCTATCAATAAACTCTCTCTCTCTCTCTCTCTCTCTCTCTCTCTCTCTGCCATAGTCTTGACCCATTGGGGAACTAGTTACACTTTTTCAGTACATTTATACGGCTGAATTTGACCCGTAATTGTGATTTTGAAAAATGATCTTTTCTTTTTACTCACTTAACATGAACCAAACATAGTCTCAATAGCCAAACAAAAAAGTTCATAAATCCGCAAACCAAACAGAACTTAACAAAAACTATTAACTGCAGAACTCTAGGAAAGAAGAAGGGAAATGGCTTAAACAATTTCTCACAGTTTACCTTCTTAAACAAACAAAAACAAAAGGGTTCGCTACAATCCTTCCTTTTTCTTTTCCTCGCTAAATCAATTAACCAAATAGAGGAACCAATTATTAAACTTTTCTATATACCAAATGACTACAATACATAGAAGAATCCAAAAAGGGGGAAAAGTGGGAAAAAAAAATACAATTATCACAATTTGTGTAAAGAAAAACTGAATAAAATAATGGATGGTTTTTTAACTTCTAATGGTAGTATCAAATTTTCACTTCCCTCTTCAGAGCCGTTAACCGAGCTACAAAATCATCATAATCTAGCAACTTTTGATGAACTTGGCCCTTCGGGTTCACCATAACCGGTTCAAATGAAGAGGCTCGAAGATGTCCTTTCGTTGCCTCATTTCGAGCCATTAATACACTACTGCTCGAAGTTTTTTGTGCAGTAGTGTATTAAAAGCTTATCCAGAAGCTTTTCTTCTTCTTCTTCTTCCAATTGATCAAGAATGTCTTCACTTGAGAATTTTAGGCCATGTTTGGCATCTTCTTGTTCCAGCCATCTCCTCCTAACTGATCTTGGTTTCCGCTTATCTTCCCCATTCGATTTTGTGGGTCCTGTCTCTTCTTCTTTGCCGACAGCAATCTTGTCATCACCATCTTCCTCGGAAGCATTTCTCACTGAATTTGAGTTCTTCTCTTGGCCGTTTTGGTCAATATGAGGATTTTCAATCCTTACATGACAGAGATGATCTTGGTTCTCTCTTTCTTAGACATTGTTTTCTGTCTGGATGCGCATTTCATCAGAATCCTTAAGACTGCAGGAAAGGAAATGTACATTTTCAAGCATTTTGAAACAAATATGTAAGTTTTTGGGAAGAAGTTATTGAAATGTACATTAACTTGTAGCTATGAGAAAATGACAACCAAATATACTGCAGGAAAGGAAAAGAGGATCTGCCAAACATCTGGGAAACTTAAATTCCTAACCATAACTCATCTGTCAAGTTTTTTCCCCCTATTTTGGGTCCAAGTACTCTTAAGGCCTTGTTTGGTTCATAGATTTAGTGAGGGAAAATTGAATAAAACACTAAAGAAAATAGCTTCTTTTGTTTGGTTAATAGAGAAGATATTGAGGAAAATAAGGAAGGAAAAACAATAGAGTTGAAAATAAATTAAGAATTTGAACCTTGTGATTAAATTCCCTTCTCTTTTCTTAAGTTCATATTAGATTTTGCAAGTTTTCAATGTTGAAAACAATTGGGAATAGTTTTCCTTTTCCTTCCCTAATTGTGCAAACCAAACGGAGCCTAAACAAATCCCGCAATTTTCTTTCCGATTCCATCATACAAATACTAACACTAAAGAGATGAATTAGATTATCCAGCAACGCTTACTTGTTAAATATCAGGTGGATTAAAGCCTTGGAATTCCATTCGAGATCAGCCTCTATTGCTATATCTTCCATTAATTGAAGCCTCATATCATATCCTTTGTAGGAGGCATTGGCTTAAACTTCTTGATTAACTAAACACAAGCAATTAGCCTATCAGATGAAGAAAATAGTGCTTACATAAACCTAGGCCCGTTTCTCAACAGCCTTTACTTTTATTTCCCGCTTGGCAATAGCTTATGGAGTCTATAAGTGATAGTGGAACTCGAAAACTCAAATAAAACTACTTGGCAAACTAGATTCAGTGATTCAATCAGAAAAAAATGTGTCAATTACAGAAATTTCAATTGGCCGACAGAAACAGAAGCTGTCTATTAAGTGGCTATTATTCATGCTCAATAAAATTGAAATGCCTCTCATCTAATTTATTGTTATCCAAAAGTAGAAAAACAATGGCCTTCATAAATTTGATGGTAATGCGTTTTGGCCTGTGTTACTGATTTGGCTCCATGGTTGGTCTTTTCATATATAGAGAAAGAGAAAGAAAAAGAAAAAGCTTCTTGTCGATCAATGTCTTCTTATCCCTTCATAATAGACCAGCCAATGGAGCCATATCAGTGAAACAGGCAAAAAGCATTTTGTTGATGAGCTCCGAGTCCCCTGGCTAAAAGCATATATAGACCCTCCTGACCAGTACTGATCACTATCTCGTTTTCTTGTTGAAAAAGCATTGTGTTGTGGCTAATTTGTATTTGTAGGGCTGCCCATGAAGATTGTTCTACTTGGGATTTAGATATTATTCAAAAGGTTGTTTCAAGAGATACATATAATCTAGATTAAGATAAATCAATGCTAATATGAATCTCAACATAACACAAAAATTTCGGAACTAGTGTGCATCAAACGGACGCTAAAATATGACTTTAGTTTGCATCAAACGTAAGCTATCTTGCTTGGTCATATTTTAGTGTGCATCCAACGTACACTATATGCTTAGTGCTCAATAGGTATTGTTTCATCAAATGATTGGTGAATATTTTAGTGCCAATATATATATATATATATACACCATCCCAAGTGGACCAATAGCGGTGTGACACTAACACTACCACCTGTTTGGTGAAGCCTAGAACTAGACCAGGTTCAATTCAAGTCTCGCTCTGATCTGGTTCTTGAGAGGACCAAGGTAATGTTACTTTGACGAAGCACCAACTTTGAGATAGTATTAAGTTGAGTACGGGCTTCTACGCAAGACAGTTAGACACTGTTCAACCAGTTCATTTTTAACCACGAAATCAGTTCTTTGCTTTCCCAAACGACCTCTAAGATTAGGATGGTGTCAGTTTAACCAATAATTTATCTAATAATGATGAGAGTAGTCCATTTTAAGAAATTTAGAGTGCATTAGCTTATAGATTTGGGTAAATCTGTTGTGTTCATATAGAGTGCAAATTGGTGAATTTTCAATTCAAACACGAATTTTTGGTAAGAAATCTCTCAAAATGAGGTAGTCTAAGGAAAAATCTAAAGTTTTTTCCATGTTTAGCTAAGGCTCTTCATGACTTTTTTATTCTGATTAGAATCCTTTCTCACTTTTTTATTTCTATTTTTTTACCTTATTATATTTTTCTTATTTTCATTCATTTTTACCCTTTGAGAGTTAGTTATGCCATGACATCATTAGTTTTCTTTAAACTGTAAAATGCCATAACTTCTAATAAGTGTTCATATTTCCTTTTTTGGATGTCCCAAAATAAGTGTCCATTTTCCTAAATTGGTATGCAACTTTTACTTACTTTTCAAAACTATCCTTATAATACAGACATATATAGTAGCATTTATGTGTGGTTCTAAAACAAGCAAAAAATCAAACACGCATTACATCCAAGGGTAATTTGAAAAGTGACTCTATAATGAACTAAAAAATTTAATATAATACAACTTTCTTAAACAATGTACAAAATGGAAGTGGACACTTATTATGCGAGGGAGGGAGTATGATTTTTGAATCGTGAAATCAAGATCTTTAAAACACGATACATATGTGATATGAAATAAAAAAAAAACGAATTTTCTAGTTGGTGATTTAGCTATTTTATCTCTTTGCAAATAGATAAAATGTCAGCTTTAAATAAATGGTCGTAACTTCCTCATTATTTAGCCTTTTTGGGGAACTGTTTAATTATTATTATTTTTATTTTTATTTCTTGTATTTTTTTCAAGATATACACATTGGATTTGAAACTTGTGCTAAAACAAGTAATTCGGAACCTCATTTTGAGCTTTTATATGTCTTGACAGATAATATTATATGTTTGTAAACATCTAATATTGTTTGTGTGAATTAAATTAATCACAAAAATTTTACCCTTTTTTTTTTTTGGCTTTTTGGGTAATTTTTTGTTTCATGAATATTTTGTTTTGAGATCTATGCCCATATGGCTATCAATTTTACAAAAGGATATATTTTTGTTAGATTTACGCAAAAAAAAAGAAAAAAAAGGTTTTAGCATTTTAGTTGGAATTTTTATTTACAAAAGTTAGATTTAGCCCTTAACGCCATGGAATTAGGTGAAACTAAGTGCACCGGATTAGTTAGGTTTTTTTTTTTTTTTTTTTTTTGTGTGTGCTGAACAAAGAAAATCTATTAAAATGACTCTGAAACATCAACAAGAGTAGCATGCATTACAATTCAAGGAAGGGAACAGGGAGAAAGCTCCAGAAAACGCTAAACTCACAAACCACTTAGCAAGCAGGTGTGCCACAAACTTACAATCTCTAGGAATTTTATAAAATTTCCAATTTGTGTGAAGACTTCTGAGAATCCCAATATCATAGCAGAGAGAGGCAAGCTTCCAAGATTGAGTAACTTTGTAGATAGAAGAGATGGAAACGAAGAGAATCACTCTGAAGATTAACATATACAATCTCCAATATATAGGTGAGCTTTGGAAGCAGCTAGTCATAGAGCATGGCATTCAACAAAATCAGGATCGCATGACTTTCTAATCTCACACCAAGCAGCTAGTCTTAGACCAATGCAGAGGCTAGCATTTTCAGAATCAGAAATACAGGCAAGGAAAAGATTTTGAAGGTCCTCAGGGAAAATAGGGTTAGAAGAAGTAAACAAATTTATGAAATAATTATCTGAGGATTGGTCACTAATCTCACAATGATCAGTGTGGATCAAACTGACGCTATCTGATTGGTCATATTTTAGTTTGCATCAAACGCATGCTATATGCTTTACTAATCAATCGGTATTGTTTCATCGAATGATTGGTCAATATTTTAGTGACAATACATATTTTTTTTTTCTTCGAAAAATGGTAAATACATTCCAAAATAGAGGGTGTACAAAAATATAAGGGGGCATACTCTAGGATACACAATAGGATCAATGATACGAACCCCGCCAATAATGTGACGAAACCCGTAACACGATTAATGTCTCGGACCGTTCTACTGTCAGATTCAATGGAAACAGCGACCCAACACCTATAACAGATGCGAACCTTGGTATAAAGGATGAAGACGCCACAATCAAGGATGGTAAACTCGATTGATAAGTCCAGGTATGAACGCCACAGAGTAAATCTGATAAGTTCGAATAGTTCTTCAAAGAACCAAAGAGAAAACTCTCACAATATTATTAATGATCAAAACTGAATATTACAAACCCTAAAACTGTTTAAATAGCTGAGGCTTACGGTTGGGCCCTATAAGCCTACGAAATATTATAGTCCAATATAATTCATCCCAAAACTAAAATAAAAGGAAACTAATGAATATAAAAAATCCCTAAGTTGGCATGCAAGCCTATAATTTATTCTATAGCTTGAATCATGGACACCCAGCCTTGTAGTTCACTAGTATCCTCCTTTGGGCCACTCAGATTAGTCTCAACCCAAATTTGTTGAACCAGCCCAATGAGATTGTCCTTGAACCGCTTTGCTCGCGCCCTTGTAACCGGACCAATTGGCACGTGGTTCGGGTCCGCATTCCACCTTGTGCTAGCCGCCATGTTCTCATCATTCCCCTCCTCTTGAAAAGGATTTGTCCTCAAATCGTCACCTACATCAAAAGGAGATAAATCAGTAACATTGAAAGTAGTACTAACATTATACTCACCAGGCAACTCTAGCTTGTAGGCATTATCATTGATGCGTTCAAGAACTTGAAAAGGACCATCGCCTCGGGGAAGCAATTTAGAACGCCTCTGTGCAGGAAATCTTTCTTTTCGCATGTGTACCCAAACCCAATCTCCGGGTTCAAAGATGATATTACGTCGCCCTTTGTTAGCTTGCGTCGCATATTGCTCCGTTCTTCGCTCAATATTGAGCCTTGCTTTCTCATGAATCTGCTTAACAAAATCTGCTTTCTTTTTGCCATCTAAATTAACATGCTCAGTAACAGGTAAAGGAGATAAATCCAAAGGAGTTAAAGGATTAAAACCATACACAATTTCAAAGGGTGAAAATTTAGTAGCAGAATGGATAGTACGATTATAAGCAAACTCAACATGTGGTAAACATTCTTCCCATGTTTTGATGTTCTTTTTAATAATAGCCCTTAACAAAGTAGATAAAGTCCTATTTACTACTTCGGTTTGACCATCAGTTTGTGGATGACAAGTAGTAGAAAATAATAACTTAGTCCCCAACTTACACCACAAGGTCTTCCAAAAGTAACTCAAGAACTTAACATCTCTATCTGAAACAATGGTTCTAGGCATACCATGTAATCTCACAATCTCCTTAAAGAACAAATCAGCAACATGTGAAGCATCATCAGTTTTGTGACATGGAATAAAATGTGCCATCTTGGAAAATCTATCCACAACCACAAAAATTGAGTCTCGACCGTGTTTAGTCCTAGGTAAACCTAACACAAAATCCATTGAAATATCAATCCATGGTTCACTAGGAATTGGAAGAGGTGTGTATAAGCCATGGGGTTGTACTCTAGATTTCGCTCGCCTACATGTGACACATCTACCACAAATCCTCTCAACATCTTGTTTCATGCGTGGCCAATAGAAGTGTTCTTGCAGAACGGCTAATGTTTTAACTACCCCAAAATGTCCCATTAACCCTCCCCCATGTGACTCTCTCACAAGCTACTCTCTCACAGAACAATTTGGAATGCACAATTTATTTTCTCGAAATAAAAACCCCTCATGCCTATAGAATTTATTATGGGCAATTTTTTCACAAGATTCAAACTCTTCACTAAAATCTAGGTCTAAAGGATATAATTCTTTAATATGCTCAAAACCAAGAACCTTAGCATCAAGAGTGGAGATTAGAATGTACCTTCGAGAAAGTGCATCGGCAACGATGTTCTCCTTACCTTGTTTATATCGAATGACGTATGGAAACGTCTCAATGAATTCAACCCATCGTGCATGTCTCTTGTTCAGCTTGTGTTGGACTTTAAGGTGCTTTAAAGACTCATGATCGGTGTGAATCACGAACTCTTTAGGCCACAAGTAATGCTGCCATGACTCTAAAGCTCGAACCAATGCATACATCTCTTTGTCATACGTGGGATAGTTTAAGGCAGCCCCACTTAACTTCTCACTAAAGTATGCAATCGGTCTTCCTTCTTGCATAAGCACGGCGCCAATACCTAAACCTGAAGCATCACATTCAATTTCAAAAGTTTTTGTAAAGTTAGGTAAAGCAAGTAAAGGTGCATGAGTTAACTTCTCCTTGAGTAATTAAAATGCCTTCTCTTGCTCTTCCCCCCATTTGAACCCAACATTTTTCTTGATGACTTCGGTTATCGGTGCAGCTATATTACTGAAGTCTTTCACGAACCTCCTATAAAAACTAGCAAGTCCATGAAAACTTCACACATTACTTACACTAGATGGGCTTGGCCATTCTTGGATAGCACGAATCTTTTCTTCATCAACCTGTATTCCTTGTGCACACACAACAAAACCAAGAAACACAAGCTTATCGGTGCAAAAAGTGCACTTCTTTAGGTTAGCAAACAACTTTTCATTTCTAAGCACATCTAACACAAGTTTTAAATGCTTCAAATGCTCTTCCAAGTTTTTGCTATAAATCAGGATATCATCAAAATAAACAACTACAAATTTTCCAATGAAAGCACGCAAAACATGGTTCATCAATCTCATAAAAGTACTAGGAGCATTAGTTAATCCAAAAGGCATAACTAACCATTCATACAAACCTATTTTGTTTTAAATGCAGTTTTCCATTCATCACCTTCTTTCATTCTAATTTGATGATACCCACTTTTCAAATCAATCTTAGAAAATATACAAGAACCATGCAACTCATCTAACATATCATCTAAGCGAGGAATAGGGTGTCGATACTTTACCGTTATGTTGTTGACGGCTCGGCAATCAACGCACATTCTCCACGTCCCATCCTTCTTAGGAACCAAAATCACCGGAACGGCGCATGGACTCATACTTTCTCTTACGTACCCCTTTTCCATCAACTCACTAACCTGCTTTTGTAGCTCCTTTGTCTCCTCAGGATTGCTTCTATAGGCTGGTCGGTTTGGAATGGTAGCACCGGGCACGAAATCAATTTGATGTTCAATCCCTCGAATAGGGGGTAAACCATGTGGAACCTCCTCGGGAAAGATATCACCAAACTCCTGCAAAAGAGAAACAACAGAACTAGGCAAAGATTAGTCAATTTGGTTAGTGTTTAAAAATGCCTCTTTGTACAAAAGTACAATCATAGGCTGATTTGAAAACAACGCTCGTTTGATCTCACTCGCTTTTGCATAAAAATTCTTTTTTTGGTTTCCCTCTAATTTTCCCTCAATGGCTGCATTTTTCTTTTCTTTTTCCCTCTCATTTTTCTCACTCCTTTTCTTTTGTTCACTCTCTTTCTTTTGATCACTCTCCCTTTGCAACCTCACTTGATCTTCATAAACTTGCTTCGGTGTCAAAGGCACTAAGGTGATTGTCCTTTGATTAAGCACGAACGAGTATTTATTTGTGAAACCATCATGCTTAACACGTCGATCAAATTGCCATGGCCTCCCTAACAATAAGTGCCCAGCTTGCATCGGAACCACATCACTCAAAACTTCATCTTCACATCTCCCAATACGAAAAGGAACTATTACTTGTTTAGTCACCCTTACTTCTCCACTATCATTGAGCCATTGCAATTTATAAGGCCGTGGATGCTTGATTGTTGGCAGCCCTAATTTCTCCACCAAAGTTGTGCTAGCAACGTTAGTACAACTCCCCCCATCTATGATCATACTACACACCTTATCTTTGACATGACATCTCGTATGAAAGATGTTCTCCCGTTGTGCCTCATCATCTTCCTTAACCTGCATATTTAGAGCTCTCCTTGCCACTAACAAATCCCCTTGGGCAGCGTACTCTTCATCATCGGCATCCTCCAATGGTGGCACAGATTCATTGTCATCTTCATCTTCGGTTTCAATCTCACCATTGTCTCGCATCACCATAACCCACTTATTTGGACATTGACTTGCTATATGTCCCCTGCCTTGGCATTTAAAACACTTAATGTCACGATTTCTAGAAGTAGAAGAATCAGATTTACCTTGATTTTCATGGCTGGTCACTTCTTGTTTTTCCTCAGTTTTTGGCTTCACCAAAGGCTGCTTCTCATCTTTTTTCCAATTATTTGGTTTTCAAGCGGATGTATTGGAATTTTGGCTTGGATTTTGGCTTGGACGTGTGCTGCTGCCCCTCCTCTTGAGTTGATTCTCAATTTTAATAGCCATGTGTACCATATCCTCCAACTCAACATAGTGTTGCAATTCCACTGCATTGGCAATTTCCCGATTCAACCCAACTAAGAATCTAGCCTTTGTAGCCTCTCGATCTTCCTCTACATTCGCTCGAATCATAGCTACTTCCATCTCCTTATAATATTCTTCCACACTCCTATTACCTTGCCTCAAACTTTGCAACTTGTTGTACAACTCTCGGTAATAATAGCTTGGAACGAACCGCTTCCTCATCACAGTTTTCATATCCTCCCACGTCTCTATTGGACGCTCCCTATTTCTTCTCCTATTCAACACCAATTGATCCCACCAAATGATAGCACAATCAGAAAATTCAATGGCAGCAAGTTTTACCTTCTTAGCCTCAGAGTAATGGTGGCAATCAAATACTAATTCTACCTTCTTCTCCCATTCTAGATAGGCTTCCGGATCATTCTTCCCTTGAAACGAAGGAATCTTCATCTTAATACTACCCAAATTATTATCTTCCCGGTTCCTAGCTTCTCTAAACCTAACTTCTCTACCCCGACCACCATATCTCCTATGATTATCTATTGACTCCTGATCATTTTCTTCGTCAAAGTCTTCCCAAAAATACTCCTCTTCTTCAACTCTCACTCCCCTCGGTTGAACTCTCTCTCTTCTACGTCCATGAGGAGCATTGTTTTGTGGCTGCTCCACACGTGCATTCTCTACTCTATCTAACCGTTCATGGACTTGATCCATCTCTGTCCTCAATACCCTCCTCATTTCACCCATTAATGCCTCCAATAGTAGTTTCTGATCAGTCTCTCCCGAAACCTCCCCGGCAATGTTTTTGTCTTTATGGGCCATATTTCGCTGCAAAACAAAGATTAGATAAAAAATATATATAGGACCTCACAACTCTCGCTCACGTGTTTCACTCAACTAGGATGTATCACTCAAGTTCACTCGTGTTTAAACTGAAAATCAATTTGGCTTTTACCCTCTTATGTGCTCACCACTCTTGCCTTTTTCCAATCGTAGTAATTCTCACTCGGTTCTTATGAAACTGTTCAAACAATGACCAGAATTTCTCAGTAACAATCCACACCCAAACTAGACCAATCAAATTTGGAAGCTGAAAGCACGACGAAAAAAACGAACGCGGATGGCTAGGTTTCCAAAAGCACAAAAAATGGAATTTTCGGAAAATTTTTTTCACACTATGGAGTAAGGTCAGATTCGGACTCCTTAGACCCCAAATATCGCAAAACAAAAATAAAATTTTAAGCCGAGTTTTTGTATTTTTTTATTTTTTTTTATTTTTTTTTATTTTTACCGCGGCTTACCGATCTCTTCTTTTCTTTTCTTTTCTTCTCTTTTTTTTTTTTGATACGGTTCAAAAACGAGAACGAATAAGAAAACGAAGAGAAACAAAAACGAATACGAACAGAACCAGAAGAACGAATAAGAACAGACACGAATAAGAACAGACACGAAAAAGATATGATAAACCTGAGACTAGAAATGTGCTTTGATACCAACTGATACGAACCCCGCCAATAATGTGACGAAACCCGTAACACGATTAATGTCTCGGACCGTTCTACTGTCAGATTCAATGGAAACCGCGACCCAACACCTATAACAGATGCGAACCTTGGTATAAAGGATGAAGACGCCACAATCAAGGATGGTAAACTCGATTGATAAGTCCAGGTATGAACGCCACAGAGTAAATCTGATAAGTTCGAATAGTTCTTCAAAGAACCAAAGAGAAAACTCTCACAATATTATTAATGATCAAAACTGAATATTACAAACCCTAAAACTGTTTAAATAGCTGAGGCTTACGGTTGGGCCCTATAAGCCTACGAAATATTATAGTCCAATATAATTCATCCCAAAACTAAAATAAAAGGAAACTAATGAATATAAAAAATCCCTAAGTTGGCATGCAAGCCTATAATTTATTCTATAGCTTGAATCATGGACACCCAGCCTTGTAGTTCACTAGTATCCTCCTTTGGGCCACTCAGATTAGTCTCAACCCAAATTTGTTGAACCAGCCCAATGAGATTGTCCTTGAACCGCTTTGCTCGCGCCCTTGTAACCGGACCAATTGGCACGTGGTTCGGGTCCGCATTCCACCTTGTGCTAGCCGCCATGTTCTCATCAATCAAGTCATAAAGACATGACGCAAAGCCACAACAAATGGACAAAAACAACCCAATACAGGAATGCAACTGACAAAAAATGATCAAAATTTCTAATTCCATAGGAATCAATCAATACTAACTTGATGTTTCCTTCCTCAAAAAAAAAAAAAAAAACTTGATGTTTCCATTTCACCCTAATTTGTGCATTAACTTGAGAAACCAGGTTCTTCAGAATAATTTCCTGTGGGGTGCAAGTATTCTTGAAAGTTCTATTGTTCCCCTCTTTCCATAGTCCATAGACTGCCACTCCGAGGCACATCTTGGGTATATCACGTGTTTAATTGTATTCCCTTTCAGTCTTTGAGCCACCCAATCCAATGTGTCATTCCAACTTTGACCTTGCCAATGCATATTACATCTGTTCATTAAGTCCGGCCAAACAAAAGAAGAGTAAGGGCAAGCAAAACAAGTGGTCGTGGGACTTCATACTCCTCTGACAAAGCATACAAGCTAAAGGGTCAGGGGTGAATCTATAAAATGGTGCTTACTTGTTAAATATCAGGTGGATTTAAGCCTTGGAATTCCATTCGAGATCAGCCTCTATTGCTATATCTTCCATTAATTAAATCCTCATATCATATCCTTTGTAGGAGGCATTGGCCTAAACTTCTTGATTAACTAAACAAGCAATTAGCCAATCAGTTGAAGAAAACGGTTCTTTCATAAACTAAGGGTGCGTTTGATAAAACTGAAAATTAAGTGCTGAATTTTAAGTACTAAAAATTTTAAGTGATTGAATTTGTAACACTGAAAACAGTACTTCAACTACTAAAATAGAATGCATTCAGTGATTATTTTCAGTAGAAAATTTTCACTTAAACTTTTCAGTGATTTTTTGGCTGCTTTTTCAATTAAGTGATATGTTATCAAACGTACTGAAAAAGAATAGTGCTGAATCTTTTCATTTTCAGCACTTAATTGGGTTATCAAACATACCCTAAGGCCCATTTTTCAACAGCTTTAAATTTTATTTCCCGTTTGGCAACATCATATGGAGTCCATAAGTGATACTGGAACTTGAAAACTCGAATAAAACTACTTGGCAAACTAGATTCGGTGATTGAATCAGAAAAAAAAAAGTTTCAATTGCAGAAATTTCAATTGGCCTACAGAAACAGAAGCTGTCTATTAAGTGGCTATTATTCAATGCTCGATAAAATTGAAATTAAATATTACTAATTTTAAGTGTTAAAAATTAAGCTAAGGTGTAATAGTCAACAAGTAGATTATTTTAAATGGAAAAAAATATCTCATCCATTGAAATTTTGTTTTAGTAGAATTCTTCTACTAAAAATTTTCAATATCTTTTTGGCTATTTTTCAATGTTATGTGGTGAGTACTTGTCCATTTTTAAACATAATAACAACACTTAATAGAGTTGTCAAACATACACTATGTATTGTGGGTGTTGGTCTTTTGGCCTAGCATTGAAATTTTTAGGCTCTGTTTGGTTCATGGATTTTTTTGATGGAAAATAAAAAGGGAAAGTAAACCTAATTCCTTTGTGTTTTACCATGTGCTTTACTTATTCTTAAATCACATTATGAGTTAAAACTTTCTAAAATATAGTCGTAATATATAAATAACGGAAGCGAAATGACATGCAACATTCAAAACATTTGATTTATTTCTCAACTTATTGTGTTTTTTTTTTCTTCCTATTTTCATCATCTTTTTTTTTATTGACTAAACAAATTAAGGAAAATATTTTCTTCTATACTTTATTTTATTTTCTTTTCTCTTGTTTTCTCTCACTAAATCCAAGAACCAAACAAACCAAATTGCTTATTTTTATCCATCCAATAAAGTCCCAAATAACGTAGTGTCAGCTTTATGATTTAGGGATATTTACATTTCAGTCTACTTTTTGTATGAAATCTAAAAGTCAGTCTACTACTTTTTAAAATTAAAAAAACATCAATAATAATTAAAAATTAAAAAGTCTTCAACAAAATTAAAAAAAAAAAAAAAAATTTGAATAGTCATTTTGTGTTTGACGATATTTTATATTTTTAATTTTGTGAACTTGCACCAAAATATTGTAATGATTGCTCCAAATGTTGTGAAGAGTTGTACCTGACTTTGAACTGAGTTGCTTTCTATTTTTGAAGAGTTGCTCCAAAACGTCATGTAAAATTTGATAAACTTTTTAATATTACAAAAAAAATTGATATTTTTTTTTTTGACAAGTAATAGATTGACTTTTAAATTTTATACAAAAAAGTGGATTGAAAGTTTATTATCCCTATACTTTACTTGAAGTTAACTAAAATTAGAATTTATAGAATATTCTAGGGTAAAAAGCATTTTGCCCCCTCAAACTATACACGTTTTTGCAATTTACACCCTGAACTTTAAAAAGTTGCAATATCCCCCTAATCTATCTTCAGGGTTTCAATGTCCCCCTGAACTTCAAAAAGTTGAAATGTCCCCCCTGAACTATCGTCTGTGTTGCAATGTCCCACCTGAACTATCTTTAGTATTGCAATGTCAACCCTGCATCACATTCCGTCAAAAAATGTGATGAAATTTGCTCGTGTGGGACGCACATGCTAAATTTCAAAGGCCTTTATGACATTTTACTATCCCCATCTAAATTAACAATCATAAAAATGAGGGCAAATAACACTTTTGTCCATCAAACTATACATCTGTTTTCAATTGGGTCCATAAACTAATTTTTTTTTCAATTGGGACCTTGAACTTCAAAAAATCATTCAATCAGACCCAAATTCTGATACTGTTAGCTTAAATTATTAGAAATTGTCACTTACGTTGCGCGTAATGCTTATCTATCACATGTTAGGTTAAGACAAGCACGGGATATTGTGAATGGCTAAAAAATTATGCGAATTTGGGTATGATTGAATGCGAATTTGGATCTAGTCGAATGTGTTTTCGAATTTGATTAAACGCGATTTCGGATCTGATTGAATGCGATTTTTCGCACTATTCACAATCTTTTGTGTTATTCTTAACCTAGCATGTGACAGGTAAGCATTACGCGCAACATACGTGACAATTTCTAATAATTTAAGCTAACAGTGTCAGAATTTGGGTCTGATTGAATGAATTTTTGAAGTTCAAGGACCCAATTGAAAAAAAAATTAGTTTATGGATCCAATTGAAAACAGGTATATAGTTTGATGGACTAAAATGTAATTTGTTCTAATTTTTATGATTTTTAATTTAGATGGGGATAGTAAAATGTCATAAATGCCTTTGAAATTTAGCATGTGCGTCCTAAACGATCAAATTCCATCACATTTCTTGACGGAATGTGATGGCAGGGTTGACATTGCAACACAAAAGATAGTTCAGGGAGAACATTGCAACACAGACGATAGTTCAGGGGGGACATTTCAACCTTTTGAAATTCAGGGGCATTGCAACCCTAAAGATAGTTCAGGGGGGACATTGCAACTTTTTAAAGTTCAGGGTGTAAATTGCCAAAGCGGGGCACAATGCTTTTCACCTAATATTCTATGCAACATGTAGCACGAACGTCCGCTGTAGCACAAAACTGAATATGGATATGTGATTTACGGGTTCGACTCCCGGCAGCGGAATTCCTTCTTTTTTTTTTTTTTGTAGGCTTCCCTTCTCCACAAAAACTGGGCCTTGTGACTTTCTTTTGTTGGTTGGGATTAGAAATATGACTTATCTTAGGGCCCATTTTGCATAAATTTTGCTCATGCGAATCAATCGTAAAAAAAAGCATATTTATGCAAAGTTGTTAATGTAGTTTTTAGCCAATTGCAAACTTTGCGATATTATAGGCGTTGGAATCATACAACTTAGTTTGACAAATAGTTGTATATTAGCTTTTGGAGTTCATAAGTTATTATTTTACCCTAAAAGCTATTGTAAAAAGAGTTCTATAACTTCAATTTTGAATGGTACCCTGTTAGAGTATCTCTAATTGTGGAGCTAAAAGAAGAGCCATTTCTTAAAATTATTTTTTTGGTTCCTCTAAGTTCAAACTTAGTGATTCAATGGTGGGGCGAGAACAATAGGTAAAATGGTTCAAACTAATGTTGCAGTTTTCAGTTTTTTTTTTCTTTCATCTTTTGACAATGAAAATTTAAAATGTGGTTGGTAATCATTATCTCTTTTCTTTTTCTTTTCTAAAACAACAAAAAAATCGGGCTAAAAAAATTTAAATAAAAGGAAGAAAGAGAAGAAGAAAGGAAGTGATTTTCAATTTTATTCTGAGAAAAGAAAACATAAACTAGGTGCTGTTTTCATAAGAATTTTAAACAACTAAAAACTGGAAACGCACCAAATGAAGGGACAAGGCTTAGGGTGTTTTTGATAACTCAATTGAGAATTGAAAATAAAAATTATCAACACGTATTTTTCTTCAATGCGTTTGATAACATATCACTTCACTGATAAAGTAGCCAAAAACCTACTACAGACTGAGAGTAAAAAAGTTCTACTGAAAAAAGCCATTGGATGTAGTTTATTCAGTATTTGAAATACTATTTTTGATACTAAAACTTCAATACCTATTTTTCAGTATTTAATTTCCAGTTTTATCAGGCTCTTAGTTGACAGTTACAAAGTTAAATTTGGGCCAAATGATGGGCTTAAAAACACCATGACAAGCCCAGAAAAAAAAATTTGAATACAGTAGCGAAGGAAGTGTTTGGAGATTGATAGTCCAATTAAGTTTGAAAATGAAAAGTTTTAACACTTGAAAAAATAACAAAAATAGGCTGAAAACATTAAGTAAAAAATTCAAAAAGAAATAATGCAATGCAGTCAATTTCACAACTTGAAAGTTGAAACATAATTTGCAAAATTGTAAATCATCAGTAATAGAAATTCAGTACTTAAGTAGTTAAGTTTTAAAAACATTAACAGGAATCTAAGTTAAACAACGAATAATATCTTTTGCCCATCTAATATATATATATATATATAAAGCAATGCAAAGTTCCGCGATGCGGTTTTTAGCTTTTGTTTTTATTTTTTTGAAAATGAAAAACATGTTTAGAAATAGTTTTTGTTTTTCCTTTTCTTTCAGAATACAATAAAATTGGGCAATAAAGAGATTTTTAGTTTTTGTTTTTGTAAAAAGAAAGCAATAACTAAATTCTGTTTTTAGATTATTATTTTTTTAGAAAAATTAAGAACACATCCGACTTTTTGCCAAGTTCAACTTAAGAGTATGGTAAATCTCACAGGGCCCACTGAATACCCTACTAACCCAGTGGACTAGATAAGGCGCAAAGCTTATGCTTTGGATAGGTGGCCATAGGTGGCCACCCCATGAGTGGGACACTAGACCTAGGAATTACTCTCAAAGATCTATTGTTAGACCACTGAAGGAGTTAATATTTTCAGAATTTTAGAAAACAAAAAACTAGAAATCCCTACCTTAAGTTACAAATTTTTTGGATATATAAACCAAACCAAGCCAAACCAAGCCAAACCAAGTCTTGTGTCCTAATCATCTTCTGGATATATATATATATACGGTGAGGCTGTTAAGTGAACACAGTTGAGTGAACTTACATAGTGAACATGATTTTTGTCCTAAAAGAACCCGCGGGCTGCCCTGTTGACCCGTGGGTTCTTTTAGGCTAAACAAGATGTTCAATAAATATAGCGAGAGGCTCTTAAGTGAACTGGATAAGTGAACTAACCTAATGAACTGGACTTTTAAGCCTAAAAAACCCGCGAGTCAGCGGAGTGGGGCACGAGGCAGCCTATGGATTTTTTAAGCTTAAAAGCCCAGTTCACTGGGTTAGTTCACTTACCCAGGTCATTGAAGAGCCTTTCCCATATATATCTATATATATATATACTAGGGTACAGGCACGTGCGTTGCACATGCTAATCCCTTTTTTATTAGCTTTATTGGCTTTCACAATTTGGCTACTTTTATATTTTACCAATTTTAAATCTATATCTCAATTGTGTAATAATTTAATTAATTCATGACAAACAACAATGTCAGTATTTTGTATATTATTTGCATTATTTTATCTCTGTTCCTATCATTTTATAATCATACTGAATTTAGAAGTCGATCTATACTTCTAAATTCAATATGATTATACAAATTATAACTAAAAGATCAAAATAATAGCATATGTTGTGTTTAAACTAAAGCTAAGTTGTGGTTTGGGAACTAACTAATAAAAAACAACATCGTGATGTTAAAAATGCAGACAATGATTTCAAAATTCACGGTTTAGAGTTTAGGGTATCAGAATAGGTATTCAATAGACTTACATGCAAAAATGAATTATTGGCCAAAAGATGACCATTCTGTAATTTTTCTACCAAAAATTGACATATATGTAAATATTATCTAAGTAGACGTATTTGTTGACTTTTTTTTTAAGCCAATTGTAATTATGGTTGCAAATGTTGATTGAACCTGAAATATTGAAGCCCAAGCTGATTCAATCGCCATTATTATATTAATTAAACTTTCAAAAGTTGACTTGAATGCAATTATTGTCTGAAATGATCGAATGACCCTCACACAAATCAATATATCCTTATGTAGCTATAAACATCTATGAGTAATTATGGTATAGTAAAGAGATATTAGGGTATTTGACTAACTATACAATTACCTGAAAGGACAAAACCAAAGAGAAATACCGAAATTGGAGAAATCAATTTGAGATTGCACGATTCCATAGGTGACTTAGCTTCTTTTTATTAGTAGATATAGATATGTATATGTATATATATACACTAGGCGAGCAAACATGCAAAGCACGTTCTGTTTGCGTTTCCTGTTGCATAAAGGCAAAGAGGTTATTTGTCTGTGCTTATGTTTATGCAATTGTATCTATTCCCCTAGTATTAGCTTCGTTGATTTCTTTATACAATTTTCAATCTTGTTATCCACTGTGTAATAATTTAATAAATTAATGAAAAGGCATTGATATGTCCAGAAATATTTAGCTAAAGCCAAATTGCCACGTCAGCAGTGAAGGTCCCGAACTATCCGGTATGGGCACTTGTGGCCCACCAATCCCGAGGTCATCGACTGTTACTGCTCGGGGTATTCACACAGCCCGGGCGTATAGCACAGCAGCTCTCCACAAGGTGCAGTTTGACAACCAAGCCACTTAGTAGTTTCCTTATTTGGCCAGAAATCGATTAGGAAGGGTAAATAGTTTCCTAAACCACTTAGGAAACTCTCCTAAATTTGTGTAGATTAATTGCAATCAGATTAGGCTTCCAAATCTGCATACTTACCATGTACAGGTGGACTCTTACATCTATAAAATAGACCACATACCCTCTTTACAGGGGATCACATTCTTAACCTAGAGAATAGCAATTTATACTCATTCATACACATACACCCGGCCGTTTTTACTGGTAGTGTCGCCCCAACTGTTGGCTCACTAGGCCCGCCGGTGATCTATTAGTAAAGCGCTCCAACGCACCCGTGGACGTAGGTTACCTCATTAATGGGGCTGAACCACATATAACTGACTGTGTCCCAATATCTCTCTCTGAATCTCTCTTACCAATTTTTGGCATCATCAGTTTGGCGCCGTCTGTGGGAAACGATAGATTTCTCAAAAAAGAAATCTCTAACTGATTAGCATGCCGCCGAAGAAGGGCAAGAAAACTACCACTCAAACTGGTCAGGAGGATCGAACTAGCTAGGAGGATCGAGCCGGTCAGGACTACCAGCCCGGTCGGCCGACCGCCTCTATAACCTCCAAGCAAGTCACTGCTGCACTCGCATAACTCCTAGAGGGCCAGCGACGAACCCAGTAGCAGATTGAAGCACTGTTAGTCCAACAGGATGAGCTTCCCCAAATCGAGTAGTAGCCCAGGAAAGGTGTTCCCAACCAAAAGACTCCACGGGTAGACAACATACCCGTACTACGCTCGCATCCCCGCCGGGTTGGAGACAGCGTGGGGATGACGAGCGTAGCCAGGCCACTAGGCGAACCCGAAGAAAAACCAGGGCTAATCTGCACCAGGAGGGAGACACCAGAGACATCATCAACAGTAGGCGTGCCGCCAGAAAGGAGGGGCCAGGACATATGGCCTAGGAATCGGCCGAGGACCCCCCGGCCAGGAGCTGGGGAGATCTCAGGCACACGATCACCCGGAGCCGGGGCCGGGTCCTATCCCCAAGGTCAACACGCTTCAAAAAAGAGGCCTCGTCGTCTGATCCGACTTACCGCTCGGACATTGAAAGGATACCCGAGAGGAAAGACGTGAATGCCCAAATCCAGGGCTTGCAGAAATAGATCGAGCAACTAAGCCGCAAACAGCATCACGATCATACCGACACGAAGACCAAGTCGCCATATACCGTTCGGGTCACCGAATTCTCCATCCCGCGAAAGTATAAGCCACCGCATCTCAGCTCTTATGACGAGATATGGAGCCCAGTGGATCACGTCCGTAACTACAAGGCCCAGATGGCGTTGGTCATCACTGTCGACAAATTACTGTGCCTGGCTTTGCCCAGCACTCTCAAAGGGCCAGCCGTGCAGTGGTTCCATGCCCTTAAACCCCAAACGGTTGATGACTTCAAGACGCTGAGCAAGCTTTTCATTAGCCAATTTGTAGGGATGCTCGACCGGTCGCAATCGGACACTCAGCTATTGATCGTCAAGCAGCGCAAGGGTGAATCCCTAAGGGAGTACGTGGACCGTTTCAATCAGTAGAGACTCTAGATCCGTAACTTGAACAGAACTGCGACCATCATGGCCTTCTACTCGGGAGTTCAACACACCAAAGTTGCTACGTCGTTCCACCGAGACCGATCGGTAACCCTGGTGGAACTCTCGGAGAGAGTCGGGAAATATATTGACACGGAAGAGTTTTTGAAGTCCAATCGCGCCAGCCTTACAGGAGATGAGTCCCCGAAAGCTAAGCAGAAGCGTGAGGGCTCTGAGAAGGGTCTGGTAAAATAACCTAGGCAAGACCAGGAGAGAGGAGAGAGGGATCAGCCCCCGATCGCCTTCATGCCTCTTTCCTGACCAATCCACGAACTTATGGCCGTCGCCGAGGCGCAGAGGTTGCTTCAACAACCGGCAAAACTCAAAGCCTCGCCCGAAAATAGGAATCGGGATAAGTTTTGCCGCTTCCATAGAGACCACGGTCACGACACAGAGGATTGCTTCAAGTTGAAGATGGCCATAGAGAAACTGATCGAGTAGGGTCATCTTTTAGAGTATGTCATGACAGATGGATGGCCTCTGCAGGGAGCCCGAGCTCCTAGTCAACCACAACCTCTTGGCCAAGTCAATGTTATCTCTGGAGGAACATCGGGTGGCGAGGACTCACAGTCCGTAAGAAAGAGGCATGCTCGGGCATCCCGGGCGGATGTCTGGCAAGTCCAATCCATCGGCTCCCTGCCAACTGACGTATTGACATTTACCTTCGACGATGTGCAGGGTATCCGCTGCCCCCATGATGACCCGTTAGTTGTGATGCTCTCCATAGCTAGTTACGTGGTCTAAAGGGTGTTGGTGGACATATGCAGCTTGATTGACATCATGTTCGTGTCAGCGTTCGATTAGCTCTGGATAGCTAGGGATCATCTCCGTCCAATAGCCATGCCGCTAGTGGGTTTCAACGGATCCAGCACCTAGCCGCTCGGAACCGTAGAGCTCCCTGTTCTTATGGGAACTTACCCTCCCCAGACCTCCCTGCTAGAAAATTTTGTAATCGTTGAGGCCCCGTCTGCCTACAATGTCATTCTCAGGAGGCCTACACTCAACAAAGCCAGGGCCGCCGTCTCTACTCACAACTTGACAGTTAAGTTCCTGACCCCTCAGGGACCTGGGAGCCTGCGTGGAGATCAGACAATGGCCTGGAGTTGCTATGTCAGTTCTCTTCGCCGGGAAGTCATCAAAGAAACACTGAACGTCCAGGAGATGGACCCGAGGGATCAGAGTGATAGAGTGGGTCCGATTGAAGAACTGGAACAAGTGGTGTTGGACCCGCAAGTGCCTGACCGAACGGTCAGTATCGGCACCCTGTTGGAGCCCGGCATCAGGGAGAAGCTGATTCAATTCCTGCAACAGAGTCAGGATGTGTTTGCCTGGTGTCATAAAGATATGCCCAGGATTGACCCCCGGGTGATGTCTCACCGACTTAACGTCAACCCAGACTCCCGGCCGGTGAAGCAGAAGAGACGGGGACTTTTAGTTCAAACCTCCATCTTTTTATCGTTGTCAAAAAGGGGGAAGATAGAAATAGATGGATAGATATAGATTGATAAAGATGAAATGATCTTTAAAATAAAGGGAAGGGAAAATGATAATAGAGATAATCTTTTGAAAGTTATCATTCTTGGATTCATAATTTGTATATTTTATTACTTTAAATGATAACATGAAAATGACACTTATTGTGCCTTAATGTTATATCTATAGTGCATGTTTTGACATCATCAAAAAGGGGGAAATTGTTAGCCTTGAATTTCTTTAAGGCATTATTTATATGTGTTTTGATGATGACAAATCTAGTGATAATTACATGTTCTTAATGATTATATTCCAACGAATTATCATGTCATTTTCATTGTGCTAATCTCTCTTTTCATGAATTTAAATGTTCTAACTTTGTTTGAGAACATGGGATAGCATATGGTGTAGTCCAAGAGTGATGGAGCTCAATAAGGATCAAGCTTGAAGACTTGAAGATTTTTCTATCCTTGGTTGAAGACTAGGATTTACTTCTAAGCATTTTGATCATTCACTCATAGGGGCTCAAGTAACTTTAATTATACTTTAGGATCCTCGCTCTTACACTTTAAAATACTTTCAAAGACCTAAACATACTTAGACCACTCAATTAAATTCATTTCACAAAAGCTTTCAAGTGGCCAAGTCAAAATAAAGACCTTTATGCAGATGGGTCATCTTTAAAGCCAAACCTGATCTAATTGGTAAGGAACTCGATGTTGAGTTTTATATGGATGAAAAGGTATTTGAACCTAGTTTCGAAATCATCAAATGGATCACAAAAACGAGTTTTGTAGAGGGAGTTATGGCTGTTCTAGTGAAGAGGTGCCAGTCTGCAAAAAACAACTTAAAATCAGTCGACTGATTTTTGAAGGGTCCAGTCGACCGGATTAATGTCCAGTCGAGCAAAGGTACTATTCAAGTCGACTGGATTGTAAGCAAGTTGAATATTTCAGTTTTTGAAAGGTAGCTACTACTATAAACTTTTCAGTCGACTGGATCGCTTTTTCAGTCGATTGGATCGCGCTGAAATGCATAATGGCTAGTTTTCTTTCAAGGCAAAATTTTTAGCATTTTGCCACCAACGGCTATAATCTTTCTTGGCCTATAAATACATGTTTTTCCACACCATTTTAGGCTAATCAATCTATTGGAAAACATCAATTTGAATCACACAACTTGTTGATTTTTAATCATTCACATTTGAGCCATAGTTGTGTGAGTTTACCAATTTGCTCTAGTATTTGATTTGTGTTTCTTTGATAGTGAATTGTAGTGAGCTTTGATTTGTATTATCTACTCATTAAGGAGTTGTTGTGTGAGCTATCATTATATTATCCACTCTAGAAATAGAGAGTTATCATTTGTACCCAAATGAATTGTATAGAGTGAGGGATTGTAACCCTTGTGTGCAAAGAAGAGGTGTTCTTCTTTGGAAGAGATTGAAGGCTCTTGTAACGGTTTGGTCTACACCTGTGAAGTAGATCGAGTAAGGAATCCTCAAGAGGTGTTCTTGAGGGGTGGACGTAGGCCGCGATGTGCGGATTGCTGAACCACTTGAAAACTTGGTTTGCAAGTGTCTCTTCCCTTCTCTCTTTTCATAATTGTTTGTGATTATGTTTAATTTCTATTAAGTTTTTAAAAAGGTTTATTTTCCGTTAAAACCTAATTCACCCCTCCTCTAAGGTTTTCATATTTGGGCCAACAGAACCTTTACAGTCTATGATGCAACAATTAATATAAATCATGGGAAAACTACAAACATCTGTGGATAGGATTAATAATCAACACGATTGTAGACACCCCAATTTTGACCGACCGTCGAATTTAGGAGAGTGTCACCTCCGTATCCGATGATGACGAGGACCGAAAGATTGAAGTATTCCAAGCTCTTCAGAAAATCTCCAAAACGTGATAAAATTTCACAGAAAGAGGAAAAATACCAGGTATTTAGAAGAATTCAGGTATAAGACATGACTTTTGGAAAGGATCTTCAAAAATAATTTATTTCAAAAAGGGGGAAGACCTAAAAAGGGGAACCTCAACTAAAAACGGCACACGGCAGACTGCCGCGGCACTTACTGAGTGCCGCACGGCAGTCATAGAATGCCGTTCTGGCTTTCACCGAGTGCCGCCTTAAATTTCTGACTGTCGTTCACTTTTAAAGTCTGCATTTTGTAGTGCAATACGTATGCATATGCAGATAAGAACAAAAAAATTGATAAAGTAAGACTGAGAAAAACGCGGCAATTCATTAATTGCCGCGGCATTTGATGAATGCCGAGCGGCAGTCATGAAGTGCCGCGACGGCAGTCATGAAGTGCCGCGACGGCAGTCATGAACTGCCGCAGCGGCAGTCACGGATTGCCGCGACAGTTTCTGGACTGCCGCGCTGGGCAGCAGTCTGTCTAATTTCAGAAAGTACATATTGTACCACCAAATGAGAGAATTACACCTGTTTTTTGCTTCGAAATTCACCAAAAATACCTGGTAATTTTGCCTATAAAAAGAGAAGGGATCTTCCTTGAAAGAGGAGGACCAAGAGAGAAAAATATTGGGGGAGGAAGACATACAAAATACACTACCATTACACCAACATTTTAGAAAAGAGAGAGTTGAGAGAATCAAAAGGGCTTGAAAGATCTTCAAAGAAAAGAAAACTTTGAGGATAATTTGGAGGTGATCCTCTAACCATAGATTATTAGCTTACTCTTTCTCCTCTTAAAATCTCTAATTCTAAAACCTTTCATTATTTTCTTTGTTTGCCAAATAAACCTAGGAGTTCTTTTTGTTTCCAATACTTCCTTCTATTTTCTTGTCTATTTTCTTCTCTTGAAGGTCTTGGAGATCTTCAATATCTCTCTTGATCTCTTGAGCATGATCCCTTGAATCTCATGTAAGCTTATGCTCTACATGAAAGTCAAAAACTTGATCATCACTTTATTTAACATAGATGGATCCAAGTCCATGCTCATGACTTGGATCCTCTAAACTTGATGTCTCATGGAATCTTTTCCATATTCCTTTGAAGACTCTCAAGTATTAGTTGTACCTTCATCTCCAATGACCACCAAATGGTAGGAGACTTGTGCTTTTGAGTCTAAGCCCCTTTCCATGGTTTAGAATCCTCATCTTGAGATTTCATGAAGTCCATCCATACTTCACTTGAAATCTATAAAAAAAATAAAAGTTTTAGTCTCCAATGACCATCAAATGGTAGGAGAAGTGGTTTGGTTTAACCCAACTTCTTGATTTAATAGTTGGAGTTACCAAATAAATGTGAACTTGACAAATAAAAACAGTGAGTTCACAAACTGTTTTTGATCAAAGATTTTTAGTTCGAAATCTAACCGTTGAAATCAAGTGAAACCAACGGGAAGGTGTCAATAACACATTGTTCTACCACTGTAATTTTTTCTTTAAGGTGGTTTCATGTTTAGAATGGTTTGATCATGAGTTTTATGAAGCAACAATAATCTGTCCAGAGTTTCAGAATAGTTTCAGAACAGCAACACTCTTTTGAAATAATTAAATCAGAGTTCTAACAAAGTTTTTGTGACCCAAAATAATTTTTTCTAAGTAGATTAATGTGTTAGGAAGTCACCCTAAAAAGAACAAAGCAATTCTGATTTATTTGCTATTTTTAATAAATCCTGCAAGAATTCAGGACAGGAGGTTGTAAGATGCTGAGTGATGTCTAGTGTTCTCTATATTCCTGGAGATCTAACCGTTGAAACCTTGATTTTATTTTTGATTTGGAAACTAGACTCACAGAGGCATCTCGTGTCCAAAACTCATCAACATCAAACCATGAGAGACGTGCTTTTTATTTTCTTAAAGTTCTGGACTGCTCTCTGCAACTTTCTCAGAATTTTTTTTATGACACATTTGACCAATTTTGTTAATAATGGGTCAAATGACTTTTCTATGACTTAGGGCTTAAACCATGTGTCAAAAATGATTAGTTGAGTTTGAATTCAAAGTTTAAGAGTATTTCATAGTTTATCCTTATCCATGTACATATTCATCCATACGGTTTGACACTTATAATTAGGACTTATTTGCTTTGGATTTAAACACATTAGATAGATTTAAGCTAGAAATTTAGGATTTGTTATTTCTAACATCGTATTCTGCATATCATGTGGACTAACCCTTTGTTTTGTAGCGCTATTAAGGTATGATTTCTCGATCAATGATAGTTCTGGTGTCCTCCACTCAGCGAGGATTGAACCGAGGTCGTCTTTGCGAGCGCTTAGTGGCCTGGCTGCGCTCTCCGTCTACGGGACGTTCCCGGTCCGGTGGGGACACCGGGGCGGAACGGGTTTTCCTACGCACCCGAGCAGGCCTTTGGACAGGGATGATCTTCTCAGGCTGAATCTCCGACGCGGGGTGCTTCTCGTGTTGGGCCATAAGTGCCTTTATCTGTTCTTGTGTTCGGCACTGGCCCTCCAAGAGTTGCTCCAGTGCTGCCGTGATCTGTTTAGCGGTCATGGAGGCAGCCCGCTGCTCAATCTGTAGGTTCTCCTGACCAGTTGAATTAGCGACTTTCTTACCCCCCCTTTGGCGGCATGTTGATCAGTCAAAGATTTTTGTTGATGAGAAGACTATGTCTTTCTCACAGATGGCGCCAAACTGATGATGCCGAAAACTGGTAAGAAAGATTTGGACAGAAAATAAGGTAAGAAAGGGTTTGTATGTGGTTCGGTCCCGTTAACGTGGTGACCTACATCCACGGTTGCGTCTGTGCGCTTCTCACTAGCAGATCACCGGCGGGCCTGGTGAGCCAACAAAGATGGGTGGCACTACCAGTAATACCGACTAGGTGTATGCGTGTAGATGGTGAGTTCTCTGTTGAGTGCTTGTATGCTTAAAGAATTGATTACGGGATCCCTTTGATAGGGTAGGTGGGCTCTTTTATAGATGCACGAGTCCACCCTTACATGGTAAAGAGATGATATGATTAGGGAACCTAAAATCACAATAGATTTGCTTGATATTAAGAGAGTTTCCTAAATGGTTTAGGAAACTACCATATCTCCCTCCACAGACATGTAATTGATTTAGGAAACTGCTAGTTGGATGGGATCGCGGGCGTCCGCGACCGTCACGCCCGGCCAACCGGTGCGAACCGCCCGGTCCCGAGGAACACCTCGGGAATGCTTGGTTGTGGGCGCCCTCACTGGAAGAACCGGTACCTCCTGGTGACGTGGCACTGTTCTCTTGGCTAGATTATTTTGGACATATCAGGAACAACTGTAATTCCTGCTTTCTTTGGCACAACCTGTGTTGGACTTACCCATTTACTATCGGATATTGAATATATAATGCCCATGTCGAGTAGCTTGAGAACTTCCTTCTTGACTACTTCCTGCATAATAGGATTGAGTCTTCTTTGTACTTCTCTTGAGGTTTTAGCATTATCTTCAAAATATATATTGTGAGTGCATATTGAAGGGCTTATTCCTTTTAAATCTGCTATGCTCCAACCAATGGCACTTTTATGCTTTTGCAGCATAATAATAAGTTTATTTTCTTGACTGGAGTCTAGAAGAGATGATATTATTACGGGATAAGTATTATTACTACCAAGGAAAGCATATTTAAGCTCTTTAGGGAGTTCTTTTAATTCCAACTGTGGAGTTTGTAAATTGAATGGAAGTGTTAATGTAGTCTTTGGTGGTAAAGGTTCAAAATGTGTGGTCCACATTACTTCTTGAATTATTTCTTTTGTTGAATGTTCATTAAAACATACTTGGCTCACAATATGTTCTTGCAGATTATTATTGTCTAGTTTCTTAATAGAGTTATTGATAGTAGATTCTACTGGATCATTATAACAAGTCAAGTTAAAATATTCTCGTGATCGAGATTCAATAGTATGAACTTCTTCAATATTCTCATCTTCTTCTTGATGTTGTGGATTAGAAAAAACTTTAATATTTAAAGTCATATTTCCAAATACTACAGTCATCATACCACTGCCGATTCGAATAGTGGCATCAATGGTAGCCAAGAAGGGCCTTCCAAAAATGACTGGTATTTGCACATTAGCATCTAATACTGGTTTTGTATCAAGGATGACAAAATCTAGTGGGAAAATAAATTTGTCAACTTTGACGAGAACATCTTCCAAAATTCCTTGTGGGCATTTTGTTGATCTATCAGCAAGTTATAATACCATGCGAGTAGGCTTTAGCAAGCCAAGCTGTTGATAAGCAGAATAAGGAAGCAAGTTTACACTAGCTCCTAAATCAAGGACTGCGTGATTAATTTTGTGATTTCCAATAATACACGATATTGTTGGTGTACCTGGGTCTTTAAATTTTGTTGGTAAATTATGTTGTACGATGGAATTAATTTTTTCTATGAAGTCAGCAGAATACGCATCCTTTCCTACATTTTACTTACGTTTGACAATACAGAAATCTTTTAAAAATTTTGCATAAGCAGGTACTTGATTAATCGCATCTAAGAGAGGAATATTAATATGCACTTGTTTAAATAATTCTAAATATTCCTGATTCTTAGAATTTTGGTGTTTTCTTAAACATTGTGAATAAGGAATTTGAGGAGAGTATTCAGGAGTTTCCTCTAATTCTTTTTCCACTGGTAAATCAGATGTTTCATTTTCTTGAGAAATTTCTTATTTTTCAAAGGTTTCAATTTCAACTTCATTATCAATTTTATCTTCATCTATTTCTTCCTCAATTTCTAGCATATTATCATCTTTATTTGTATGCTCAATTTCTTCTAAAGAAGGTGAAATTTCCTGTCCAGCAGCCTTACCACTTCTTAGTGTAGTTATAACTTTTACTTGTTCATGTTGACTATTACCATAAGTTGAGGGATCACCTTGTGTTTGTCCCCTTATATTAGGTTGTGGTTGGGCAGGAAAAATGCCTTTTTCTTTAGAGTCGTTGTGGATATCGCAGGTTGACTTACCCACAGCTTTCTTTAAAATCTTTTTTAAATTTCAATTTCAAAACAAATGAGTCGCCACTTAATTTTTAAAAGGAAAATTAAGAAACCATTTAAAAGGAAACTGATCTTTTGTAAAACCAAAGATTAACTAGGCCCGGGGATTATGGAATGAGAAAGGAAGGAGCCCGTCGGACTAAAACACCCTCTCTCATCCTATCTTGTGATAGGCCTCTACTCAACATCCTTTTAATCAAATTTATTAATCTAAGCATGCCCTCAACTAATACATATATATACGTATACATTACAAAAGCATGTCCAATGGGGTGTAAAATTGCAATTGACAAAATATCATTCATAAGCAAAGTAATTCAAATAGCAAGCAACATGATATGCAATAGGGAATAAGAGAGCTTACCTGGGATCCTGCTGCGAATATTAAACGTGCAATGCATGCGATTGAATAAAATCTAGGAAGAGAGTCTCTAGTCCATATATACATATAAGGCAAATCTTAACTCAAAGTTGTCGCGCGTAAGGTCAAAATCAATTAAAACCAAGAAATTTAATAAACTTGAGAGGGATCGAGAAATCATACCTTAATAGCGCTACAAAACAAAGGGTTAGTCCACATGATATGCAAAATACGATGTTAGAAATAACAAATCCTAAATTTCTAGCTTAAATCTATCTAATGTGTTTAAATCCAAAGCAAATAAGTCCTAATTATAAGTGTCAAACCGTATGGATGAATATGTACATGGACAAGGATAAACTATGAAATACTCTTAAACTTTGAATTCAAACTCAACTAATCATTTTTGACACATGGTTTAAGCCCTAAGTCATAGAAAAGTCATTTGACCCATTATTAACAAATTTGGTCAAATGTGTCATAAAAAAAAATTCTGAGAAAGTTGCAGAGAGCAGTCCAGAACTTTAAGCAAATAAAAAACACGTCTCTCATGGTTTGATGTTGATGAGTTTTCGACACGAGATGCCTCTGTGAGTCTAGTTTCCAAATCAAAAAGAAAATCAAGGTTTCAACGGTTAGATCTCCGGGAATATAGAGAACACTAGACATCACTCAGCATCTTACAACCTCATGTCCAGAATTCTTGCACGATTTATTAAAAATAGCAACAAAAACAGAATTGCATTGTTCTTTTTAGGGTGACTTCCTAACACATTAATCTACTTAGAAAAAATTATTTTGGGTCACAAAAACTTTGTTAGAACTCTGATTTAATTATTTCAAAAGAGTGTTGCTGTTCTGAAACTATTCTGAAACTCTGGACAGATTATTGTTGCTTCATAAAACTCACGATCAAACCAATCTAAACATGAAACCACCTTAAAGCAAAAATTACAGTGGTATAACAATGTGTTATTTACACTTTCTAGTTGGTTTCACTTGATTTCAACGGTTAGATTTCGAACTAAAAATCTTTGATCAAAAACAGTTTGTGAACTCACTGTTTTTATTTGTCAAGTTCACATTTATTTGGTAACTCCAACTATTAAATCATGAAGTTGGTTTAAACCAAACCACTTCTCCTACCATTTGATGGTCATTGGAGACTAAAACGTTTATTTTTTTTTATAGATTTCAAGTGAAGTATGGATGGACTTCTTGAAATCTCAAGATGAGGATTCTAAACCATGGAAAGGGGCTTAGACTCAAAAGCACAAGTCTCCTACCATTTGGTGGTCATTGGAGATGAAGGTACAACTAATACTTGAGAGTCTTCAAAGGAATATGGAAAGGATTCCATGAGACATCAAGTTTAGAGGATCCAAGTCATGAGCATGGACTTGGATCCATCTATGTGAAATAAAGTGATGATCAAGTTTTGACTTTCATGTAGAGCATAAGCTTACATGAGATTCAAGGGATCATGCTCAAGAGATCAAGAGAGATATTGAAGATCTCCAAGACCTTCAAGAGAAGAAAATAGACAAGAAAATAGAAGGAAGTATTGGAAACAAAAAGAACTCCTAAGTTTATTTGGCAAACAAAGAAAATAATGAAAGGTTTTAGGATTAGAGATTTTAAGAGGAGAAAGAGTAAGCTAATAATCTATGGTTAGAGGATCACCTCCAAATTATCCTCAAAGTTTTCTTTTCTTTGAAGATCTTCCAAGCCCTTTTGATTCTCTCAACTCCCTCTTTTCTAAAATGTTGGTGTAATGGTAGTGTATTTTGTATGTCTTCCTCCCCCAATATTTTTCTCTCTTGGTCCTCCTCTTTCAAGGAAGATTCCTTCTCTTTTTATAGGCAAAATTACCAGGTATTTTTGGTGAATTTCGAAGCAAAAAACAGGTGTAATTCTCTCATTTGGTGGTACAATATGTACTTTCTGAAATTAGACAGACTGCTGCCCAGCGCGGCAGTCCAGAAACTGTCGCGGCAGTCCGTAACTGCCGCTGTGGCAGTTCATGACTGCCGTCGCGGCACTTCATGACTGCCGCTCGGCATTCATCAAATGCCGCGGCAATTAATGAATTGCCGCGTTTTTGTCAGTCTTACTTTATCAGTTTTTTGTTCTTATCTGCATATGCATATGTATTGCACTGCAAAATGCAGACTTTAAAAGTGAACGGCAGTCAGAAATTTAAGGCGGCACTCGGTGAAAGCCGGAACGGCATTCTATGACTGCCGTGCGGCACTTAGTAAGTGCCGCGGCAGTCTGCCGTGTGCTGTTTTTAGTTGAGGTTCCCCTTTTTAGGTCTTCCCCCTTTTTGAAATAAATTATTTTTGAAGATCCTTTCCAAAAGTCATGTCTTGTACCTGAATTCTCCTAAATACCTGGTATTTTTCCTCTTTCTGTGAAATTTTATCGCGTTTTGGAGATTTTCTGAAGAGCTTGGAATACTTCAATCTTTCGGACCTTGTCATCATCGGATACGGAGGTGACACTCTCCTAAATTCGACGGTCGGTCAAAATTGGGGTGTCTACAGTTTGCCCCTCTTTGACAGAGCTTGTGGAGCAACGCGTCCCATAAGTGAATGTCAAAGCCTGTGCGAAGACAGGCCTTTGACAGGACTGTCGAATCTAGGTAAAGCAAAAAAATGCGTTGCAAAAACGGTTTCGCACACGATTCATGTTGGTCGTGCTCAACGGTGAGCTGCCTATGTATCCTGTCAGGAATCAGACCAAAGCGTAGTTCAGGCATGGGTCGAACATTCACAAACGCAAGTAGTCACACGGATGAATGCACCTATCCTGTCGTGATGCAAGTGCCATGCAATGGTGTTTTCTGGATTGACCTGGTCGTGTAAGTGTAATGCTTATCATGTTTTCCACACGTACGATGCACATTTCGCGACGTGTTAGTCAAGGAAGATTATCCATGCAAAAATCTGTTACAGAAGTCATGAAAGCACTTTTGATTTGATCACGAGGGTTAATCGCAAATCCGCTGCAAAAACCGAGAATATAAATCCGTTATACTCTCAAAACGAGGGTTAAATCGCAAATCCGTCGCGAAAACCGAGAATATAAATTTATTACACTCTCAAAACGAGGGTTAATCACAAATCCGTCGCGAAAACCGAGAATATAAATCCGTTATACTCTCAAAACGAGGGTTAATCAAAGAAGGAAAGTACCCCGAAGGAGCCTCAGAAAAGGACAAGAAGGCGATTCGACGATTTGCTGCCCAATTTGTGATCTACGCGGATAAACTATGGAAGAAGTCCTACACCGGGTATAATTTGGAGTGTTTATACGGAAGGGAAGCTAAGAGAATGATGGAGGAAATACATGAGGGAGTATGCGGGCCCCACATGAACGGGCACATGCTGGCGAAAAAGATCATTCGACAAGGGTACTATTGGACGACCTTGGACAAAGACTGTTGTGAATATATCAGAAGGTGTCACAAGTGTCAGATTCATGCCAATTTGATGCACACCCCACCGTCGCAGCTCTATAGCATGACCACCCCTTGGCCATTTTCCGTATGGGGGATTGATATCATTGGTGAGATAGTTCCAAAGGCCTCCAATGGGCACCGATATATAATCGTGGCGATCGATTATTTTACAAAGTGGGTAGAAGCAGCCTCATATGCGACTTTAAAAGCCAAAGACGTGGTGAGTTTTATCGAGAAGAACATAATCTGCAGGTATGGGGTCCCGAATGAATTCATCTCCGATCACGGCAGTCATTTCCAGGGAGAGGTTATCCCACTTCTAGAAAAGTATAAGATCACTCGCCATCAATCATCCCCGTATAGGCCCCAGACGAAAGGAGCGGTAGAGGCAGCAAATAAAAATGTCAAAGCAATCTTGGGAAAGACAACAGATACGTATAAGGATTGGCATGAGAAACTGCCATTTGCTTTGTGGGGATACCGGACCTCTATAAGTACTTCTACAGGAGCTACGCCTTATTCACTAGTATACGGGATGGAGGCAGTCCTCCCGGTCGAGGTAGAAATACCCTCTCTCAGGGTTTTGGCGGAATGTGAGATCACCGAATCAGAATGGATACGGGGAAGGTATGAGGAATTGATGTTGCTCGATGAAAAGAGGCTGACCGCGATAAACCATACTCGGGGGTACCAGAAGAGGATAGCTCATGCTTTCAACAAAACGGTTCGCCCAAGGAAGCTTGCTGAGGGTGACCTGGTCCTCAAAGAACTCAAGGTGCCCGTTTATGACCCTAGAGGAAAATTCAAACCCAACTGGGTCGGGCCGTACATCATAAAGACCCTCCTTTCCGGAGGGGCGGCATATCTCATGGACCTAGACGGGGTTGAATTTAAACAGCCCATCAACCTTGATCGCCTCAAGAAATACTTTGCTTGAAACCGTTTCTTTCAAAGCCTCCTACCTAGATGAACTACGCTTGACCTGATTCCCACTAGGGGATACGTAGGCAACCAACTTGGTTCGGTCATTTCAAAAAACTGCTGCGCTAAACTAGGGGCAAACTGGCGTTTGCCCGGAGTCACTTCGAGGCCCTAAAACCAAGGGCAAACTTCATTTGCTAGCCGAAAAACCCAGAAATAAAACCATCCTTCAGGTCGCCTGGCTGTCAAAATAAGTACTATAAAGAAACAAATGAAGATTCATGGAATAGAATGAATAGAAAGCAAACAGCAGAGTAAAGAGCCAAGTAAAAACATTGAAAGGAGAATACTTCATAAAAGATTAATGGAAGGGGTGAACACTTTTGATTTTAGCATGACAACACTTCTTGAAAAGGAAAAATAAAAACCACATTCAAAAGCGTGAAAAGAGTAGGTAGGGTCTGTCAGAAAGTTTTGTAAAATGGAAAGCTTTTCCCTGTTTTCGTCTACTTTATTATGCATGTGTCTGTCAAGCTCGCCTCATAATCAAGGCCTGGATCTCTAGAAGATACTGGGCCGTAGGCGCAGTCGGAGCAAGAATCCTCGGCCACAGAGCAGCCATCCTACTCAACCAAGCCTCAATGAAAGCCTTCACAATAGAAGGGCGCAAAGTGGACCCCCTGGTGAAATCAGCAGCCACAGACTTAGTAGTATCCTGCAGAAGCCCGAACTGAAGGACCACCCGATTGGGAATGTAGAAAGTAGTGGCACTCAAGCCTGGTAACCAAATGCCAGGTTGCCCAGGAAGACGTACAGCAACAGAACGATGAGTCCACTGAGGGCAGATCCAGCAGATGTCATTAGAAGAGAGACCCTAGAGCCAACCGAGCTATGCATCGGCGGAATGGAATAAGCAATGGACCTCCGTGCGATCGTAAGAAAGTGGCCTACGAAGATGCGAGGGGTGAATAAAGAGGTCGAGGCGCTCCATGAGCCAAACCTATAAGACGAAAGGCGCCCCGGCGGATAATATGGCCCCGGTAACATGGGCATGGCTCAATCCAATCAAAGTTTCGCCAAGGATCAGCATAACAGCACTTTTCATCTCCCTCAAACCACGGGCAATGGGTATGAGAATGTCAGAAGACGACTGAAATAAGAAGTAAGAGAGCATGGCAATCGACAAGGCACTACGTCGGATGATTTGGTATTCACCATCATAAGGGTCCCCTACGGGAGCATAAACAAAAGAAAGGCGTTCAAAGTCGATCTGCCCATCATGAACAAAAGAACCTGCCGCATTTCAAGATGTGTGGAGAAGAGTGGCTAAGTCCCGGACATACCCGGCCTGAATTAGAGGAACCATCAATTCAGCAGAGGGATCAGTGTGGAGAATGGCGCTAAATTCCTCAAACAAAGGACAAATCTCCTGAAAGCCGAAGCGGAAAACATTAAGAGCAGGATCCCAACACTGAATGGCAGCTCGAAGTAGGCCCTCATTCAGATTCATCTGTTGAAAAGAAAAGAGATCGTTTAATCGGAAACACTCGAAGTTGAGCTTGTCAATACCCGAGAGAGTATCCATCCATGGAAAGAGGATTTGGGAACTAACGGGGGCCATTTGAAGAGAAATGAAGGAGGAAGAGGATTGTTTCGCGGAATGTTGAAGGAAGAAGGGGTATAAATAGGAAAATGAGGCTGACCACTCAATCGCGGCACTCGATAAAGTGCAGCGGCACTCCACGAAGTGCCACGCGGCAGTCCGTGAATGCCGTTGCGGCACTTACTGACTGCCGTTGCGGCAGTCACTGAGTGCCGCGGAGGCCTAACCGAGTGTCGTTCCAAGTTTTTCATTGGCCAGGGTCTGTTTGTAACACGATCAGCCCACCTGCAAACAGAAAGCTAGATAGAAAGGCAATAAAACGTGCGCATCATGCAGCACGTGCAAACACATTCATTCATTCATTTCATTCATTTGTACATATCAAATAGATAAAAGAAATAGAAGCATTCAAAGATAAAAATAAAGTCGGGACCAAGCCATGGTCCCACATACGGCAAGAGTTGGACCAAGCTATGGTCACACATACGGTGAGTAAGCAAAGAAAACGTAAATATGTAAAGCATCTATCCTACCAACTATAAGGAAGTAGCCATCAAAATAAAGCATATGTGTGTATACACAGTCATCCACCAAAATGTAAATCCTCCCACAACTCTCAAAAATAAAAAATAATAATAAAATAATAACAAAAGCGGAGTCAACCCCGACCCCGACCCCGGCCCGGGCCGCAAGTCTGGCAAGTCGTGCGTCTGAGAGGCTCCTCCTCTGACTCGGTCATGTCCGCCACTACCGCCGCCTCGGCCTCTGCCACCGCTAGTACCCTCACCGCCACCTCCGCCACGCCCAACACCGCTACCTCCAGGGGCGTCGCTGAAAGGGATGCCGAACTGCTGAAGCCGCTGCTGAAGCTGCCCCACCTGCTGAGACAGGACTCTATTCTCCTCCATCTGGAAAAGAGGGGATGAGTCCGGAAAAGTGTTGAAAAGACATTTGGAATACTAAGAATATAGAAAGGGTAGAAGATCATACCTGGGCCCTCAGCTGAACCGCAGCAGTCGCCCGAGCTCCCTCAGCCTGAAAACAAGAACCAGGAATAAAGATCAATAAAAAGAGGTACAATCCCAGTCAAAAGTAGGAGTGGGGATGAATTTCTTACCATCCACTCTCGCCCGAGAACCCACTGTCGCACGCTGTGGGCATACGCCAGGCCCTCCTCCGCGTAAGCACGCGGGACGACGTCATAGTGTAAAGGTATGGTGGGAGCACCATGTGAAAGTCGAGGAATCGTCGTCGAATGGGGTTCTCCGAATGAGACAGTCGACATGGTCCAGTCCCACTCAGGTAGGCCAGGGGGACAGACCACAGCAGGGACATGCTGCAAACAAAAGTAATAAAACATGGGTGAAGAATAAAAGGAAGAACTCACAAAATAATAAAGGAATCATTTACTCACCCGAGTCACTTCCTTCAGAGGGAAGTTCGGCATCAGCTTGGCGGCACAGAAAGCCGCATATCCTGACGGGTCATCCAAAAAGCCGTGGATACCAGAGCTAGCTCGAGCAGCCGAGAACTCGCCGCCCTGAAGCGTGTCTGTAGCCCTCATAGAGTCGGGATGAGGGAACGGCACATAGAACCCGGGGGCCGCTATCGACTGCCGGGTCACTCTCTCTCCCAGATACCACGCCAGACCCTCTGATCCACCATCAAGAAGTCGTCTCGTTGGGTCATACCCGCCCGACTCTCGAATCCCCACCCTAGCCTCAGGCAACACCCTAAGCCACGGCTGCCAATGCATGTGCCCCTCCCTCAGGTTCGTCAGGAAGTTCCTGAACGAAACGAAATCATGGGCCCCGGTCTTCCTCCCAACCCTGTCCTTCGCCCATTTCAGCCCCTGGGACATGATAAGGGCGTTGGCATCACGTGTCTGAGGAGACATCATACGAAGATACTCGTGGGACCAAATCTGTGATACAAAAAAAAGAAGAAAGAAGGTTAGTCTCACATTTTTCCTAAAAAAAAAAAAAGGGAGAAAATATATGAGCAATGGAACATAGGAAAAGGTATACCTCCCACGCTCTCCAATACCCGCCGGTAGCAGCCGACCTGTCTCGGGAGATGTCACTCATATGCCTATATAGGATAGCCAACCCTGTACCAGCCCAGTCGAACTCAACGACCCGGTCCAGATGCTCCAGCGACGCCACCAAGGAAGCGGAAATCCGATCACCCTTGGTGCTCAACAAGGAGCACCCCAGCATGTACATCAAGAAGCCTCTGGCCCTCTGCTCGTCCGTGAAATCGGGTTTGCCTCGGAACATATCCATAAACCATCGGGCCGTGACTAAAGCCTCCTCCGGGACCACCCCTAGCAGCGGCTCCATCTGATCCCACTCCTGGTCTGCCAAATATCTCAGGGGCTCTCCGCCGAAGGCGATCCCTGTGATCATCGAGAAGTCCAGCGGGGTCATCGTCATCTCCCCGAAATCAAAGTGGAAAGTACTCGTGGTATCCCACCACCGCTCAGCCAATGCATGCATCTGCTATAAGTCGTTGGAGCTCTTCGTCAAGAGTTTGACGAAGTCTCCAAACCCCGCTGCATCCACCAGAGCCCTCACGGTCTCACTCAGCTCCGTATACCACTCGTGGCCATGAGCAAGACTGCCGTGTCCCTTCAGCACCTTCGGCTGCAGCTGCAAGAAAGAATTAAAGGTTTGTTGTTAGGGAGTGGATAAAGAAGAGAGCAACAACAGTAAATAAATAATAAATAAAGGAATGGAAAACCCAAAAGTGTTCATAAGGGATTTCACAAGCAAGGCACTTGTTTGCATTCAAGAGGAAATGAATAAAAGAAAACATTCAATATTCTAGCAAGGTTTCGAAAAGAAAAGAAAAGAGAAAGAGTAGTTCACATTCTCTGAAATACATGCACATATAAGTTTCGAAAGAGATTTTGGGCCCGAAAAGAGGTATAAGTTTCAAAGAGAAATGCGTAATTGCAAGCATTCGAGAATCAATTTTTGAATAATTAAATGGCACTTGGAATGCTCAAGGAAAACTCGCCAGTGTAGTAAAATACAGGAGAAGGTTCGGAATTTCATATTCATGATTATTAGATTCTTTATTCGCAAACAATGTTTGAAATTTCAATAAAAAACGGCTTTCAAATGTCTTTGAGAAAAGTCAAAGGAGAAAATAAAGGATGAGTGTTCAGAATATTCAAGCATAACATTCAGTTTCTGAGATTCATGAGAATTGAAAAGAAAATAAAAATGGAATTCCTTTACAAAAGGCATGGAATAAAGTATTCAAGACGCTCGGGGGCGCCACGAGCACAACATTCGGAACAGGGTATCTAGAGAGTTGTGGCAATCCTACGTTACATTCACGAAAAGAGGGGAATGCGGGAAAGAAATACAGAAAATAAATAAAAGGGGAGCATTTACCTCACGCTTGAACGTGCGGGCTGACAAGTACTCATCAGGATCCCTCAGTAAGAGAGTGGCGTCCGGGTGATGAGTGGCAGTGTATCTGGCTTTCTTCTTGCGTCCAGAACCACTCGTCATAATCTGTCAAAGAGAAAGAGAGATCCGCGCGTTAGATTCATGAAAACTCGGAAAAATAATGAAATAAACAAATTTAATCGAGCTTTGATCTAGCAGAACTAACCTGTGAATGTCGTAGATCAATATAGGAGAGAGGAAATAAAAAGAGAAATTTTTCTCCAGATAGATTTCGAGATGAAGAGAGCGAGAGAATGAGAAAAATGTTTTGAACCCCGGCGGTTTAAGCCACTGCCGCTCAAACGCGGCACTCATTTTTTCGTGCGCGGAAATCGGTCAACTGCCGCGCGGTACTCGCCGAGTGCCGCAACAGTACTCCGTGAGTACCGCGCGGCAGTCACGGACTACCGCTAGAAACCGCGTGTGCCACGATTAAGGCGGTTCAAAGATATTTACTTTCCCCCCAAAAATTCAAATCAAGTCCTGAAAATTGAATTTGAGCCCCCCAAAATGTGCCCTTATTGCACTTTTGACCCCGGTTTTGTTTTTAGGTTTGAATTGACTACAAATTTCAAAATGTAGGTATAAATTTGAGCCTGTGGGCTCCCAATTCCCAGAAATTGAAATAAAATTTGAGCCTGTAGGCCCCAAAAGATGAAATCCTAGCCCGCGGGCCCCGGTTTTTGAAAATGTATAGTAGATTTTGAGCCCGTGGGCTCCCGAACCTTGAAAATTTGAAATCTGGAGAATATAACAGATTTATATCCCCTATCCGCGTGACAGATTTACGTCGATCTTTCGCTTTGAGAATATAAAGGATTTATATTCTCGATTTTCGGAATGGATTTGCGATTAACCCTTATTTTGAGAGTATAACGGATTTACATTCTCGGTTTTCGCGACGGATTTGCGATTAACCCTCATTTTGAGAGTATAACGGATTTACATTCTCGGTTTTCGCGATGGATTTGCGATTAACCCTCGTTTTGAGAGTGTAACGGATTTATATTCTCGGTTTTCGCGACGGATTTGTGATTAACCCTCGTTTTGAGAGTATAACGGATTTATATTCTCGGTTTTCGTGACGGATTTGCGAGTAACCCTCATTTTGAGAGTATAACGGATTTACATTCTCGGTTTTCGCGACGGATTTGCGATTAACCCTCGTTTTGAGAGTGTAACGGATTTATATTCTCAGTTTTCGTGACGGATTTGCGATTAACCCTCGTTTTGAGAGTATAACGGATTTATATTCTCGATTTTCTCGACGGATTTGCGATTAACCCTCGTTTTGAGAGTATAACGGATTTATATTCTCGGTTTTTGCGACGGATTTGTGATTAACCCTCGTTTTGAGAGTGTAACGGATTTATATTCTCGGTTTTCGCGACGGATTTGCGGTCATTGCGACGGATTTGCGATTAACCCTCGTTTTGAGAGTGTAACGGATTAATATTCTCAGTTTTCGTGACGGATTTGCAATTAACCCTCGTTTTGAGAGTATAACGGATTTATATTCTCGATTTTCGCGACGGATTTGCGATTAACCCTCGTTTTGAGAGTGTAACGGATTTATAATCTCGATTTCGCGATGAATTTGCGATTAACCCTCGTTTTGAGAGTATAATGGATTTATATTCTCGATTTTCGTGACGGATTTGCGATTAACACTCGTTTTGAGAGTATAACGGATTTACATTCTCGGTTTTTGTGACGGATTTGCGATTAACCCTCGTTTTGAGAGTATAACGGATTTATATTCTCAGTTTTCGCGACGGATTTGCGATTAACCCTCGTTTTGAGAGTGTAACGGATTTATATTCTCAGTTTTCGCGATGGATTTGCGATTAACCCTCGTTTTGAGAGTATAACGGATTTATATTCTCGATTTTCGTGACGGATTTGCGATTAACCCTAGTTTTGAGAGTATAACGGATTTATATTCTCAGTTTTCGCGACGGATTTGTGATTAACCCTCGTTTTGAGAGTATAATGGATTTATATTCCCGGTTTTCGCGACAGATTTGCGATTAACCCTCGTTTTGAGAGTGTAACGGATTTATATTCTCGGTTTTCGCGACGGATTTGCGATTAACCCTCGTTTTGAGAGTATAACGGATTAATATTCTCGGTTTTCACGACGGATTTACGATTAACCCTCGTTTTGAGAGTGTAACGGATTTATATTCTCGGTTTTCGCGACGGATTTGCGATTAACCCTCGTTTTGAGAGTATAACGAATTTATATTCTCGGTTTTCGTGACTGATTTGCGAGTAACCCTCATTTTGAGAGTATAACGGATTTACATTCTCGGTTTTCACGACGGATTTGCGATTAACCCTCGTTTTGAGAGTGTAACGGATTTATATTCTCGGTTTTCGCGACGGATTTGCGATTAACCCTCGTTTTGAGAGTATAACGGATTTATATTCTCGATTTTCTCGACGGATTTGCGATTAACCCTCGTTTTGAGAGTATAACGGATTTACATTCTCGGTTTTCGCGACGGATTTGTGATTAACCCTCGTTTTAAGAGTGTAACGAATTTATATTCTCGATTTAAGCGACGGATTTGCGATTAACCCTCGTTTTGAGAGTGTAAAGGATTTATATTCTCGGTTTTTGTGACAGATTTGCGATTAACCCTCGTTTTGAGAGTATAACGGATTTATATTCTCGATTTTCGCGACGGATTTGCGATTAACCCTCGTTTTGAGAGTGTAACGGATTTATAATCTCGGTTTTCGCGATGGATTTGCGATTAAACCTCATTTTGAGAGTAGAACGGATTTATATTCTCGGTTTTTGTGACGGATTTGCGATTAACCCTCGTTTTGAGAGTATAACGGATTTACATTCTCGGTTTTTGTGACGGATTTGCGATTAACCCTCGTTTTGAGAGTATAACGGATTTATATTCTCGGTTTTCGCGATGGATTTGCGATTAACCCTCGTTTTGAGAGTGTAACGGATTTATATTCTCAGTTTTCGCGACGGATTTGCGATTAACCCTCGTTTTGAGAGTATAACGGATTTATATTCTCGATTTTCGCGACGGATTTGCGATTAACCCTCGTTTTGAGAGTATAACGGATTTATATTCTCGGTTTTCGCGACGGATTTGCGATTAACCCTCGTTTTGAGAGTATAATGGATTTATATTCTCGGTTTTCGCGACAGATTTGGGATTAACCCTCGTTTTGAGAGTGTAACAGATTTATATTTTCGGTTTTCGCGACGAATTTGCGATTAACCCTCGTTTTGAGAGTATAACGGATTAATATTCTCGGTTTTCACGACGGATTTGCGATTAACCCTCATTTTGAGAGTGTAACGGATTTATATTCTCGGTTTTCGCGACGGATTTGCGATTTAACCCTCGTTTTGAGAGTATAACGGATTTATATTCTCGATTTTCGCAGCGGATTTGCGATTAACCCTCGTGATCAAATCAAAAGTGCTTTGATGACTTCTGTAATAGATTTTTGCATGGATAATCTTCCTTGACTAACACGTCGCGAAATGTGCATCGTACGTGTGGAAAACATGATAAGCATTATACTTACACGACCAGGTCAATCCAGAAAACACCATTGCATGGCACTTGCATCACGACAGGATAGGTGCATTCATCCGTGTGACTACTTGCGTTTGTGAATGTTCGACCCATGCCTGAACTACGCTTTGGTCTGATTCCTGATAGGATACGTAGGCAGCTCACAGTTGAGCATGACCAACATGAACCGTGTGCGAAACCGGTTTTGCAACGCATTTTTTTGCTTTACCTAGATTCGACAGTCCGGTCAAAGGTCTGTCTTCACACAGGCTTTGACATTCACTTATGGAACGCGTTGCTCCACAAGCTCTGTCAAAGAGGGGCAAACTGTAGACACCCCAATTTTGACCGACCGTCGAATTTAGGAGAGTGTCACCTCCGTATCCGATGATGACAAGGACCGAAAGATTGAAGTATTCCAAGCTCTTCAGAAAATCTCCAAAATGCGATAAAATTTCACAGAAAGAGGAAAAATACCAGGTATTTAGGAGAATTCAGGTATAAGACATGACTTTTGGAAAGGATCTTCAAAAATAATTTATTTCAAAAAGGGGGAAGACCTAAAAAGGGGAACCTCAACTAAAAACGGCACACGGCAGACTGCCGCGGCACTTACTGAGTGCCGCACGGCAGTCATAGAATGTCGTTCCGGCTTTCACCGAGTGCCGCCTTAAATTTCTGACTGCCGTTCACTTTTAAAGTCTGCATTTTGCAGTGCAATACGTATCCATATGCAGATAAGAACAAAAAACTGATAAAGTAAGACTGACAAAAACGCGGCAATTCATCAATTGCCGCAGCATTTGATGAAAGTCGAGCGGCAGTCATGAAGTGCCGCGACGGCAGTCATGAACTGCCGCAGCGGCAGTCACGGACTGCCGCGACAGTTTCTGGACTGCCGCGCTGGGCAGCAGTCTGTCTAATTTCAGAAAGTACATATTGTACCACCAAATGAGAGAATTACACCTGTTTTTTGCTCCGAAATTCACCAAAAATACCTGGTAATTTTGCCTATAAAAAGAGAAGGGATCTTCCTTAAAAGAGGAGGACCAAGAGAGAAAAATATTGGGGGAGGAAGACATACAAAATACACTACCATTACACCAACATTTTAGAAAAGAGAGAGTTGAGAGAATCAAAAGGGCTTGGAAGATCTTCATAGAAAAGAAAACTTTGAGGATAATTTGGAGGTGATCCTCTAACCATAGATTATTAGCTTACTCTTTCTCCTCTTAAAATCTCTAATCCTAAAACCTTTCATTATTTTCTTTGTTTGCCAAATAAACTTAGGAGTTCTTTTTGTTTCCAATACTTCCTTCTATTTTCTTGTCTATTTTCTTCTCTTGAAGGTCTTGGAGATCTTCAATATCTCTCTTGATCTCTTGAGCATGATCCCTTGAATCTCATGTAAGCTTATGCTCTACATGAAAGTCAAAACTCGATCATCACTTTATTTCACATAGATGGATCCAAGTCCATGCTTATGACTTGGATCCTCTAAACTTGATGTCTCATGGAATCCTTTCCATATTCCTTTGAAGACTCTCAAGTATTAGTTGTACCTTCATCTCCAATGACTACCAAATGGTAGGAGACTTGTGGTTTTGAGTCTAAGCCCCTTTCCATGGTTTAGAATCCTCATCTTGAGATTTCATGAAGTCCATCCATACTTCACTTGAAATCTATAAAAAAAATAAACGTTTTAGTCTCCAATGACCATCAAATGGTAGGAGAAGTGGTTTGGTTTAACCCAACTTCATGATTTAATAGTTGGAGTTACCAAATAAATGTGAACTTGACAAATAAAAACAGTGAGTTCACAAACTGTTTTTGATCAAAGATTTTTAGTTCGAAATCTAACCGTTGAAATCAAGTGAAACCAATGGGAAAGTGTCAATAACACATTGTTCTACCACTGTAATGTTTGCTTTAAGGTGGTTTCATGTTTAGAATGGTTTGATCATGAGTTTTATGAAGCAACAATAATCTGTCCAGAGTTTCAGAATAGTTTCAGAACAGCAACACTCTTTTGAAATAATTAAATCAGAGTTCTAACAAAGTTTTTGTGACCCAAAATAATTTTTTCTAAGTAGATTAATGTGTTAGGAAGTCACCCTAAAAAGAACAAAGCAATTCTGATTTATTTGCTATTTTTAATAAATCGTGCAAGAATTCTGGACAGGAGGTTGTAAGATGCTGAGTGATGTCTAGTGTTCTCTATATTCCCGGAGATCTAACCGTTGAAACCTTGATTTTCGTTTTGATTTGGAAACTAGACTCATAGAGGCATCTCGTGTCCAAAACTCATCAACATCAAACCATGAGAGACGTGCATTTTATTTTATTAAAGTTCTGGACTGCTCTCTACAACTTTCTCAGAATTGTTTTTATGACACATTTGACCAATTTTGTTAATAATGGGTCAAATGACTTTTCTATGACTTAGGGCTTAAACCATGTGTCAAAAATGATTAGTTGAGTTTGAATTCAAAGTTTAAGAGTATTTCATAGTTTATCCTTGTCCATGTACATATTCATCCATACGGTTTGACACTTATAATTAGGACTTATTTGCTTTGGATTTAAACACATTAGATAGATTTAAGCTAGAAATTTAAGATTTGTTATTTCTAACATCGTATTTTGCATATCATGTGGACTAACCCTTTGTTTTGTAGCGCTATTAAGGTATGATTTCTCGATCCCTCTCAAGTTTATTAAATTTCTTGGTTTTAATTGATTTTGACCTTACGCGCGACACCTTAGAGTTAAGATTTGCCTTATATGTATATATGGACTAGAGACTCTCTTCCTAGATTTTATTCAATCGCATGCATTGCACGTTTAATATTCACAGCTGGATCCCAGGTAAGCTCTCTTTTTCCCTACTGCATATCATGTTGCTTGCTATTTGAATTACTTGGCTTATGAATGATATTTTGTCAATTGAAATTTTACACCCCTTTGGACATGCTTTTGTAATGTATACATATATATATGTATTAGTTGAGGGCATGATTAGATTAATAAATTTGATTAAAAGGATGTTGAGTAGAGGCCTATCACAAGATAGGATGAGAGAGGGTGTTTTAGTCCGATGGGCTCCTTCCTTTCTCATTCCATAATCCCCGGACCTAGTTAATCTTTGGTTTCGCAAAAGATCAGTTTCCTTTTAAATGGTTTCTTAATTTTCCTTTTAAAAATTAAGTGGCGACTCATTTGTTTTTAAATTGAAATTTAGAAAATATTTTAAAGAAAGCTGTGGGTAAGTCAACCTGCGATATCCACAACGATTCTAAAGGAAAATGCATTTTTCCTGCCCAACCACAACCTAATATAAGGGGACAAACACAAGGTAATCCCTCAACTTATGGTAATAGTCAACATGAATAAGTAAAAGTTATAACTACACTAAGAAGTGGTAAGGCTGTTGGACAGGAAATTTCACCTTCTTTAGAAGAAATTGAGCATACAAATAAAGATGATAATATGCTAGAAATTGAGGAAGAAATAGATGAAGATAAAATTGATAATGAAGTTGAAATTGAAACCTTTGAAAAATAAGAAATTTCTCAAGAAAATGAAACATCTGATTTACCAGTGGAAAAAGAATTAGAGGAAACTCCTGAATACTCTCCTCAAATTCCTTATTCACAATGTTTAAGAAAACACCAAAATTCTAAGAATCAGGAATATTTAGAATTATTTAAACAAGTGCATATTAATATTCCTCTCTTAGATGCGATTAATCAAGTACCTGCTTATTCAAAATTTTTAAAAGATTTCTGTATTGTCAAACGTAAGTAAAATGTAGGAAAGGATGCGTATTCTGCTGACTTCATAGAAAAAATTAATTCCATCGTACAACATAATTTACCAACAAAATTTAAAGACCCAGGTACACCAACAATATCGTGTATTATTGGAAATCACAAAATTAATCACGCACTCCTTGATTTAGGAGCTAGTGTAAACTTGCTTCCTTATTCTGCTTATCAACAGCTTGGCTTGCTAAAGCCTACTCGCATGGTATTATAACTTGCTGATAGATCAACAAAATGTCCACGAGGAATTTTGGAAGATGTTCTCGTCAAAGTTGACAAATTTATTTTTCCACTAGATTTTGTCATCCTTGATACAAAACCAGTATTAGATGCTAATGTGCAAATACCAGTCATTTTTAGAAGGCCCTTCTTGGCTACCATTGATGCCACTATTCGAATCGGCAGTGGTATGATGACTGTAGTATTTGGAAATATGACTTTAAATATTAAAGTTTTTTCTAATCCACAACATCAAGAAGAAGATGAGAATATTGAAGAAGTTCATACTATTGAATCTCGATCACGAGAATATTTTAACTTGACTTGTTATAATGATCCAGTAGAATCTACTATCAATAACTCTATTAAAAAACTAGACAATAATAATCTGCAAGAACATATTGTGAGCCAAGTATGTTTTAATGAACATTCAACAAAAGAAATAATTCAAGAAGTAATGTGGACCACACATTTTGAACCTTTACCACCAAAGACTACATTAACACTTCCATCTAATTTACAAACTCCACAGTTGGAATTACAAGAACTCCCTAAAGAGCTTAAATATGCTTTCCTTGGTAGTAATAATACTTATCCCGTAATAATATCATCTCTTCTAGACTCCAGTCAAGAAAATAAACTTATTATTATGCTGCAAAAGCATAAAAGTGCCATTGGTTGGAGCATAGCAGATTTAAAAGGAATAAGCCCTTCAATATGCACTCACAATATATATTTGGAAGATAATTCTAAAACCTCAAGAGAAGTACAAAGAAGACTCAATCCTATTATGCAGGAAGTAGTCAAGAAGGAAGTTCTCAAGCTACTCGACATGGGCATTATATATTCAATATCCGATAGTAAATGGGTAAGTCTAACACAGGTTGTGCCAAAGAAAGCAGGAATTACAGTTGTTCCTGATATGTCCAAAATAATCTAGCCAAGAGAACAGTGCCACGTCACAAGGAGGTACCGATTCTTCCGGTGAGGGCGCCCACAACCAAGCATTCCCAAGGTGTTCCTCGGGACCGGGCAGTTCGCACCGGTTGGCCGGGCGTGACGGTCGCGGACGCCCGCGATCCCATCCAACTAGCAGTTTCCTAAATCAATTACAAGTCTGTGGAGGGAGATATGGTAGTTTCCTAAACCATTTAGGAAACTCTCCTAAGATTAAGCAAATCTATTGTGATTTTAGGTTCCCTAATCATATCATCTCTTTACCATGTAAGGGTGGACTCTTGCATCTATAAAAGAGCCCACCTACCCTATCAAAGGGATCCCGAAATCAATTCTTTAAGCATACAAGCACTCAACAGAGAACTCACCATCTACACGCATACACCCGGCCGGTATTACTGGTAGTGCCGCCCTTCTTTGTTGGCTCACCAGGCTCACCGGTGATCTGCTAGTGAGAAGCGCACAGACGCAACCGTGGACGTAGGTCACCACGTTAACGGGACCGAACCACATACAAACCCTTTCTTACCTTATTTTCTGTCCAAATCTTTCTTACCAGTTTTCGGCATCATCAGTTTGGCGCCATCTGTGGGAAAGACATAGTCTTCTCATCAACAAAAATCTTTGACTGATCAACATGCCGCCAAAGGGGGGTAAGAAAGTCGCTAATTCAACTGGTTAGGAGAACCTGCAGATTGAGCAGCGGGCTGCCTCCATGACCGCTGAACAGATCACGGCAGCGTTGGAGCAACTCTTGGAGGGCCAGCGCCGAACACAGGAACAGATAAAGGCACTTATGGCCCAACACGAGAAGCACCCCGCGTCGGAGATTCAGCCTGAGAAGATCGTCCCTGTCCAAAGACCTGCTCGGGTGCGTAGGAAAACCCGTTCTGCCCCGGTGTCCCCACCGGACCGGGAACGTCCCGTAGACGGAGAGCGCAGCCAGGCCACTAAGCGCTCGCAAAGACGACCTCGGTCCAATCCTTGCTGAGTGGATGACACCAGAACTATCATTGATCGGCGGCGCACAGCCAGAGGGGAAGAGTCCGGACGGAGAGCCCGGGAATCGATCGATGACCCTCCCGCCCTGAGCCGGGGGGATCTTAGGCACAGGCTTTCTCGGACCCATAGCCGGGTCCTATCCCCGAGGTTAACGCACTTTGAGGAGGAGGCCTCATCGTCTGACCCTGCCTACCGCTCCGACATAGATAGGAGAACCGGGTGGAGTGACGTCAAAGCCCAAGTCGAGGAACTGTTGCAGCAGATCGAGAGGCTAAACCGTAAGTCCGGTCATAACCTCACAAACACAGAGACAGAGTCTCCCTATACCACTCGGGTACAATTTCCTATTTCGCAAAAGTTCAAACCCCCTCACATCAGCTCATACGATGGCACAGGGAGTCCGGTGGACCACATTCGCACATACAAGGCGCAGATGGCGTTGGTCATGACGATAGACGAGCTACTGTGCCTGGCCTTCCCCAGTACCCTCAAGGGGCAGCCGCACAGTGGTTCCATGCTTTGAAGCTCCAGACGGTCGACAACTTCAAAGCCCTCGGCAAACTCTTCATCAGCCATTTTGTCGAGATGCTCGACCGGTCGCAATCAGACACCCAGCTGCTGACCGTCAAGCAGCGCAAAGGGGAGTCCTTGAGGGAGTATGTGGACCGTTTCAACCAGCAAAGGCTCCTGATCCGCAACCTCAATAAAACGGCCGCAATCATGGCCTTCTGTTTGGGAGTTCAACACACCAAGGTTGCCACGTCGTTCCGTCGTGACCGACGGGCGACCCTGGTGGAGCTCTCGGAAAGGGTCGAAAAATACATAGATACTGAGAAGTTCCTGAAAGCAAAACGTGCCGACCAGGCGGGAGATGAATCCCCGAAGGCCAAGCGCAAGCGCGGGGGATTCGAGAAGGGGTCGGGAAAGAAGCCGAAGCAAGATCAGAGAGATGTCATGGGTCAGCCCCCAACTGCTTTCACACCCCTTTCTCGACCTATACATGAAGTTATGGCCGCCGCAGAGGCACAGAGGCTGCTTCTGCAGCCAGCTAAACTCAGAGCCCCGCCCGGTAAGAGAAATCGGGACAAGTTTTGCCGCTACCACAGGGACCACGACCATGAAACGGAGGATTGCTTCAAATTGAAGATAGTAATAGAGAAGCTGATCAAACAGGGACACCTCACGGAGTTCGTCACAGCAGATAGACGACCTCGGTAGGACACCCGAGCTCCCGATCAGCCACCACCGCCACTTGGCCACATCCACGTGATCTCCGGAGAATCATCGGGCGGAGGTGATTCACAGTCGGCACAGAAGAGCATGCCTGGGCGACCCGAGCGGATGACTGGCAGGTCCAATCCACCGGTTCCTCCCTAACCGATGTTCTAACGTTCACGTCCGACGACTTATAGGGCATCCACTACCCCCATGATGACCCGCTAGTAGTGTCGCTTTCTATAGCCAACTATATGGTCCAGAGGGTGCTAGTGGACACTGGCAACTCGTCCGACATTATGTTTACAACGGCATTTGATCAACTCGGGATCTTCAGGGACCGGCTTCGGTCGATCGCCACTCCCTAGTTGGCTTTAACGGCTCTAACACACAACCGTTCGGTACAATCGAGCTCCCCGTTCTCATGGGGACCTATCCATAGTAGGTTTCCGTGCTGACCAATTTTGTGATAGTAGAAGCCCCGTCGGCCTACAAAGTCATCCTCGGCAGGCCGACCCTCAATAGGGCCAGAGCGGTCGTCTCCACCTATAGCTTAACAGTGAAGTTCCCAACTCTCCAGGCACTTGGATGCTTTCGAGGAGACCAGACTACCGCTCAGAGTTGTTATGTTAGCTCGTTGCACCGGGAGGCAATCACAGAAACGTTAAACGTCCAAGAAATAGACCCTCGGGACTAGAACGACATGATAGGACTGATGGAAGAACTGGAACAAGTAATGCTGGATCCTGAATACCCAGACCGCACGGTCAGCATAGGTGCCCTACTGGAGCCCGCCTTGAAGGAAAAACTGACTCAATTTCGGAGGCAAAATCAAGACATTTTGGCTTGGAGTCATGAGGATATGCCCGGGATTGACCCCCGAGTAATGTCTCATCATCTCAATGTCAGCCCGGATTGCCGCCCGGTTAAACAAAAAAGAAGGAGCATGGCCCCCGAGAGATAGAAGGCAGTGAGTGAGGAGGTCGAGAAGCTCCAAAAGACGAAGTCCATCTCAGAGGTCCACTATCCCAATTGGCTAGCTAACGTCGTTCTTGTTAAGAAAAGCAACGGGAAGTGGAGAATGTGTGTAGACTTCACCGACCACAACAAGGCCTGCCCCAAGGACTACTATCCGCTGCCCAGGATAGACCTCCTTGTGGACTCCACTGCGAGTTACTCCCTCCTTGCATTCATGGATTCTTACTCAGGGTACAATCAGATCAGCATGTACCCTGGGGATGAAGAGAATACTGCGTTCATCACTGACCAAGGCACATACTGCTACAAGGTTATGCCATTCGGCCTCAAGAATGCCGGGGCTACCTACCAGCGCCTGGTCAACTACATGTTCAAAGACCTCATTGGAAAGTCTATGGAGGTATATGTGCATGATATGCTGGTCAAGAGCCGGGACGAGCCCGACCACCTCGAGCACCTGGCCGGGGCCTTCAGCATTTTGAGAAAGTTTAGGATGAAGTTGAACCCGGCCAAATGCACCTTTGGCGTCTCGTCCGGGAAGTTTCTTGGCCATCTAGTCAGCAGACGGGGAATCGAGGCAAACCCAGAGAAGATTAAAGCTATCATCAACATACGGTCACCCAAATCAACGAAGGAAGTCTAGAGCCTAGCCGGACGAGTGGCCACACTAAACAGATTTGTCTCCCGAGCTACCGACCGGTGCCTGCCATTCTTCAAAATCCTCCGCAAAGCATTCCAATGGTCAAAAGAGTGTGAAGAGGCATTCCAGGAACTCAAGAAGTACCTAGCATCCCCCTCTCTCCTCTCAACACCCGTGCCGGGGGGAGAATTATTTTTATACTTGGTAGTGTCACCATCGGCGGTTAGCTCGGCACTTATTCGGGAGGAGCACGGGATACAGTTCCCAGTATACTTCACCAGCCGGGCGTTGCAGGGCGCAGAGAGCAGATACTCTCGCATCGAGAAATTGGCCTTCACCCTTATCACCTCAGCCCAAAGGCTCCACTCATACTTTCAGGCCCATGCCATTGTAGTCTTGACCGATCAACCTCTCCGCAGAATTCTCAATCATCCAGACACATCTGGGAGGCTCGTCAAGTGGGCCTTGGAGTTGGAGGAGTTCAAAGTGATCTACCGACCCCGGACAGCCATCAAGGGGCACGCCGTAGCAGACTTTCTGGTCGAGTTTACATATCCTAAGGACCCGGTCGAAGAGTCTGAGCCTCCGGCCTTACCACCCGGATTACACTCTGACATCCCAACCTGGGTACTGCATGTGGATGGCTCCTCCAATCAGCAAGGTAGTGGGGCAGGAATCATCCTGACTACCCCCGATGGTATCCAGCTCGAATATGCACTAAGGTTTGGGTTCCGTGATTCCAACAGTGAAGCCGAATACGAAGCCCTCTTGGTTGGGTTACAGTTAGCCATCTCAATGAGTGCGTAACAGGTCCAATGCTACAGCGACTCCCAGCTCATGGTCAACCAGGTAAACCAAGAATACGAAGCGCGGGAAGATAACATGGTAGCCTCCTTGGCCCTTGTCCGGGCGGTTTCCAAGAAGCTCTGAGGATTATCCATCACTCAGATACCTAGAGAAGAAAATACCAGAGCCGACCGGTTGGCTCGCCTCGCCTCGTCTTCTGAGTCAGACTTGCCCGGGATAAGGATACAGTTCCTACCCGAGCCAAGTGTGATCAACTCAGAGGGCATGGAGGTCGACCCGGTCACTCTGGACCTAGTTGGATGGACCCGCTCGTGACATTCTTAACAACAGGAAGGCTACCAAATGATAAAGATGAGGCACGCCGGGTCAAGTACTGGGCAGCGCGATATAACCTTCTCGACGGCATCCTCTACAAGAGGGGATTCACTATCCCGTACCTCCGTTGCGTTCACCCTGTGCAAGTGCAAGCAATATTGTTTGAAATCCATGAAAGTATGTGCGGGAACCGTGTCGGAGGTCGGGCACTCTCCAGAAAGGCCCTATTACAAGGTTACTATTGGCCAACCATGGCCTGAGATTCGCAAGAGTATGTTCGAAGGTGTGACAAGTGCTAAAAGTACTCTCCCATGCTCAACCGACCGGAAGAACTCTAGACACCAATCCACAGTCCCTGGCCATTTATCCAGTGGGGAATTGACATTATTGGTCCCTTATCGACAGGAAAAGGACAAGTCAAATTTGCTGTGATAGCTATTGACTACTTCACCAAATGGGCAGAGGCCGAACCCTTGGCAATGATAACTGAACAAAAATTGGAGAGCTTTGTGGAAAGAAATATCCTCAGTAGGTTCGGTATTCCCCGGGTCCTGATCAGCGATAATGGCAGACAATTTGACATGCCCATCTTCAGACAATTCTACTCGGGTTACGGGATACTAAATCATTACTCTTCCCCCGAGCACCCACAAGACAATGGTTAATCCAAGGTAACCAACCTGACAATCCAGCAGTCAATCAAGACAAGGCTTGAAGGCGCCAAAAGGCTGTGGGCTGAAGAGCTACCAACCCTCTTGTGGGCCTACCGCACTACACCCCAAGCGGCTATAGGCGAAACCCCATTCTCCTTAACCTACGATTTCGAGGCGGTGGTCCCCACAGAGCTTGGGTTACCAACATACCGGGTGGCCAACTTCAGTGACCCGGACATCGGAGAAGCCCTCAGGACAAAACTGGACCTAGTGGAAGAGAAAAGAGACCAGGCCTATCTGAAGGTGGCAGCCTACAAGCAAAGGGTCTCGTGGTATTATAATAGCAAGGTGAAGCACCGCAGTTTTCAAGTCGAAGACCTCGTCCTCAAGGCAGTGAACCAGTCTACCTGAATCCCAAGCCACGAGAAGTTGGGAGCAAACTGGGAAGGCCCATATAAAGTAACCCGGGTCTACCGACCGGGAACATACTGGCTGCAGAGCATGGACTAGCACAATCTCTCTCATCCTTGGAATGTGCAACACCTTCGCAAGTACTATCAGTAACATCTGACCACGGGAATTTAGTACTATAGGAAAATTTCTTTCTTATAGCTTTGATTGGGCAACCGTTATAGATTATTATTTTTCAAATAAAATTGAATAGTTTGCTTTGAAAATTTATTCTTGTCAGTACCCCGTGCAATGTAAGAAAAAAAGACCTCGGGCCTAACCCTGAGGCAACAAAGACCTTGGGCCTAACCCCAAGGAAAAAAAGACCTCGGGCTCCGAACCCAAGCACAAAAGGACCCTGCAACCACCCATATTCCAAGTTGGTTTCCTATGGCCGCTCCCTAACACGCCCTTGCCTTTATAGAAAGCTCGAGGGCAAAGGGATTCTAGACCTAAACAGGAAATTATTTAAAGTTTCGCTTAGGTCCAGCCGACGACGGGGCCAAACCCCTAGGTGGCCGATGATGGCGAGCTTCAAATGCCCCTGCAACCACCCATGTGCCAGGTCGGTTTCCTACGGCCACTTATTCTCGTACTCCCACCTTAGCAAAATGCTTGGGGGGCAGGGGAATATTAGGCCAAGACAGGGAATCACACCGGTCACTACAAGAGCTTGGGAAATCTTCCTAAGTACTTATAGTGATCAGAGATATATCCCGGATTGTAAAACAGGATACACCTATGATATGCCGGGACAACTCGGACGGTAATACATGGTATTCCTATAATACATCCGGGCAACTACCTTTTAGACAGGTCAGTAAGACTAGGTGTTCTGTTGGTTACGGTCCTAAAACATTTGCTAAGTCAGGTGCTAGGTCGGCCAAAAACCGAATGGATACTAACAATTACAAAGGCGTAGTGCAGAAAAAGAAAAAAATAGTTAATGAAAGGGAAGTATGACCCCAGGGGCCTTTTCATCAATTAACAAGAAACTGTACAGAGCCTGGGGGCAGTTGTAGTAGCCTCCCCAAAAAAAGAATCTAGAAAACTACAACAAACAAAAAGGAAAAACTAGTCTACAACCACCACTTCCTCCTCCCCTGCGGCCTGCTCATCAACAGAGGGGCCCCCGGCCAGTGCAGCTTCAGCGGTAACCTCACCTTTGGGTGCGACCTCGGCTTCCGTGGCGAGTTCAAAGTCGGCCTGGCTTTCCTTCTAATAACCAGACTCGGCCTAGGAATACCCGGACAGATCCCAGTCAGGATGGTCAGCCGCTTTGTAAGGTCAGCATAGCTCGAGAGGAACCCTGCTTCAAATTCCTTAGCTTTTTTAGCTTCAGTCTCTCGAGCAACAGTAAGCTCCGAGAGCATGGCCGTCACAGCTTCGAGCTCCTTCTCGGCTAAGGTCTTTGTGGACTCCGAGGCTGCAACCTTGGCCTCAGTAACCTTCTCGGTGGTGACCCTCCCGGCCTCCGCGGCCGCAGCTTTAGACTCCATAACCTTCCGGGCAGACCGCTCGATTGACAACGAGTCGCGGACCTCCCCCAGCTGCAAGGCCGTTGCTCGGGACCTCTCTTTCTCCACAGAAAGGTCAGCCTCAGTCACGGCCAACCTCTCGGTAATGCCAGGAAGGGTGGTCTTGGCCCCAGCCGCGATACAGCCAACCTGCAAGAACGAGGAAACGTCTGTACACGCGAAGACATAAAGGGTTAAGGTTTACGTGCAGATAAAGTCACCAAATGGCTGATGCTGTATAGCCAGCTGATGAGGGCTTCCGGGCTCATTAGGCTGCACCTATCAACCTGACTCTGTAATAGCCCAGGCTGTATCCTTCCTCGAACGTCATCTGCCGTCTCAGTCTCTGGCAATGAAGAAGGGCCCGCACGAGCCTCCTTCATGGTCGGGAAGGAGACCCCGGATAGTCTAGCCAGCGGAGGGATAGGGGAAGGCGCAGTAGTGGTCACACCGGCAGGAGGTTGTGGCGATCGCAGGTTTTCAAATTTTACCCACTTTTAAAACATTTTTCAAATTTCAAAGAGTCGCCACTTAATTTTTAAAAGGAAAATTAAGAAACCATTTAAAAGGAAACTGATCTTTTGCGAAACCAAAGATAAACTGGGTCCGGGGATTATGGAATGAAAGGGGAAGGAGCCCGGCGGACTAAAACACCTCCTTTCATCCTATCTCACGATAGGCCTCTACTCGACATTCTTTTTAATCAAGTTATTAATCTAAGCATGCCCTCAATTAATACATATATAGGTATACATAACACAAGCATGTTGAAAGGGTGCAAAATTGCTAACGGTAAAATATCATTCATAAGTCACATAATTCAATTAGCAAACATCATGATATGCAATAGAGAACTAGAAAACATACCCGGGATCCGGCCGCGAATATCAAACGTGCAATGCATGCAAAAATAAACCTAAGAAAGGTCTCTAACACATATATACACATAAGGCAAAACCTAGGCTAAGGTGTCGCACATGGAGTCGAAAATCAATTCAAAATCAAAGAAATGAATTAAACTAAAGAAGAGTTGAGGAATTGTATCTCAAATGCGCTACAAAACAACGGTTAGTACACATGCCTTAGACAAGATATAATATCATAAATGAGTAAATCCTAAGTCATGTTCAATTAGATACATCTTAGACAAGAGATAAGTCCTACTTATGGAATTTAACATGTATGAATGAATGCATGAATATGAACAAGGAAGGGACATGAATTTATTCACTAATTTGGATCACTAAGCCTCTGGATTTAATCTAAATTATCATTATTCAAAACATGGTTTGGGTCTCAAGACATTAGGAGACCATTTGAGTTAAAATAAATAAGATTAGACAAAAACAGTAGCAGTTTTTATGAATTACAGAGAGCTGACCAAACATTCAAAAATAGGAATAAAATACGTTCAACGGTTGGATCTTAATGCTTTTTGGATATGTTATTCCTCTATGAGTCTAGTTTCTAACCCAAAAAGAAAATCAAGGTTTCAACGGTTAGATCTCCGGGAATATGGAAAATACTAGACCTCACTCAGGATTTTGCAACTCTCTGTCCAGAGATCTTGTATGATTTTCTCAAAATAGTAAAAAAATGAGAAACACTTAGATCTTTTTAGGGTATCTTCCTAACACATTAAGGTACTTATAAAAAATTATTTGAGACCCCGAAAACTTTATTAAGGTTCTGATTTATTAATTTCAAAACGGACTTACTGTTCTGAAAGTATTCTAAAACTCTGGACAGATTGTAATTAGCTCACAAAAACCATGATCAAACCCTTCTAAGCACAAGATCTTTATAAAACAAAAAATCACAGTGGTAAAAAGATGTGTTATTGACATTTTCCCGTTGGTTTCACTTAATTTCAACGGTTAGATTTTGAACTAAAAATCTTTGATCAAAAACAGTTTGTAAACCCACTGTTTTCGTTTTGCTAGTTCAACTTTGTTGATTGGCCTCAACTATTAAAAACATGAAGTTGGGGCTCAAACCAAACTACTTCTTCTACCATTTTATGGTCATTGAAGACTAAGAGGCATATATGCTCATATATCTTAATAAAGTATAACATGGATTTCACAAGATCCAAAGAACAATGAACTTAAATCCATGGATAAAAGTTTGGATTCAAATCACTACTCCTATCACTTAATGGTCATTGGAGTTTTAAGACACCTCACACTTATGGATCTTGATGAAGTATTGAAATGAACTTCACAAAATCCTCAAATAAAGAACTCAAGCCTATGGACCCAAGCTTGAATTCAACTTATCACTCCTACCATTTGATGGTCATTGGAGTTAGAGACATGCTCATATGTAGGTTTTAGACGAAGTATGAAAGAAACTTCTCAAAACCTAAGGGAAAGATTAGTTTAAGCCATGGGAGTAGACTTGAACTAACACACTTTCTCCTACCATTTGATGGTCATTGGAGTCTAAATGAAGTTAAAAATCTACTAAAACCTCATTGGAATATAGTGAGGATTCCATAAGATTTCTTAATGAAGAGGTTCAAGTTATGGATTAAAACTTGAATCTCACTAATTATATGTAGATTAAGACTATGATTCATTCTAATCTCCATATAGATCAAAAGATCTTAGAAATTAAGGAATCAAACTCAAAAGAGGTTCAATGAGATATGGAAGACCTCATGCACCTTTTGAATGAAATAGAAGCAAGGAAAATCAAAGATTACTTAGAAAACTAAGAATACAAACTCTTCAAAGTTGAATTTGTCTTAAATCCAAAGCATTAATTAGATCCAAATTGATGAAATGTCATGAGATTCAATCACAAGTTCTTGGTGGTGTGTGATGAAATGGGATAAGAAGAGAGGTTTTGAAAATGTGAAAAAGTTCCTAGAACTATGAACTTGTGATTGAATGATCCTAATTCTATCAAGGATTAAGAGGTTATCTCTAGGACCTCAAGTATTTCTTCAACTTCTTGTGAAGATCTTCCAAGATTTCCCAAATTCTCTTCAAAGTTCTTCAAATTCTTCAAGTTCTTCAAGAAATTCTTCTTCTCTCTCTCTAAAAATCTAGTATATGTGTGTATTGATTCAAGTATATTCCAAGTCCATCAAAAATGAAGATGAAAGTTTGTTTATATAGACCATTATCTCAAGGATAAATGGGTAAATTCGGGTGGAGACCCATGTGCAAAGATTTCTTCTAGAACATGTGAGAAAAGCAGTCTGTTACAGCCAGCGGCAAATGACGGCATCCGGCGGCACTCGCTGAATGCCAGTCGGCACTCGCTGAGTGCCGGGCGGCACTCAGTGAATGCCAGGCGGCATTCGCTGAATGCCGGGAGGCACTCAGTGAGTGCCGCCGGCTGTATCGCGTGCCGGGGCTAACTGAATTTTGCCCTACTTTTTAATTTTCAAAAGATATGTTGGTGTAAACCAAAATTTTTATTCTATGTATATATATTTGCATTAAGATCCCCCATGTGCATGGTATATATCTAAATATACTACTCTCTTTTTGTATTTTCTCCTTTTCCAAGATTTTTTATTTATTTTGTCCTCCTATCTCTTTCAAAAAGAACTCTTCTTTATTTTTTATTTTATCCTCTTAAAAACTGGTTCCCAGACTGGGTTTCTCACACGTTCTTCATTGTTCGGGTTTCTCCCGAATACCCAAACTCTCTCTCTTCTTTCTCCTTTTTATATTTTCCATTTTTAATTTTGAAATTTGTCTTTGAAGAATCAATTGAAGATTTTGAATTTCCTGGAAAATCTTCGAATGTAACCGGCCATTGTCATCATCGGTCTTTTGAGAGGTAACCAATCCCTAGATTTGATGTTTGGTCAAAATTGGGGTGTCTACAGAGGTAGTGGTGGTGCAGCGATTGTTACTATGGGAGTGGAAGCGGTAGCAGCTTCTTCCCTGGCCCGGATAGAAATCCCCCGGGAGATCCTCTTCAGGGGCTGGCCCTCAGCGGGGGCTGGTTTCTTTCTCTTCTAGCCAGCCCGGGCTAGCAGAGTCGCCTCTTTCTCCCTCAATGCTGTCGCGTCCTTGGGGCTATCTCTGCAAAACCAGAAACCTGTCAAAATTCAGCAAAGTACTAATAAACTCGGCTGGTCAAGAAATGGTATTTATCGGGGATGACCGCGGGGAGAACAAGAGCCTTGAGGGCTGAGACTTGTAGGAAGTCTTTGGACTCCCAGATCGGGTCAGTACCTGATTGATGTCAGTTGGGTCCCCCACCAGAGATAGGATCCTCGCTTAGAGCTCGTCGGGGAGACTCGGTAAATCAACTGCTCCCACTGCAAAGCAAACGCACACATAGGTTAGTCAGGATAAAACAGAATGACTAATCAAAAAAGAAGAGAGAGGTCAGGCTTACTCCTCAGCTCCCTCGCCTAGGAGGTCCTCAATTGAATACCCGGTGCCCTCTCACATAGTCCCAGGGTGGACACTTGGAAGAATTTCTTCTTCCATCCTTTATTGTTGCTCGGGTAGTTGATAATTATCTTCCACCCCTGCCTGGCCCCGAGCGAGAAGAAACCGGACTCCTCGTGGACTTTGAAGGGCTGGTAAGTGCAGAAGAACTCTTGTAGCATGAGCTCATACCCGAGGACCTGGGGCCACAAGGAGATGTACCTCATCAGGTATCGCCAACCGTTCAGAGCAAGTTGCCCGGGAGAGATCCTGAGGTAGATGAGCGCATCCCGGGTAACTGGATGAAGAGGCAAGCAAAGGCCCACCATGAAAGCATCCTCGTACAAGGTGACGAAACCCGACTCATGGAGATGAGCTCCGCCGTCATGCACGATAAGAGAGAGGGGATTGGGAAGTTCGTACCTATCCCTGATCCGGCCCAAGTCAGGACCTCGCAGGACACTAACAATGGACTCACATGCAAAGACGGTCCCAGGGCTGTTCGGCACAGACCCCTCGTCGCTTGACCCCCTAGACGTCAAGGCCACGGGAGAATCCCGGTGCATTTCCTCGTGAAACGCCCGAGCGGGAATTATTCCCTCACTATGCTCGTCCAAGGGGGCTGAAGAGGGAAGGTCTAGGCTCGTGCTCATAGACCCTGATCGCACATGTTCATCTTTTGACTGGGACGACAAATTAAAGTCCGAATGACACATGATGACACCAGTGGAGGACCTAAAGGACTGACGACCCGAGAATGGGTCAAGAACTCCTAACCTGATGTATAGGGGAGGTAGATCTAACAACCTAATGGGTAGATCGAACAAGATTTGGGAAGAAAGGCAACACTCTCTGAAGACTCTCCCGAGAATCCCTGATCGTTCGACCTGCTCTAGTGTACCCCCAGACTCGAAGAAGTGACAAAAATGGAAAAAGAAGAAGTCCCAGGTTTGCTCTAGCCTGAGTGGGTTCACTCCCTCCAGCTTCGTTCAAGGAAAGAAGAAGACAATGAAGAACTAAGGGCGAAAAGGAATGACTTACAAGATTAGGCACAGAAAAGGACTCGGCAACCTTGCTCGGGAATCTTGGTTGCTCTCAAACCGCTCGATACTATCACTCAGTTAGCAGCAGTGACTGGAGGAGTGAGCCAAGTGTTCCTTATATAGGAATTGTGGACGACCAAGGTCAAGACAAATCCGACGGTCCAAGTGGCTTTCCGCCAAAACTGTCGCTTCGGGCACGTAAAGTGTCGCCTCAAAAGGCGGGCGCATTAAGTGCGTGACAAGACAGTTTAGTTAGCACGTGACCGATCTGGTTACGGCCACACTGTCATCGTTGAATCCCAACCAAGCCAGTGACCAGTTGGCACGTGGCAGTGGCAGTCCCCGGGCCTGTGGAGTTACCTCCCAGGTTATATCCCAACCAAATGAAACCGATCTCACCTAGGGCCCACCTTGTTATTAACCGATCGGGTCCTTCACATGCATTAGTAATTTACAGATCTGATTATGCCTCGGGCGCCAGCTCCAGAATGGCCCCGCATGAGCATGACATTGGATTACTTGGCTACTTGCCCAACGAGTCCTCAAGCAGTCGCCTGCCTCGGTTAGCTCTCAAGTGTTCAAGTCGGCTAACAACAGGTTGGGTATAACAGTCACAAACAATGCAAGTGATGCACAAAGGTGGCCTCAGGGGGCCTTTTTATTAATCAAGGTGTTTTGTACAGGGAGGGGGCAATTTTAATAGCTTCTCTAGCAAAAATATCTTCAGGTCTCCTTGCCCTTCAGAGCCTGGATCTCCTCCTCCATGGTAGCCACCTTGGCCACCAGCTCTTTGACGGTGAGCTCCAGCACATGTAAATCCACCTCCCGCATAACAGAGTCTGTCTACAGGAGGGCGCTTTGCTTTTCTACCGCCTGCAGATGACCTTCCAGATTGTCGAGGGAGAGGCCCGTCCAGGAGCTGGGCATATGAAGACCGGCGTGTGCTTCTGGCCGACTCCTTTTCGGTTGGGGCTGAGACTCTTCCTCAACCGCTTTCTCTTTACCCTTCCTGGTCGGGCCCGGTGGCGGACCTGAGTCCCCAGACGAGGATGAATCAGAACTAGTGGTCAGAGCTACTGGCCCTTCAGATGGGGCGACCCGTCTTATGGCGCGCGGGTCGGATGCCATGGACCGAGTATAACGGCGTGACCCGAAAGCAGCCACAACTGGATCTGCAAGGGGAGCTTCACCGCTAACCTCACCAGTAGGTCCCCTGATCAAATCGGAAAACCTGAGGCCGACCTCGACCGTCGGTTGATCGTCTCCATATCAGCCACAGAGAAAGTGATGTCTCAGAAATCGGTGAAGGACGTCTTGCATAGCTCGAGATCAAAAGCTACAGGAGGATACATAGAGGAGTCTACCATCCAGTTGTCGGAGACAACGACCCAAGGGTAGTGACGCCAGTTCCTGTTGGGGAAGTCTAGACCTCAAACGAGATGCTTTCCTTCTGCCCCGACGCATAGGTAAGGATCCCCGTGGTCTATTCTCAAGAGATAGCACCTGGCGACCTCCACAGAACAGAGTAGTATCCTGAGCCGCTCGTTCAGTACTGATATGCCCCAAAGCAGTCGGGCGAGATTCGGGCAGCACTTGGCCAGCGGGAAACGCAATCCTTGCAAGAGATCGTAGAAGGAGGCGGACAGAGGAAAACGCAGCCCCACTATTAGCAACAGCTAGCTACTAATAAGGATTGATGGTAGAGCCACCTCCTCTCCTTTGATATAAGGACGGATGCCGACATCATCAGGGATCTCGCAGTCCCTCTTGAATGTAGTAAGTCCATCGCTGGAGGTTAGATTGACTTGGGAGGCCATGGGGAAGAAGCTTGGATTATAAGAATGTAGAAGAGAAGAGCTCGGGGAAACTATGTTTTCAAAGACCGCTCGATATACTCAATCTCCAAATAGTGGGAATATATTGAATGAGCAGGTACGCCTTATATAGAAGTCATGAATGGCTCAGATTGAAACCGATCCGACGGTTCAGACGTTCTCTCACCAAGAGTCACTGATAGCTGTCATCTCGGGAACCTAAAGGGTCGCCTAAAATAGCGCGCGCATTAAATGCGTGATATGACAGTCCGGTTACCACGCGGCTATTTGGTTACATCCGAACTGGCTCTGTTGAACCCTGACCATGCCAATTCTGCCCTGACACGTGCCAATACTCACACCCGAGCTCCTACCTGTATCGATCAGTTAATCCCGGACGATTGAGTGACCTGGAGTGTGGGCCCCATCTCGTGCCGCATTCTCAGATGATATCCGGATGGTTTCCAAGGCAATACTAATTTTTGAATCCTCACCTGATGATGCATCCAGTCAGTTCAAAAAATGGGGGGCAGCTGATATGTCCAAAATAATCTAGCCAAGAGAATAGTGCCACATCACCAGGAGGTAGCGGTTCTTCCGGTGAGGGCACCCACAACCAAACATTCCTGCGGTATTCCTCAGGACCAGGCGGTTCACACCGATTGGCTGGGCACGACGGTCGCGGACGCCCGCGATCCCATCTAACTAGCAGTTTTCTAAATCAATTACAAGTCTGTGGAGGGAGATATGGTAGTTTCCTAAACCATTTAGGAAACTCTCCTAAGATCAAGCAAATCTATTGTGATTAGATTAGGTTCCCTAATCTTATCATCTCTTTACCATGTAAGGGTGGACTCTTGCATCTATAAAAGAGCCCACCTACCCTATCAAAGGGATCCCGAAATCAATTCTCTAAGCATACAAGCACTCAACAAAGAACTCACCATCTACACGCATACACCCGGCCAGTATTACTAGTATTGCCGCCCATCTTTGTTGGCTCACCAGGCCCGCCGGTGATCTACTAGTGAGAAGCGCACAGACGCAACCGTGGACGTAGGTTACCTCGTTAATGGGACCAAACCATATACAAACCCTTTCTTACCTTAATTTCTGTCCAAATCTTTCTTACCAGTTTTCGGCATCATTAGTTCCTAATTCAAAGGAAGAATTAATTCCCACTCGTGTCACTACTGGATGATGTGTATGCATAGACTACAGAAAACTCAATGCTGTAACCCGTAAGGATCACTTTCCTTTACCTTTTATGGATCAAATGTTAGAAAGAATAGCGGGCCATAAGTATTACTATTTTCTAGATGGTTATAGTGGTTACAATCAAATAGAGATTGCACCAGAAGATTAGAAAAAAAACTACTTTCACTTGTCCATTTGGAACTTTCGCCTATCGCCGAATGCCCTTTGGTCTTTGCAATGCACCTGCGACCTTTCAAAGGTGTATGCTAAGTATTTTCAGTGATATGGTAGAAAAGAATTTAGATGTTTTTATGGATGATTTTTCAATTTTTGGTAAATCCTATGATGATTGCCTTGGCAATCTTTAGATAGTTCTCCAGAGATGTGAAGAAAAAAGTTTAGTTTTAAATTGGGAAAAATGTCATTTTATAGTCACTAAAGGTATTGTCTTAGGACACATCATTTCTGAAAATGGGATACAGGTAGACAAAGTCAAAATAGATCTTATCGCTAATTTACCTATTCCCAAGACTGTAAAAGACATCCGTTCATTCTTAGGATATGCAGGTTTTTATCGCTGATTCATAAAAAAATTTAGTACTATTTCTAGACCTTTATGTCAATTATTGGCCAAAAATGCACCTTTTTAATGGACTAAAGAACGTCAAAACTCCTTTGAACAATTAAAAGAGCATCTCACTACTGCACCTATTATGCAATCTCCTAATTGTAGTGTACCATTTGAATTAATGTGTGATGCTAGCGACTTTGCCATTCGAGCTGTCCTAGGGTAGAGAAAGGATAAAAAAGCATTAGTTATATACTACGCCAGTAGAACTCCGGATAGTGCTCAAATGAACTACTCAACTACTAAAAAAGAATTGCTAGCCGTGGTATTTGCCCTTAATATATTTAGATAATACTTGATTGGTTCCCCTATTGTCTGTTTTACGGACCATAAAATACCTACTTTCAAAGAAAGACAATAAGCCTAGGCTTATTAGGTGGATACTCCTACTACAGGAATTTAATTTAACAATTAAAGACAAAAAAGGAGTAGAAAATCTGGTAGCTGATCACTTATTCCGCCTCACTTTTGAAGACAATACTAGCGAACCCTTACCTATTCAAGACTCTTTTCTTGATGAACAATTATTTTCTGTGACTTCCCTACCATGGTATGCTGATCTTGTTAATTATTTAGTAATTGGAAAAATACCAAATAATTGGTCATCATCTGATAAAAAGAGATTCCTAGCTATTGCTAGGCATTTCTACTTTGATGACCTATATCTATTTAAATTTTGTGCTGATCAGGTAATTAGGATATGTGTTCCTAATGAAGAAATCAAAAATATACTTTTCATGTGTCATTCGTCCTTTTGTGGAGAACATTTTTCATCTCGAGTAACTGCCATGAAAATTTTACAAAGTGGCTTATATTGGCCAACTCTATTTAAAGATGCATATTTATATTGTAAGGCTTGTAACCGCTGCCAAATGTTGGGCAGTATTACAAAAAGAAATCAAATGCCAATGACCCCTATAATTACAATTGAAATATTTGATTGTTGGGGCATTGATTTTATGTGACCTTTTCCTCCATCTTGCCAATATGAATATATTTTATTAGCAGTCGAATATGTTTCAAAATGGGTAGAAGCTATTCCTACAAGAAAGAATGATCATCGTACAGTTATTGCATTTTTAAAAGATAATATACTTTCTCGATTTGGAACTCCAAAAGCAATAATAAGTGATCAAGGAACTCATTTCTGTAACAAGCCATTTGAAAAATTAATAAAAAGATATGGAGTAACCCATATGGTGTCGACTGCATACCATCCACAAACAAATAGAAAAGCTGAATTAGCTAATAGGCAAATTAAGCATATTGTCGAAAAAACTGTGAATTCTAATCGTAAAGTCTGGTCTTCAAAATTAACAGATGCTTTATGAGCATATAGAATTGCTTATAAGGCCCATTTGGGGATAACTCCATATAGACTTGTTTATGGAAAAGCTTGTCACCTACCAGTAGAATTAGAACATAAGGCATATTGGGCTACTAGGACTTTAAATTGTAATATTGAAGAGGGGGGAATTTTAAAAAAATTACAATTAAGTGAGCTTGAAGAAATTCGTAAAGACGTATATGATAATGCCCGAATTCATCAAGCAAAAACTAAAATGTATCATAATAAGAATCTTTTGCGCAAAAGATTTACCCCCGCGCAAAAAGTTCTATTATATGACTCAAGACTACATCTTTTTAGAGGAAAGATGAAATCTCGATGGACTGGTCCGTATATAGTTAAAAATGTTTATCCTTATGGAACTATCGAGATTGAAGATGCTATAGATGGAAATACATTTATAGTTAATGAGCATAGATTAAAGCCATTTTTAGAAGGATTTGAACCTGAGTTGGAGTCCATTCCTTTGGAGGACCCTAACTATAATGCTCCTTAATACTTAAATCATAATTAGTATAGGACATAGTGTATCAGAGTATGTATAGTCCTATACTCCTAATTTGATCACTTTATATATTTATATAAGTTAATTTTGTCATTATTATTCTATCTTTTCTTTATTTATTTCATTTTATTATTGGTGTTATCCTTGGCTTCTTTTTCTCATCTCACTCATTGAGGACAATGTCAGACTCAGTTGGGGGGGGGGGGGGACGGTTTCATGATTAATACCTGTTTGTTTGTTTTATCTTTATTTCTTAAAAAAAAAATTCTTTTTAAAGAGAGATACACTGAAAAAGAGAATATGACTATATATAGGACTTCAAACCCTAAAAACTTTCCACATATCTCTTTTTCTTTCTTTTTCTTCTTCTTTTCTTTTCTTTCTCTTCACTCTCTCCACCGTGATCTCTCTCTCGTCTCACTCTCTGCAACTCACTCTCTCCCCTGATCTCTCACTCTCTCATTTTCTTTCCATTTTCTTTAATTTTCACGATCCAAAATTAAGATCCACTCTATCAATCACTAAAGGTAAGATCTCTAATCCAGAGAAAAGCATGATTTTTATTTTTATTTTTTCTTTCTTTCGATCTGGCTTAAATTTTAAGCTTTTGATTTCTATTTTCTTTCTTTTCCATTATTTAACAAAAACATAATGCATAAGTTGTAGGTACCCACTCACCAAAGAAGCTTGGAAATATCACTAGATCCACGATCCTACCAGGTTCTTAGATTTCCAAGAAACATGTGATATTTTTTCATTTCTTAAAAAAAAAAACAAAAGAATGACGAACACGTCAGCGCTCTTTTGATTTTTGAAGTTTATACCATAATTTTCGTTATTATCATTATTGTATTAATACGTTATCTTGGACTTTTCTAAAAAAACAAAAAAGAAAGAAAGAAAAATGTAGTTTTTTTTGTGTGTTCTAGTTTTTTGTTAAAAAAAAAATTGTAGTTTTCTTTCTAAAGTCTTATTCTCTAAAATTTTTTTTAGTTCCTAAAAATGAATATGTATATATTGATGATGTCAAAATTTGATAAGAGTAAAGTAAAGCAATTTAAGGGGAGAGAGAGAAAGACTATTTTTTGTATGTGGTTCGGCCCTGTTAATGAAGGTACCTACGTCTACGGGTATGTCTGAGCACGTTCACTAGCAGATCACCAGCGGGCCGGTGAGCCAACAAAGATGAGCGACACTACCAGTAATACCGGCCGGGTGTATGCGTATAATGGTGAATTATAGAGGCGCTGTGTAGACAGAAGAGTTGGCCGCCTTCAATGGGGGGTGAGAGGACTCTTTTATAGATGTAATAGACCTACTCATACATGGATAAGGAAATATAATCCTATTGATATAGATTGGCATTAATTATGGGGATTTCCTAATTGGATTAGGAAATAGTGTGCACTCTCCATTAGTCTTCTAGCTTGAGTAGGAAACTGCCCGTAATGCTCGGGATCGTGCCTGTAGGCCCGAATGAGTTGTTCCCGTGATAGGATGTACATATGCGGTTTCCCCGACCTGCTGGCCATGTTGTGAATGAACCGCTCGGGCTGATGCTTCTGAGCAGTTGTGCATGATTGGACTGGCTGCTGATTTGAACCGCTCGGTTATAGGATAGAGCCAATTTTGGGCGTATCAGCTGCCCCCCATTTTCAAGATTGGCCAGATGCTATATTGGGGCAAGTTTGAAAATCAGTTTGATGTTACTTGCCGCTGTCTGAGTGCTTGTGGAAGCTACTTCGGGGCTTCTGAGCCTGGTAAGTCCTCGGGAACTGGCTGAGAGTTGAGACCCAGCCTAGCTCGGGGCCTTTAAATGCTCGGGAACTGACCGGGAGTTGAGACCTGGCCTAATTCAGAGTCTTTGAGTGCTCGGGAAGTGGCTGAGAGTTGAGACTCGGCCTACTTCGGAGTCTTTGAGTGCTCGAGAAGTGACCGAGAGTTGAGACTCGGCCTACTTCAGACTCTTTTTTGCTTGAGTTAGCTCCCAGGATGGTTATCTTCTGCCCGTAAACCTTCGTCAAGGCTGTGGGTAAAAAAGGATTTTACTATGTTGGACAAGCCGACCTAAAGCGTATTGCTCTAGGGTCCTTTTTACTGTTAACTCCCCAGGATGGTTGTCTTCCGCCCAGTTAGCCTTCGTCAAGACTGTTGGGAGAAGAGATTGACCATGTTGGCAGAGCCGACCTAAATCACATTGCTTTAGGATCCTTTTGCTCCTCTATCGTCGGCCAACCTAAGAGATTTTAGTCACCTCTATCGTCGGTCTGGACCTAAGTGGAGTTAATGTCTCTGAGTACTGTAGGTGCTCGGGTTGTCCAAGATTTTGACTTGGTTATCCGCGAGGCCTGTAAATACCCGGTGTGATTACCTATTTAGTTCACTACGCCATCTTGCCCCCCAAGCTTTCGCTAAGATGAGGGTCTTACAGAGGCTATGATCTATAGGTAACCGACCTAGAACATGGTGGTTGCAGGGTCTTTTGAAGCTTGCCATCATCAGCCACCTAGGGGGTGTGCCCCCATCGTCAGTTGGACCTAAGCGAAGCCGGTGCCTCGGGCGTGACCCCGAGGTCTTTGGTGCCTGCGTTCAGAGCTCGAGGTCTTTGGTGCCTGTCAGAGCCCGAGGTCTTTTTAGTGCCTGAGTTCGGAGCTCGAGGTCTTTTGAGTGCCTAGGTGCAGAGCCCGAGGTTTTTGTATGCCTCGGGGTTAGGCCCGAGGTCTTTGGGAAAGCTCTCTGACAATCGGTGTAGCCTCATGTGGAGATCAGGCAAATGCCACTGTAGTCGGGCTCATCTAGACCGATGGAGACAGGAGGTCGGATCAGGATCGTCAGGCTCCAGATTTCTCTGTGCTGGAGGCAAAGTCAGAACTGCTTGATCTTGATCGATGTGAACTGGAGGTCGTGTCATGGCGGCCGAACTTAGACCACTGTGAACTGGAGGTCGGGTCGAGGCTGCCGGACTCTGACCGCTGTGAACTGGAGGTCTGGTCGGGGCTGCCTGACCCGGACTGCTGTGAGCTGAAAGAATTGTCTGAGCTCCCGGGCTGATCTCGCTTTCGCTTACTTCTGGAAGACTTGTTGCTTTCTTGCCCGGGGTCTTTGATCTTTAGAAATTTCTCAGTGTCTATGTATTTTCCAACCCTCTCTGCGAGTTCGACCAAGGTTACTGGTCGGTTTCTGTGGAACGACGCTGCGCACTTGGTGTGTTGAACTCCCGAGCAGAAGGCTATGATGGCGATTGTCTCGTTCAGATTACGAATTTGGAGCTTCTGTTGGTTGAACCGATCGGTGAACTCCTTGAGGGACTCGTTATTCCGTTGTCTGACCGTCAGTAGCTGCATGTCTGGCTTTGGCCGCTCATGCATACCGGCGAACTGGTTGATGAACTGCTTGCTGAGTTGTTTGAAACTGCAGACCGATCGGGGCTCCAAGGAGTAGAACCACTGCACGGCCGGGCCTTTCAAAGTGCTGGGGAAGGCTAGGCAGTGTAGCTCATCGGAGTTGGTGGCTAGGGCCATTTGAGCCTTATAGATCCGGACGTGGTTAACCAGGCTTCCTGAGCCGTTATAAGGATCCAGGTGAGGCTGCTTGAATTTGCGCGGGATGGAGAATCTTGTGATCTGGCTAGAGAACGGTGACTCTGTCTCGGTATTGGCTTGATTCTAAGCATGGTTTTGACCAAGCTTTTTGGCCACCCCGTCGATCTGCCTCTGCAAGTCCTGGATTCGGGCTTCCACTTCTTCCCGACCGGTATCTAAGGAACTGGTCGGGTTGGTGGAAGAGGCTTCTTCATGGCGGGGTGCTGTCCTCTGGGATCGGGCTCGGCTATGACCCCGGGTAACCGTTCGCCTAGGGACGACTCGGCTCTTGACCGAATGACCCTGGACTGATTACCGGGCCATATGCTCCTGCCTTTCCTCTCGAGCAGAACGCCCACTGTTGATGTTTCTGGCATCCTCAACACGGGATGGGTTGTCTCGGGCACGTTGTCTGGTCAAGATTGGTTCCCGACCGTACGCAACATTCCCGGATCGTTTCCCAGCCCCTGGAGGACTACTTCGCTGGGCTAGCAGGGCTTCAATCTGTTGCTGGATTTGACGCTAGCCCTCCAGGAGTTTATGAGGGTTGCGGTGATTTGCTCAGATGTCATGACTGCCGCAGCCGTTGCCGGGGCTAGAGGAACATCCCGGTCAGACTGCTGGTCAGCCTTCTTACTCTTCTTCGGTGGCATGACGATCAGTTAAGAAATTTGTTGATGAGAATACTTGTCGTTTCCCACAGACGGCGCCAAACTGATGATGTCAAAATTTGATAAGAGTAAAGTAAAGCAATTTAAGGGGAGAGAGAGAAAGACTATTTTTTGTATGTGGTTCGGCCCTGTTAATGAAGGTACCTACGTCCATGGGTGTGTTTAAGCACGTTCACTAGCAGATCACCGGCGTGCCTGGTAAGCCAACAAAGATGGGCGAATTATAGAGGCGCTGTGTAGACTGAAGAGTTGGCCGCCTTCAATGGGGGGGGGGGGGGGTGAGAGGTCTCTTTTATAGATGTAAGAGACCTACTCATACATGGATAAGGAAATATAATCCTATTGATATAGATTGGCATTAATTATGGGGATTTCCTAATTCAATTAGGAAATAGTGTGCACTCTCCATTAGTCTTCTAGCTTGAGTAGGAAACTGCCCGTAATGCTCGGGATCGTGCCTGTGGGCCCGGATGAGCTGTTCCCGCGGCGGGATGTGCATGTGCAGTTCTCCTGACCTGCTAGCCGGGTTGTGAATGAACCGCTCGGGCTGATGCTTCTGAGGAGTTGTGCATGATTGGACTGGCTGCTGATTTGAACCACTCGGTTATAGGATAGAGCCAATTTTGGGCGTATCGTATATATTTCTTAATATAAATATTTTTAGTTTTTAAATAAAATTCCCACCCACCCCCTCTAAGTTCTCTTAAATTAGATCTTAGTTGATAGTTAGAAGGAGTGAAGGGTTGAGTCTAGCCTCTCTTGTTGGCTGAGAGTATAAAAAATGGTTCCGATAGTCGATGACCAAACGTTAATGGGTCGCTCACTTGTTTCTGAGCAAAAGAAATCCTTTGCTGGCACTAGCCTTTATGCCATCATAAGTAAAGCTAAAAGGTTAGGATGGTGTTTGAATTGTTATAGAGAAAAATGTCCTGGTTTAATTTCTCATAATGGCACATCTTTTAATGTTTACTACTGTTACAAAAGACAATTCAAATCAAAACAAAAGAAAATTTTGGTTAAGAAAGAGGACTGGATCCCTTAATACCCAAATAAATTTTGTTTTCACATCCCTCATTTATTTTTATTTTTATTGTTTGTTTTTAAATTTTTTTCAGTACATTCAATAATTTTCAGTCAGGTCAGACTTTCAAATGATTCTACGTGTACATCTGGCTTTCATTAGCTGGTTCGATAGGAGTAATTTGTATGATCCCAACACCACCAGATATGTCTAGTGCAGTGAATGACTCTAGAGGTAGCAAAAAAAAAAACTAGGTAAAGCCAGAGTTATTTCCTAGCTTCTTACTGATGTTTTAGCTTGCTAGTGATTCTAGACCCATCTCTTTTACTAGAGGTGGATGGGCGATCATGACAACTTGGACGCTCCGGATTGCGTAGCCTCTTTTGTATAGGTGTAGATACTAGTCGCACCATATATGTATCCAACCTAGTGGATGCGCTTAGGATTTTTCAAAAAAATTTCTTTTACTCTATGTAGGATAAAATTTGTCACGTTAATGTTATTGTGGGTATGTTAATAGCATACAACACATTGTCACATGTTTAAATATTTTCTAATGCTAAAAACTCTTTAAACTTTAAATATTTTAACGGTGTGAAAATATTTACTGAATCTAAATGGATGAGTAAACATAAACTATGCAGTTTAAAAACAAGTAGTGAAAACTAGTTAACCCATGTGAGCTTTTGTGCCAATCTTCCTTTATGAGGGTTACTGTTCTTTTCTGTTTCATTTTTCATTCTTTTTATCATATCACTCGTTGAATGTCTCATTATTTTTTCTTTGACCGATCATTAGAGGAGAACGTTCAGGATTTACCATTAGAACTTCTAAATTGCTTGAATGAATAAAGTCAATCTATTTTGAAAATGATTTAGGCCATCTTTTCTTTCAAATGCAACCCCCTTCACCTAGTATTGCCTTATTCTCAGTTCTCTCCAAATCATGCCTTACTCCACCTGGGAGTACAAACCTCACTTCTATATCCAGGTATGTGATTGGACTGTAATAATATTGCAAGAAGTGGTGAAGAAATAAAGGAGTTGATTTAAAAAAAAAAAGAAAAGAAAAGAAAAAAAAAGACGGTACAAATGATAAAAAGGAGAAGAAAAGAAGAGGTTGGAATGAATGGCACAAACACTCCAATCACATGCTTTGAACAAATACATCCCAAATGTCCTAACCATCTTAATTTCTAACCTACCGGTCAAAGTCCTAATGATTTAAAAGAAATTGATTTTTAAATTTAAGTGATAAGGATGTTCTCCACGGTAGATCGCTCTTCTAATGCTAAGTATCCTTTCATGAGACTTATTGCAATTGCGATTCCTGCGACAGTGAGTTAGGTTTTATTTTCCTTAGTTTATTCCTACTTTTTAATGAAACTTTTAGAACAATTTATCTTCACTTCATTATTAGGGACTAGCAATAAGGTAGTTGCGGAGTGTGATAAATACTGAATATTGAGCATTCTTGTGCCGATATAATAGTTATAAGTGCTCATTTAATCCCCCAAATCCCTAGTTTTATATGCATATTTGAATTAATATAATTTAATGGTGATGTCACTCAAATGCGTGTAATTATGTGTTTTTACATATTTTATATGTTCAGGTAAAAATGAAGTGAAATAAAGGGAAGGAAAGAAGTAGCAACTACACTGAACCATTTCTCATATATCTTGTTAGTCAAAAAGTTTCTGTAAACTTGAGAAGAAGAATCCAAAATGAAATTAAAAAAAAACTAAAAAAATAAAAAAAAAAACCCAACAGCCAAAAAAATCAACCATTCATTGAATGGTTGATTGTGGTGTTTATTTGATACGAAATTTTTTTCTTTCTTCTTTCTCTCTCTCTCTCTCTCTCTCTCTCTCTCTCTCTCTCTCTCTCTCTCTCTCTTCTTTTCTGCAGGAAAATTCAACAATTGTCAGACGCGAGAAGAAAAATGGGAAGATCGCGCGAAGAAAATATGATTTTGAAGCAGCTAAGGAATGAAGTGGTCATGCCTGATGTGACTGACTTGACTTGAAAAGTGCAACTCTTCTGGCAAAGCTTAATAATTGACTCTTACATCCTTGGTTTCGATTCTCGTTATCGTTGACTTCAGGTGGTCAGTTCTGATGCTTCTTCTACTCACTGGCGGGAGACCCATGTCTTTCTTATTCTCGGCCTAAGCTCTGCCCTAGAAGCACTCGAGGTCTAAGCTTTTCCATTCAGAAAGAGGACTCTCATAGAAGGCACATTGCCCTTTTTTGATCTCTCCTATGTGTCATTTTAGTGAAAGAATTAGATTTCCTTTGTTGTTCACTAAGAGGGAGTTCACATCAGTACTTCGTAGGAAGGGTAAAAAATCCTATGCGGACGGGGATTCGGGGTATGAGGATGGGGATTATGATGAAACAGTTGATTCAGCGGACGATCTAGCGGATGAAACAATGGAGGATCCCTATTCCTTCTTATTTGCCCAGGCCCCTCACTCAGCTTCAGACTTTGGAAAAGGAACAACTATAACCTATGCCCGTTCCTCTTCTATGGATTCTGGGTAAACAACCCTGGAAAGCTCTGCTCAAAGTGACGAATGGAGTGATGATTGTCATCTCATAATCGTCTATAAATAGAAGGGAGCAGAAGAACACAACAACAACAATAACAACAAGAAGCAATAACTTCATTACGCACAATCACTTAGAGAATAGTTTAGGGAGGTTATCATGTGAGCACTTCAGATTGTCCCTAGAAGTAGGAAGCTTTAGTTTTTCTTTGCCTTTTCTAGTTCTAGTAGTTGTAAAAATTTACTTTTATGTAATTGATGATTTCATGTTCAAAAATATGTAACAAAACTTTGTGTATTGTATTTCTCAAATTAAAATATTTGTTTTCTTGTAGGTCCTTTGTCAATTTATAGTAGTAAAATATTCCTATTAAAATTTAGATTTAATATTTTTACTCTAGTAGTAGTTGTAGTTGTCCCCTAAAATATTTTGAACCTAAACAGTTTTTATAGCAATATTTCCATTCAGTAGAAGGCAGATTTTGCAAGTAAATGCCAGATTTCTTAGCCACATAGTTGTTATAATTACCTACTAAAGCCCCAAGCACACCATATCCATATCCCACTCCCAAATTAGATTAGGATTTGGTTTGGTCTTGCTTGTGTTCTTGGAGTTCAACCACTGTGACCCCACAAGAAGTCAAAGTCAAAGGTTTAGTATTTTATAATTGGTTCAGTATTTCCATTTATTTATGTTTTATTAGTCTAGTTGTACTAAACTTTGCTATTTTGCAGATTCCACAAAATCAACCCCAACTCATGTTAAGTGGAGAAAAAATATATTAATAATAGTTTTCACCATTACCTTGGTTTTATAACTTTATATTTAATTAGACGGTGATTGTGTGCATCTATTTAATTTATCTTTAAATTTTATTTGGAAGACACTTTCAATTCCAAAATGGTAGGCTAAAACTTTAATTGGGGATATGCAATAAAAACTTAGAAACCATAGCTTTTGTGCACTAATCTTAAATGGGCAAATTTATCTGGATATGTTGTTTTTCCATGTATGGCCAAAAATATCTATGTATCTATAGTTTATGATCATTTAACATGTTTATTGACTATTGCTATATTGGACATCAAAAGATTACATATTTGAAATAAGAATATAATTATGTGGATTGTTAAACTATGCCTTTTGTCATAAAAAAAATACCTAGCATACTCAAACAATTCATTTGACAAACTTTATATTTCAAATATGTGTATATATATATTTCTATCCATTAATGGACATACAATTATGTGGTGGCAGAGTGGTGGGGACTGGGCGCCGAGTAACCTATGTCCGCGGCGAGTCACGGTTCGAACCTGGCTATTGTCCAATTGCCTCTTTATTTTTTTTAAATCAAACGACTTCGTTTCATATCAAACCTGACACACTTGATATGACCTCAACTAGTGAAAGTTAATTTTTAAATAAAGATTCACTCTGTTTAAAAATGCCAAATCTTTTACAAATGCACAAAACTTGTGTCATCTAGTGTTGGTTTGCATATTCCCAATTCGTTTAAATCATTTCTCCCAAGTTAGTTAATATTTCTTGCTTTTAAATAACTTAGATTAAATATTTGTATTATTTCTATCTTTCTCTATAATAAAATCCAAAAAGTTTATCTCATGAAAATCTAGCTTTTATTTATTTTCTTCCTTTTATTACAAGTATCTTAGTTGCTTTATTTTGCACTGTTAAAATCTTTACCGTAAACTGTTACAAACAAAAAAAGCTTTTAATTAGTTTTATTGCAAAAATATAAAAATTAATAGTTTAGTAAAAGCCCCAAAAATCCATCATCTTTTATTTTCTTTTTAGGGACAAAATAGTTACTGCTTATCTTTATAAAATTATTTTTCGTTCCCTGTGGGTTCGGCCTGGACTTCCAGAACTTTATTACTTGTACGATCACCTACACTTGGGGGTTGATAAGAAAACGCGTCAATAGGATGTGGTCAGTGTTCTAACAAAGAAAATAAAACTAAACTAGGTCCAAACCTTATAGATCTATATGCAAAAGTAAGAATTAGAGATAAATTGTGATGTGTACCTTTTGGATGATTCTCAATTATGTAATCAAGTTGATTTGAAGAATCTTCTTCTTCAAGTGTTCTTCAAGCTCTTCAAGCACTCATCCGTGGTGGAAGTTGAAGGAGGCAATTGATGTCAAGTTAATTCTATTTCGCTAATCTAATTATCTTGAGATTAGTTTAAGGGATTTCCATTCACAATTCACTATTCTTTCTCTCTAGAAATCTCTCAAATTGAAAGTATATGTGATTGTATCTACAAGTATATTCAAGGTGTGCTTAAGGATCTTCTAAGATGATTCAACATGATCTCATATGAGATGCATGGGATCTACATATAGAGTTTGGAAAACTTAACTCTTAAGTTTCAGGTTTAAAACATGAATTTTAGAGATCAAAAAAGGGTTAAAATTGCCATTTCAGTGCCTAAACGCAGTTTCCAGGCAATTTCCTCGCAGTGGGATGCCTCTAGAAGGATCTGGAACTCAAAAAGCTCAATGGAAGACAACATATATAGGTGGAGGTTAAGGGGGGAACCTCCACCCCATAAGTGGGACCCGCCATCTGATGTTTTTAGCCCTCTGGTTTCCCTCAAACCCTATTTCAAAAATTACATGCACTCATTTTCTAGATTTTTGTAAAAATGATTTTTGGTGTCCAAAATTGTCTGTTTACGTACCGTTGGAAATCTGTCGAGTTGAATTTCAGTATAAAATTATTCTAGGAGAATTTGGAATGAGAATTGAAGTTCAATTGATGTTCGAAAGTCCTCCGGAACTTTCAGCGTCTTTTTGAAATCAAACGACTACTTTTTCAAAATTGCTTTTCAATGTGCATCAATTTTGAACTTTTCTTTAAAATTGAATCTCTGGATACCTAGAATACTGCATTTAGAACACTTCATGTTCATATAACCCTGAGTGAATATGAATTCTGAGAGATGCTTTTGACAAAACCGGGATTTATGCATGGAAAAAGGGCTTTTCTGAGCTTGAAGTCACTTTCCGAAGTTCGATCTTTCGATTGTGGAATCCAGTACCTTCCACAGGGTACTTTTCATCATTGAATCCTCCAAGACGTTGTCCGTCCTACATCCTATCAGTGTAGTCAAAATTGGGTGTCTACAGTTTGCCCCTCTTTGGCAGAGCTTGTTGTGAACAATGTGAACTGCAAGTGAGTGCCAAAGCTAGAAGGCACCCAATAACCATACTGAGAGGTTTTAGGAAAAACAAAAATCCTCAAAAATAAAAAAATTCAAAATTTGACAAAATCAAGAAATTATGAAAGTAATAATGCAATGCTGGGTAAAAGGCTGCTAAGTCGAAGCTGCTGCTGGTCGTGGTCCGCTAAAGCTGCCTACGTATCCTTTCTAGGAATCAGACTAGGGCAGAGTTCAAGTGTGCGAAAGGACAGAGAATACACACAAATTATGGATGAAATTCTCCTATCCTAGGATGCTGATGAAGTATGAAAATGAGAATGTGCAAGTGCTGGAGGAATCATCCTCAAAAGCTTTAGATGCAAAATCTAATGCGAGGGATGTAACGTCTCATTCTCACAATCGAATGTGTCATAAAGAGAAGTATGTTATCTGTATCTTGAATGATTCTCGAAGTCTTGTTAGAGTCTTTCTTTTGAGTTTGAGGCTTGTAGGTGTCATCTATATCTCGCACGACTGTTGAGTATCTTGAATGAATTCTGAATCATGTTAAATAACTTTCGATAAAAAGTGTCTTTGGACGATCTCTGATGTAGAATCCTTCTACTAGGGACGATTGCTAATGTAGAGTCCTTCTACTGGGGACGATTTGCTGATGTAGAGTCCTTCTGCTGGGGATGATTTATTGATGTAGAGCCCTTCTGCTAGGGATGATTCTTCTGTACTTCTGAAATAGGTCCTTCTTCTGGGAACAAATCTTCTGTTCTTCTGGAACATGTCCTTCTGCTGGGGATAAATCTTTTGTAACAGGTCTGGAGACAAATCTTCTGTTCTTCTCAAATAGGTCCTTTTATTGGGGATAAATCTTCTTTTCTGATGCGCGAATTCTGAGAGATACACAGATTCTGAGAGATACCCTTCATTTGTAGGCAACGCTGATACATGATGCTGAGGGATACATAATTCTCAGAGAAACCTTATATCTGGAGGCAACCCTGATACTTGATTCTGAGATATACATAATTCTAGCAATTCTGATACACAAATTCTGAGAGATGCCCTTCATTTGGAGGCAGTTCTGATTTACGATGCTGAGAGATGGGTCTACCTCAGGAGGCAACCCTGATACACGATTCTGAGAGATGCCCTTCATTTGGAGGCAGTTTTGATACACGATGCTGAGAGATACCCTACCTCTGGAGGCAACCCTAATACACGATTCTGAACATACTCTGCTGGGGAGATTCTAGAATTTTGAGATGTAAGTAAAAGGTTTCTATTCAGGGGGCCTTGTTGGTTCAATCCAAGATTCATATCAGTGCTTACACCAGCTCAAACATTCTTACAAACACATCGAGCTTATTCCGACCCTATTCTGAACTTCTTGATCGTAGTTTGAAGATTTTGTATTCTGATTCATCTTCTACAATTCCTTTTTGGATGTAATTCTCGAACAACAGTAGACCCAAATGTCCATGTTGTAGGACGGCACATAATCAACCCAAAATAATAGGAGTTCGCTGCAAATCATCAATTCTCAACTATTTTCAAGCTACGGTTCCCTCGATTCTTCATAGCTGGAGACTTTTCTTCAATCCTGAATGGTTCTCAACCAAGATTCAAATTCCAAAGGGTCCTTCAGACCAATTTCAATAAGATTTAATTACTCTTAAGGCTTATGTATAAAGATTGGGCCAATCCGGGTCAAAACAAAGTTCTCAATATCACAATTCTGATTCATAATTGATAGGTACTCAAAAGACCTGATGATTTCGGCATGACTTTGACGTACTTCATAAATCTTCAATCAACTTTAGCAGATATTCATGCAAGGTATACTATTCTTGTTTCAACAACGGCTCAACTCATAATCCAAGGCCGGTCTTCTGATTAACATTTTTTCATCAACCACTCGATGCTTCATCTTTACTAGGATTAATTGATGCAATAACCGTGTTTAGGACTTCTACTTGTATCCTCCTTTGGATGCTTTTAAAATTTTACAATTATAGATCACTTTGGACCTACACACTTGAGATCACGACAGACTAGCCAACAATAAACTAGACCACGACAGAGGTTGACAGACATTGACACAGGAAGATGATACTCTTGACATTAAAATAGAAGTTTGGAGGAGAAAACCCAATTTTCCTTAATCTTAATGCGCGTTTGTCATGTTTGACGTATCTCTTTGCTTTCATGTGCACTTCTCATCTTATTATGATAATACTCAGCTGATAAAGTAATGCCTTCAAAATTCTCTATATGAATCTCAATCAATCCTTTGCTTTTTCTGAAATGTGCTTTGAAGTAGTGCCTTAGCTTATAGAATAAGAGACAATTTATTTCAAATGTTTTCAAAGATATACTTGACGGCTCAGGATTCACTTATAATGTGAAAGGGGGTACATGCAAACGATGTTTGCCCCTAGTTGATGGGGATAAATGGTAGTTTGGACAAAAACAGTTTGCCCCTAGTGTGGCAGTGACATCTTGAGGCTCTCGGAAAACTTGAGAGTTTGCCCCTAGTTTGTAAGGTTCAGGAACCGAGAGCCAAGAAAGCTCTCCTACTCATCCTCAAGTGGGAATCAGGTCCAAAGTAGTTCGGCCGAGGTTTGAAGGAAGGTATTCGAGATGTGGCTGAGTCTTTCAGGAGCAGTGACCGAACCGAGTAGGTTGCCTACGTATCCCCAAGTGGGAATCAGGTCAAGCGTAGTTCCTCGATGGCTGGAGGCTTTGAAAGAGCAAGGATTCAAGAATTGGGGGATTTTTAAGCCATGTCATTAGACAGATTTTCTGAAGTAGGTCAATTGTGGTAGCCTAGAAAGAAATTGAACAACCTCTTTTTTTTTCTTTTTCTTTTTGTTTTTGACGATTGATTCTTTTCACCTTTTCACTAGCCAGCCAATGTTACAACATACATGTTTTTGGAGCAAGATTAGCCCTTCAAATTTTTGGGCTTACTTAAAGAAATTGCAAATCAAAGTTTAGGGATAATTCATGCCCTATTTCTCGATCTTCTTCATTTTCCTTCCTCTTCTTCTCTTCTTTCTTTTCTTTTCTCTCTAAAGCTTCGACTGGCTAGGATCAGGTTCTTGAAAACAACACGTAAAATTTTCTTCTTTTTTTCATGCTGTAACTTTTGCCTACAAGCCCTTTCATGTTTTCATCCTAGCGAGCTTCTTTTTTTTTTTTTTTTTTTCTCTTCTTTTTCCCTTATTTTTTTTGTGCTCTAACTTTTGCCTATGTACCCTTTCGGGTTTTCATCTTAGTGTTCTTCTTTTTTTTTTTTTGAGAGAGAAGTAGTTCATTTGAAATGTTTGGCTACCATCAAGGACGAAGTGTTCATGGCTTGCAGTTTAGACAGGTTTAAATGGCTCATTTTTCTAGGCTCAAGATTTTCAAACGGGAAGATCATGGAATTAATCTAGTCTCGAGTTACTATCAAGCATATCTTTTCAAGATTTAAGCAAAACATATCAAGATTCTTAAAGTAGGACTAATCAATTCTTAGCCTTCTTTGGCGTTAGCGCAAAATCGACTTTGATCGATTCAGGATTCTTTTCAATGCAAAAATTTACCAGCAGTGTATTTTTCACAGTAATCAAAGAAATGACGTTTTCAGCTTAAAGATTCATTCATTCATGACAAGGTGCATTTACTCAAGAAAATCACGATTTATTTCATTACTTAGAAAGAGAAGGATTGTAGTACTCGACATAGACTTAAACATAACTTGGCGATAGACAGACTCGACAACAAGACTCAGAACTGACTCGACTAGACTAGACTCGACTTGATCTCAAGTGGAGTGTCACTGTGATTTGTTGTTCCTTTTTAAACATCCATTCGGCTTCAACAAGCAGCCATTCCAAACATCATCACAACACTACTCCTTATAAGCTCTCCCAAGTTCTTCATTCTTGAATTCCTTGGCTAATTCCTTGGGCCCGTACTCATTGTCTTCAAGGCACCAATCATCTTCCATAGTTGATTGCTTCCAGTTTTGCATGGGACATTGGCTGCCCCAAATCTGAGATATAAATTGTTGGGTCATAGCGTGCATATCTTATCTCAAGGGAATTGATATTTTGTGGTGGTTGAGCCCTTTGATGACTTGAAAGTAGATTTCTGTTGTCATTTGGTTATATGGGAGGAGGGGAGATGATCCCATTATCAATTAGATCTGAATTTCGTGTCTGAGCCTCCAACACTTGTTGGTAGCATGGCCATGTCCTTGATTGTATAAATCCATTCTAAAGTTTTGTGGAAGTGGGTCTGGAGTCGGCATCGGATCTAACTTCTTCAAGTACCCTCTTTCTAACATTCTTTCCAATGATGTGCTTAGAGACACTCCCAATTCAGAAAACTCCCTCTTTTCTCTTGACTGCCTCTGGTTCTGTTTTTCCCTTGCAACTCTAGTATTCTTCTTTGGCAATTGTGGTGCCAATGCATCACTATCAGGTAATGGATGATTGTTCAAATAAAGAGGCCCTTTGAACTTTTTCGAAGGCTTTGCATTGGGTATATCAAATAATCCTTCTTATCAAGCTTGTAGTCATCAATTCTTTTGCTCTTGTGGGTCACATTCTCCAGTACACCACTCTTGGTGAGCTTGTCAAGGATTTCCTGATCCAGAGTTTGTATTCCTAGATTATCCAATCTTTCAAACCACTCATTATCATCACAAGGTGCAAGAGGTAGAGTTGGAGGTATTGTGTCAGCCAATTGCTTTATTACACCCATCATTTTCTCAAGCAGTTCACTGATTTGGTTGACAGAAAATTCCACAGCAGTCATCATAGCATCCATGTCGGCTTCATGTGTCATCTTTCCAACCCTGACTGATTCGGCTGATCTTACCCCAAACTCTGATCTGATCAAATGACTGTTTCGGAGCCCTGACCCAGGAGGGAGTACAACTCTTTGGTCCTATCTTCTCACCTCACTCTTATTTAGGGAATTTCAAATAATTAGGTATTTTTTATTGCAAAAGAATTTTCGAAGAATGGTATTTACAAAAGTGGATTTACAAAGATGGAAAATCAAAGATGGAAAATCGTTCCCTTTTCACAAACATTTTTTTAAAAAAATCAAAGAAATCTTTTTCAAAATTCCGAGGAAAACAAATCTTTTCTTTTCAAAAGTATATTAGAGGCGTCGCACTCATGAGTCGTATATGCAATGCTCATGTAGTGTATGTAATGTAGATGAAATGCAATGCTCCTTAATCTAGCTTAGACCTAGCATATCAGCACATAAACATATAAGATTCCTTGAGTATGCTAATCATTCTACTAGTCCAATCATTATCTAAGGATTTTTGCTTTGAAATTCTTGATGGCTTATGTTTGCAAAATTGATTTTTTCATGAAAATCTTGAAAGGAAGGGGGGAGATTTGTAATTTTCAAAAGCACTTTTGAACCATCAATGCCTGAGGTGTGAAATCATGATTCTTGAAAATCAAGGTATGAATTTGAAATTCTAAAATCTAAAATTGAATCATCAAAGTGTGGAATCATGATTTCTTTGAAAGCCAAGGTAGGAATTTTGAAATTCTCTAAATTCTGAGAGGAGAATTTAAAATTGAATCATCAAAGTAGGAATTTTGAAATTCTCTAAAATCTCGTAAGAATTTTGAAAGGGTTTTGTGAAAGTGAATTTCAAAGCGAATTTTCAAAAGGGATATTTATGGAATTTTCAAAAGACTTGGGTTTTTCAAAGAAGTGCTAGTATTTTCAAAATTTTCAAAAATCGTCCTTGAATAATGATTGGATGTTCGGATAAAGACCATACTACCCTAGAGGAATCTACCATACAAGATTTGATGATGCCTTCACATACACGTTCTCATCATCCTGTGGATACCGGCATTTGGGCCCACTTTAATTTTAAAACAATTTTCAAATTCAAATTCAAATGCAATGAGTCTCCACTAAATTTTTAAAAGGAAAATTAAGAAACCATTTTAAAAGCAAACTGATCTTTTGTGAAACCAAAGATAAACTGGGTCCGGGGATTATGGAATGAAAGGGGTAGGAGCCCGATGGACTAAAACACCCCCTTTCATCCTATCTCGTGATAGGCCTCTACTCAACATCCTTTTTAATCAAATTATTAATCTAAACATGCCCTCAACTAATACACATATACATATACATTATAAAAGCATATTGAAAAGGGTATTAGATTGCTAATGATAAAATATCATTCAAAAATCACATAATTCAAGTAGCAAGCAAGATGATGTGCAAATACTGAACTAGGAAACTTACCCGGGATCTCGCAACGATTATTAAACGTGTAATGCACACAAAATAGAAATCCTAAGAAAAGGTCTATAGCATAAATATACACATAAGGCAAGACCTAATTCTAAGGTGTCCCGCATGAAGTCGAAAATCAATTAAAATCAAAGAAGTTAATTAAACTAGAGAAATTGTACCTCAAATACACTACAAAACAAAGGTTAGTACAAATGCCTTGATCAAAAGATATCAAATAATTAAACCTAAACTTCTAGTTTAAATCTATCAATCAGGAAAAGAATTGACCTATTTATGGATTCCTTCTAATTAGTTGAGAACATATCACCTTTATAGATATGTAAGCTCAACTAGGAGCCAATGCAATGTCCATATAGAGGTAGAGTATAATCCCAACATGATTATAAGAAACTCACAACTAGGTTCAGTTAGGGACAAAATAACCTAGAGCTAGATCCTACTACGAGTATAAATATACATGGATGAATGCATGGATATGTATAAGGACAAGCTATGAATTATTCACTAACTTGGATCACTTAGCCTCTAGATTTAAACTTAATAATCATTATTCAAAACATGATTTGGGTCCCCAAGCATTAGGAAACCATTTAAGTTAAAATCAATAAGATTAGACAAAAAACACTGACAGTTTCACATGAACTACAAAGAGCAGACCATACTTTCAAAAATATAAATAAAATACTTCCAATGGTTAGATCTTAATGATTTTGAGTATGTTAAGCCTCTGTGAGTCTAGTTTCTAACTCAAAATGAAAATCAAAGATCCAACGGTTAGATCTTTGGGAATAAGAAAAACATTAGACATCACTCAGGAATCTACAACTTTCTGTCTAGAGTTTTTGTATGATTTTCTAAAATTAGTAAAAAAAATGAGAAACACTTTGATATTTATAGGGTATCTTTCTAACACACTAAACTACTTAGAAAAAATTATTTGAGGTTAAGAAAACTTAATTAAGGCTCTGATTTGCTCATTTTACAACGAACTTACTGTTCTGAAACTTTGGACAGAGAGTAGCTTGCTTTGAAACCATAAGGCCAAACCATTTTAAAAATGGAATTTCTTCAAGACAAAAATCATAAAGGTACTTAAGTGAGTTATGAATATCCTCTAATTGGTCTCATCCCAGTCTAATGGATCATGATATAATGAAAAATCTTTGATCATAGTGAGTTTAAGGATTTACTGCACCATTGTTAGATTAGTGTTCATATTTTGAATCAAACTTGATCCATGATTCTAGAGAGAACTAGGGTTAAGTATGATTATGATTATTGGAGTAAGTGATGAAATATAAAGGGATCCATATATTTATCCTTAATGGATCTCTATCATAGATCTCATATTTGAAAAATCTAGCAAGAGAATCCTAACGCTTTATTCAATCTTATGGACCTTTGGGTATTCAAGTTCCCTAGATTGCAACAAACAAACTATGAAAACTTACATCTAAATCCCCTCTCAAACATATAATCCTGGAGGAAATTAAAACTATGGCATGCCATTCTCCTCACAAATTAATGGACCTTGGAGACTAAATAAGACCCAAATCTACTCAAATCTCTATGGAATATAGTATGGATTCCATAAGATCCCTAGTAGGGAGATCCAAGTCATGAGCTAAGACTTGAACCCAACCAACTATATGTAGATATGACTATGATTCACTTTAATCTCCATATGGATCATAGGATCATAGGAAACTAAAGAATCAAACTCAAAGAGACTCAATAAGATATATAAAATCTTATGAATCTTAAAAGGAAAATAGAAATTTAAAGAATTCAAGTTTACTTAAGAAAACTCAAGAGGGCAAATTCTTCAAAAACCAACTCATACTTTTAAACCCAAGACTTATTTAGATCCAAGCTAATGAACTACCATGAGATTCAATCACAAATTCTATGTGGTGTGTGATGAAATGAGGTAGGAAGAGAGGTTTTGAAAATGTGTAAAAATCCTATATCTATGAATTTGTGATTGAATTATGTAGAACAAGTATCGGAATAAGGATTTAACCTCTAGATCTTCTCAGAATTTGATTGATTTGGAGAGATCTAAGCCTTACAAGCAATACTCTTCTTCTTCTTCCTTGAGGCTTCAAGGTTCTTCAATGGAGATTTGAGGAATTGGGTGAATTGAGTAGGATTTCTATGGGGTTTTGGGTTTCTCTCTCTATATTTCTCTAAGAACAAACTTCATCTTCAAAATTCAGCCTCTCTTTCTAAGATTCAAGTCTCATCTTCAAGGTTCAAGTCTTTCTCTCAAGATTCAAGTCTCCAACCTCTCAAAATGAGAGAAAATGGGGGGTTTTTTTTTTTTTTTTTTTTATAGACTTTCATTATCTTAGGGATTAAGATAAGGGTAGATAGGTCAATTAGGTATAGTGGGAGCATGGTTTGCATGACATAGGAGTAGTAAACACGTACACAAAAAATAGCATTGTTTGGTGCATTCATTTGATCAAAAATTGAAAAAGAATTTTGACTTAACGATCTAAATTAGCCCAGGCTGGCGCTCAATGAAGATGAAACGGCACTTGCTGAGTGCCGCGTGGCACTCAGTGAGTGCCTTAGCGGCATTCAATGACTGCCGTTGAGTGCTGCTGCACATCAGTTTAACACTATTCCCAGCAATTCAGCACCTTAATTTCATTTTATGTCATTTATAAATGTCTTAAGACATTAAATGTAATTAAGGAAATACCCCCTATTTGGATTCAATAAAAATATCTAAAAAATCAAAATCGTTAAGGAAAATAATTCAACTCTCCCTCCAAAGGCAAATTTCCAATTTTCTGCACAATTCTTCTTAAAGTCCTTTCGATTTCTCAATGTTCCCTTTCATTTAAAAATTCTTAAAAATCATTTCTAGCATAAAGGAGACCCAATGAACAATTACCGGGACTTTTCATCTTGAAATTCAAAAACTTTACGATTGACTCCCTTTTGACTCGTTGACTTTTCACTGGGTCAATTGTTGACTTTTGATGACCTTTTCGGGATTCGTGCTAAATTTTTCTCCTTTTGAAAATGGTTTTAAGATGTTCCGAGAACAATGCCGTGTTTCTGTACATGTTCAAAACTCATGGTCTACAAGGTGACAGGTAAATGAGAATTTTGGTCTTATTTTGTTGAAAAGGGTAATTTTGGACCGAGATTCTTCTTGGAAGAGAATCAGATTGCTTGTAAGAGTCTTGATTCCGATGAGACATATTCATCATTGATCTCCAGAGGAAAATCCCCCTAAGTTTAATAATTCGGTCAAAAATGGGGTGTCTACAGTTTGCCCCTCTTCGGCAGAGCTTGTGGCGCATCACAAGTGAATGTCGAAGCCTGTGTGAAGACAAGGCTTTGACCAGGCTATTGAACTTAGGTAAAAATAAAATGCATTGCAAAAACATTCAAGAAGAGGGTCGGTGCTAATTGTGCTCGATGGTGAGCTGCCTATGTTTCCCATTGGGATCAGACCAAGACGTAGTTCGAGCAAGGGATCGTACCTAATCAAAAATAACCACACAGATGAAGGCACCTATCCTATCGTGATGCACATGTTCAAGCAATCTTGTGCTCTCAAGTGAGATGATGCAGAATCATACTACTTTCCTTAGTAACAAAAATGCATTCTACGCCATTATACTTATGATGCCATTCTATTCTGGGAAAGTCATAACCATCATAGATGTGCTTCCTATGCTTAATTCACCAACATTCTTCTAAGGATCATCTGATCGACTGAGATGCGCTTTGCGCCTTGTACTCCATAGTCGAATCAGGTAGCACGCTGGAAGATTTGAGACACTTCACGCCTTATACTAAGAATCTCCCAAAAAATCATCTGATCGACTGAGACGCTTCACGCCTTATACTCCATAGTCGAATCAGGTAGCAAGCGGAAAGATTTGAGATGATTTACGCCTTACACTCAGAATCTCCCAAAAAAATCATATGATCGACTAAGACGCTTCACGCCTTACACTCCATAGTCGAATAAGGCAGCATGCTGAAAGACTTGAGACGCTTCACGCCTTACACTCAGAATCTTCCAAAAATCATCTGATCAACTGAGACGCTTCACGCCTTACACTCTAAAGTCAAATTAGGTAGCACGCAGAAAGATTTAAGACGCTTTACGCCTTATACTCAGAATCTCCCAAAAAATCAGTTGATCTATTGAGACGCTTCACGCCTTACACTCCATAGTCGAATTAGGTAGCACGCTGAAAGATTTGAGACGCTTCATGCCTTACACTCATAATCTTCCAAAAATTATCTAATCGATGAGACGCTTCATGCCTTACACTCCAAAGTCGAATCAGATAGCACGCTGAAAGACTTGAGATGCTTTACGCCTTACCCTCAGAATCTTCCAAAAATCATTTGATCAATTGAGACGCTTCACGCCTTACACTCCAAAGTCGAATCAGGTAGCACGCGGAAAGATTTGAGACGCTTCACGTCTTATACTCAGAATCTACCAAAAAATCATCTGATCAACTGAGATGTTTCACGCCTTACACTCCACAGTCGAATCAGGTAGCACGCTGAAAGATTTGAGACGCTTCACGCCTTTTATTCAGAATCTTCCAAAAATCATCTGATCGACTGAGATGCTTCACGCCTTACACTCCAAAGTTGAATCAGGTAGAATACAGAAAAATTTGAGATGCTTCACACCTTATACTCAGAATCTTCCAAAAATCAACTGATCGACTGAGACACTTCATACCTTACACTCCATAGTTGAATCTGGTAGCACGTTAAAAGATTTGAGACGCTTCATGCTTTACACTCAGAATCTCCCAAAAATCATCTAATTGACTGAGATACTTCACACCTTATACTCTATAGTCGAATCAGGAATCATTCTCAGTATCGGCAGCCCTTCGCCCCTGTCGGATATGTTTGTTCATTTAAAGGTTCAAAATCGGGAATCAGTCATACTTAATTCAATTCAATTTTCAAAAATAGGAGTCAATCAAACTCAAATCAATTCATTCTTCTAAAATAAATAGTCAATCAAACTCAAATATTCATTCTCCTAAAATCAGGAATCAATCAGACTCAAATCAACTGAGATTCTTAAAATCAACCAAACTCAAATCTATTCATTCTTCTAAAATCAGGAGTCAATCAGACTCAAATCAATTCATGTTTTCCAAAATTGGAGTCATTCAGACTCGAATCAATTCATGTTTTTACAATCAAGAGTCAATCAAACTCAAATCAATTCATTCTTCTAAAATCAGGAGTCAATCAAACTCAAGTCCATTCATGACAAAAATTGGAGTCATTCAGACTCCATCAATTCATCTTTTTAAATTTGGAGTCTTTCGGACTCGGGTAAATTCATTGTTCTAAAACTAGGAGTCAATCAGACTCAAATCAACTTAGATTCTTAAAATTAACCAAACTCAAATCTATTCATTCTTCTAAAATCAAGAGTCAATCAGACTCTAATCAATTCATTCTTCTAAAATTAGGAGTCAACCCGACTCAAATCAATTCATGTTTTCCAAAATCAGAGTCATTCAGACTCGAATCAATTCATGTTTCTACAATCAGGAGTCAATCAAACTCAAATCAATTAATTCTTCTAAAATCAAGAGTCAATTAGACTCAAGTCAATTAATGTTTTCCAAAATCAGTCATTTAGACTCGAATCAATTCATCTTTTCAAAATTGGAGTCTTTTGGACTCGAATTAATTCATGTTTCTACAATCAGGAGTCGATCAAACTCAATTCAATTCATTCTTCTAAAATCAGGAATCAATCACACTCAAATCAATTGAATTCCTGTGGATACCGGAAGTGGACCACTTCTCTCTCTTGTTCGAGATTGTTTTGAAATTGATTTGAATCAAGGAAAGAAAACGAAAGGTCTGTTGAAAACAGATACAGAGTCGCCACTTGGTCTTTAAGGAACCAAGAAACCTAATTTTGACTCACCCAAGCGGATAAGGGCACTGGCCCTTCATAACCAAAGAACTTGGTTCGGGGTTTTGGTACGAGAGAGGAAGGAGCCTTTGTCACGACTAAAACACCCTCAACTCGCCCCGTCTTTCGACGGGCCTCAATTAGCATCCAAATAATCATCTTATACTATGTTTGGTTCGACAAATAATACTATGATAGTATATTACATCACATAAGAAACTTGAAAATGGAAGATCTAAAGATAAAATATCATTCATAAGATCTAAGTCAAATATCATGCAATGTAAAGTGAAAGATCACACAAATAAACCTAGGAAAAATCGTCTAATCATGTATCAAATATTCAAGACTTCCTAATCTAAAGGGAACATGAATTTGTTCTTGAAACAAGTAAAAAGAAACGAAAATATGCTTAGCAAGCTAGTATGATGCATGTTATTCTTTGAGAAAAGAAGATCTCTCAATCCCCGGGACGGATGAGAAAGGATGATTAGATCGAGGGGAAGCATGAACGTGTGATCAAGTTCATTCCTTATAATCTTCTTAGATTAAGAGTTACAAAAAACCCCAAATCTTGCATGAATGTATTGTATGAACCTAAAAATGTGCAAAGGTTGTAGTGTGTTTTGTGTTCATGGATTTCTAAAATGACTTAGTAGTCTAAAATGTGCATGAATGAATGGATTAAATCAACATGGGATATATACAAATGTAGTATGAACTACTTCCTAAGATGTGAGCTAATTTGGAATGCATATGAGCATCAAATCAAAGAATAAAAGTTGAAATGTGCTTGCTGTGAATAGTGGACAGACTGCATATGGCACTTTGCAACATTATAATGGGAGGTCAAACGTGCCTAGAAAAATGTGAGAAAAATCTGAGATCATTCTTATTGTGTCTAGAAAATAACCCAAAAAGCCAAACATCAATAGCTATCACAGATTAAAAGAAAGAAATCAGAATGTACACATGACTCAGAAACAACAACTGCACTGTTGACTGATTTTGTATGATTTTTCATAAATCAAAGAAAAGGTTTATGATGACCCATTATATACCAAACGTTTCCTAAGACACCCAAGTTTTATAAAAAAAATAGAAAAGATATATGTACAGTGATGAAAATGTCCAGAATAAGTGCAAGAAGTTAGATAAACATTCTGTGAGAACAGAGGCAGATTATGAATATGAACTTCTCACATCCAAAACAAATACTTTTACATTTCAATAATTGATGAGAGAAATTAGGGACAAACTATGATGTATTAGGAAGGTTTTCCAAGTGGTCTCATCATAATAACTTGAGTATTTAATTAAAAACAAATCTTTGAATCTGAACAGCTCACTGTTTTGGGTCATTGTTTTGGAGATATTGAGGAAAACAAAGTTTTATTTCTTGAAATCAAATGAGAGGGATTGAGAGGGGTTTTGAAATAGATGTTTTGAAAACATGTTTTCAACACTCAATAAGGATTATGACCACTTAGAATACTAACACCAAACTCATCATAAGAATCTCCAAGATTGTTGGAGGGATTTATTCTATCTTTTAAACATAACTTCAATACATTCCAAGAATACCTTGGAAGTATTGAGGTTATGATCATCATCTATCAAACATGTTTTTGAGGTCAAGAGCTACTATCCATAAGGATTCACTCACCCCAAACTTCATGTCATCACTTAGATGATGATGAACTAGTAAGTAAATAAAAAGAAAACAAAAAGAAATGGGATAAGAAGAGATGAACAATAAATAAACAAGCAAATAGATGATGATCAATATATGATATTCATGAAGCATGAACTTGTAGGTTGGTGTTTCACTCATATGTGATGACACTTAGACATGGAAGAAGCTTCCACTCTCTTGAATGCTCACTAAAATGGTGGTTGGGAGTATTGAATGTTGAAATAAATGGAAGTAATGAAGTAAAAACAAAGTTAGAACTCACTTTTGTTTTGAAAATCAAAGAGGAATGCTTCTTTTTCTCTCTACTCTAACCTTATCTCTACAACTTTCTCTCCCAAGCTTTTCAAAGCTCACATTTGACTCCCCTAAAATGAGGAGTAGTGGGGTGTTTATATAGGCCAACTTGGGGTGGTTTTGGGGTTTTAAAAGTGTTCCCATTGGCTCCAAACATCTGAAATCATGAAACCACGTCGTTTTGGATTTTAATTAATCAAAATGGGACCACAAGAATATTTACAAAAACTTACTGTTCTGGAGGGGAGTGCCGCGGCGGCACTGCTCCTCCCTTCGTCTGGATAATGCTGTTTAGGCCCCCCGAAGTTCCGGTATTCGCGAAAAGGCCCTATTTCGTCCGAAATTCACAGAAAATGCATACGAACTCCAAATTGAGGTTGTGATATACCGTTGGAAAGGTAATGGAGTCTACTTTACATAAAAAATAGTTCGGGGATAGGTCACTTCGAAAAGTTTTGCGGTATTCGCGATAAAAGCCGATTTGATCGCCTTTTTCGCCTTTGGAAATTCATAATAAACTCGTTTTAAATCCAGAAATTATGTGCGATATACCGTTGGAAAGCTATTGACCTCTAGTATCCATGAAAAATATTTGAAAATTGTTTCGGTGCCCCGATTCCAAAGTCAAATCTTGGTCAAACTGGTCAAACCTGGGATTCCCGGGAAGTTCTGGGAACCTCTGGGAGCTCCCAGGAGCTGATGTTTTCGCTCGATTTTCTTTTGGAACTTGTTTTAATACTTTTCTCATGATTTAGAATGGTTCTGGTGAATTCAGATAATTTTGGTCAAACTTGGTCAAACTTGGTCAAACTTTGGTCAAACCTGGTCAAACCTTGGTCAAACCGGTCAACGGGGACTTTCGGGGAACTTCCGAGACTTCCGGGGGTCTCTGGGAGCTGACGATTTCTCCCGGTTTTATTCAAAGACTCATTTTATCACTTTTCTTACGACGTAGTATGTTTTCAGAACTTTGGGACCAAATCTGGGATTTTTCGGATTTTCAAGGGCATTTTGGTCATTCTGAGCATTCTGAGAGATAGAGCTGACTTCCGAGAGTCCTTTCGAGTCTTTTACGATCATTGTGAACCACCAAGCTATGGGTCTCCTAAATCTGATAGCCGACAAAATGGGGTGTCTACAGTTTGCCCCTCTTTGGCAGGAACTTGCGAGGCAACGCATGTCGCAAGCGAGTGCCAAAGCTTTGAAGAGACAGGACTTTTTGGAGGCTATAGATTTAGGATAAAAAGCGTTGCAAAAGATGCAAGGATGCTGAGGTCAGTGCTGGTCGTGCTCCGCGTGAGCTGCCTACGTATCCCAAGGGGAATCAGACCAGGACGTAGTTCAGGGCACAAAGGGATGAATCACATATGCACAATACACAACAATCAGGCGGATGCTATACTATATGAGGATGATATGCAATGCATGGATGTGATATGAAATGTGTCATGAGTCCTATCATGTCTAGTGTTATGACCCTAGTATAAGCAAGTGTTGTGGGGTGTGCCACTCCGAGTGGCTGGTGTTGTGCTAGTGTTTGCGACTGTGATGTGGTGGATGACTCGGATAAGGACAGCAAGGTTTAGAAGACTCTGGGTCTAGGGGCAAACTTCTGGAATTATAGGAGGTGTGCTTTACAAGCGAATGGGATCGGACGTGGGGTCTCAGAGGACTATGACCGAAGATGTCTTTTGGCAAATAACCGACAGACACAGGGGCTCCGGAAATTAAGAGACTGACATAGAAGTCACGGGACGAATGTGAAATCCTGGGACGTCCTGTGATGAACATGGAGGCACCGACGGTGTGATGAGAGCGATGGACCGACGATGTTTGCATTGAGATGACGAGTCGACAATGGACTAACTGACGGTGTAATAAACCCGCTGAGGATTAATTTGAATCTGCTGGGGATGAAGCGATACCTTCTAGGATCTCCTTTTGATCGAATCTTTCGGGCTTGCCGGGGTCTCTGGGAGCCGGTATCTGTCTGCTTTTGTATGATGCAGGGTTCACGGGGAATCTCTTTTCTTGATCAGGAACCAGGATCCATCTCTGAACCTCTCACGGTTGATCAAATCTTTCGGCGCTCAATCCGAGAGAGCCGGTCAGGGCCTCCGGGAGCTGGTATCTGTCTGCTGTTGTCCTCGGAGGATGATGCAGGGTTCACGGGGAATCTCTTTTCTTGATCGGGAACCAGGATCCATCTCTGAACCTCTCACGGTTGATCAAATCTTTCGGCGCTCAATCCGAGAGAGCCGGTCAGGGCCTCCGGGAGCTGGTATTTGTCTGCTGTTATCCTCGGAGGATGATGCAGGGTTCTCGGGAAATCTCTTTTCTTGTTTATTTGGCGCCTTGGCTAGAAACCAGGATCCGTTACAGGAATTCCCGCCACTGATCGAATCTTGCGACGGTTGTCCTGAAACGACCGAATCGGGTTTTCGGGAGCCGATTTTTCCCAGTTTTTGCCTGCTGGAGGTAGTTCTGACAACTTTTAGTCTGCTTGGGGAAAAACCTCATAAATCTTGACTGGAACGGGTCATCGGGGCTGATCGGGGCCAAAAATGGGCTGAAAAAGGCCAAAACGGGCCAAAACGGGACGAAACGGAGCAAAACGGAGCGACGCGGGGCCCGCGGGGAGCAGTGCCGCGGCGGCACTGGGCCACTGCCGCGGCGGCAGTTGGCCAGTGCCGCGGCGGCACTGGGTGGCCGGACTTCATCCTCTTTTATCTCGGGTTTTTGAGCTTTTGGAGCTCATTCTTGGTCATTTTGGGGTGTTTTTGAAGCCAAAATTCATCAAAACGCAGCTTGTGCGTGCTCAGGTGAGTAATCTTTCCCCGTAGTCGGATTTTTGATTGGTGTTTTGGTTTGCCCAAATTTTCAAGAAGAAAGTTAAAATGTGACTTCCATTTTTCTTGTAGATCCATGGCTTCGAGCTCGAGGAGACCGTCTAAGAAGGCCAAAGGACGAATGAAGGCCGAGATGCATACCCCGGACGTGATTTTGCGAGACCCCCAACACCACCTTTCGGCCGCGGCTCTAGCGAGCTTGGTATGTGAAACTTTTGCCATTTTAGGACCACTTTTATGTACTATGCTAGTTTTGTGAGCCGTAGTGTGCACTTAGAGACCGTTAGAAGCTTGACTTGTGCTCAAATGTTGATTTTGTGAATTTTTGCTCTCGGGTTGTGAATAGTGATTTTGTGCATCTTTTGTCGCCTTTGTTGTGTGCAGGTGCCGGAAGTGGCCTTGAAAGGCCACGGTAGCCTTGCCCATGCTTTCTTATGGTATACCCAGCTTTCGCCCACCGTTAAGAGGATGGTTGATGATGCCGGGTTCGGAGGCTTCGTCCGCTTGGTTTCGAAAAGTAGCAACGATCTGGCTCACTTCTACGCACTGGCCGAGAGGTGGTGGGACACTACCAATACCTTCCACCTGCCGTTCGGAGAGATGACTATGACGCCTTTCGACTTCTCCATGATTACGGGCTTGAGGGTTGGCGGGAAGCGCCTGATTCTGGATTACTTTTACGAGATCGACCCGGAGGCGGTGGAGATGTTGATCGGGGCTGTTCCCCCTAACTTGGAGAGGCATTGGTTCCCCTGCGGCTGGCTTTACCGGGCCTATGGTAGAGGTAATCACAATCTGAACAATTCCCAGCTTTTGAGGGTTTACCTTCTGTATGTCCTCGGGTGCTCCATCTTTGCGACAAGGAACGACCGGGTGAGCTTGAGGCTCCTTTCTTGCCTGGCGACCATTGATGAGATCCCCTCCTATAACTGGGGCGGTGCTGCCCTGGCCCATCTCTACAAGCATATGGGGGAGGTCTCTCGGGGCGGTGTTAAATCTACTGGGGGATTCTGGCGAGCTTGGGAGGTATGCACTGCTTCTTCTTTTATTTTCCATCTCTTTGATTGTCATACCTGTTCTGATTTTTCCTTTGTCTGTGCAGCTTTGGAGTTTTGAATACTTGAAGATGTTGGCTCCTTCCCCGGCGGATGAATCAGGCGAGGATGAGGATGGCATGGCTCCTGTGCCTTTATTCCCACGAGGTTTGAGGTGGCGGAGGGACGTTGTTGGGGTGAAGAGTGGGGCCCATCGGATTGTTTTGCTTAGAAACTTCCTGACTGAGCTGACGGCCTCTGATGTTGATTGGACGCCTTGGGAGGGCGTTGTTTACGCCGCCCCAGAGGAGATACAAGCGGTTAAATCTCTTACCTCTTGTCGCCTTCTGCTGGAGAGTACCGAGTGTAGGCAGTGGTTCCTTGGGGAACGGGTGTCTCGGCAGGTGGTCGGTGGCTCCCGGTATCGCGTTCCCCATAATCCTCCTGTGATGGATGCTAGTGACCTCTCTGGTGATGCTCTGTCGGCGGCCTTGGCTGGCACCGACGTCTGGGATCATTTCCTCTCTGAGACCGGGTATGAGGCTTACCGTGGCGGCTTCTTGATGCCCAACTTCCCACTCCTGGAGGTGAGTTTCTTGTTATATTTTTGCTTTTCATTTATTGCCTATGTTTTTGACTTGCCTTTAACTTATTCTGTGCCTACAGCTTCGCGAGATGTACAGGAGACAGGCTCCTCAGGCTCCCGACCCTATCCCTCCTTGGGATTGGACCGTCAATGTTCTAGGCGCTGATGGCACTCCCCAAATGATGGAGGTGCCGCGAGTCACATGTGGGTACCCTACTCAGCCAGCGGGCGTCCTCAATGTCCCTTGGAGTTACGCTGAGGAGGGTCACGCCTTGGCAGCTAGCTTAAGGTCCTTGGTCCTCACACGAGATCACCGGGTACGTCTCTAATTTTGCACTTTCTTTTGGTTATGAGGTTCTAACCCTAGATTTTACCCTTGACAGATGGACGGTATGCGGCAATTTGCCGCCAACCAGATGGCATCCTTGGTAAGTCTCTGACTCGACTCTGTTTTTGGCATTTCTTTCTTTTTGTTATTTTCTTTACTGATTGCCTTCATTTTCTTGTGTGTGCAGTATCGTGGAGGCGGGGCCGGCTCATCGAGGACTGGTCCAAGATGCAGAGGTGGCAGGAGGAGGCCGTCGCCGACATACACTCCGGGCGGTCCGACAGAGGACGAAGAAGAGGAAGACTGATGCCAAGCGGGCAATATTATTTTATTTTCTGTTTTCGATTGGGTTGTACTGGGAACATGATTATTTGGACAGTGTAGGACGAAGTATGGAACAATTTGTAACCTTTTGACAGAGTATTATGATGTTTTGCCTCCTAGGCCGGATATCTTCCGGTTTAGAGGCGCAGTGGTGTGCTTGTTTTAGCTGACATATGTACACTGTGACTGTTGAATGCTACTGCGATGGGCAGTTTTGTGATGGTGAGTGCTTTTTGCCTTGCAGGTGGGATAGTCCGTGAAACGGGGAGGTGCTGCCGAAATTTCGAATTTTGCTAGAGCCGCGACAGAAAGATATGGCTTTGTATGATCCTGCTCAACTCACAGCCTGGCTGAACATTACGGATGGTGTGGAGCGGATCAACCTCTTTAGCTACGGCTTGACCGAGCTATTCTCTCTTCGCCGGATGACCCTGAACACTGAGTTCTTGCGTGCTGCCATTGCTTACTGGGACCCAGTGAACCATGTCTTCAACTTCAACGGCCTGGAAATATGCCCCATGCTTGAGGAGTTCTGCGCTATTCTCGGCTATGATTCTGACTCGGACTTGATTCTCCCTTCTGTTGATACCCTCAGCCCTACGCGAGCCTTGGCTGAATACCTGAATTGCTCTGTCACTATTTCCCGCCGGCTGATTCATGGTGAGGTTCTCAACATTGCTTCTATTATTGCCCGGTACGCCAGTCCTGGGAATCCCAGCATGTATGATGCTTCCCGTGGGGCCGCTTTGATATTGTGCATGACTTCGCACTTCCTGTTCTCGAGCACTTCCGTTGACTTGGTGCATGTGTGCCTCGGGCTGAAACTTAGCAGGAATCCCATGGCCATGGTTCTAGCTGAAACTCTGAACGGTTTGGATAATGCCTTCAACCATGGGACTCCTCTTCTTTCTGGGGCGCCTTTGGTGTTACAGGCTTGGCTTTACGAGCGCCTTCAGCTGTGGACGGGCCGTATACCACCGATTTACTTTCGTCGAGCCGTGCTTCATTCTCACTATACCTTTGCCGATTGGGTGGGCATGATGAGCACCTTATCTGAGGCTGACATTTGCTGGATCGTGAGGCGTTGGGGCCTCTATGCTATTACCACGAGCCTCAGGGGTCACCAGAGAGTGTGGTTGATGGGTCTGAGAGAGACTTCCTTCTATCATCCTCGCCGCTTGGCCCGACAGTATGGACAGGTTCAGGAGGTTCCCCGGGGGTTCGCTGAGAGGGTCTTTGCTTCCAGGATCAGAGCTACCACTATTGCTGCTTTTATTGATGGTTGGACTGACCGAGTAAAGGCCTACTTCTAAAGTCCTTCGAAGAAATAAAAGACACTAAGACGAAACTACTCCTGACTGATTTTGCTCATTCCTCCAAGTGTCTTTGAACATGTGGTTGCTTTTTGAAAGACTTTTATTTCTTTGATTATTCCTGCTTATGTAATATTCAAAGTTTGTTTATCGGTGAACCTTGGTTATTTTGGGAATCTCATTTTATGCATTTTAGCTTTCTGAAAACATGTTGTAACTTGAGATTTCAATTAGTTGTTGCTTTTGGTACTTGCTTGAGCATGCTGGGGTTGTTAGAGGCAAACGAGGCGGGTAGCCGAAGTTTGCCCCTAGTTTGGGATATATATGGTTGTGAGGCAAACGAGGTAGATGACCGACGTTTGCCCCTAGTTTAGAAGAGGTTCAGGCAAACGAGGCGAGTGGCCGAAGTTTGCCCCTAGTGTGGAGGGTGATATGTGGGTTATGGTAAGGACCGCGACTTTATTTCTCACATGCTCATAATTTTTGCCTAGGCGCCAAGGAGGTGGCCTAGCGAGCTATTTTCTCTCTTTTGTTATTGCTCACCTTGGATTTAGCTCTAATTTTTGCCTAGGCGTCCTTTCGGATTTTCGACCTAGCGAGCCATCCTTCTTTTCTTTTTGAAAGTCTGCCTACGTACCCCCGAGCGGGGATCAGGTCCAACGTAGTTCGGGCCGGAGTTTTGAAGGAAAAGGTTATTTTTGTGGGTGGAGCGACCGAACCGATGTGGTTGCCTACGTATCCCCGAGTGGGAATCAGGTCAAGCGTAGTTCAAGGCAAGGCTCGAAAGAAATGGTTATTTTTGGTGAGGTGACCGAACCGATGTGGTTGCCTACGTATCCCCGAGTGGGAATCAGGTCAAGCGTAGTTCAAGGCTTGAAAGAAATGGTTATTTTTGTCAAGCATAGTACTTTTTGAGGCGATCCATGTTGATTGGTTCTTTGAATTCGACACCATCGAGGTCCATGAGGTAAGTTGCTCCTCCAGAAAGGATTGTTTTGACGATATAAGGGCCGACCCACTTAGGTTTGAACTTTCCACGGGGATCGAAGATCGGAGCTCGCAGTTCCTTAAGGACAAGGTCACCCTTGACAATTTTTCTCGGACGAACCCTTTTATTGAAAGCACGGGCTATTCTCTTTTGATAGATTCGGACATGGTCCACCGCCGCTAGGCGCTTTTCATCTATGAGGGCCAATTCCTCGTATCTTTCTCTCAACCAATCTGATTCTGAAATTTCACATTCTGTCATCACGCGTAGAGACGGCAGTTCTATCTCGACCGGGAGTACCGCTTCCATCCCATATACCAGCGAGTAAGGAGTTGCTCCCGTGGATGTCCTTATCGACGTTCTGTATCCCCAAAGCGCGAACGGTAGCTTTTCATGCCAGTCTTTGTAGGTATCGGCCGATTTCTGCAGTATGGCCTTGATATTCTTGTTTGCAGCCTCGACTGCCCCATTGGTTTGTGGCCTATACGGCGACGACTTGTGATAAGTGATCTTGTATTCCTCGAACAGATCCCTGACTTCTGCCTTGAAATGACTTCCGTTATCCGAAATAATCTCATGAGGAACTCCATAACGGCAGATGAGATTTCTTTTGATGAACTTGGCCACTTCTTTGGCCCCCAACTTGGTGTAGGACACAGCTTCTACCCATTTTGTGAAGTAGTCTATGGCCACCAGGATGTACCGATTTCCATTTGAGGCTTTCGGAACGATTTCGCCAATGATGTCGATTCCCCAGGTCGAGAATGGCCAAGGCGAAGTCATGCTGTACAGAAGGGATGGCGGTGTATGCATCATGTTTGCGTGAATCTGGCACTTGTGACACCTCCTCACGTACTCACAACAATCTTTCTCCAATGTTGTCCAGTAGTACCCTTGTCTTACGATTTTCTTAGCCAGCATGTGACCGTTCATGTGTGGACCGCATACCCCCTCGTGTATTTCTTCCATCATTCTTTTGGAACTCTTTCCAAACAAGCAGGTTAGGTTGTGACCATTATATCCTTTCTTCAGCAATTTCCCACCGCAAATGACGAATTGTGCGGCGAATCTTCTAATGGCCCTTTTGTCTCTCTCGGTGGATTCTTGGGGGTATATCCCTTTTTCTATGAAATCCCAAACATCCCGATACCACGGCATTTCATTCTCTTCTTCTTCGATTACGGCGATCATATTGAACGAAGGCTCGTACCTCTGCTCTATTACCAAAGGCATCATCTTGACCCCCACAGGAATCTTGATCATGGAGGCTAAGGTAGCCAATGAATCTGCCAACTGGTTCTCTTCCCTGGGCAAGTAGAGGAATGTGACACTCTTGAATTGCCTTTTGAGTTGGTCGAGATGATCATGGTAGGGCTTCAACCTTTCTTCTTTTACTTTCCATTCCCCTCTGGCTTGCGATATGATGAGGTTTGAGTCCCCGAAGACGTCTAACTTCTGAACCCTCAGTTCTAAGGCTGCTTCCATCCCCAGAATGCACGCTTCATATTCGGCGGTGTTGTTGGTGGAGTTATAGTTGAGCTTGACCGCTAATGGAGTATGATCCCCGCTTGGTGATACGAGAATCATCCCTACTCCGTATCCTTTCATGTTGGCCGCTCCGTCAAAGTACAACTTCCACTGTTCTTCCTTGATTTCCATGATATTCTCGTCCGGAAACGGAAAGTCCCCACTTTCTTCGGAGTCAACGGCATGCTCTGCGAGATGCTCAGCTACAGTCCTCCCTTTTACTGACTTGCTTGTAACATACTTGATATCGAATTCGGATAGTAGAAGTAACCAACGGGATATGCGACCGGTCAGGGCGGGTTTTTCAAGGAGGTATTTTAGAGGATCCATGCGGGATATGAGCACAACTGGGAAGGCCAGCATGTAGTGCCTCAGTCGGCGAGTACACCAAACCAAGGCCCAACATGTTTTTTCAAGGGTAGAGTAGTTGAGCTCATACCCAGTCATCCTCTTGCTAAGGTAGTATATGGCTTTTTCGGAGTGGCTTTCTTTTCCTTCTTGGGCTAGCATGCAACCCATGGCATTTTCGGAGACAGACAGGTAAAGGAATAAGGGCTTATGAGGAATAGGTGGTGAAAGGACAGGCGGGTTCTGAAGGTAGGCTTTTATTTTGTCGAAAGCGGCTTGGCATTGGTCATCCCATTGGAACTTCTCCCCTTTTCTCAACAATCGGAACAGAGGATCACACGTGGTCGTGAGCTTGGAGATGAAACGGCTAATGAATTGGATTCTTCCGAGGAACCCCCTTACTTCTTTTTCATTCCGTGGTGGTGTCATTTCTAGAACTGCCTTGATCTTGGAGGGATCCACCTCTATCCCTCTTTGTGTGATGAGAAAACCCAGGAGTTTACCGGAAGTCACACCGAAAGTGCATTTCTTTGGATTCAACCTCATCTTGTATTTGCGCAACCTTTCGAAGAACTTTTCCAGCGCTACCAGGTGACCTTCTCTGTCCTTGGATTTCACAATCATGTCGTCTACGTACACTTCTACCTCCTTGTGAATCATATCATGCAGCAGAGTGGTGGCAGCTCTTTGGTAAGTCGCCCCTGCGTTCTTGAGCCCAAAGGGCATTACTCTATAACAGTAGGTTCCCCAAGGGGTGGTGAACGTCGTCTTTTCCCGATCTTCTGGTGCCATTAGAATCTGATTATATCCTGAGAAACCATCCATGAATGAAAGTAGCTCATGCCCTGCGGTGTTATCCACCAAGACGTCAATGTGGGGAAGTGGAAAGTCATCCTTGGGACTGGCTTTGTTTAGATCACGGAAGTCAACGCACACGCGAACTTTTCCATCCTTCTTTGGGACTGGTACGATATTGGCAACCCATTCCGGGTATTCGGTGACAATGATGAACCCTGCCTTGAACTGCTTCTCCACCTCTTCTTTAACTTTGAGTGCCCATTCCGGTCTCATGCGCCTCAGTTTCTGCTTGACAGGTTTAGAATTGGGGAGGAGAGGAATATGATGTTGGACGATGTCGGGATCGACCCCAGGCATGTCTTCGTAAGACCAAGCAAAAACATCTTTGAATTCTATTAGCAAGAGGGTTAATTTTTCTTTTTCTTCTTTATTAAGGGTTGAGCCAATTTGCACAATCTGTGGATTATCTATTTCACCTAGGTTAACTGATAAAGTATCTTCGATTATTTCATAAGCAGGTGGTTTTTCAATTAGTTGCTTTAGTTCGATTGGGAGATCCTCGGAGGGATCTGTGCATTCACAAGTGTCAGACACAGAGGAGTAAGCAAAATCGTCTTTCATTTCATTCATGACAGGTGGAGTGATTACATTGGATAGTGGTGGGCTTACAGCAGCCGACTCCAGTACAGACTCGATAACTGGTAGTACAGACTTTGGGGGGATAGGGGATTGGGAGACACAGACAGATGACTCTACAGCCTGGTTGCTCAGACCCTCCTCAGCAGGCTTGATCTGATCATCTTGGCTCTTGGCCCTCTTCTTCTCTTCCTCTTCAGCGGATTCTTCCCACATCTTCTTGATCGCCTCAGTGTCAAGGTATTTTAACCAGTCTTCCTCTGGGGTCTTTCCAACTTCTTCGGGGTAGAACGGGTCTTGATAAGGGGGCCTCTCGCAGTCAGCGAAGATTTCAAGCCCAGGGTGCCTTCTCCCGGTGGTTCGATGGATCCATGGTTCAGGGAACCCGAAGTAAGGGAAATCATCCCCTTCCTTGACGAATTGTCCATTTAAAGTCTTGCGATATGGGGGGAGACCCTTCACCCTTTTCTTCCATGGCCTCTGTAGCTCAACGTCTTCTTTAGTGGGCTTGTACCCTAATCCAAAAGTGCCTTGTTGCCCTTTGATCTGTGGGAACTCCCGAATTCCTTGCTGGCGTCTACCCAATCCCATCCCGGGGAAGTAGTTCATCTTGCGAACAATATTGACAACTGCAGAGTGGACCTCAGGGAACCTATCTTCGTCATTGATCACGTGAATTTCTTCCATGAAAAATCCCCCGATTTCTCCTTCTTCTAGCTCGGGCATTTGGACTTCAAAAATGGGAGCGTAATTAGGGAAAGCTTCGTTACCCCAACTGTTACCGAGGATGATTTTTACTTCCTTCTCATGAATGTACTTGATCATTTGATGCACAGTGGATGATACAGCTTTGTTGGCGTGAAGCCAGGGCCTTCCAATTAGCAGATTGAAGGAGGCAGGTATGTCCATGACTTGAAAAATCTCAGTACTTGCCAAATATCCTACCCGGATTTGCAGAGAGACAGTCCCCATCACATTCCTCCTGGTGTTATCATAGGCCCTCACAGATTGCACAGATGGCGTGATGTCAAGGATATTGACCCCCAAAGCAGTGGCAGTTCTTAAGGCACAAACATTCAAAGCGGAACCTGTGTCGACCAGGCAAAACGGTACCTGTTGCCCCTTACATCCAACAGTGATGTATAATGCTCTGTTATGCGCGGATCCTTCCGGTGGCAAGTCCTCATCGGAAAATGTAATGATCGGGTCGGGGGTAAGTGCGCCCAAGAAAGCCACCATGTCCTCCGGTGCAGCATCGATAGGAACTTCAATCCCAGCCAAGGCATTCAACACGGCTTGCCTATGCTTGTAAGAGGTCACCATGATATCCCACATTGAGAGGTGTGCTTGGGTTTTCTTTAGCTGCCTTATCAACTCATTATCTTCCTCGATGATCTCATCCATCTTACCCTTCCCCTTGTCCTTGACTGGACCTTTCTCGGTTGCATCGGTGGCAGGCTGTGGAGGCTGATAATGACGGCCTGACCTGGTCAGATGATCAATCTCGGCAGGAGTAGGCCCTTCTACAGTCCCATCCTTCTTGAACCAATCACAATCCGTTCCCACAAAGGGCTTTTCTGGCTCGTTCCAGATGGAAGCATCACTCTCGTTGTTAGGATCATACCATTTGAGGTCTACCACCCCTAGGTCATGCTCTTCCAGGAAGAATAAATCTTGCTCATCGTTAAGTTGCTGCTGCCATTCGTCATTCTCCCCTCCGATCAGATGAATTCCCTCAGAATCCGGGATGTCAATAAGAGGTAAGGGTTGTCCTAGGGGGGTGATATGAGCGGCAGGGTTGAAGGGTATAGGGTTGGACTCGATGAGGTTGACATTTTGGTGGTTTGGTAGGGGATTTTGGGTGATATGGGGCTGCTTTGGGGGCGGCTCGATGATATTCTGATCAATAAGGTCTTGGATGTCATGGCGAAGGCGCATGCAGTCATCGGTGTTATGGCCGGGGGCTTGGTGGTAGGCGCATCGTTTGGACATATCGCAGTTAGGCGGGGGTGGGGTATTTCGAGACTGGAGTAGTTGGAGATGGCCCTTTTTGAGGAGGCGGTCCAAGGCCGAGGAGAGGGAGATTTCTAGCTTGGCAAAATTGCGAGGGGGCTTTTTCTGGAAAGGGCGGCTGGAGGGATTTGCCTGGTTGGAGGGTTGGTATGGTCTTGGAGGGTATGCCATGGGTTGGCTGCTAAGGGCATTGACATCCGGGGGATTCCGAGAGTAGTTGGGCCTTCTTGGCTGACTCGGAGGGTCTTCCTTTTTGATCTTCCCTTCCCTGATAGCATCTTCAATTCGGGTTCCGACTTCAAACAACTCTTCAAATGTGGAAATGGACTGGTAGAATAACTTCTCATGGTAAAGTGGCTGCAGATTCCGGATGAGCATCCTTACCTGTTCCTTTTCAATCGGCCGGTGGGTCATTTGAGCTACCTTGTTCCTCCACCTGCTCAGAAACGCAGCGAAGGATTCATTGTTGCTTTGTCGGGTTGTTTCCAAATCCCTGATAGTGACATCCAGCTCCTGGTTGTAAGAGTAATGATCGACAAAAACTCGAACGATATCTTCCCAGGCCCGGGTCTTGGAGGCTTCCAAGGTTAGGAACCACGATAGTGCAGATTTTGCCAGAGTTTGTGGGAACAGCATTGCGATGTGCTCGTGGGTGCAACCCATGGATTGGAAGATACTCATACATAGCTTCACGTGGCTTTTCGGGTTCCCAGTCCCATCAAAACGATCGATGGCAGGCATTTTGAAGTTCTCCGGCAGTTTCAACTTGACAGGCTCAAAGAGGCCTTCCAGATCTAGCATGTAATCATCGATTCCCTTGCTTTTTCTCAGCACGCTCTCTAGTTTGTCGACCTTGTCCATCTTTTCCTGGAGCTTCTTTTCATATGTGAGCGGTGGGACCCCTTGGAACCAGTTTTCCTCCCCATTATTCTCATGTAGAGGAGGTTCAAACCTTGGTGGCGGAAACTCGGGCGGGGGTTGTGGCTGTTGCTGCTTTAGTTCTTCCATGAATTTCAGGACTTGGGCTAGACTGTCGGATTGTTGGCTTATAGTCGCTCCCAACTCGGTGACCTTGTTTTCCAATTCTTCTCTATTCATGTTGAAGCGGGCTGTCGTACCGATTCTGACTAAACGATTATCCGAACTCCTGGTCCACAACGAGGATTCCGGCTGCTGACCTTGGGAATCTATACTGACCTGACAGATTTTGAGAGAAGGGGTGTATCAGATCCTGACAGTGACGACTTTTAGACAGACAAAGACAGTGACGTGGACCGACTTGTGTAAGAATGATCGAAACAGTGCGTGCAGATTGACGGGAATGGTGTATGCAAATGAGACAGGCATGCGGATGTGAGCCCTAATCTACATGATGCTCCTATTTCTAACATATAGCAGTTAAACAAATAAGGCTCTAGCCATACAGAGTGTGCCAATCTTACTTTCCAGTACGATCACCAAGGGATAACAGGGATTTTTAGACGTTTCTGGTTGACTGGGATACAGTTTCTGGTATTTCTGGGACATCTGGACAGAGTTTCTGGGAGAAACTGGTAAGTACGGTCATATCTGGGATATCTGGGCAGAGTTTCCGGGAGAAACTGGTAAGTATGGCTATATCTGGGATATCTGGGCAGAGTTTCCGGGAGAAACTGGTAAATATGGCTATATCTGGGGTATCTGGGCAGAGTTTCTGGGAGAAACTGGTAAGTACGGTGATAGTGATCATACTTTCTAGCAGGTTTTCATACTCCTATGTCTCAAGACCGACAAACAAGGTTTGCGGTGTATATCTTTGTGAACGTGGGGCAGACATCCTTGTCATGGTGCCTAGGCAGGTCAACCCAATGTGGTTACATGTGAGTGATTGCCTTGGGAATCATAAGAAAGAGGTTCTGTTCTACGCCACATAAGCGTCTACACCGCGCAGGTAATCCCGTCAGGGCATACAGCAGTTATATCACTTTGTCCTATCTGAAAAGATAAATGAACAGTCCTATGAAAGGTTCTTACAGGAATCTATATGCAAAGGCCGAGTTTAGTCAAAGAGGGTCCGTTGACGAGAGTTCCAATATACCGTCAGAGAGACAGTACGGAGGTTTTTACTCTTTTTGATATACCTTGGAAGGTACAGTATCAACGGTGACTTGTGCCCTGGCACAGCAAGACCTGAACAATGTCAGCGCCGCGTTTCAGACACAGTCGGAGGGGGGAAATGCAAGAGTGCAATGCGGTGAACCAAACACAGTAAAAAGATGATTTTAAGGATGCTTCTTATGAGTCAAACCTCTGTATTATTTTGTTTTAAAATAAAAATCCCCAGCAGAGTCGCCAGATTGTGGATACCGGAAGTGGACCACTTCTCTCTCTTGTTCGAGATTGTTTTGAAATTGATTTGAATCAAGGAAAGAAAACGAAAGGTCTGTTGAAAACAGATACAGAGTCGCCACTTGGTCTTTAAGGAACCAAGAAACCTAATTTTGACTCACCCAAGCGGATAAGGGCACTGGCCCTTCATAACCAAAGAACTTGGTTCGGGGTTTTGGTACGAGAGAGGAAGGAGCCTTTGTCACGACTAAAACACCCTCAACTCGCCCCGTCTTTCGACGGGCCTCAATTAGCATCCAAATAATCATCTTATACTATGTTTGGTTCGACAAATAATACTATGATAGTATATTACATCACATAAGAAACTTGAAAATGGAAGATCTAAAGATAAAATATCATTCATAAGATCTAAGTCAAATATCATGCAATGTAAAGTGAAAGATCACACAAATAAACCTAGGAAAAATCGTCTAATCATGTATCAAATATTCAAGACTTCCTAATCTAAAGGGAACATGAATTTGTTCTTGAAACAAGTAAAAAGAAACGAAAATATGCTTAGCAAGCTAGTATGATGCATGTTATTCTTTGAGAAAAGAAGATCTCTCAATCCCCGGGACGGATGAGAAAGGATGATTAGATCGAGGGGAAGCATGAACGTGTGATCAAGTTCATTCCTTATAATCTTCTTAGATTAAGAGTTACAAAAAACCCCAAATCTTGCATGAATGTATTGTATGAACCTAAAAATGTGCAAAGGTTGTAGTGTGTTTTGTGTTCATGGATTTCTAAAATGACTTAGTAGTCTAAAATGTGCATGAATGAATGGATTAAATCAACATGGGATATATACAAATGTAGTATGAACTACTTCCTAAGATGTGAGCTAATTTGGAATGCATATGAGCATCAAATCAAAGAATAAAAGTTGAAATGTGCTTGCTGTGAATAGTGGACAGACTGCATATGGCACTTTGCAACATTATAATGGGAGGTCAAACGTGCCTAGAAAAATGTGAGAAAAATCTGAGATCATTCTTATTGTGTCTAGAAAATAACCCAAAAAGCCAAACATCAATAGCTATCACAGATTAAAAGAAAGAAATCAGAATGTACACATGACTCAGAAACAACAACTGCACTGTTGACTGATTTTGTATGATTTTTCATAAATCAAAGAAAAGGTTTATGATGACCCATTATATACCAAACGTTTCCTAAGACACCCAAGTTTTATAAAAAAAATAGAAAAGATATATGTACAGTGATGAAAATGTCCAGAATAAGTGCAAGAAGTTAGATAAACATTCTGTGAGAACAGAGGCAGATTATGAATATGAACTTCTCACATCCAAAACAAATACTTTTACATTTCAATAATTGATGAGAGAAATTAGGGACAAACTATGATGTATTAGGAAGGTTTTCCAAGTGGTCTCATCATAATAACTTGAGTATTTAATTAAAAACAAATCTTTGAATCTGAACAGCTCACTGTTTTGGGTCATTGTTTTGGAGATATTGAGGAAAACAAAGTTTTATTTCTTGAAATCAAATGAGAGGGATTGAGAGGGGTTTTGAAATAGATGTTTTGAAAACATGTTTTCAACACTCAATAAGGATTATGACCACTTAGAATACTAACACCAAACTCATCATAAGAATCTCCAAGATTGTTGGAGGGATTTATTCTATCTTTTAAACATAACTTCAATACATTCCAAGAATACCTTGGAAGTATTGAGGTTATGATCATCATCTATCAAACATGTTTTTGAGGTCAAGAGCTACTATCCATAAGGATTCACTCACCCCAAACTTCATGTCATCACTTAGATGATGATGAACTAGTAAGTAAATAAAAAGAAAACAAAAAGAAATGGGATAAGAAGAGATGAACAATAAATAAACAAGCAAATAGATGATGATCAATATATGATATTCATGAAGCATGAACTTGTAGGTTGGTGTTTCACTCATATGTGATGACACTTAGACATGGAAGAAGCTTCCACTCTCTTGAATGCTCACTAAAATGGTGGTTGGGAGTATTGAATGTTGAAATAAATGGAAGTAATGAAGTAAAAACAAAGTTAGAACTCACTTTTGTTTTGAAAATCAAAGAGGAATGCTTCTTTTTCTCTCTACTCTAACCTTATCTCTACAACTTTCTCTCCCAAGCTTTTCAAAGCTCACATTTGACTCCCCTAAAATGAGGAGTAGTGGGGTGTTTATATAGGCCAACTTGGGGTGGTTTTGGGGTTTTAAAAGTGTTCCCATTGGCTCCAAACATCTGAAATCATGAAACCACGTCGTTTTGGATTTTAATTAATCAAAATGGGACCACAAGAATATTTACAAAAACTTACTGTTCTGGAGGGGAGTGCCGCGGCGGCACTGCTCCTCCCTTCGTCTGGATAATGCTGTTTAGGCCCCCCGAAGTTCCGGTATTCGCGAAAAGGCCCTATTTCGTCCGAAATTCACAGAAAATGCATACGAACTCCAAATTGAGGTTGTGATATACCGTTGGAAAGGTAATGGAGTCTACTTTACATAAAAAATAGTTCGGGGATAGGTCACTTCGAAAAGTTTTGCGGTATTCGCGATAAAAGCCGATTTGATCGCCTTTTTCGCCTTTGGAAATTCATAATAAACTCGTTTTAAATCCAGAAATTATGTGCGATATACCGTTGGAAAGCTATTGACCTCTAGTATCCATGAAAAATATTTGAAAATTGTTTCGGTGCCCCGATTCCAAAGTCAAATCTTGGTCAAACTGGTCAAACCTGGGATTCCCGGGAAGTTCTGGGAACCTCTGGGAGCTCCCAGGAGCTGATGTTTTCGCTCGATTTTCTTTTGGAACTTGTTTTAATACTTTTCTCATGATTTAGAATGGTTCTGGTGAATTCAGATAATTTTGGTCAAACTTGGTCAAACTCTGGTCAAACCTGGTCAAACCTTGGTCAAACCGGTCAACGGGGACTTTCGGGGAACTTCCGGGACTTCCGGGGGTCTCTGGGAGCTGACGATTTCTCCCGGTTTTATTCAAAGACTCATTTTATCACTTTTCTTATGACGTAGTATGTTTTCAGAACTTTGGGACCAAATCTGGGATTTTTAGGATTTTCAAGGGCATTTTGGTCATTCTGAGCATTCTGAGAGATAGAGCTGACTTCCGAGAGTCCTTTCGAGTCTTTTACGATCATTGTGAACCACCAAGCTATGGGTCTCCTAAATCTGATAGCCGACAAAATGGGGTGTCTACAATTCCCAAAATCAGGAGTCATACAGACTCAATTCTATTCGAATTCCAAAATCATGAGTCAGTTGGATTCGAAACAAGTTAAATTTCACAAAACTGAGAGTTAATCAGACTCAAAGCAAATTATATTTTAACGAATCAAGAATCAATCGGACTTAAAGAATTTCTTATTTCCAATAATCATGAGTCAATCAGACTCGAGCGAATATCTATCTCCGAATAGGGAGCCAATTCGACTCAAAATATTTTCTATTTCAAAAGGGGAGCCATATGATCTTGAAAATTTGCATTTCCCAAATACGAAGTCACATGGACTCAAAAATTCATTTTTTTACTCACACGGAGTCATGCGAACTCAAAACCCATTTTTTAACAATTATAGAGAGGACTCAAACATTCTTATTTTACAAACACGGAGTAACGTGGACTCAAGAACTTATTCTTTTATATTTACGGAGTGACGCGGACTCAAGAATTCTTTAACAGAGTTACACGGACTCATGAAATCATATTCTACACAAACGGAGTTACACAGATTCATGAAATCTATATTTTACATAAACGGAGTCAAGCAGACTCAAGAATTCATATTTTGCATTAACGGAGTCATGCAAACTCGAGGATTCAATATTCTACACACACAGAGTCACGCGGACTTAAAATTTTCATATATTACAGAGATGAAGTCATGCAGACTCAATAATTCATATTGTACATTAACGGAGTCATACAGACACAACAAATTCATTTTTTTTTATACTAATGGAGTCATAAAGACTCAACAAACTCACTTTTTATACAAATGGAGTCATACGGACTCAACAAGTTCACATTTTATTTAAACGGGTCACACGAACTCAAAGAATTGATTTTACAAAGATGGAGAGTCCTCAGACTCAAAGAATAGGTTTAACAAAAGTGGGGAGTCCTCATACTCAAAGAATTTGAATGGAACTGATGGGGCATGAAGGGAGTTGTGCTACCCTATCAGTCTTTGGAAAGCATGATTTTTTGCACTTGCAGATCGTTTGGAAGAAACACAATAACTGTGTCCAAAGAGGGAAGTCCTCTTTACCCTTAATCTTGAACCATTCTCATATTTTCACTTTTAGCATTGTATTGTAATAGTGTTTAAAACTCCTGCTTGCAATGCTCGTGGGATGCTTATGGAGACTTTTCAAATCTTTATTCATCATCTTAAACCCACACATTTGAGACCATTATTGACTCATCGAAGGAGAACAATCTTGACAAAGAAATTATACAACACGACTGACTCAAACTCTGTATTATTACGAATCAATGTGCTTTCATCGTGAATAATGTATCATCTCACCTTTCATTTATTCATCATCTTATAATGGTAGTACTTCGCCGACAAATCTAAACTTCGAAGATTCTCCCTTTTTAAGTTAGCTGGTTCTTTGCCTTTCCATAGTGTGCTTCAAATTAGTGCTTTAGCTTAGAGAATAAAGGGCATTCTATTTCAATCCATTCAAAGCAAACTCGATTACTTCAGAACTTTTATCAGATATAGAGAGATTTTGGCAAACGAAGTTTGCCCCTAGTTTGAATAGGACTCAGAGGCATTGCTTCTGGAATTAAATGGGTGTTCAACAATAGTTTGGCGATATATATGTGGCTTCAGGCAAACTTATGTAAGTTTGCCCCTAGTCTGAATGAAGGAAACCAAAGGCACAAAGGGTGATGCTTATGGTTTAGGGATGGTTATGGACCGAGAACCTTGTAAGCTTCGCCTACTTATCCCTGAATAGGAATCAAGTCGAAAGTAGTTCGGCCAAAGCTTGAAGAAAGTGCCAGATCATTGCAAGGGTGGCGACCGAACTGGTTAGGTTGCCTACATATCCCAGAGTGGGAATCGGGTTGAGTATATTTCAAGTACTCTGGAGGTCTTGAAAAAAATAAGGCTTCAAGAATTGGTGGCTTTTCGAGCCATGTTGTCATTTGGGTCTAGTGAGTGCGTGTCACTTGTGGTAGCCCTTGTGTAGCATAATGAACTACTTCTCCCTCTTTTTTTTTTTTTCTTTTCTTCTTTTTTTCTTTTTTCTTTTTCCTTCTTCTTTGTGGCAGTTGATTCTTTTCACATTTTCACTAGCGAGTCAACCTTTATAATCCTTATAACACATCATACTCTATCATACTCACAAAGCAATATCAGCCTTTCAAATCACTCTTCAAAGACACCTGTGCATTGTTTTAGGCCCACTTAGCCATTGATCCTCTAAAAATTTTTTTTTTTTTTTTTTTTTTGAGACTAATTGATACTTTCAAATCTCTCTTTTTATTTCTAATTTCTTTTCTTTGTTTAGAACAACATAAAGCCTTAGGATAATTCGTGTACCAATGATGTACTTTGAAGTGCCCAAAAATTCTCAATCTTATTTATTCTCTGCTTTTTCTTTTCTCTTTCATTTCTTTTCTCTACCTCACTCTCTCTTATTCTCTCCAAGATTTTAATTGGCTAGGATTTGAGATCAACACACATCTTATTTTTGCTCTAACTTTTTCCTAGGCGCCTTTTCGGGTTTTCATCCTAGCGAGCTCCTTCATCTTCTTCTTTTTCTTCTCTCTTTTTATTTTCTCCTTTTTTGTGCTCTCACTTTTGCTTAGGCGCCCTTTTGGGTTTTCATCCTAGCGAGCTCCTTCTTTTCTCTTATTTTTCTTTCCTTTGAAGAAGAAGTTCAAATGTTTGGCTACCATCAAGGATCAAGTTATGGCTTTGGACTGGTTAGGCTCATCTTTTAGGCTTAGTATTTGAGAAAAGGGGATGTTGAGCAAGCCTTAAGTTCCAAGTTCATCTTTTCAAGATTGAGCAAGAACATCTTTAAATTCTTAAAGTAAAGCTAATCAATTCTCTACTCCTCCTTGGTTTTGGCAAATTATTTTCTTAGATTACTTGGGGATCCTTTTCAATGCAAACATTTATGAACAAAGTATTTTCCATGATCATTTAAAAAAGTGATTTTTTTGGCTTAATGATCCATTCATTCATGACTTAACACATTGAATCAAGCGAAATGAAATTTTATTCAACTAGCAGAGAAAGAGGATTACATCACTCTAACGATCTCCAATTGACCTCAAATTTTAACACCAGCTGCATCTCGTTGTCAGCTTCGTCTTGTCCAAAATTCATCAAGTTACGATAAGCATTGGGCGGTCCAATCTACTTTTTGTGAGCGTTACCCAACGCTATTGATCTTCACTCCTAATGTGTTTTGAATCTTTCAGTGCTAAGGATCTTCACTCCTATGACTCTTGGATGTGCTTGGATGCTAGGGTTATGTGGAAACCCCTTTAGAACAAACTTGGAAACTCTAGGAAGGGTTTGGGAAGTTTATAAATAGATTTAGAACTTCTGGGAGAAGAAAAAATGTTCATTTAACATCCTGCCCGCAGTTCCTGTATTTATAAACTTATGAACTGAGATTACCTTACCAATCGATTGTCTTAAGGGCAATCGATTAAGGGCAATCGATTGTTCCTCTAATTGATTATAGCAAGTGAAATTGACTGCTTCACCAATCATTTGGATCTGAATACAAATCAATTGGCTCCAACTATTTCCCAAATTTTCCATTGCATTGTTCTTTCACATCCAAACATCCTTTTGAGCTAAGAGTACGACCCCTAGTTTCTTAATTATTGGCTCTGATTAATTATTATTCCATCTAGTCAATACTCTTTAACTAAGGAATCAATAGTTAATCAATTATCATTAACACCACTATAAAATGATAATTGCACTCCAGTGCATAAGAATAAAATAACAGATACATAAATGATTACTAGACTTGTATAATATGATATGGATGTTCCTTTACCAGACAGTATTTGTATTTATCATTGGGATGTATATTTTAAGATACTGTTGACCCAATAGGTTTAACACAGGTCCGTCAATGCACCACGTGCACTAGCATATTAACCAAGAGTCAAAGACTCTTATGAATGAGATTCATCATTCTACCCTATAGATGTTAATCATGCTACAGTGTATACCTGATAAGTTATCCAGGTTTATCATCCACTGTGACTTATTTGAAACAATAAGGATTTTTGATTCATATCTCACATATGTAATAAGATATACACAAATCAATCACATATAATGATGTTTAAAGATTTCAGTCTAATATCCATCTCATGAACTAACATACATAAATGCATTATGATATTCCATTCTCCAACTAACTGGTTTGAGGGCATATTCCCAACAGTCCCACACTAGGTGCTTCAACTAATCTTCCTATAGGGTCTTGATGGCTTCTTTAGGGTAGAATGGATCTTGATAGGGGGGCCTCTCACAATTAGCGAAGATTTCAAGACCAGAGTACCTCTTTCTTGTGGCCTAATGGATCTAAGGTTCTACAAACCCGTAGTAGGGGAAATCATCCCCTTCCTTGATGAATTATCCATTCAAGGTCTTTTGGTCACTCTCTTCTTCCAAGGTTTCTACAGCTCGATGTCTTCTTCAATGGGTTTGTACCCTAAACCAAATATGCCTTTTTGCCCTTTAATTTAAGGGAATTTGTAGATTCCTTTTTGACATCGACCCAATCCCATTCTAGGGAAAAAGTTCATCTTGTGGATGATATTGACTATCGCTGAGTGGATCTCAGGGAACCTGTCTTCATCACTAATCATGTGGACTTCCTTGGTGAAGAATCCCCTAATTTTTCCTTCTTCTAGCTCAGGCATTTGAACTTTGAAGACCGGAGCGTAGCTTAGTGAGGTTTCATTTTTCCATCTATTTTTGAAGATGAGCTTCACTTCTTTCTCATGAACATACTTGATCATTTGGTGCATAGTGGATGACACAGCCTTATTGACATGTAGCCAAGGCCTTCCAATCACCAAGTTGAATGAGGCAGGTATGTCCATGACTTGGAATAGCTTAGTACAAACTAGAGATCCCACTTAGATCTGGAGAGAGACAGACCCCATTACGGTCCTCTTTATGTTGTCATAGGCTCTCATAGATTATATGAACAGGGTGATGTCGAAGATATGGATGCCCAAATTGGTGGCAGTTCTTAAAGCACAAACATTCAAGGCAGATCCTGTATTAACTAGGTAGAATGGTACTTGTTACCCCTTGTACCTGATAGTGATGTACAAAGCTTTGTTGTGTGCAAACCTTCTAGCGGTAGGTCTTCATCGGAAAAATTGATGATCGGATCAGTGGTGACTATGCTTAAGAAAGCCAACATATCTTCTAGTGTAGTGTCAATGGGAACTTCAATCCCAACCAAGGCATTCAACACAGCTTGTATATGTTTGTAGAAAGTTACCATGCGGTCCCACATTGAGAGATGTGCTTCGGTGTTCTTTAACTGCTTTATCAGCTCATTATCTTCCTCGTTGATTTCATCCATCTTCTCTTTCCATTGTACTTGGCTGACCCTTTCTCAATGGCTTCAATGGTAGGTTATAGTGGTTGATAATGGTAGCCTGACCTGGTCAAGTTGTCAATTTCATGGAGGTAGGCCCTTTAAAAGTTTCATCTTCTTTGAACCAATCATAATTTGCACCCATAAATGACTTTTCTAACTTATCCTAAATAGAGGCATCACTCTCGTTGTTCGGGTCATACCATTTGAGGCCCACTCCCCCTAAGTCATGTTCTTCTAAGAAAAACAAATTTTGTTCATCATCCAACTATTGTTATCATTCATCGTCTCCCCCTTCAATTAGATGAACCCTTGCGGAGTCTGGGATGTCAATGAGAGGTAAAGGCTACCCGAACAGGGTTATGTAGGTAGAAGGGTTGAAGGGAACGGGGTTGGATTCGATGATGCTTATATTTTGGTGGTTTAGTTGGGGATTTTGGGTGACATAGGGTTGTTTTATAGGTGGCTTAATGATGTTTTGGTCGATGAGGTCTTAAATGTCATGGAAGAGGCGCATGCAATCATTGGTATTATGGCTAGCAGTTTGGTGGTAGGCACAGTGCTTGGACATATCATAGTTTGGTGGTGGTGGGGCATTTCGAGGTTGGAGTAATTGGAGATAGCCTTTGTTGAGTAGGTGATCTAGGGCCGAGGAAAGGGAGATTTCTCTCTTAGCAAAGTTATAGGAAGACTTTATCTAGAAAGGAGGGTTGGAGGTGTTGGCTTGGTTGGTGGATTGGTATGGCCGGGTAGGGTATGCTTTGGGTTGGCTGCTAAGGGCATTGACATCCAAGGTGTTCTGGGAGTAATTGGGTCTCTTTGACTGGCTTTGCAGTTCTTCTCTCTTGATCTTTCCCCCTCTAATAGCGTCTTTGATCTGGGTTCCAATTTTGAAAAGCTCTTTGAAGGTAGTTATGGACTGATAGAATAATTTTTCATGGTAGAGCGGTTGTAAATCCTAGATTAGCATTCTTACTTGTTCCTTATCTACCGAATAGTGAGTCATTTGGGCCACCTTACTCCTCCACCTGCTCAGAAATGTAGTGAAGGATTCATTATTGTTTTGGCGAGTAGTCTCCAAGCCCCTATTTGTGACATCTAGCTCTTGATTATAGGAGTAATGATCAACAAACACCCGAACAATGTCCTCCTATGCCCGCATCTTCGAGGCCTCTATGGTTAGGAACCATGGCTGCGGGAAGTTGCTCATGGGTGCAACCCATTGATTAGAGGATGCTCATACACAGCTTTACATGGCTTTTATAATATTTGGTTTCGTCAAAACGGTCAATGGCTGGCATTTTAAAATTCTCTAGCAATTTCAGCTAGATAAGCTCAAAGAGGCCCTCCAGGTCTAACATGTAATCATTAACCCCCTTGCTCTTCCTCAACACACTTTCCAACTTTTCTACTTTGTCCATCTTTTCTTGAAACTTTTTCTCATATGTAGGTAGCAAGACCCCATGAAACCATTCTTCATCCCCATTATTCTCATGTACAGCTATGGGAGGTGGTATAAACCCAGGTAGTGGTTGTAGGATAAACCCTAGTGATGGTGGGTACCCTGGTGGGTACTGCAGCTGCTGCTGCTTCAACTCTTCCATATAACTCAAAACATTGGCTAGGCTATCAGACTGCTAGCTTAAGGTTGCTCCCAATTCTATGACTCCGATTTCCCATTCTTCCTGATTCATGTTGAATTTTCTTGGTGGACTGACTTTGACCAAACGACTATTCAAACTTTTGACCCAAGACAAGGATCCCAGTTGCTGACTTTGAGAATCTATACTGACCTACAAATTTGAAAGATGAAGTGTATCAAATTCTGAAGTGATGATTGGACAGACAATGATAGTGATGTTAACAAGCGTGGATTGACTTGTGTACAGACTGACTGAGATAGTGTTTGCAGACTGATGAGACAAGTATGCGGATGCAGGTCCTAAACTATATGATTCTCCTACTTCTAATAGATATCAGTTAAGCAAATAAGGTTCTAGCCATACAGAGTGTACTAACTTTTCTTTCCAGTGTGATCACCATAGGATATCAGGATTTCTTAAGGATATAGGGTTTCTGGGTGAAATAGGGATTTTTGGATGAGTTGGACAAAAAATTTTGAGATAACTAGGGATTTTGGGTAGAGTTTCCAGGGCATTCGAAGGATTCAGGAAAGTTTTTTGGAGAATTAGGGATTCTCGGGCATTTTTTGGAGATTTGGACAGAGTTTCTAGGAAAAACTGGTATTTAGGCATTTTGAGGCAATTTGGATAGAGTTTCTGGCAGAAATTGGTATATTTGGGCATTTTTGGGAATTTTGGATAGAGTGTCTGGGGAACTGGTATATTTGGGCATTTCTAGAAAATTTGGATAGTGCTTCTGGAGGAAAGTGGTATATCTGGGCATTTTTGGAAAATTTGGATAGAGTTTCTAGGATTAGCTGGTATATCTAGGCATTTCTAGGAAATTTGGACAGAGTTTCTAGGGAAAACTGATATATATGGGCATTTTTAGGAAATTTGGACAGAGGTTCTGGGAGAAACTGGTATAAAAGAGCATGTGATGATGGTGATCATACTGTCTAGTAAGTTTTCAAAATCCTATGTCTCGGACCATTGAATAAGGTTTGCAGTGTATATCTTTGTGAACACAGAGCATACATCCTTATCATGGTGCCTAGGCAGGTCAACTCAATGTGATCACATATGAGTGATTGCCTTAGGAATCATAAGAAAGAGGTTCTGTTCTATGCCACATAAGCATCTACATCACGCAGTTAATCCCATCAGGGCATACAATGGTTATATCACATTGTCCTATCTGAAAAGATAAATTAATAATCCTATGAAAGGTTCTACAAGAATCTATATGCAAAGGCTGGGTTTACACAAAGAGGTCCGTTGACAAGAGTTCCAATATACCGTCAGAGAGACAGTATGGAGGTTTTTACTCTTTTTAATATACCTTAGAAGGTACAATATCAATGGTGACATGCCCTAGCACAGCAAGACCTGAACAATGTCAGTGCCGCATTTCAGACACAGTCAAAGGGGGAGATGCAGAAGTACAATGCAGTGAACCAGACACAGTAAAAAGTTGATTTTAAGGATTCTTTTTATGAGTCAAACCTCTGTATTATTTTGTTTTTGAAATAAATATCCCCAGCAGAGTCGCCAGATTGTGGACATGTGGCGTCAGGGGGGTGTCTTTTCATTTTGGAAAGGATTTTGGTTTTGAAATTTCTTAAAAAGTCTATGAAAATAGATACAGAGTCGCCACTTGGTCTTTAGGGAACCGAGAAACACAACTTGGCTCACCCAAATGGAAAAAGGGCACCGTCCCTTCATAACCAAAGAGTTGGCTCAGGGTTTTGGTACGAGAGAGGAAGGAGCCTTTACAAAGACTAAAACACACTCAACTCGCCCCGTCTTTTGATAGGCCTCAATTAGTATCCAAGTAATCATCTTATACTATGTTTGGTTCGACAGTTAATAATATGGTAAGTATATTACATCACATAGATAAGATATCATTCATATGATCTAGGTAAATATCACACAATGCAAAGTGAAAGATCACACAAAACAAACTTAGAAACAATCGTTTAATCACATATCAAGTAATCAAGTTTTTCCATTCTAAAGGGGGACATGAATGGAGAGAAATCACATAAACAAGAGAGGTTACTCAGAAACAGAATCTGTACTGTCAACTGAAATATAAAAAAATATTTGAAAATGAAAAAGACACATTTGGAGGCCAATATTATACAAAGAGTTCCCTAAGACACTGAAGTTCAATGGAAAAATTAGTTGGGACCACTCATTTTGGAAACGTTTCTTGGAAAATAAGTTCAAACTCAACTAAAGCTGCTGTGACAAAAAAAGGGAATGTTTTAGAAGAATGTTTGGGTCAAAATGGACCTTTCCAAGTGTTTTAAAATTCTTCCAAAAATCATGGACATTCCTTAATGAATTAGGAAGACTTTCCAAGTGGTATTACTATCATCCATTGAGTATTGAACTCAGAATGACATTTTTAAGTTGAACGACTCATTGTTTTGAGGATTTTTTTAGAAAACAAATGTTTAATTTCTTGAAATCAAAATGGGGGTTTTTTAGAGTGCATTTCTAACACTAAATCGAGATTATAACCACTTGGAATATCAATATCAAACTCACCTCAAGAACTTCCAAAGTCATTTGCAAAACATTGTTTTATTTTGAACATAACTTCAAGGATACTTGGGAAATGTTGAAGATAGGATCATCACCTATCAAACATGTTTTTGAGGTCAAGTGTTACTATCCATAAATCACCCTCCTCAAATGCCATGTCATCACTTAGCACTACACCATTCAGCCAAATTCCTAACACTGAGGTTTTTGGTTTTCTAACGGTAATTTACCGTTACAGATTTGTAACGGTAAATTTTCGTTAGAAATTTAGCTTTCCGTTAGTAATTTACCTTGTGAAAGTGAAAAAGAGTTGGGAAATAAAAATCCAGTGGCATATTTGTAAATAAATAACAAAATTAAAAAGGCGGTTGCAGTTTTGTAAATAAAATTTGGTTGCATATTTGTAAATAAAACAACACAAAAATTTTGCCTAAATTTTTCCCCAAAAATTTCCCTCCTATTTCTAATTCTTGTATATAAGAGAAGAGAAGAGAGGGAAAGGAGATCGAGGAGAAGAGAAGGAAAGGAGCACTCCGCCGTCGTCGCCGTTGCCGTCGCAGTCCACCAGCACTCTGCCGCCGCCGCTGTCGCCGACACCGTCAACCACTACTCCACCGCTTCCACTCCAAGCTTCCAGGTCTCTCTCTCTCTCTCTCTCTCTCTCTCTCTCACACACACACACACACACACTTTCTCACGAACAACCAGATTTGGGTATGATTGAACATATATATGTTTAATATATGTATGTATATATATGTCTGTCTCTCTCTCTCTCTCTCACCAAAGACTCCAAATGCTCTCTCTCTCTCTCTCTCTTTCTCTCTCTCTCTCACCACACAACCATAGTCAGACCTTTGTCGTACAACCCCCACATGGCCGTATCCCTCTCTCGTCGGCCACATCCACCACACTCTCAGGCCCCTCGATTGCTACCCAGTCCCTTTTGGTGTTTTTTTTTCTCTCTTTTTCTTTTGTCTGATTTTGATGTTTGTTTATTTTTCAGATTTGATTTATGTTTTGTTTGTTGGGTTACTTAGCGATGCCCTATGGTTTTGATTTGTGTTTTGGTTTGATAGAGAGAGCTTGAGATCTACTAAAGACAGAGGAGAGAGAAGGTAAATGTTCATTGTCAAAACTATTGGGTATTCTTTATTTATGCTTTCTGTAAATTTGCCTTGGTGCTTGATTTAGGGTGTCTGGATTTTGATGTTCCAAGTTTTCGTTCATGATCGTACTTCTCTAGATAAGTTTTTGAAGTTGGTGTTCATTATTTATAATTTTTCCAACTCTAAGCAACTTGCGAGTTTTTTTTGCCCTCTTTTATTTAGATCTAATTTTTTTTTATTTGCTCAGGGCAAGTTGGTTTGTTGCTATCAATTGTGACTGCTGTTTCAATGATTTTGCAATGCAATAAGGTTCTATTTTATTGTTAGGTATCAGTTTCTTTGTTTTTTGTTGCAAGAGCTCTAATGGAAATTGCGTTTATAAGCTTTCTTTTTTATATTGTTTTCAAAACATTGATGTTGCACTTTATGGGAAGAAGAAAACAGGATGTTCTAATAGTAGGGTCCATTGTTGTTTATATTATTTAATATGAATTGTTTCAATATTGCAATAGTAGGGTCCATTGATTGTTTCAATAATATTTAAATAACGCAGCAAAGAATTGTATCAGGGACCAAGCTTATACATCAAAGCTTATACCAAGATAGGTTTGTCACTATGGAGCACTAACCTGTTACATCAAATTTTTGTTGTATTTTACTGAGAGATGCGCCATTTGATTCCTTATTTAAAATATAATTTTCTTCATTCTGATTTTGGGTTTTTATTGTGAATTGGAAATGCTAAGGGAAGGCATGAATTGATAGAGAGATATAAGGTAATGCATGCGTTTGTGTGCTTATAGACAGAAGGGCCAGAATAAATTATATGATGTGTAACATCTTCAATTGCTGCACCTTTCAATAATCTTTTTCAAACCATTTTTCAACTATTATGTTGCTTTATGACAAATCAAGTTATCAACTGTGGGGTTTTATATCTATTCATGCTTATTAAACATGCAGAATTTAGAGGCGATATTTTACAATTAATGTGCCACAGATTTGGTCCTATCATATATGTTTGTCTTTGTCCCTAGACTTCCTACCATGGTGTGTTTAAGAGAACTGTGATCAAATGCTGGATTTATTACTCATGCATTTCTTAATGCTTGCTAATACCGAGATCATTTATTAGGAAATAAATCGTGTAATATCTCAATCTTTACGTACTCATAATAATTCACTTGTCTATTTTGACTTAAATCGTGTTTCGCGATGGGTTCGTCTATTAGGAACTAATCAGGATCCAGAAAAAGACAATCCTACAAATAAGCCAGGGCTACTATTGCCCTCATCTGGGAAAAAGGTGTAGTTTCTATATGGATATGATATGATAAAAATGAAGTTGTTGGGGCTACATTTCTCCAGAGTATGTTGTATTTTTCTGAACAGTTTGATGTCTTTAGTTTTAGAGTTTACTAGAGATTGTTAATAGCTGGAAGAATAGCATTTTCCATGGTGTACAAAATATCTAAATCTTCTAATAAAATTAGGACACAGACACAGCAATTAACAAATGTGTTTTAACATTTATAATCATATTACTTAGCGAAAAAAATGATAAGGTGTATGTGTGAAGATAAGCCCATTGTGTGAAGATAAGCCTATGATTTGTAAAAAAAATTATGATTCTGCAGTATCTTTAATTCTAAATATCCAGATTATTTTTAGTACAACAGAGAGTGAAAAGAGGATTTAAAATCTTTTATAAGATGAGAATATCTATTAGTTATTGAGGTTTTCCTGACTTTTGCTTGGTATACTTTAAATTTATTTTAAAACTGCTGAATGAACAAATGTCTAGATTGTGTGAGTATCTATAAAGTTGTACTACATTTAATGGCTATGAATTTCAAGTTCTGTCCTTATTTTCTTTATATTCTTCTACTTTTTGATTTTGGAAAATGCACATAAAGTTTCTTTTTGCCATAAAGCTCTGTTATGTTTGATTTGCAAACTTACTAGCCTAGATTTTTGCTTTATGTTATTACCATCTAAATGCATTCAGCCACTCACTGCTATTGTTTCTTTTTGACAGTTAAATGATGATAAAAGCCCTTTCCAGCGAACATGTGTTAATCAGGTATTTGTTGATGAGAACTGTTATCACCTACTGATGGCCTTATGTGATGACATGTTTTTAGGTTTTATTTCAGACATGTTGTACAAGAAATACACAAATTTTAAAATGTCAAATCGTTTCTTGTTAACTCAAGTCTTTTATAGGTTTTTAATTTTACTTTTTACACTATAAGAATGGTGAGTTTCATTTGCTCATGGCAAAGTTCATGGGTTATCATGTCAATTGCCTGTAGTTATATTTATTACCTACAATTCTACACTCTATTGTCTAGTTTCATGTCCTCAACTTATTTTTTATTATTAATTAGATAAAGTGTTAAAACAGATGTAGTTATAATCCACCAGCCAGTACTTTCAATGCTTCTATATAAAGCTTTAACAGTGTTTGCAATTATATATGCATATCTATTTTTTTTTCTTTCAATCAATTGAATTTGAAAACTCCCCAATTTCACTTGCCTATGTTTTGGTTTGATGAACTAGTACATGAGACATGCTATGTACTTGCTTCTTAGCTAGGATACTCTCTCTCTCTCTCTCTCTCTCTCTCTCGATTGACAATTTTATGGGTGGCTGGAGTTCTTGATGGTGTTGTATTGAATTCATGGTTTAAGTTTACTTTAGAGGAAATGACATATACATATTGGAGGAGTAACACCTTGCAGAACAATGAGGCTGAAATGCAGCAATTTGAGACATGTCTCTGAACAATTTGCTTTGAGCCTTCATTTTAAGTCATTGTATGCATGCTAGTGCTACTCAGCACTTACTGGGAGGCCACTTAATAGTTCTTGCTTTCTCTTTGTGGGGATATGTATGGCTTGACCCTAGGGGAATATCCCCATCCATGGTGAGCCATGTTAATGGAGTTTGGACCACTTGTCCAAGTTTTGAAGTTTATATAGCATTATAGCTCTTCCTCAAAAGTAGATTTTTTGATTAGAGAGATGGTTTCTCTTGCAGGAACTCATGATATTTATTTGTTTCATATATTAATTACAGGTTCAGCGAATTGCTACCTGTTTGTAAACTCATGGACTCAAGCAGTACAAGCAACAAATTAGGATAAAGACCGTGCTAAAAGCAAGGTACAATGCTCTTTGATGCATGCCGTTCTATTCATTATTTTCTTTTCCCCTTTTCATGGTAGTTGAGTATTTCACTATTGCATTGTTTGTATCCTTTTTACTATTTGTGCATAGTGAGTAGCAACTCACTAGAAAAGGCTTGTGGTAGCTTCTAAATCATTAGGGAGAGAGTGATCTCTTAGTATTTTTTACTTATTAAAAATTGGTTATGAACTTTTCCATGGAAAAGTAATTATACATAAATAACTGGTTGTTTCTCACTAAGTGCTTCTTAAGGTAAGACACAAGCTGTAGGTAGTCGGATTAGAGAGTGTTGTAGTTGGACAAGTTTTACTTAGTCATGTAGTAGAGGAACAACATAACTCAAATTTAATTACATTTTCCTATCACCTTTCAATTTGGTCCAACCTAAATTGTTTCACCATCAGTTAAACTTCTCAAATTTAATAGGCAATCTCTCACACTCTATTCGAGCACACAAAGACCCACACTCCCTCTCTTTGTCTATGTTTTAATGTTTCTACGTGTTATGTATCTTATTAGAACTTTGAAATGCTATATAGATTTGGACACATTCTTTGATGAGAAGATTTCGATTGAGAGGCTTAATTGTTTTTTTTTTGTTTTTTTATTGGTACCCATACAGCTAGATCTTGTGGGATTTGTTATGCCTTCCTATTTGAATGAGGGTTAGTAATCCATATTTCTTACATGCGAATCCGCATGATTTCCTGATACTTACATTACTTGATTTATGTATGTGTGTTAAACACAAATAAGAGTTAAGTAGTTGGTGAGTCTTGCACTTACATTTCTTGTTCAGGATAATTAAAAGTTTATCTTCATTCATGTTAGGGTTCTAGTGGGAACTTGTCATGCATGCTTTGAGACATTGAGAATAGCTTTCCGAACTTAATCTAGTAATTACGTGTACTCAATATGATCCAAATGCATTAACTCTGAAATATGAATGAAAAATACTGTTCATTTGGGTTGTGTTGGCTTCAAGTAATTATGTGCTTGCTGCAGAACTTGGGAGAATAGAAGTTCTCATGATTGTATCTTTCTCACAATGTGTTTTTCTCACTTTGATTCCTTTAGTTCTGTTCACCGCTGAATCAAAAATTGCATGTTTAAATGATATTTCTTCTTCTTCTTTTGTTCCTTTAATTATTTATGCTTAAGTAATTAGTTTTGTTTCACTTTCTTTAATTAACTTTATGCTTAAGTAATCTAAAATTGCATGTTTAAAAAAACGTATTAGCAATGGTAGCCTTGTTTGTTGATGTAGTGGAAAAGGCCATAACCTGTAATATACGAAGAAAGGATTTGGATTTCTTTTTCTTCCCTTGTGTCACTCTAGTAGTAGAGAGAACTTTTCGTGCTAAGCTATTGAGGTTTACAGATGTCTTTGATTTTCTCCCTTATTGGGATCTATTGTCATATAAAATCCATGAATCTCTAGTTTGAATACTTCTTTGGTTCTCGTACTACCTGCTTTCTTGATTTTCCAGTTCAATGAAGAAGAACGCTCGCCATTTGTAAAGAAATACAAAACAATCTTACATCCTGGAGAGGTATGACCCATCCATACATGTATACTTGCAATCACAAAGATACGTATTGGATTCATGTGAATTTATATCTGGATTCATTAATGTGTGTTGTGAGTTTATATATATAATTTCACTTTACCTTATGCAAAAATCTATATGACTTAAATTAGTTTGATGGATGTAGTGTAAATATCTAAATTATATGGTGCTTGAACTTTGAAGTGATGGGAAATATATTCATGTCAAATAGATTGATGTTATTTGCCATCATGACTAAATATCTTGTTGTAGGTGAACAGATCAGGGAGTTTCCACAAAACAAAAATATTGTGGCACCCCACACTGACAGCCCCGATGTAAGTGATTAAAATAAGATTTTGTGTATTTTGTTTCGAGGACACTCGATTTTGAGATAGTCATGAAGTCTTTGATCCGCCTTAGTTTATTGTGAAAGTTAGAGTTGAATAAATTTATTAAAACCGTCGAATCAGGTTCTCGTTTGGGATGTTGAAGCTCAACCTAATCGTCATGCTGTTCTTGGAGCTACTGATTCTCGTCCACACATGGTGTGTTCTATTTTCTTTGAAGGATTTGTCTCTGTCCTGTTGCTTCTGTTGACCATGTTTCTTATATGTGTGTGTTATTTTGGGAGCCCTAATCAAATCAGTGCATAGATTATCTTTCTCTGTTTACTTATTTGGGAGAAAAAATTCCACTAAGTTAATGCTTAAAAAATGATATGTTTGCTATGCAATTTACTAGAGCTCTCTTGTGGTAGTTCCCTTTTTTCATTAGTATATAATCGATTTTAGTTTACAGTAAACCTTATTGTAAGTGGGCTTCATTTATATCTCTTTCCAAAGCATTCTTTGTTTTTTTTAGTGCTCGCATATTTGTTCAATTGACATGGCCTTTAATATTGGCTGGTAAAGGAAGTCTGATTGGGAAGGGTGTGTAGGAGTCTTCTTTACTGCAGGAACATCATCAATATTTTTTAGCACACAGTTCTCCAAGAGAGAGAGAGAGAGAGAGAGAGAGAGAGAGAGAGAAAAAGCCTTTGGGGTCCTGCTTCAATTTCAATAAACTTCCATATAAACGTCAATAAACAAAGAGTTCTTTATTTAGGAACAGAGACGCTTCATTTTGGCTCTCTTCTATTTTCAAAGTCTATGCATCTTAACAGATCTGATCTCCACCGTAGGTATATATATATTAGCTCCAGTGATTACGTTTTTGTTCAGCATTTTTTTCTTTATTGTATCCATATCGTACATTCTATAAGAGAAAATACAAGGTGATATGAATTTGAAATATGACCCTGTGTAACTATTCATTTTTTTTTAATGGTGATTTGTGTTTCTATATTGTAGAGAGATGCGATTTAACAAAGGAAGAGTATCAATGCTTAGAGAGCCTGTGGAAGTTGAGAAGCGGAAGCATAGTTTGATTTGATGAGATTTGGGTAAAAAGAAAATCATAGAATTATAAGCTTTTTTTTTTGCACGATTGTTTTTCCTCGCACTGTGCCCAGAAGCATGAGTAATTCATGATCTTGTGTTGGTTTAGTTTATGTTGAGAGACCGAACTATGTAAAATATATTGTTAATGTTTAATTTAGGTTTGGATGAATGAAACATTTTGGAATCGACTTATGATTATTATTGATAATATTTGTTGTCGATTGGGCTTATGTGTTTCTTTGATGTGATTATGATGTTATTGGAGATCATTTGATGTGGTTGTGTTTATTAGGTGCAAATAAAAACTTGAGAGAGATGTGACTGTGTTTAGATTATTAATAGATTTTTTTTTTCGTTAGAAACCATATTTGTAACGGATTATAACCGTTAGTATTATTTGTTTCTAATTGATATTTACCATTAGAAATATTTACCATTAGAAATAACCATTTCTAACGGTAATTTACCGTTAGTATTTTTACGAAAGTGTTACAAAATTGTTAGATAGCTAACATATTTTAATCCGTTAGAAATGTTATTCCTAACGGTAATTTACCGTTAGCAAATTTAGTGAAAGTGTTACAAAATTGTTGGATTACTAACCACATTTTACCGTTAGCAAGAATATTCCTAACGGTAATTTACCGTTAGTAAATATATTTTTCTAACGGTAATTTACCGTTAGAAATATTCCCCACACTGTATTTTTAAAGGTAAATTACCATTAGAAAAATATATTTACTAACAGTAAATTACCGTTAGGAAAGTGGCCTTTTGATGTAGTGTAGATGATGATGATGAACTAGTAAGTAAAACAAAGAAAATAAAAAAGAAATGAGGTAGGGATAGTTGAACATCAAAGCAAGCAAGTAAATAGCAATCAATAGATGATAATCAATGAGATATTAGACTTGTAGCTTGGCATATCACTCATATGTGGTGACATTTGGACATTGAAGTAGTTCCCTAGCTCATAAATACTCAAAAACGGTGGTTGGGTATGATAAATATGAGGTATAAAGAGAAGTAATCAAGAGAAATCAAACTTAAAACTCACTTTTCTATAGAAAATCAGTGGGAAGAAGCTCTCTTTCTCTCCTATTAACTTTATCTCTATCTCTACAACTTTCTAAGCTTTCCACTTGCCAGCCCCAAAATGAGAAGTCAAGGGGGGTTTATACAGACCAAATTGGGGGGAGTTTAGGATTTAAAAAGTGCTCCCATTGGTCCCAAACATCTATGAAGAAGCAACTACGTCATTTTGGCTTTCAATTATTCAATTTGGACCCCCAAATTAAATTATAAAAATGGATTACTCTGGGGGAGAGTGCCAATTTTAACTTGTGCATCACCCCCGCATAAACTCGAAACTAAGGGAACTAGGTGAGGTTGTAAAAACTTAACTCCTTGAGTGGCAACATTGGCCCTATGCCACGGCGGTAGTGGACCAGTGTTGTGGTGGCACTTCTCCTCGGACGTCCAGATTATTACATATAAGCCCCTAGAGGTTTCAGTATTTGTGAAAAGGTCCTATTTCGTCTAAAATTCATAAAAAAAATGCATACGAACTCCGATTTGAGCTTGTGATATACTATTGGAAAGCTAATGGAGTCTAATTTTCATAAAAAAAAAAAATTAGTTTGGAGATAAGTCACTTTGAAATGTTCTCTGCGGTATTCGCAATAAAATCTGATTTGATAGCCTTTTTCACGTTTAGAAATTCATAATAAATCCGTTTTAAAATTAAAAAATTGTGTGCAATATCTTGTTGGAAAGCTATTGAGCTCTAGTATTCATGAAAAATGTTTGAAATATGATGCGGTGCTCCGGCTTCTAAGTCAACTTTTAGGTCAAACCGGCCTAACTAGGGACCTCCAAGAAGTTCTAGGAATCTTTGGGAGCTACCAAGAGCTGACGTTTTCATCTGATTTTCTTTGAAAACTTGTTTTAGTACTTTTAACATGATCCAGGGTTATCTTGGAACTGTTGGACAAATTTGGATGACTTCTATCAAACCCTGGTCAAACTTAGTCAAACCTTGGTCAAACCGATCAACGGGGACTTTCTGGGAACTTCCGAGGCATTTGTGGGCCTTTGAGAGCTGACAATTTCTTCCGATTTTGTTTTAAAATTCATTTTATCACTTTCCTTATGAAGAAGTATGTTTCCAAAACTTTTGGTTCAAATCTGGGAGCATTTGGGCTTTTAGGGGGTATTTTGGTCATTTGTACCACTTTTGGAGCATTTTGAAAGATAGAACTATGTTTCAGAGTCCTTTTTTGAGTCTTTTTTCAATCTTCGTGAACCACCAAGCTATGGGTCTCCTAAATCTGATAGTCGACAAAATAGGGTGTCTACACAGATAAACATCGGAAGGATGTGGAATTCAATGTGGGAGATCATGTGTATTTGAAAGTATCTCTAGTTCGAGTTCTGGTCAAGTTTGGAATAAAGAAGGGAAAGTTGTCACCTTGTTACATTGGACCTTTCAAAATCCTAGATCATGTTGGAAAGGTCGCCTACCGACTTACACTATCGTAAAAAAATGTCTGGAATACACAATGTTTGGAATACACAATGTCTTTCATATAAGCATGTTAATGAAGTATGTTCACGGTTCTGCACCAGTGATCGACTTTGAGGATATCAAAGTGAATGACAATGTGTCATATCACGAGAGGCCAATGTGTATCTTGGGGAGAGAATTAAAAAGTTAAGAAATAAAGAGATTCCCCTGGTGAAAGTACAGTGGAACCATCATGACGAAAGAGAAGCTTCCTAGGAGATAGAATTAGTCACACGTGAGAAGTATCTAAAGTTATTTCAGGATTAGCTTATTTAGATTTCAAGACGAAATCTTTTGATAGGTGGTGGAGAGATGTAGCACCTGTATTTTTCCTATCTAATTTCTCAAGTTTTTGATTAATATCTCTATAATTCTCTTTATCATATATATAAAATCGTCTTTCTATTCCTTAATTATTGTTTTGAATAACTTATATACGATTGGATGTGATTGGTGACCCTTAGGAAAGCTTTGTTTGAAAGCTTAACCTAAGCACTCGAATGCTTGGGGCGCTCGAGACCCGAGAGGTCGAGTTAACAGGAGCGCTCTCAAGTGATCCAGTACCTTACCTATAAATAGCTTCAACACATCTCTCACTTGTACATTTTTATAAATTGAGTTTTGAGAGAGAGAGAGAGAGAGAGAGAGAGAGAGAGAGAACATTTTCAACCACCTATATCACTACCATGCATCTACATTCACACTTCCATGTTAAGATCCGAGCATATACACACATTTCTTTATCTATGCACACACACACACCTCAATCACCCACATCTTACTTAAAAGAAGATGAAGATTATGAAGATGTACTACCCTGTATTTTGGAATGTATATTAATAAATAAGATTTGGTATTTGATCCTGTATACTTATAAGACCCTTACACTTATGTTAGACAATTTTGTAACCTAATCAATTGCCTTGGTGTCTTTTCCAATCGATTGCCATTTTGCCGACATGAATCCAATACGTGGCATATCCCAATCGATTGCCCATAACTCATAATCGATTGCCATAAAATATCTGAAGCCAATTGATTGCCACTGAGCCCAATCAATTACCATCTGCAAATCTTTGTTTTCAACTTTGCTTTGTATGTTCACATGTGGCACTCTCATTTTCTATATATATGAGCCCATTTCGTCCCTTTGGACAGTTTAGAGAGAGAGTGAACCTATATCATATATATACACATCCATATATACATACATATATATACACAAACATACCCACACACACTCTCTCTAGATAGCAGAGAAGAAGAGTAAGAGGAAAAGGAAAGGAAGAGAAAGAGAGGGAGAGAACGACAGAGAGCAAGAGGAGAAGAGAAGGAGCTAGAGAAAACTCAAAGCTTCTATATCCAAATATACACCCAAACATACCTCAGGTGAGTTCTAAGCTCACTTGGTCCCATTTACTTGATGTCTTACAAGTGTAATGAAGATTAGACGTAATTAATATGTCCCATGGACGTTATATATGCTGGACTATTTTCTCACTGGAGTAGACAAATTCCTAATCGATTGGGCTTTTTCCTAATCGATTAAAGCCCAATCGATTGCCATCAGCCTGGATCCAATCGATTGGCATTAGATGACTCACAATCGATTGGCATAATAGGCAATTGATTGGCATTGTTTTGGATCCAATCGATTTCCATTTTCCCTAATCGATTATTACAATTTTTACCCCAATCAATTGGACCATTGTCCCAATCGATTAACAATTATTGAACATGAATGGTTTCTTTTATTTATTATAAGTAAGGATTCGATTGTTTCAGCAACATTTATACGTTGGTTATGCGACTATGGGTAATAAGGGACAATGTGATACCAAAGAATAGTATGATTGAGAATAATGGATTAACAATTATAATGATGTTTGAGGTTATAATATTCGTAAATTAAGTTCGATATCCGTTTCATTTCAATCAGAGTGGTCAGGCCACAAGGGAATTGTCATGTGTCAATGTTAGTACGAAACTTAGGCAAGTTTGATAAGTTCTGGAGAATTGTACATGGGCGGATGCTTGGTCATGTTATGTCCTTGTTGAGCGGTGGACGGTGAGATGTCCTTAACAAGCAGCGGACGAGACCAGGCAGTCCTAAGATAGCTAAGTGATCTATGTATATCCTTAACGAGCGGTGGATGGGAGATCACTGGTGAATGTTGCTAAGTCGTGGCCATAGATTGATATGTTGTTGCTAAAACATTTATGTCCTTGACATACGGTAGATGATTTATATCCTTAACAAGCAGGGGATGGATTGACGTGGAGTTCATAACATGCGGTGGATGGTGTATATCCTTAACGAGTAGTGGACAGAGTAATGGTATATCTATATGAGTTAAACAATTGAGTCTAATCTTTCCATCATAGTAAGTTGGTTATCAGTCTTAGGATAACAAGAAGATAATGGTTGGTTACAATGAGAGAAGATAGTACGTATTAGAACTTAACTTATATCGCTTCATAACTTGTTTATACTTCAGATAACTGGTACCTCGTTAGTTTCTATTCACTCAGCTCTCAGTAAGCTGACGACTGTTATTGCCTGGACATTTCCCGTCCAGACTACCCTATCCCTATTAATACAGGTGATGGAGCTTATGATGACGGCTTCTACCCAGAAGGGGAATACGCAGAGGGTGGCCCCACTGCCAATGGATATGCAAGAGAGAACTTCTACGCTGACGATTACGTCTACGCCAGCTGAAGATCAGAAGATAGGTATTAGTTTTATATTTCTGTTAAACTTTATAATTAGTACCTAGGCATATGTTTCTTCCAAACCTCTTATATTTCCATTTGTAAACTCTGATATTGTAATAGCTAGGACTTGTGTAATATACTCAATTGTTTATATTATTGTTTCTCTTTATTTACTGCTACTTAGAACTGCGTGGCGTGGACAATTGAGTGACTTCACCCATCATTCCCTATGGACCCAAAATTTAAATTTATATTTCTCTATTTTTGCTATTACGGGGCGTGATAGAAGATGAAGACCAGAAGTTGATTTCTTGCATGATCAAGCACTAGAAAGAAGAATTGAAGCTCTATCACTCAAGTTTCTAGCATTCTCAACATATCTTTCATATTTTGATCATCAAAACACATCCTAAGCTATTGTGAGTATCCATCCTCATCTAGAAACCTTTAGGACCAATTTTTATAGCTTAAATCTTACATGCATTGATCTTGTCAGAATCAAGATATAAAAAGTGTATTTTACTTTTCTATAGATTTGTAGTAGTGAAAGTAAAGGTCGAACCCACAGAGATTGAATACTACGCACTTTAATTTTTAAAACCTAAATTTAGTTAATTAAGAAAAACAGATTTTGGATTTAATTTCAATTAAACTAATAACAATAAAAGTAAATCTAAATTATGAAAGCAATAAAAAGTTTGTTTTTATAATAAGTTTAAGGAACCTAGGATCGCAAATCCACCACTAGCTTCATAATAAGGGTACTTACGAATTACTTTAGCCTATTAAGTTGGATGATAATGGAGAATTGTAGCTACAAGCCCAATTCCTCCGTCAAGAAAATAACTATGGTTCAAGCACCAACATAATCCATCTTCGGTTAGCACGAATTATCCCACGCTAAACTAGGGTAGTGGCATAATCTGTCTAACCTAGGCATGGACTATTCGGATACTTGATAGCACAATTCACTAAAGCACCATTACATGTAAATAACCTATATAAGCACAGCAAATATAGATCATTGAGCACATCACAGTCAAAATAGATCTAAGACAAGAATAAACTTTGAAAGTAACGATTTAATCAATAAAAGCACAATTTATTTATAAAAATCCTCGGAACATGTAATTGTCATCCGTACATAATAAAAATAAAATAAAAATATAAAATACACCCTATTACTTGGCTAGGGTTTTATTGAAACCCTAGATCTAGGTTTAAGCGGCCATAGAATTGATGAATGGCAAGAGGTTGATGGAGGAGGCCATGGGAATCCTTGGTCTTCTTCTTCTTCTCCTTGCTTTCCCCCCTTCAATGGCTGGAATTTTTGTTGTATATGGCTGTATGTATATGTGTATAATAATGTCTAACCCTTAAACTGAAGTAAAATGGGGTATATATAGATTTTCCAACAAGTTTTGGAAGCTTTCCTAACCTGAATTGCATTAAAACTACTATATTTTGCAATCTGGAAGTAATTAGGCAGTTTCGTTCACGTAGGAATAATCAGTACACTGAAATACGCAAGTTCCATTTTTGCATAGGTCGCGCGAGCGCGATATTGGGACCTCGCGCGCGCGGAATTTGCTAGCGATTTCTGGATCTTCGCGCGAGCGGGTCGCGCGCGCGATTGGTTTTTTTCAGCTTCTTTCTTATGCTTTTTCACCTTGTTTAGCCTGGTATACTTGATTTCTTCCAAATCCTGACAGAAAGCAGAAAATGAAGTAAAAATAAACAAAAACAGGATAAAAAGGTACTAACAAATGCGAATTAAGGCATATAATTAGGATTTGTTCTCTCCCGATCATACCCTCAAATCTACATTTTGCTAGTCCTCGAGCAAAAAGAAAGTAAAAATAAAACTACTAATAAAAATCTATTCCATTTTCGCATGGATTGCGATTGCATTTAGCATATGCAACAAGCCTTTTAAACCCCTAGGTGTCCCTAGTCGGACGAGTGAAGTCTCGTGAGGGTTCTCGTCAACAAGTCACCCACAACCATCTTTATTAACTTATCAATTTTAGAACAAATTTTATTAAGAACAAAAAACTAATAGTCAATACTCCTTATTATAAAACAATGATTTGAAATAGAATAACGAATAAGAAGAAACGGAATCAAACGCCTACCTACGTCATAACAAACAATCTCAAGGACATGCATCATATAAATCAATAGAGTTTCTCACAAAATCGCACGTGTGTGATGTGGTAGTCAAATGAACACGCGTATGTCATGAACATGGAATATACTTCGGATAACCATTTAACTATGTCTCGACTACGAATCTCACAATGTCAATTACACTCTCAAATGAAATACTCAGAAACATGTGTAATTTTTCTAATATATGGGAGCAAAGAAATATATTTTCAAAATGAGAAATGCTCACATATGACTTGAAAAAGACGCATGACACGAAAGAACAATAGTCTCATGGATAGGATGCCAATCAATCAAGAAAAATTAATCGTTACCATGTTTTAATCCCCCTCCCATCATTTTCATATCCGAACCATGTTTCCTAGGATCAAATAGGAATTTTCAAAGGTTATAACATGGCTCAGGCAATGAAAAAGGATAGAAAGGATTCATTAGGTAGTTTTAGAATGGCATTGTAAGGCATATTCGATTTCTTTCATTCATCTCTTCTACCAACTTTCATCTTTTCATTCTCTTCTTTTTCATATTTATTTTTTAATTTCTTTCCTTTTTTTTTCTATCTCTTCAATATTTTCCCCTTTTTTTTCTTGCTTGTCGGATAATTATTCATTGATTTCTAAGCAACTACCCCAATAGCATCTTATCTTCTTCTTCCTAATCAAAAAATCGCCTTATCAACACTAAAAGGTGACGAATCTTTCAGTGGTGAGCTCCAAGTTGGTCAAGTTGGAGTAAAAATAGGATAATGGTAATTAAAGAAAAAGGCATTTTCCTGCTCAAAAGGGCAAACTAAGGAAATTTTTTTTCATTTATCGATCGGTGATAAACAAAGAGAGCCTACCATCATTTCCTATGGTGATATGGTTCTTCAACGTTTACGACGGAAGATTATTTAGCATGGTAACAAACATTTAACTTGACTCTCAACCAAAGCAAAAAAAAATGAGACTAACAACAAGTAGATGCGCTATTTCAACTGAAATTCGACAAACACAAAATGTATTTATAACCCTCTAAAAAGAAAAGATAGGCTCAAAAGCTCACCAGGTTTAGTCTCCACCTTGTGTTATCTAGAAATCCGAATCATATTATAGTACACATCAGACATGTATTCAAGCGACTACGTGCAGTGCATAGGTTTGTGTGCAAATTTATGGTATAAAACTACGATTCGAACGATACGTGACCTAAAACGTCATATAGTGACTTCAACAAATATTTAATCACATCTTTCCTTGTTTACCACTCTATAACAATCATAGTTACATAACAAGAAGTATCAAATTGAGATTGCAAAAACGTCGGTGACATCGTTTATTTAAGCACAAGTATCGAAATTTTTTTCAAAATTTTGGTGTATATAATAACGTGCATGTGAGTGTATACCCCCAAACCTAAACCTTTCATTGCCCCCAATGGAACAATAAAATGAAAGAAAGGAGAGTACGTAAAGAAGGAACGATAATACCTCGATCTCGGCAAACACAAACCAGGTGAACGTACAATAATATGGAATCAAAGTTCAATTACTCCAAATGAAGCACTATTTCACCTGTTAATACTTAACAAAAGAAAACTAAACTAACAAAAGAATAAGAAAAGCTACATATGTTTTTTCTTTTTATTTCGTTATTTATTTATTTATTTTTTTGTAAATAATAGAAACTAAACTAGAATTAAAAGAACGTAAAGGAAATAAAGAAAAATAAAACTAGAACTATGGAAACAAAGATAAACTTAAATGAAAAGAACTGAAAAGAACAAACAGAAAAGAAAATAATTAACCAGGTGCGGGAAACAGAAGGTAAAAGAACAACAAGAAAAAGTGGAAAATCTCCACCTCGCACGAGCGAACCGCGCGAGCGACCCTCGCTCGCGCGAACCCCTCCGCGAGGTTAAGCAGAAGCTTCTTTATTATTATTTTTTCAAAAAGGTTTCCAAGGCACAAGCTCGCGCGAGTAGACCCCTCGCCTGCGTGAATCCAAGCACGAATAGATACTGAGGCTATATATATATAAAAAAACTTGAAAAATTTTATCTATGGGAGAATCTCGCGCGAGCGGGTTGCGCGCGCGCGACTTTGGTCTTTTCCTCTTTTTCTTTACTTTAATGTAAATAAGTGCAAAATAATTTTACTCCGACCCCCAAACCTGTTCAGAAAACTCAAAAAGGACTCAAAATCGACCAAAAACAATAAAAAATAAGAGAAACCGACGAAATAAAGCTTGGGTTGCCTCCCAAGAAGCGCTGTCTTTTACGTCTTTAGCTAGACCGTTCTAGCTCAGGACTTATGGAGGCTGAAACTTGGACTTTGTACCCCTAAGGATATTAGGAAGAGTTCGGTGATAAGTAGAAATAACATCGCTATGAGTCAATTTATTTAACGGATCATCTTGCTCATGTTCACATCGATTTCTCACCTTCCGAGTAAATTCAAGGTCCAGGTTATTTGCATTCATCCTCTCATTACTCACTATATTATTCTCCTTACCCATGTGTAGTGCATTAGTAGGTCAATTTATCGTATAATCTCTCTACCCTCTATACATAGATAATCATCGTCTTTGGGAGGTTGATCGACAGCGTTAAACACGTTTAATTTAAGTTTAAGTTCCCGAATGACACTTTCATCACCCCCATTCGACAATTGACACGCGCATTAGCAGTGGCCAAGAATGGACGACCAAGAATAACAGGGGTGTGCTTCCTAGCATCTAGCATCGGTTCAGTGTCAAGGATCATGAAGTCAACATGATAATAGCATTTATCAACTTTAACTAAAACGTCCTCGATGATTCCTCTAGGTATTTTAATAGAACGATCCGCTAATTATATCATAGCAACCGTAGGTTTAAGTTCACCTAGTCGTAGTTGTTTATAGACGTGATAAGGTAAGAGATTAATACTAGCTCCTAAGTCAAGGAGAGCCCTATGAATGATAGTGTCACCTATGACACATGAAATCGTAGACGTACTTGGATCTTTATATTTCGGAGGTGAGTGTTCAAAAATAGAACTTACTTTTTCTGTGAGAAAGACCTTTTTCGAAGAATGACTACGCAATTTACGTTTTTGAGTACATAGGTCTTTAAGACATTTAGCATAAGCGGAAATTTGTTTAATAGCATCGAGGAATGGAATATTAATTTTTACTTGTTTAAACACCTCGAGTATATCTTCCATTTTTGACCCTTTCTTTGGAAAATTTGATGGTTCATCAACATTAGGTGAAAGGGCAATTTCGGTATATGATTAGTCAGGGTCGTTTCTTTTTCTTTCGTATTTTGGCTCACGTCCTCACCCTTCTTCGTATTAGAGTTGATGTTCATATCTATCACATTCTCATTTGGAATTTCTATCACCTCTTCCTCTCGTGTAGTCAACCTAGTTGAGACGGCGTTTACTTGGTCATTTGACCCCTTAACCTCGTATTGTCACTTAGGGTTTTGAATTGTTTGACTAGGCAACGTCCCCTCGTTTCTACAACATACTACAGTAGCTAGTTGTCCCATTTAGGATTCAAGCTTCGCAATGGATTGTGTGTGTGAGTGCACTATTTGTGCTTGTGCCTGTACTTGTGTTTCGATTTTATTAAGGGATGCCAACACCTTTTCCTCAAAAGCGTTACCCCTTGAAGGGTTCAGATTAGAAGGCGGTTGTTGGTATTGATTAGGTTGAAACTGAGGTCGATATGCATTAGGAAAATTAGTCTCCTCATTTGGATTACTATTATTGTTTTTCCACGAGAAGTTAGGTTGGTTCCTCTATGGCGCGTCCGGATTATTAGTAGTCGAATTATAATTATTTCGTGGGTATTGTTGAATAGAATTAATGTGTTGCTCCACGAATTCCGGAAATTGACTTGCCGATGGACATGCAAGGATAGAATGTGACGGATCGGAACATATTGCACGTACTTCATGAGCGGGTGGGGTTGGCGTTCGATTTATTGTCAAAAGTCGGTCAAGTTTTTTTAGATAGTTCCTGAAATTCAATTGAGTGGCTTGACTCAAACTTTACCTCACGTTTGGGTTGCAGATTATACCCCTCAGAACGTACCGACATAGCCTGATGCATCGAGTTCTCGCTTAATGTTTCAAAAATTTTCCAGGCCTCGTCGGCGCTTTTGTGTAGGAAGGTACCCGCACAAACGGCATCGACAGTATTACGGACTGAGGGAATAAGTCCCTCGTACAAGACCTATACCAACTGCCACTTAGGAACCTGATGATGTGGACAGGAACGTACTAATTCTTTAAATTTCTCCCATGAGTCGTAAAGTGCTTCCCCATCTTGCATCACAAAGTTTGTTATGGATTTTCTTATCTGATTAGTTCTTGTGATTGGGAAAAACTTTTGTAAAAATGCGTTGTGTAAGGCTTCCCAAGTTTTAATTGTGTTTGGCTCAAGTGATTGAAGCCAATACTTCGCTTTATCCTTTAAAGAGAATGGGTAGAGACGCAGTTTTAATTCATCAACAGTGAAATTTTGGATTTTTAACGTAGAGCAAATATCTTGAAAATCTCCTAAGTGTTGATATGGATCTTCATTTAAACGGCCATGGAAAGAAGGAAGTAGCGAGATGGTAGACGACTTTATCTCAAAGTGAGATGCCATCGCCTCTGGTAATTCGATACCTGCTTGAGGCGTGTAAGTCGTAGGAATAAAACAATCTTTAAGCGGAGGAGGTGGCGGTATATTAGGATTATTTTCGTTATTTATGTTGTTTTCGCCATCGGCCATTGGAATAGGTTTTATGTTACTAAATCGAGTTTCCCTTAACCTTTTAAGGGTACTTTGAATTTCGGCCTCAAATAACGACAACAGTTTTGGAGTCTGACTGACTCTAAAGGTATGTTCAAGTTCAGGGTCGATAGAAAATAATTCAGGTTTACTTGAACGCATACCAAACATAAACTAAAAAGAAAAGAAGTTAAAATAAGGACTGACTCAACAAATAGAAAAATTATCACGCAAATCAGACAACAGGCAAGCACACAGTTCTACTATCATGCATGTAATTATCCTTATGCAGTGATTCGCGTCAAAGCCCAGCGCCCCGGGTTTCCTAGCTAATGCAGTGCTCACTCCACAACTAACCTAATGCAAGTAATTGCGTCTCAGCGCCCTAACTTACAGTGATCTAATGCGAAGTTTCAAAGAAAGCGATTTACTTGAATTTTATTTATTTATTTTTTTTTCGCGTAAGGTCCTTTGACGTGCACAGCTGCTCCACTCGAAGCGCTAGAATTTTGAGTTCTTAAGAAATTACACAAAAAAAAAAAAGTTAGTAACTTAAAACAAAAACGAAAAAAATAAGAAAAGGAAAAAACCTAATTTAATATTTACGAATTAACTAAACTAAGATTATAAAACTAAAGTTAGTAATGCAATCCCCGGCAACGGCGCCAAAAATTGATCTTGTCAGAATCAAGATATAAAAAGTGTATTTTACTTTTCTAAAGATTTGTAGTAGTGAAAGTAAAGGTCGAACCCACAGAGATTGAATACTGCGCACTTTAATTTTTAAAACCTAAATTTAGTAAATTAAGAAAAACAGATTTTGGATTTAATTTCAATTAAACTAATAACAATAAAAGTAAATCTAAATTATGAAACCAATAAAATATTGTTTTTATAATAAGTTTAAGGAACCTAGGATCGCAAATCCACCACCAGCTTCATCATAAGGGTATTTACAAATTACTTTAGCCTATTAGGTTGGATGATAATGGGGAATTGTAGCTACAAGCCCAATTCTTCCGTCAAGAAAATAACTATGGTTCAAGCACCAACATAATCCATCTTCGGTTAGAACGAATTATCCCACGCTAAACTAGGGTAGTGGCATAATCTGTTTAACCTAGGCATGGACTATTCGGATACTTGATAGCACAATTCACTAAAGCACCATTACATGTAAATAACCTATATAAGCACAACAAACATAGATCATTGAGCACATCACAGTCAAAATAGATCTAAGACAAGAATAAACTTTGAAAGTAACGATTTAATCAATAAAAGCACGATTTATTTATAAAAATCCTCGAAACATGTAATTGTCATCCATACATAATAAAACTAAAATAAAAACATAAAATATACCCTATTACTTGGCTAGGGTTTCATTGAAACCCTAGATCTAGGTTTAAGCGGCCATAGAATTGATGAACGACAAGAGGTTGATGGAGTAGCCATGGGAATCATAGGTCTTCTTCTTCTTCTCCTTGTTTTCCCCCCTTCAATGGCTGGAATTTTTGTTATATATGGCTGTATATATATGTGTATAATAATGTCTAACCCTTAAATTGAAGTAAAATAGGGTATATATTGATTTTACAACAAGTTTTGGAAGCTTTCCTAACCCGAATTGCATTAAAACTACTATATTTTGCAATCTGGACGTAATTAGGCTGTTTCATTCATGTAGGAATCATCAGTACACTGAAATATGCAAGTTCCATTTTTGCATAGCACGAGCGCGATATTGGGACCTCTAAGATACTATCAAGACGTTCATTTTGACTTAACTCTCACTAGGATTACACTATTAATATGAAATCACTCCGAATTAGGTGTAATAATTGTCACTCATGATATGGAAGCTATAAAGAGTAATTGTAAATGGAATCTAATGCTTCTCATATCTAAATTGAAAAACGGAAATTTCATAGTGCACAAAGTCTCATGAAATGATACTTTTCACTAGAAGAGCGAGATACCGTGGATAACTCTCTCATTACCTTAACTTCAAATCCAATTTACTTAAAATCATTAGGACTTTGAAAAACAGGTGTTAGATTAAGAAGAAAAAGGCCCGTGATATTCAATTGGGTCAAAGAATGTGATTGGAATGTCTACTATAACTTTTCAAACTTCCCACATCTCCAATCTCTCTCTTCTTCTTTTCTTTTATTTATTTTTTTCACACTCTTCTTTTCATTCCTTTTTTTTTTCTTTTGTAACAACCATTGGCATTTTTTTTTCTTTTTCTTCTCATGCTTTTCTTTTTTTCTTTCATTTTTTCTTTGCCAACTTTCCCTTATTCACACTAACATACTTCTTGTTAACGCAACACATCCCAATTACACCTAAATAAAGAACTAATGCTTGAACTCCTAATTTGGAGTTTGGTATAGACTTTAGGATTATGAAGACAAGGCGATTATGATAAGCTCAAGAGGTGAAGTAAAGGAATAGCATAGAGGTAGGCTAAGGCTGTATTATCCATGTATGGTCAAAAGATGGCCTAAATCATCTTCTAAGTTAATAGGATAATTCATTTCAGTAAATTCAAGAGCTCTAAAGTTTGGTAAATCCTGAACGTTCTCTTCTAGTGATCTGTCAAAATGAAGAAGAAAAATGAGACTTTCAACGAATTAATACGCTTTTCAAAAAGTAAGAGTAATTTTATAAAATCCTAAAAAACAAAGAATGGCATAAAAGCTCACTTGGGTTATTAGTCTCCACTACAGTCTTTCAAGACACTTAAACTATGCTTACTAATCCATTTTAGCTAAGTACAAGGTTGTCACAACGTGCTCAAAGTATTTGAAGATTAAAAAACATAAAATATACTATAACTAAGATAGTAAAGAAACTACCATGGTGTATAACATACTAATAGCATACAGAAAATAACACTAATGCATCATAACTAACTACATTAACTAAGAGAGAAATACAAGAACCATTTTATTATCTTTAAAAAAAAAAAAATTTAAAATTTTTGCTAAGCAGGTATATGACACTAAAGTACAACAAAAAGATATGAGGCATGCAATGACTCACTCCCCCCCAACTAAAACTAGACATTGTCCTCAATGTTCTAAACTAAGCACATGGACATGTAAAGTAAAGTGAGGGAAGGAAGGATTTTACCTCGAAGTGTTAATATCCATTTTTTTCAAGCTACCTGCAAGATCATTAGTAGCAACAAGGAAACATAGATACAACTACTCAGTAAATAAATTCGATTAATCAAGATTTTTATCATAGATTAACAACCGAAATTTTTGAGGATCTTTACAACTACTCAGTAAATAAATTCGATTAATCAAGATTTTTATCATAGATTAACAACCGAAATTTTTGAGGATCTTCCCAATAAAATAATTTAACAGTGAGAAGAATGTTGGGATCCTCATAAAAATGCAACTCCCCCCAACTAATGTCAGGCTCAAGGTCAGAGGAGATGATGCAAAACCTATGGCTTCCAAATTTTTTTGGGACAGTTATAAAAGGAATACCACACTTTTTAGGAATTATATGCAAGAAACGATCTTTGGTGTTGGTATTTCCTATAACAGCCTCTATTTTAATACTAAAAACAGGGGGAGGCCATGGTTCAATAAAAGGGGCAGGGTCGAAGTGATGTTCTAATGAAGCTTCACCACCCTCCGCTTGTCCTAGAACAGAATCTATGGAGATATAATCATAGGAATTGAATTTCTGTTCTATGCACATGGTTTTGGACTGGACTTGGATAAAGCTATCTATTTGGGCCTCAATGTCATAATCACTCAAGAAGGTCAAGCAGTCTAGAAGATTGCTAGCTTCTTGTTGAATTTTAAGATCATCTAAAGTGGGCCCAATATCTTCCAAGTCTTCTCTCAAAGAATTTTGAAAGTTAAAATTTTGTGAAGAACATGTGCTAGTATCCTTACCATCCTCTTCCACAACACATTCTGTTTGTTCACGAATGGGGTACACATAACATTCAAGCTCAGGACAAGAGCTTTGATTGATAGCAAGGATAGGTGATGGGCAACTTGGTGACACCACCTCTTCGGTCAAAAGAGGTAAGGGTTCATGAATATCACAAGAATCTAAATCAGATTTAGATTTTTCAATTATGTCCTCTCTAGGGTCACTTTCAAAGGTAGGGGTAGAGTCAACAGGGGACTCTTCCTTTCCTAATTGCGTGCAATCAGCTAAACTCTTGTCATCTTTTAAAACCTCATTCTCATCCTTGTAACTCTCCTCATTATATATGTCATCTATTGAGGTGCTCTGGACAAAGAGATTGTGCAATTTTATCCAGGCAGTGAAGGAGTTGATGTCTGGGGTTGTATGTTGAGGAGAAGATGGTTCTACAACTTCATGCTCAATGGTTTGGTTTTGGAGTTCTTGTTGGGTTATCACTTTCTCAAATGAGTTGTTAACCTCACTCTGTATGAACCCATCATTGTCCTCTAATTCCATTCCATTGTTAGTGTCTTAAAATTCAGGCTGTAGCATTGAAGGACTGGTATAGTCTTCTAAAGGTTGGCTATCCAATGCTTGTTGATATCTAGCTCCTAATTTATCAATTGCACTCTCTAGCCTTTTCATTTCACTAAGCAGCAATTCTAACATACCATTATCCTCAACTTGGTTATTCTCCTCATTATAACTATATGAAGTTTCACCCCATTGTTGTTGGTAATAGTCCCCTTCCCATTGTGTTTGTGTGCAAGACTCCCCAGAAGGAAAGTCTTGGTGCATTAGGTAATCGTGGGAACTACTACTATATCCTACACTATCATTTTGGTTATATCCCCATTGCGATTGATAGAACTCTCCAGGTGGAGGTTCTTGATACGTTTGATAACATGGGGGACTAACACAATGGTTTTCCCATTGTAGTGATTGGTAGCACTCAGGTTGATAATGTGCATCATATGTGGGTGCTTGCCAACTCGGGGTATAGTTCTCATTACCTAATGTGTACCCATTCGTGGTATTTGTGTTGTATGGAGGGTAATATGGATAAGACATGTTTACCCAAAATATTTAAACAAAAGAAATATATATTTTTTTTTATTGTGAGAGAAAAAGTCCAATGATTTTTTTTTTTAAGAAAAAGAAAAAAAAAATGGAAATAACTTAGTAAAATCCTAACCTAGTTGCCTTCCCCGGCAACGGCGCCAAAACTTGACACGACTAAAAAGTTGTGCGCTCTTGTGCAACACCCAAGTGTAGGTGATCGTGCAAGTAATACTGGATAAGTCCAGGTCGATCCCACATGGAAGGAATAGGAAGAATATCTACTAAGTTACAACCTAAAGCAAAAGAAAAGAAAATAAGAATATAGAAGTGGAGGTGTACTAACAAATCCTAATTAATTAAACTAAACTAAATAATAAACTAAAACTTATAGAAACATAACTAATTAAATTAATTAACTAAAGGTGTTGGAAATACGAGAATCCACATTAATCCTAACCACCTACCATGCATACTTACTAACGTTCTATGGAGTTCATTCCTCTTCAGTATTCCGTATTTTTCTAAAGATAACGAATCAATAGCCCTTTCATGATCGGGACTACATCATCACAATTGATTTAAATTACTTGGAAGACACTTTAAAATAATGGTAATTACTTGCACTCTAAATGGTGTTAGCATTCAAAGTGGTTTTCAAAAGTCATTGAAGAAAAGACCTTAAGACTTTAAGTTCTAAAAACTGTTTTGACAAACTGAGCTTATTGGGAAAATTTGATGACAGATTTCTAAAATAGAAAGTCATGGATTACTTAAAAGAATCATCTCAAGATTTAACATGTTCGATCGATCGAAGCGCTCTCGATCGATCGGACAGCATCATCCTTCAATCGATCGAAATATCTTCGATCGCTTGATTATGGCTCTGGTTCGATCGATCGAAATACCTTCGATCGATCGAGCCCAAGTTTTCTAAATATTGCATGGCAGAGGCTAAGAATCAATATATCATCACATATTTCCAACGTCTAAACTACGGAAACATAATAAAACTAGTGCAGAAACAGTAAAACATAACAATCAAAACTACTAGATTCATAAACAATCAAATAAGATAAAGGAAAGAAAAAACCTGGAATAAATCTGAAAATAACTTGTAAATAAGTTGAACTAAACTTTAATCTTCAACATCTTCAATAAATCAATGAAAAAGAGAAAGAAAAACAAGAATCTAACCTAATCTACTCCTAATCTAACCCTAAACTACCCTAAAACTGCTGTTTTTTGCGTTCTGGAGAGTTCTCCCTTCGTCTGGCATCAAAACGACGTATATATAGGGTTCCCGCAGAGTTTACGCAACTTTTGGGTGAATATAAAGTTCGATCGATCGAGCTTAGTTCGATCAATCGAAGGTTCGATCGATTGAACTCTGCTCAATCGATTGAACTCTCTGATTTTGACAGCTCTGCGCACTGATGGGAGAATGGCCATAACTTTTCACTTGGACCTCGGATTGACCTACCGTTTGTGGCCACGCGACCATAACTCAAAGATCTACATTTTATATCTCTGGTAAAATCTTCCAAATCTGAAGTCTTCATTGTCAAAATTGGCGTTTTCTCAGCTACTTACGTTGTTCTCTTCACCAGAATCACTTTCTATGCAATGGTTGCTTCCTATAACCTGCAAAATGGTGTAAAAACACATATTTGAGTTTCAACATCATAGAAAACACTTAATCATTGATGTGTATCTAAATCTAGGGACTTGGGGATAAAAGTATGCATAAAAGACTATGAAATACGCTATGAATATGCATTTTTCACCTCTAATCAGTCATCACAATTAAGTTTGAAACACATAAATGCAGTTTAAAACAATAGTTAAGACTCGCACCTACAATGGTGTTAGCATTGAGGGTGGTTTGAGAAATGTATTGAAGAAAAATGCTTTAAGGCCTTAAGTTCAGAGACTGTTTTGACAAACTGAGCGTTTGGGGACAGCTTGTTAAAAAATCTGTAAAGCAAAAAGTCTAGGGATACTGTATTGAATGTTCTCAAGAATCAGAGAGTTCAATCGATCGACGCATGTTTGGTTAACACATGTTTGGTTATCTTTATTTATAAAAAAAAATTTAAAAAAATTTATGATTAGTTTTTTTAAGTGCTACACTGAAAAAGAGAAATGGGTATATATAGGGCTTCAAACCCTAAAAACTTTTCCCATCTCTCGTTTTCCTTTATTTTTCTTCTTCCTTTCTTTTCTCTTCCCTCTATCATCGCAGATCTCTCTCTTGTCTCTGCAACTCTCTCGCTCTCGCTTTGATCTCTCTCAATCTCCCATTTTCTTTGTTTTTCTACGATCCAAAATCAAGATCCACTCTATTGATCACTAAAGGTAAGATCTATAATCTAGAGAAAAGCTTTTATTTTATTTTCTATAATTCCGATTTCGGCTTAGTTTTTATTTTTGAATTTTTTTTTCTCTTTTCCGTTATATATATATATATAAATGATATCCATAAGTTGTAGGCAGTCACTAGAGGAGCTTGGAAATAACACTCGATTCATGATCCTACTAGGTTCTCAGATTTTCAAGAGACAGGTGATATTTTTCAACTTCTTTACAAAAAAAAATTAAAATGAACGACGCGCTAATTACCGGTCTTATGTATTTTGAACTTTACTTTATTTTTCTCCTAATTCTTGCTATTATAATGCTGTGTTGCCCTTGTTTAAAAAACAGAAAAAAAAAATTTAGTTTTTTTTCCCTAGTTTTCTGTTAAAAAAAAGAGTAGTTCTTAGAATTTAAAAAAAAAAGAGAAATTTTTTTTTATTTTTTTTATTTCCCAAAAGAATATGTGTATTTCTTAATATTCATATTTTAGTTTTTAAATAAAATTCCCACCCACCCCCTCTAAGGTCTCTTTAATTAGATCTTAGTTGATAGTTGGAAGGAGTGGAGTGAGTCTAGCTTCTCTTGTTGGCTGAGAGTATAAAAAATGGCCCGACAGTCGATGACTAGACGTTAATGGGTCACTCACTTGTTTCTAGGCAGAAGAAACCTTTTGTTGGTACTAGCCTTTATGCCATCAAAAGGAAAGCTAAAAGGTTAGGATGGTGTTTGAATTGTTACAGAGAAAAATGTCCTCGTTTAATTGCTCATAATAGCACTTCTTTTAAAATTTACTACTGTTACAAAAGAAAATTCAAATCAAAACAAAAGAAAATTCAAATCAAAAAGAGAATCGGATCCTTTGATACCTAAATAAAATATGTTTTCCCATCCCTCATTTTATTTTTATTTTTATTTATTTTCAGTACATTTCATAATTTTCAGTCAGGTCAGACTTTAAAATGAACCTACGTGTACATCTGGCTTTCATTAGCTGTTTGGATAGGAGTAATTTGCATGATCCCAAAATCAAAAGATATGTCTAGTGCGGTGACTGACTCTAGAGGTAGCAAAAAACTAGGTAAAGCTAGAGTTATCTCCTAGCCTCTTATTGATGTTTTAGCTTGCTAGTGGTTCTAGACACATCTCTTTTACTAGAGGTGGATGGGCGATCGTGACAACTTGGACACTCCAGATTGCATTGCCTCTTTTGTATAGGTGCAGAGGCTACTAGTTGCACCATATATGTATCCAACACAGTGGATGCGCTTAGGATTTTTCAGAAGTTTTTCTTATGCTTCCATATAAGTTAAAATTTGACACGTTAATGTTATTTTGGGTATGTTTATAGCATACAATACATTGTCACATGTTCAACTACTTTCAAATGCTAGGATCTCTTTAAACATTAAACATTTTGAAACAGTGTGAAAATATTTACTGAATCCGAATGGATGAGTAAACATAAACTATGTAGTTTAAAGACAAGTAGTGGAAACTAATATATTAACCCATGTGAGTATTTGTGCCAATCTTCTTTTATGAGGGTTACTGTTCTTTTCAGTCTCATTATTATTCTTTTTGGACTGATCATTAGAAGAGAACATTTAGGATTTACCATTAGAACTTCTAAATTGCTTGATTGACAAAATCAATCTATTTTGAAAATGATTTAGGCCATCTTTTCTTTCAAATGCACTCCCTTCACCTAATATTTCCTTATTCTCAGTTCTCTCCAAATCATGCCTTGCTCCACCCAGTTCTCTCCAAATCATGCCTTGCTCCACCTGGGACTGTAATGATATTGCAAGAAGTGGTAAAGAAAGAAAGGAGTTGATTTAAAAAAAAAAAAACTGTACAAATGACAAAAGGGAGAAGAAGAAGAAGTTGGAATGAATTGCGCGAACACTCCAATCACATGCTTAGAACAAATACACCCCAAATCTCAAAAGTATCTTACTTTCTAATCTACCAGTCAAAGTCCTAATGATTTACAAGAAATTGATTTTTAAATTTAAGTCATAAGGATGTTCTCCATGGTAGATCGCTCTTCTAGTGCTAAGTATTCTTTCATGAGACTTATTGTACTCCAGATGCCTATATATTGAGTTATCAAAATGGAACGAATTTATCTATCTTTGCTTCCCTACCATCTGAGATGTTCTCTACACCGGTTTCTGAGAGTCTCTCATTAAAAGAGTGGGATCCCTGTGAGATTTGAGTTAAAACTACAAAATTTATGATTGTTGTTGGTTATTTAAACTTTGAAATTAAGATCAACTGTTTGACTTTTCAAACACACACTATAAGTTTAAAGAGTATAAAATACTGCCATTGACAAACTGAGTATCGGTGTTGCATTACTATTACATACTTGAATTTGATCTTATCTGTTGTAAAAGGATAAAATCTACCTTTTTTTTTATTTTTTTTTGAAATTTAAAATTGAATTTTGTGGGTATATTCACTGCAAACCATCAAGATACAACACTCGTCCACTAAGGGTAACCTAGGGGTTTAACAGCTTGTTGCATATGCTAAATGCAATCGCGATTCCTGCGATAGTGAGTTAGGTACTATTTTCCTTAGTATATTCCTACTTTTAATAAAACTTCTAGAACAATTCTCTTTTACCTCATTGCTAGGGATTAGTAATAAGCTAGTTGAGGGATGTGACAAACAATGAATATTGCATATTCATGTGCCAATATAATAGATATAGTGCTCATTTAATCCCCCAAATCCCTAGTTTTACATGCATATTTGAATTAATATAATTTAATGGTAATGTCACTCAAATGTGTGTAATTATGTGCTTTACATATTTTATATGTTTAGGTAAAAATGAAGTGAAATGATGCAATAAAGGGAAGGAAAGAAGTATCAACCACACTATAGTATCTTCCATATGTTAGTCAAAATTTTCACAGTAACATTTCAGTAAAATAATCTACAAAAAAAGAAAAAAAAAAAAAAAAAAAAAGAAAAGAAAGCAAACAATCAATGAGAAAGAGGAAACAAACAAAGAAGGAAAAAAAATATAAAAAGGTTGATAGTGACATTTAGGAATCCTTCTTTCTTCTCTCTCTCTTTCTCTCTCTCCCTCTCTCTTTCTGTTTTAAGGAAAGTTGGGACAAAGTGAAGAAAAAAATGACAACGTTCATTTTCAAACCTGTTCACTGATGCTATTAATGACAAAACTTCACTCAACAATTCTTCTATAAATAACAACGAGAAGCGATGCACAACACTGAGCCTACACTCTCAACACACTGCAAAATAGAAAAAATAGTTTATGGAGGTTATCATGTGATCACTTTATAGTATCTCTAGGAGTAGAAAATTTAAGTTCTTCTTTGCTTTTTCTAGTTCTAGAAGTTGTAAAAATGTACTTTTATGTAAATGAATTCATGTTCAAAAATATGTAACAAAACTTTGTGTACTGTATTTCTCAAATTAAAATATTATTTTCTCGTAGGTCCTTTGATAATTTATAGTAGTAAAATGTTCCTATTAAAATTTTGATTCATTTTTAGTGCAGTTGGTACTTGTAGTTGTCTCCTAAAATAGTTTGAAATCCCAAATTTCCAGTTTTTATAACAAAAATTCCATTCACTAGAAGACAAAATTTGCAAGTAAATGCCATATTTCTTTGCTAGATAGTTGTTATAATCACCTACTAAAGCCCCAAGTATACCATATCTATATCCCACACCCAAATTAGATTAGGATTTGGTTTGGCCTTACTTGTGTTCTTGGAGTTCAACCACTATGACCTCACAAGAATTCAAAGTCAAAGGTTTAGTATTTTATTTTGGTTCAGTATTTCAATTAATATATTTTTTATTAGCTTAGTTGTATTAAAACTTTATTATTTTGCAGATTCCACAAATTCAACCCCAACTCATGTTAAGTGGAGAAAAAAATATATTAATATTAGTTTTCACTTTCAGCTTGGTTTATAACATTAATCTTAATTGGAAGGTGACTGTAAAAATCTCTTTAATTTATCATTAAATTTTATTTAGAGGACAGTTTCAATTCAAAAATGGTAGGCTAAAACTTTAATTGGAGATATGCAATAAAAACTCAGAAACCACATCTTTTGTGCACTAATCTTAAATGGGCATATTTATCTAGATGAGTTGTTTTTCCATTCATGGACAAAAAAAATATCTATAGTTTATGACCATTTAACATGTTTATAAACAATGGCTATATTGGACTTTAAAGATTACATATTTGAAATAAGAATCTAATATGTGAATTGTCAAACTATGCCTTTTGTCATAAAAAACACCTAGTATATACAAACAATTCATTTGAAAAAATTTATATTTCGTATATATATATATTTCTATCATTAATGGACAAGCAATTGTGTAGTGGCAGAGTGATTGGGACTGGGCGTCGAATAACCCACATCCGCGGCGGGTCACGGTTTGAACTTGGCTACTGCTCAATTGCTTCTTTATTTTTTTAAAACTAAACGACGTCGTTTCATATCAAACCTGACACACTTGATATGACCTCAAGTAGTATAGGTTTATTTTCAAATAAAGAATCACTCTGTTTAGAAATGCCAAATCCTTTGCAAAAGCATAGAAGTTGTGTGATCTAGTGTTGATTTGCATATTCTCAATCCTTTTAAATCATTTCTCCCAAGTTAGTTAATATTCCCTGCTTTTAGATAACTTAAATTAAATATTTATATTATTTCTATCTTTCGCTATAATAAAATTCAAAAAGTTCATTTCATGTAAATCTGGTTTTTATTTCTTTTTCTTCCTTTTCTTACTAGTATCTTAGTCAATTTATTTTGTACTGTTAAAATTTCAACCGTAAACTGTTTAAAAAAATAGCTTTTAATTAAGTTTTATTGCAAAATATAGAAAAACTAGTAGTTTAGGAAAAGCCCCAAAAATCCATCATCTTTTATTTTCTTTTTAGGAACAAATAGTTATCTGCCTATCTTTATAAACTTGTTTTCCGTTCCCTGTAGGTTTGACTTGGTCTTACCAGAACATTATTACTTGTATGATCACCTACACTTGGGTGTTGATAAGAAAATACGTCAGTAGGACATCATCACTGAACATTCCCATGAATGGACCAACCAAGAAGATGTCTCGAGAACTCAAACGCAAGGAAGAGATGACAAGAGCATCTATCAATTAAAAACTGAGGATGCTCTAATTACATAATACGAGGAGCTAGCTAGAAAAGTGGAAGAGTTGGGAATGAAAGGTGAGAGCTCTAGGCAGGTTTCACCCGAAGAACCATGCGACGCATGTAATATGTTGGGACACACTACCCAATACTGTCCAAATGTGCCATATTTTCAAGAACAAAACCCTATGGAGATGAATGCCATGCAAGGGTATATAGGGGAGGGGAATTCTTATAATAATAACAATAATAATTTTCAAGATAATAACAATAAGAGATGGAATCACCCTGGTTTTGATTGGAAGAGTGATGTTGGGACCCAGAATCAATATCAACAACAGCCATACAATAATAATCAATTTCAAGGGCAACATAATAGGTCGTCCCAACAATTCCAACAAAACAAATTTAATAATCAAAATCAAACTCAACCCTCAAAAGTCTATGTACCACCCCATAGAAAGGTACAAGAAGAAGACCCACTCTCCAACACAACTATTACACAGCAACTATTACAAATGATAAGTAGAATGTCTGCAAGTTTGGAGAGAATGGAAGCTAGGCAAGAGGGGATGGGCGGAATGTTTCCTGCTTAACCACTTCCAAATTCGAAAGGGTAAAATAATGGCCCTAAAAATTAGGAACACGCTAAAGCAGTGACTACCCTTAGAAGTGGAAAAATAATTGGGCAAGACATGTCTTGTTCTACCATTGAAGAAGTAGAGGATGAATTAGTTAATGATGAGGAGCCTTCTACCGAAAACAAAACTTTGAAACCAATTGAAGAAGCTCCAAAAGAAGTAGAGGAAACAGAAGAAAGGCCTGGAAAGGAACCCATTAACAAAGAAGCTCCAAAATACCCTTTTCTTGCATCTTATCCTCAAAGACTGAAAAAACCTAAAAATGAGACGAAAAATTAGGAGTTTTTAGAACTATTCAAGCAAGTTAAAATACACCTCCCACTCCTTGATGTAATCAAGCAAGTACCATCCTATGCTAAGTTCATAAAGGACTTATGCATGGTTAAGAGGCGACAAAGCGTAAAGAAGCATGCCTATGTGGCTTGCCAATCAAGCGCAATACTTCAAAAACTGCCTCTAAAACTTAAGGACCCTGGTACTCCTACAGTCTCATGTCGAATTAGAAATCAAAGAATAGATAACGCACTCCTCGATCCAGGAGCAAGTGTAAATTTACTGCCATATTCAGTGTATAAATAATTAGGGTTAGGTGAACTAAAACCAACCCGAGTTGCTCTCCAATTGGCAGACAAATTAGTGAAATACCCAAGTGGGTTATTAGAAGACGTCCTAGTGTAGATAGACACATTCGTTTTCCTGGTAGACTTTGTAATCTTAGATACAGAGACCGTATCAAAAGTGGTGTAATGATAATGGTATTTGGAACATGACATCAAAAGTAAAAACATTTTCAAATCCCAGAGCCGAAGAATATGAGGATGAGGATGAGATCAACCTCATCAAAACAGTTGTCGAAGATGAGTCTGAATTTGTTGATTATAAAGATTCGATGGAGGTTGTAGTGTCAAAATTTGATCCCTTTTATCATTCAGACCAATCTACCCCACTGGATGCCGACCTTAATCAGACTTGTCTAAAACACCCTACGAGTCGTTGCCTCCAAAAATGAAACATACAATGCTGTCAAATCTATAGTTCCCTGGCTTCAATTAAAAGAGCTTCCTAAGGAACTTAAATATGTCTTCTTAAGAACTGACAAAGCTTACCCTGTCATATAAGCCATTTAAATTTTGAGCAAGAGGACAAACTTACCCAAGTTTTAAAATGCCATAAAGGTGTATTGGGATGGACTATTGCTGACCTCAAAGGCATACGCCCATCCACTTGCACACATAAAATTTACTTGGAAGAAGACGCTAAACCATCACATAAAATGCAGAGGCGTTTGAGTCCCAGTATGCAAGAAGTCATGAAAAAGGAAGTTTTAAAACTTCTGGATGTTAGGATAATATATCCAAGTTGTGACAGTCCATGGGTCAGTCCAACCCAGGTGGTACCAAAGCAAGCAGGCATAATGGTTATTCAAAATAAAGATGGCGAGTTAGTACCAACGCGCGTCCCCACTAGTTGGAGGATGTGCATAGACTACTAAATGTTGAACACTGTGACCCGAAAAGACCACTTCCCACTACCGTTCATGGATCAAATGTTGGAAAGAGTGGCAGGACATAAGTTTTACTACTTTTTGGATGGGTATAGTGGTTGCATTTAGATCGAAATAGCTCCTGAAGATCAGGAAAAAACAATGTTCACTTATCCATTCAGTACCTTCGCCTACCGACGAATGCCTTTTGGTCTTTACAACCCACATGCTACCTTTCAACGGTGCATGCTAAGTATATTCAGCGATATGGTCGAATAAATCCTAGAGGTTTTCACGGATAATTTTTCTATGTTCGGCCATAGCATTGACAATAGTTTAGAAAACCTTGAATGAGTGCTATCAAGATAAGGACAAACACCTGGTGTTAAACTGGCAAAAGTGTCACTTCATGGTGACCAAAGGGATAGTCCTCGACCACATAATTTCTAATGAAGGTATCCAAGTAGATAAGGTAAAAATCAATATTATCTCAAACCTTCCTGCCCCCCACATAGTCAGAGATATCCACTCTTTCCTGGGATATGTAGAATTTTATCGAAGGTTTGTCAAAGGTGTACCTTTTGAGTGGTCGAATGCATGTCAATATCTTTTGATACACTAAAGCAACTCCTCACGACCGCACCTATAATATGAGCTCCTGATTGGAATCTCCCTTTTGAATTAATGAACGATGCTAGTGACTACGCCATTGGCACGGTCCTCGAATAAAGGAAAGATAATAAGCCTTATGTTATTTGTTATGCTAGTAGAACTCTGAATGATACTCAAATGAACTACACTACAACCGAGAAGGAGTTGTTAGCAATAGTCATTGCCTTGGACAAGTTTTAACCTTACCTCATAGGGTCACCGATAGTCTGCTTTACAGACCATTCAACCCTTAAACATCTACTATCCAAGAAGGATGCAAAACAAAGACTCGCTCGATGGATACTTCTACTCTAAGAATTTGACTAAACCATCAAAGATAAGAAAGGAGTAAAGAATGTGGTCGTAGACCATTTAACTAGGTTAACCTTTGTTGACAACACTGAACTAACGCCTATCAAAGAAGAATTCCTAGACGAATAGCTAATGGCTATTTCTAATCTACCCTGGTAAGTGGATGTCGTTTATTATTTAGTCACGGGAGAAACCCCCGCGCATTGGTCAACCCAAGACAAGAACGATTCCTCTCGTTCGCGCGTCATTTCTTTTTCGATGACCCGTACCTTTTCAAATATTGTCCTAATTAGGTCATCAGACGTTGTGTACTAAATGAGGACATAATTGTAATCCTGGCATCTTGCCATTGTGAAGCTTGTAGTGGCCATTTCACTTCACAAAAAATAGCACAAAAGGTCTTACATAGTGGTTTCTAGTGGCCCACCGTATTTAAAGATGCCCACTATTTCTATAAATCGTGCCAACAGTGTCAAAAGTTGGGCATGATTTCAAAGAGAAATTTTATGCCTTTGACTCCCATAATCATAATTGAAATCTTTGATTGTTGGGGCATAGACTTTATGGGCCCATTTCAGAAATCGAATCACTACGAATACATACTTCTTGGTGTGGAGTATGTCTCGAAATGGGTAGAAGCCATTCCAAAGCGCCGAAATGATCACAAAGTAGTTATATCCTTTCTTAAGGAAAATATTCTTTCTCATTTTGGAACCCCGAGAGTAGTAATAAGTGACCAAGGCAAACACTTCTATAATAGGCCCTTGGAGTCACTCCTCAAAAAGTATGGGGTGAACCATAAAATTGCTCTGGCTTACCACCCACAAACTAACGGGCAAGTAGAATTGGCAAATCGAGAGACTAAGCATATCCTCGAAAAGACGATCAATTCGAATAGAAAAGATTGGGAATATAAGTTGACTGCTGCATTGTGGGCATACCGGACTGCATTTAAAGCGAACTTAGGAATGTCCCCATACTGCTTGGTATACGTTAAGGCATGCCACCTTGTGGACCGCTGCGAATGAGGAGGTCCTGACGCTCTCCCTCGATAGTGTCCCGGGACGGATCCCAAGGAGCACACTTCAGGGAAAACTAGGACTTCCTCACGCGATCCTAGAGACAAAGAGTCGCCACCTAATTTTTATCGGGAATTAGGAAACCCAAGTTTGACTCGCCCAAAATTGAATAAGGTTACTCGCCCTTCATTACCAGAAACAAGGTTCGGGGGTCTTGGTACGAGAGGGGAAGGAGCCCAAGCAGGACTAAAGCACCCCCTCCTCGCCCTACCGAATGGTAGGCCTTGATTCAAATATCCTTGTTATTAATTCATAATAGATGTTGTTTCCTCAAACATACTAGATAGGTATATACATGGCAAAAAGAAACATCTAATGAAAATCATTTCAAGAGACTAAATCAAGTAGAAAGCGGATGCTCATGCAACACAAGGGAGAAGTATACTCACAGTGGCTAGTCCCGCCCGGGACCGATGCAAATAAAGTAAACATGTCATGATATGCAAAGGGAACGAGAAGACTTACATTGGTTGACTCAAGCGGAGTCGCGAAAGCAAAAAGAATGGAAACGTGCAATGCAATCATGCAACAATCCTAGATAAGACGTCTCTAACAAATAATCATATAAACGGAGACTACCCTAAAGGAAATGTGTCGTTGAAATCAAAGTTGTAAACCTAGAAAAATTCTAAAAGAAAGGATAGAGATAGTACATGATACATGGGCACTAAGCCACATGTAGACGAGGCAAACCACAAATCGACGTCCGGGTCCAAGGCACTTAATTCTCTGCACTAAGACACCAAAGAATACCCAAAGCATTGCAAAAATACAAGCAAACAAATGATATGCATGATAAACAAAGAAAACATGTCATCAATCAAATTTCCAGATTCAGCAACCTCTAATGAATCCTATCAAAAGTGGTCTTAAACATGAGCTGGATAAAAACCCTTTTACAGAAAGTTAGATACATGTCTTAGGGAACTTCTCCAAAAAGTGGGACCTCAATATCAATTTTATTGTTTGAGAAATAAATGTTTTGGGAACAGTGGATCAGGACTGTCCATTGTTCTTGTAAAAATCATAATTAAATCTACAAAAATCATATGAAGCTCTATTTGGTGTCAAAAGAAAGCTATTTCATTGTAGTATATGATAAAAATAAACCCATGGACATTCTATAATCACAAGGTTTCTGAAAAAGTGTTTTAAACAGACTCTGTTATTCTGGAAATTTGGTATCATTTGACAAATGAATGCAAAACATAATAGAAGTACAATAGAAGTTCATGAATCATGTTAACCAAGTTGATTTAAGCTTTTGATCTCTCATCCATTTATCCTAGGTGATTTCTAAACCAAGTTTTATTCATCAATTGTTGTTGAGTGATCAAGGTATGACCATTTTGTATACATAATCATATTTGTAATTAAACTTAGAAAATTCCAGAATAGTTGTATCAACTTTAAACGCTTAGAAAACGATCCTAACTCGATCGTATGCTCACGATTTTACATCGGCATATAGATATATGAGTTAGGAATCATCCCCAAAAAGCGGAACGTCGATAACTATTATAGATTTTCTGAAATTCAAGCACAAAGAGACGATGTTCAAATCTGTCAACCGATTTCTCAACAATTTCTAAAAATAGTATATGAATCCTAAAAGCTCTCAAAACGGACCGGATGAAAGCTAATTCATCAAAGTTTACCCAGAAAATTTGAAATCCATCAAACTATGGGTTTTGATGGACCAAATCTAATGGACAAAACCAATCTGCTTTGCTGAATTTTTATCTAGTTCATTTTAAAGTGTGAGGAAAACATTTTAGTGATAGTTGAAGCTTATTAGAGAGATCAAACTCATAGATCAACTTAATTATCATGATTCCCAATCAATTTAGCCCTCAAGTTCTATGAAGAACTTTTAGATCAAGGATCAAAGGGACTTATAAATATCATGTTGGAGATGAAATTCAATAGGAATCCTAGGTAATAGGAATAATCAAGAGATAGGTATGAACATAGAAATCATCCTTCTCATAGATCATATTTCCAAACCATCATGGAATTCAAAATAGATATATGTATATATATATAATCATGTATGCATGAATCTAAACTAAAATTGAAGAATGAAACCAAAATTGAAAATCAAAGTGAAAAACAATCTCTAATTGTAAATTATCAATAAAAATCAAAGAGATTTGGATCTAACTATGTGAGTGTGTGAAGAACATGAGAGGAAGAAGATGAGTGTTCTAATAAGTAGAAATAGAACTAAGTTAGATCCAAATCTTATAGATCTATATATACAAAGTAGGAATTAGAGATGAACTATAGTGTTTACCTCTTGGAGGATTCTCAATTACAAGACCAAAATTGATTTGAAGATCTTCTTCTTCAAGTGTTATTCAAGTGTTCTTCAAGCACTCATCCATGGAAGTTGAGGGAGGCAATTGATGTTCAAATTGTGGTCTAATTAGCCTAAGTTAATCTAAATTCAATTCATAATTTTCTCTCTCTAGAATTCACCTAAATTGAAAGTATATTCAAAGTATACTTATCTCTCTTGTATGTGCTTCTATGTGTGTTTGTATCTCCAAGTATATTCAAGTGTATCTCTTCCAAGTGTCTAGTGTGTTAAGATGTGATCTCATATGAGATGTATGAGATCTTATATAGAGTTTTGAAGACTTAGCTCTTAAGTTTCAGGGTTAAAACAGGATTTTTAGAGCTTAAAAGAGGGTTAAAATGGCCATTTCGGAGCCTAAACGCAATTTCCAGGCAATTTCCTCGCAGTGGGAAGCTTCTAGAAGGGTCTGGAACTCAAAAAGCTCCGTGGAGGACACAAATGGAAGTGGCGGTTATGGTGGGACCCGCCACCCCTATACCCAAAACCGCCATTTACTATTTGGGTCCCTCTGGTCACCCACAAGCTCTGTTTCAAATTTCATGCGCACTGCTTTTCCAGATTTCTGTAAAAATGCTTTTTGGTGTCCGAAATCGTCCGTTTACGTACCGTTGGAAAGCTGTTAGGTTGAATTTCAATATAAAAATATTTCCAGAGGTTTTATAATGAGAATTGAAGTCCAATTGAAGTCCGGAAGTCCTCCGGAACTTTCGTCGTCTTTTTGAAATCAAATGACGTCTTTTCCAAAATTGCTTTCAAATGTGCGTCGATTTCGAACTTTTCTTTAAAATTGAATCTCTGGATACCTAGAATACTGCGTTTAGAACACTTAATGTTCATATAACCCTGAGAGAATATGAATTCTGAGAGATGATTTTGACAAAACCGGGATTTATCCATGGAAAAGGGCTTTTCTGAGCTTGAAGTCACTTTCCGAAGTCCGATCTTCTGATTGTGTGGAATCCAGTACCTTCCACGGGGTACTTTTCATCATCGAATCCTCCAAGACGTTGTCCACCCTAAATCCTATCAGTGTGGTCAAAATTGGGTGTCTACAGTTTGCCCCTCTTTGGCAGAGCTTGTTGTGAACAACGTGAACTGCAAGTGAGTGCCAAAGCCTTGAAGGCACCCAAATAACCATACTGAGAGGTTTTAGGAAAAAAAAATTCGCAAAATCAAGAAATTCAAAATCAGAGAAAATCAAGAAATTACGAATGCAAGAATGCAATGCAATGCTGGGTAGAGGCGGCTAATTTGAAGCTGATGCTGGTCGTGCTCCGCTGGAGCTGCCTACGTATCCTTTCCAGGAATCAGACCAGGGCGTAGTTCAAGCGCGCGGGAAAACGGAAAACAAACAACAACAATGCGGATGAAATGCTCCTATCCTAGGATGCTGGTGCAGTATGAAAACGTGAATGTGCAAGTGCTGGAGGAATCATCCTCAAGGGTTCCCTGGATGCAAAATCTAATGCAAGGGATGTAACGACTCTCTCTCACAGTCGAATATGCTAAAGGTATCTTGGATGATTCTCGAGGTTTTTGTCAAAGTTATTCTTCTGATCTTAAGGCTCGTAGGCGTCATCTGTATCCTGGACGACTCTTGAAATAGCGAAGTATCTTGGATGAATTCTGAGTCATGTCAAACAACTGGACGATTGCTGGTGTAGAGTCCTTCTGCTGGGGACGATTACTGATGTAGAGTCCTTCTGCTGGGGACGATTGTTGATGTAGAGTCCTTCTGCTGGGGACGATTGCTGAAATAGGTCCTTCTTCTGTGGACGATTGCTGATGTAGAGTCCTTCTGCTGGGGACGATTTGCTGATGTAGAGTCCTTTTGCTGGGGACGATTGCTGGTGTAGAGTCCTTCTGCTGGGGACGATTGCTGATGTAGAGTCCTTCTGCTGGGGACGATTGCTGAAACAGGTCCTTCTTCTGTGGACGATTGCTGATGTAGAGTCCTTTTGCTGGGGACGATTGCTGATGTAGAGTCCTTCTGCTGGGGACGATTGCTGATGTAGAGTCCTTTTGCTGGGGACGATTGTTGATGTAGAGTCCTTCTGCTGGGGACAAATCTTCTGAAACAGGTCTCTCTGCCGGAGACAAATCTTCTGCTCTTCTGAAACAGGTCCTTCTTCTAGACAAATCTTCTGTAACAGGTCTGGAAACAAGTCTTCTGAAACAGGTCTCTCTGCCGGAGACAAATCTTCTGTTCTTCTGAAACAGGCCCTTTTTTCGAGGACAAATCTTCTGTGGCAGGTCTAGAAACAAATCTTCTGAAACAGGTCTCTCTGCCGGAGACAAATCCTCTGTTCTTCTGAAACAGGCCCTTCTTCTGGGGACAAATCTTCTGTGGCAGGTCTAGAAACAAATCTTCTGAAACAGGTCTCTCTGCCGGAGACAAATCCTCTGTTCTTCTGAAACAGGCCCTTCTTCTGAGGACAAATCTTCTGTTCTGATGCACGGATTCTGAGAGATACACAAATTCTGAGAGATGACCCTTCTTCTGAGAGCAACCCACGGATACACGATTCTGATTTTGAGAGAAACCCTACATTCTGGAGGCAACCCTGATATGCGATGCTGAGAAATACATGATTCTGAGAGAAACCCTACATTCTGGAGGCAACCCTGGATACACGATTCTGATTCTGAGAGAAACCCTACATTCTGGAGGCAACCCACGATTCTGAGAGAAACCCTACATTCTGAGAGCAACCCTGGATACATGATTCTGATTCTGAGAGAAACCCTACATTCTGGAGGCAACCCACGATTCTGAGAGAAACCCTACATTCTGAGAGCAACCCACGGATACACGATTCTTGGCATAAACCTTGTATTCTGGAGGCGACCCACGATTCTGATTCTGAGAGAAACCCTACATTCTGGAGGCAACCCACGATTCTGAGAGAAACCCTATATTCTGGAGGCAACCCTGGATACATGATGCTTGGCATAAACCTTGTATTCTGGAGGCGATTTTGATGCTCAAATTCTGAGAGATACCCTTTATCTGGAGGCAACCCGTGGATACATGATGCTTGCGAGAAACTTAATTCTGAAAGTTCTCTACTGGGGAGATCCTATGATTCTGAGAGATGCACGAATTCTGTATACCTTGACAATATCTGGAAATTCTCTGCTTGAGGAGATATCTGAGGTTTCTGGGACGCGAGCACATATTCTGGAGGCCCTGCTGATTCTTTCTGAGACTCATATTGGTGCTTCGACCAACGCAATCATTCTTGCAACACGTCAGGCTTACTCTAACCCTTTCTGAACATCTCGCATTCTGACCCATCTTCTGAAAGTCCTTTCTGGATGTAATTCTCAAGCGACAGTAGACTCAAATGTCCATTTTCTAAGACAACTCATAATCAATCCCAAAACGACGGGAGTTTGCCGTTTCTCGGCCACTTTCAGGCTGCGGTGCCTTTGATTCTTCTCATCTGGGGGACTTTTTTCAATTCTTGAATGGATTTTTACCAAGATTCAAATCTCCAGAGGTCCTCTAGACCAATTCCAACAAGTTTTAAGCACTCTCAAGGCTTATATATCAAAAATGGACCAATCCGGGATCAAATCAAGAGTTCCGGGGGTCAAAACGCGAATATAGAGCAAAATGGGGAAATGGCAGGAAGTGAATAGTAAATGGCGGTTCCCCACACCCCCTTGGGAACCGCCAGCCGCAACTTTGGGGTTTTAAACCCATTTTCTTCTTTGTTCTTCATTCATTTCTTCTTCAATGCATCACCTCTACCTTCTAAGGTGCTCAAATCTTGCAATTTCTTGATGTTTTGAGTGATTTCTTGCATTAAAACCTCCAAAAACTTTGTTGATTTCATCAACTCCTCCCTATTCTAGGGGATTCAAGTACCAAGGTTTTTACTATTCATCATCTTCAACCTCTTATCTTCAAGCTTCAAGCATCAACAACCATGAGTTCCCATGGACAAGGTGAAAGTTCTAGAACACGTAGAAGCCAATTTCAAGCTAGTGGAGCTTCATCAACTCAAACCATGGAGTATGCAACCATGAAAAATCCACTAAATCATATCTCTAGGAGGGCCTTTCGTCAAGAGGTAACCCATTCTTTAATTACTCCTTTGTTTCACATCTTCATACGTGTCTCTTTATTCTTGCGATTCCTTAGAAATCATCCTTTTTCTTTTTAGAATGTGGTTGGTCATCTTAGAGGTCATGGTAGCCATGGAAAATGCCTTGAATGGTTTAATGAATTGTCGGAGTCGCGTCCCCAAGCCAATATCAAGCAAGCGGGCTTTGGGTCGTTTGTAACCTTATTGGAGAGATCGACTAATGATTTGGCCATGATTCAAGCTCTTGCTGAAAGGTGGTGGGATTCCACAAATACTTTTCACATGCCTTTTGGGGAGATAACCATGACCCCTCTTGATTTTGCAATGATAACCGGCATCTCATTTGGCGGGCATCGTCTTGCCTTTGCAAAGAACATCCATAGACATCCTACTATCATTGAGCGTCTCCTAGGCATCATCCCATCCCAGAGAGATCTTCACGGAACAACTTCAGGCCTTCTGAAAGAGCGGCTCAATTTACCGATATGCAGCTTACCCGTGCTTTCATCTTGTATTTGCTTGGTTGCTCTCTTCTTTCTACTCGAGCTGAGCGGATTACATTGAATATGCTTGATAGTCTTCGAAATCTTGAGGAGATTGCAGATTTTGATTGGGGCTCTGCTGGTTTAGCCATTCTGTATAGTCATATGGGGGAGCATTCTCGAGGCAAATCCCCTGGATTCGGCGGATTCTGGAGAGCTTGGGAGGTACTGAAAATATTTTCATTTCCAGTTTTTATCATTTGATGTTCTGCTGTTTTGACCACTGCTTTATTTTCTCTTGTAGGTGTGGGCCTTTGAGTATTTCTCCATGACGGCTCCATCATTCCGGGAGGAAGAGATTCATATTTTTCCAAGGGCTCTGAAGTGGCGTCGCCAAGCCGTAGGTACCAAGAATGATGCTCATAATGTTATTTCTTGCCGGGATTTTCTTACCCGTCTCAGATTCACCCAAGTTAACTGGCATCCTTGGGTGACAAATGGAGATGTGACTGAGATTGGCTTAGCTAGACAGATGACTGGAGAGAGGATTCTTCTTGAGGGTCCCTCTGTTCTTGAGTGGTATCTTGGAGAGAGAGTAGCTCCTCAGACTGATTTGGAGGATCGTCTCTTAGTGCCACAGGATCCGCCTTCTTGTATGAGGTCGGCGCAGAATTTGGAAGATGAAGATCTTATTAATGCTTTGAACGGAATTCCTTCAGCCTCTTTTACTCTGTTTGAGGAGAACTATGACGTCTTCAGGGTTACTCATCTGATGCCTAATTTCCCGCTCTCAGATGACCCGCAGGTATTTCACGACTTCTTCATTTCTGATCGAATGCTTGCTTTATCTTATTTCTCATCATCATTTGCAGGGGAGTTCTTTTGTGGATGGCCCTGGTCAACCTCTACCTCTCATTCCTCCTTGTGATTGGCGAGCCTCGACCATGCTGCGCGGAGTTATATCTTCTGTAGAGATCCCCCGTGATCTTGTAGAGCCTCAGCTAGTTTCAGAACAACATGAGTCCGTTCCCCGAGCCGTTTTCAATGAAGAGCGAGCTTATGCACAGAATCTGAGGGCTTGGAGCCTTGCTCGTGAGGGACATGTAAGTAATTTCTGAACTCATTACCTCTGATTCTTCTGATCTTTCTGACCATATCTTTCTTCTCTTTGCAGTGGGATGGCATGTGCCAGACTTACATAGACCGTGATGCGGCCCTGGTAAATTTCTTGACCTTTTCTTCTTATCTCATTGCTTTTTCAAACCCCTATACTGATTCTTTTCTTCCACAGGTGGCTCAAGTTAGGCAGCTTCAATCACAGTTGGAGCGGATGAATGCAGGCCCTTCTGGTGGGGCTGGTGGGTCTAGGCGAAGGCGCCAAATTGAAGATGATGATAGCTCTACGGCCTCAGATATGCCTGCTCGGTACCCACGGGCTACTCGTCGTCGCTGATGATGATCATATGCACCCATGACTATCTTTCTGTTTTTCTTGCTTTCTGTGCTGAGACTGATGTTGATGTATTCTGTCTGAGACTTGATGGGCTTGTACTCTTGACTTTGCTTGATGCTGTTTTATGCTATCCTTCTGTTTCGCTTTGCATCCCTTGTCACGAGACTGATTTGATTGACACTTTGCACACTGACACACAGGACTCGATTTTACAGGGAAAGGAAATTTCTGACGATTCCTCTTTCTCGACAATGTCTTTTGACTTGGATATTTGAATTTTCTAAGGATTTGCATGTTTTGAAAATGAGATTTTATCTTGTAGCAGGATATTGTGTTGGCTTTGCATGTAATCTTGAGGCTTTTGAAAATTTTCCACATAATGTTTCAGTCTTGACATTAGATTCACATCTTTAGATTGCTAAAAAACTTTTCAACTTAATATCAAGAATTACCAGATTTTTCACTTAGGTGCTTTCTGATAGCCAAGTGATCCAGAGAGGACAGGTAGCGAGGTATGGGCAAACGACAGTTTGCCCCTAGTTGACAGAGATAAATGGAAGTTTGGGCAAACGCAGTTTGCCCCTAGTGTGGCAGTGATATCTTGAGGCTTTGGGCAAACTTAAAAGTTTGCCCCTAGTTTGCAAGGTTCAGGGATCGAGAGCCAGGAAAGCTCGCCTACTTATCCCCAAGTGGGAATCAGATCCAAAGTAGTTCGGCCAGGTCTTGAAAGAAAGTATGGTTGAGGGTTTCAGGAGCAGTGACCGAACCGAGCAGGTTGCCTACATATCCCCAAGTGGGAATCAGGTCAAGTGTAGTTCCTCGAATGCTGGAGGTTTTGAAAGAACAGGTTTTGAAAGAAAAAGGCTTTTAAGCATAGTATCTCTTGAGACGGTCAATGTTGATTGGCTGATTGAACTCAACTCCATCTAGATCCATCAGGTATGCCGCTCCTCCAGAGAGAAGCTTCTTGATGACGTATGGGCCAACCCAATTTGGCTTGAATTTCCCTCTAGGATCGAAAACGGGTGCTTTTAAGGCTTTAAGCACAAGGTCGCCTTCCTCAAGTTTTCTTGGACGGACCTTCTTGTTGAATGCTCGAGCTATTCTTCTCTGATACACATGCACATGATCAATTGCGGCCAACCTTTTCTCATCAAGTAACATTAGCTCCTCATATCTATCTCTTAGCCAATCAAATTCTGGAATCTCGGATTCTGCCACAACTCTCAAAGATGGTAGTTCTATTTCAACTGGGAGTATTGCTTCCATTCCGTAAGCCAATGAATAAGGAGTGGCTCCTGTAGATGTTCGGATAGATGTTCTGTATCCCCACAGTGCATACGGTAACTTCTCATGCCAATCTCGGTATGTATCAGTCATCTTTCTTAGGATCGTCTTCAAATTCTTATTAGCTGCTTCAACTGCCCCATTTGTTTGTGGCCTATACGGCGCTGACATGTGGTGTATGATCTTGTATTCTTCTAGTAGATCCAAAACCTCTTTCTGGAAGTGACTGCCATGATCGGATATCAACTCATGAGGGACCCCGTATCGGCAGATTATATTTCTTCTGATAAATCTGGCCACATCTTTAGCCTTCAATGTCGCATAAGACTCTGCTTCCACCCATTTTGTGAAATAATCAATTGCTACCAGGATGTATTGATGCCCATTAGACGCCTTCGGGGTTACTTCTCCAATAACATCTATTCCCCAAACTGAGAATGGCCAAGGGGTAGTCATGTTGTATAGTAGTGACGGCGGCACATGCTTCATATTGGCATGGATCTGACATTTGTGACATTTTCTGACATATTCATAGCAGTCCTTGTCCATAGTAGTCCAATAATATCCTTGTCGGATGATCTTCTTAGCTAACATGTGTCCACTCATATGAGGACCACACACCCCTTCGTGAATTTGCTCCATCATCTTTCTCGCACTGTTTCCATATAGACATGTCAAGTTGAATCCATTGTAAGATCTCTTCAATAGACTTCCACCACAAATCATGAACTGAGCCGAGAATCTTCTTATGGCTCTCTTGTCTTTCTCGGAGGCGCTTTCCGGATATTCCCCATTTTCAATGAAGTTCCACACGTCGGTGTACCACGGAAGTTCTTCTGCTTCTTCTATTTCCCCAATCATCTCATAAGACGGCTTTTCCCTTTGTTCAATCATCAAAGGAGTTAGCTTTATCCCCACAGGAATCTCAATCATTGACGCTAAAGTAGCCAAAGAGTCTGCTAGCTGATTTTCTTCTCGAGGCAGGTAGAAGAACGTGATATGCAAGAAACGAGTTCGTAAAGAATCAAGATACTCATGATAGGGTTTTAACTTCTCTTCCTTGACTTTCCAATCTCCTCGAACTTGGGATATGATCAAATTGGAATCCCCGAATACATCAAGTTTCTTTACCTCCAAAGTCAATGCGGCTTCTAGCCCCAAGATACAAGCTTCATACTCAGCAGTGTTGTTGGTGGAGGTGTACTTCAGCTTAATAGAGAACGGGGTATGTGCTCCTTCAGGGGATACAAGGATGATTCCTACTCCATATCCTTTTTGGTTTGCAGCTCCATCAAAGTACATTTTCCACACATCTTCTTTTAATTCCATCAATCCTTCGTCAGGGAACATGAACTCTCCTTCGTTTTCCAGATTTATCGGATGTTCTGCTAAATGTTCTGCGACAGCCCTTCCTTTAACAGATTTACTCGTAGCATGTATCAAGTCAAACTCAGATAGCATCAATGTCCATCGGGAGATTCTTCCGGTCAATGCTGGTTTTTCAAATAGGTACTTCAAAGGATCCATTCGGGAGATTAAAACAACAGGGAAGGCCAACATATAATGCCTCAGACAACGAGTGGCCCAAACCAAAGCCCAACATGTCTTTTCTAACGGAGAATACTTCAATTCGTATCCAGTCATCCTTTTACTTAAGTAGTAAATGGCTTTCTCTGTACGCCCTTCATCTCCTTCTTGGGCTAACATGCATCCCATAGCATTCTCTGACACGGATAAGTACAACAGCAAAGGCTTCCCTGACTTCGGGGGTGAAAGAACCGGTGGGTTTGATAAATAAGCCTTGATCTTGTCAAAAGCTTCTTGACATTGATTGTCCCATTCGAATTTCTTCCCTTTTCTCAACAAGCTGAAAAGCGGATCGCAAGTAGCAGTGAGCTTAGATATGAAGCGGCTGATGAATTGGATTCTTCCCAGAAATCCTCTTACTTCCTTTTCATTTGTCGGAGGCGGCATATCCATAATAGCCTTGATCTTTGTGGGGTCAACCTCAATTCCTCTCTGTGTGATGAGAAATCCTAGCAGCTTTCCGGTGGTAACTCCAAAAGTACATTTCTGTGGATTCAATCTCATTCTGTATTTCCTTAATCTTTCAAAGAACTTGGCGAGTGCTGTTAAATGCCCACTTCTTTCTTTGGACTTAACAATCATATCATCCACATAAACTTCTACCTCTTTATGGATCATGTCATGTAACAAAGTAGTAGCAGCTCTCTGATAGGTCGCTCCGGCATTCTTTAACCCAAATGACATCACTCGGTAGCAATACGTCCCCCAGTGAGTTGTGAATGTAGTCTTTTCTCTGTCTTCGGGTGCCATTAAAATCTGATTGTACCCTGAGAAACCATCCATGAATGATAACAACTCATGCCCCGCGGTGCTATCTACCAGAACATCTATGTGTGGAAGCGGAAAATCATCCTTAGGACTAGCCTTGTTTAGATCTCTGAAGTCAACACATACACGGATCCTTCCATCCTTCTTTGGCACAGGAACTATATTGGCTATCCATTCCGGATATTGGGTTACCATCAGGAATCCAGCTTTCAATTGTTTCTCAACTTCTTCTTTGATCTTCAAAGTCCATTCGGGTCTCATGCGTCTCAACTTTTGCTTAACAGGTTTTGAATTTGGAAAGAGAGGGATGTGGTGTTGGACAATCTCTGGATCGATGCCTGGCATATCTTGGTAGGACCAAGCGAAAACATCTTTAAATTCTTTTAATAAGTTGATTAGTTCATTGCTTTCTTGTGAAGTGAGCGTGGTGCCAATATGAACATTTTGTGGATTATCTTCATTATCCAAGTTTATTAGCAAAGTTTCTTCAATAATCTTGCATGCAGATTCATTTTCATTTTCAATTAATCTTTGCAAATCCTCAGAAATTTCAAAATCAAGATCATCAGACACAGAAGAGTAAGCAAAATCCTCGTTCATTTCATTAACATTTTTGGGTACATCAAAAGCAAAAGCAGACTCAACATCATGGCTCATATTGGCCTTTACAGACTTCCGGGGAAATGGGGGAGGGGATTTGTTGACTTCCGATTCTATCACCCAATTGTTCAGAGCTCCCTCTATTGGCTTGATTTCTTTCACATTTCCCAGTGCTTCTTCGGCATCCATCAGCATGTTCAGCTCTTCATCCATTAGCATGTTCAAATCATCACTTGTCATCAGCTCAGCCCAGTCCTTCCTTTCTTTCTTGATAGGCGGAGTATACAAGAACGGATCCTCATAGTCGGAGAACTCATGTTTGAAGAAAATCTCAAATCCAGGCTTAATGTTCTTGGTAGCCGGATCATACCATGGTTCAGGGAACCCACAGAAGGGAAAGTCATCGCCTTCTTTCACGAAGTATCCATTCAGGATTCTTGGCCCAGAAACAACCATCGGCCCTTTTCCTTTTGTCATCTTCTTCTTATCTTCTTCAGTCAATTGATACCCAAGCCCAGATTTATCTTTCTGTTCGTGGAAGTTCGGTGGTTCAGTTATTCCTTGTTGACGACGACCTAGTCCCATTCCAGGAAAATAGTTCATCTTCCGCACCATATGAGCCACTTTAGGATTGGCATACTGGTCAAAGTACAATGGCATGACTTCAGGGATCCAATTCTGTCCCACTTCTTCTTGTAGATCTTTGGCAACCGGGTTTCCCTTCTCGAACATCTTTCTATATTCGCGTCCGGTGATGAACGGCTTCTTTTTCTTGATCGGAGTGATTTCTTCGCCCCAGACAGATGCATCAGGAAGTTTCTTCTCATAGCTGAGTCGATCCCAAACGGATTTCTTTTTCTTAGCTCCTTCATTTATCATTCCCACAAAGTTGAATCCTCCTAATTCATTTTCTTCTTCCGGTGTTTGGACTTCTAGCACAGGACCATGGCTTGTCCCTTCTTCTTTGATCCAGCTATCCCCAAAGATTGTTACCACATCCTCTTTCCAGATGAACTTGACTTTCTGGTGGAGAGTGGAGGCGACTGCATCATTCACATGTAACCACGGACGTCCCAATAGCAGATTAAAGCTAGCCGGAATATCAATCACTTGGAAATCAGCTTCTTTGTTTAATGGCCCGACTTCAATTTTCAACTTAATCATTCCCACAATGGCCCTTTTGGTGTTATCATAGGCCCTCACAGTTTGTGTTGATGGCAAGAGTTCTGAAATAGACAACCCCATTCTGAGAGCTGTTTGGAGAGGACATACATTCAAGGCTGACCCATTATCTACCAAGCAGACCGGTACTCTATTCCCCAGGCAATGTACAGTGATGTAGAGAGCTCTGTTGTGGTGTGCCCCTTCCGGCGGTAAATCTTCATCTGTGAATGTGATTACAGGCTTACAAGGCTTTGAAGAGATCATGTTTACTAGATCTTCGGGAGTAGTATTGACAGAAACATCCAAACGATTGAGAGTATCGAGCATGGCCTGCCTGTGTTTGTGAGAGGTCATAAGTAATCCCCATACTGAGATCCAAGCTTGTGTTTTCTTCAATTGCTTTAGGATTTCATCTTCTTCTTCGCTCACGGTTCCTTTACCAGCCTCTTTTGCTTTGACGACTTCTTTCTCATTCCATGTTTCTTTTCCACGATTTTCTAACTCATGAGGCTTGAAATGACGTCCGGAACGGGTCAAGTGGTTTGCTTCATTGGTGATCCAGATAGACTCAAGTTCTTTGGCTAACTTTTCGGTGCCAACAGTGATTTTCCAAACAGAATCATCGGGGATTATGGTATTATTAACGGAATCATCCTCATCATCATACCACCAATCTTCTTCTTCTTCCATCATTGCAATAAGATCGTCATCTTTGATTTCAAGGTTCTCGACAGGCTTTAGCAATTCTTCTATCGGCTCAGTGCTTTGTTTCTCGGTGACTGCTTCTATGGGCTTTTCTTCCTCATACCAGATCGAGTCGTCGGTGATGGCATTGGGATCCCACCATTCAATTGTAAGATTTCCATTGGCTATTTCTTCTTCAAAAGCCAGTGCTTCTTCGACCCATTCTTCCTCTTCCATATTCCTCAAGATGCAAATTGCAGCGTCTTCCGGAAGTTGAACATCCATAGCTGGTTGATTCGAGGATGTGATGTAGGTCTTTGGGTTATAAATCTGAGATCCTTCTTCTACAAAGTTAACATTTGGCATGTTCCCCTTATGATTAGGGAGAGGATTCTTCTGAACATTTGGCTGAGAGGGAGGAGGGGAGATGACCCCTTTTTCAATCAAGTCTTCAATTTCATGGCGAAGTCTCCAGCATCTATCTGTGCTATGTCCACGGCCTTGATGAAAGTCACAAAAGAACTCTGTTTTGAAACCCGGTGGAAGTGGATTTGGCTCTGGTTTAGGTTCCAATTTCTGCAAGTACCCTTTTTCTATCATTCTTTCAAGTGCGGTGCTTAGTGGCATCCCCAAGTCGGAAAATTCTCTTTTCTCTCTCGACTGTTTCTGATTTTGACTTCCTCTTGCATTAGCCATACTTCGACGCTCTTTCTGAAAAGGCTGAGGAGATAGTGTGTTGACGTCAGCAGACTGATGATAGACTGGCCTTTCTGTCTTTCTGTATCGATTGCTCGTGCTTTCTTTCTTGATCTTTCCATCTCTAATGGCATCTTCTATCAAAGTTCCCACATCAAACAGCTGTTCGAAACTCACAATGGACTGAAATTCTAGCCTTTCCAAGTATTCGGGCTGTAGATTCTTGATGATCATTCGGACCTGATCTTTTTCCGCTGGCCTGCTAGTCATTTGAGCAGCTTTAGCTCTCCAACGAGTAAGGAAACCTGCGAAGGATTCCCTATACTCTTGTCGGGTGGTTTCTAGATCTCTTGCAGTTACATCAAACAACTGGTTATATGAATATTGAGCCACGAAAGCTTTGGCCAATGCCTCCCAATCTCTGGTTATGGCTGGTTCCAACGTCAAGTACCATGAAAGTGCTGCTCCACTCAAAACTCTTGGAAACAATAGAGCGAAGAGGTCAGATCCAATGCCCATGGGCTGCAAAGTTCCTACATAAAGCCTCAGATAGCTCTTTGGATTTCCGGTTCCATTGAAAAATTCAATATGCGGCATCTTAAACTTCTCTGGGAGTTTGGCTTTTGGAGCGTCACACAACCCTTCAACATCGAACAAATACTCATCCACCCCTTTGCTCTTTCTGATCACACTCTCTAGTTTGTCGATCTTGGCCAACTTGTCCTGAATTTCCTGATCTAGCTGAACCTTTGGTTGAACTGTCTCCCCAAAATCTTCTTCTTCATGATGCTCTGGAGGTGGTGGTGGTGGATTAGTTAGCTGCTCAATCATTCTCATCATAGTGGCAAGTTGTTCTCGATTCTGCTCCCTGCTCTGATCCAAGGCAGCTTGCATTGCGGCCAATCTGGCTTCCATATCTGCTTCGTATGTCATATCTTCAACCCTAGTCGACTCGGCTGTTCCTTCTTCTAACCCTGATCTGATCAAACGGCTGTTCGGAGCTCTGACCCAGAAAGGAGTACAACTTTTCGGTCCTATCTTTTCTTATCTGGTTTACTTAGGGATTTTCAAATAATCAGGTATCTTTATTGCAAAAGAATTTTTCAAAGAATGATATAAGAAGGTGGATTTACAAAGATGGAAATCATAAATGGAAAATCATTTCCTTTTTCAAAAACATTTTTCTTAAAATCAAAGAAATCTTTTCAAGCTTTCAAAATTCTGAGGAAAACAAATCTTTTCTTTTGAAAGTATATTAGAGGCGTCGCACTCGTGAGTCGTATATGCAATGCTCGTGTAGTGCATGCAATGCAGATGAAATGCAATCTAATCTAAATGCAATGCACCTTAATCTAGCTTAGACCTAGCACATCAGCACATAAGCACATAAGATTCCTTGAGTATGCTAATCACCCTACTAATCCAATCATTATCCAAGGATTTTTGAAATTCTTGATGGTTCATGTTTACAAAATTGAATTTTTCATGATAAATCTTTGAAAGAGATGGGGAGATTTGTAATTTTCAAAAGAATTTTTGAACCATCAATGCTTGTGGTGAGAAATCATGATTCTTAAAAATTGAGGTGGGAATTTTGAAATTCTAAGATCTGAGAGGAAAATTTGAAATTGAATCATCAAAGTAGGAATTTTGGATTTCTCTAAAAATCTAGGAGAATTTGAAAGTGAATTTCAAAGCGAGTTTTCAAAAGGGATATTCTCGGAATTTTCAAAAGACTTGGGGTTTTTCAAAGAAGTGCTTATAATTTCAAAAATTTTCAAAATTGTCCTCAAATAATGATTGGATGTTCGGATAAAGACCATACTATCCTAGAGGAATCCACCATACAAGGTTTGATGATGCCTTCGCATACACGTCCTCATCATCCACATAATCCCTTACGGGCAAGCGCAAGTAATTCATCACATTGTCCTAATCAAAGATGATAATCAAGATCCTAATTGAAGGGTTCTATAGAAACTATATGCAAAGGCCGGGTTTTAGTCTCATAAAGGGTCCATTAGCAAGCTCAGCGGTGTGGTTGACCGCCTCCCCGAGGGCGTGCCGTTCACACATAGGCTCTATATACCGCACGCGGTACAAGGCTAACGGTGACTACATGCTACCAAAACTCTTGACAAATAGAGGAAAGAGGACCCTCTATCTTCAAGGCAATGATCTCAAGCAGTCGCGGTGAAAGAACAATGCAAGTGCAAATGCAGGCAGAAACAACATGATTATTGAATTAATAACAAGGATATTCATTGGTTCAAGTCAAACCCTCGAAGAACAAGAAACCATCGGTTTCATGTTCAAATCCCCAGTGGAGTCGCCAGATTGTGGACCGCTGCGAATGAGGAGGTCCTGACGCTCTCCCTCGATAGTGTCCCGGGACGGATCCCAAGGAGCACACTTCAGGGAAAACTAGGACTTCCTCACGCGATCCTAGAGACAAAGAGTCGCCACCTAATTTTTATCGGGAATTAGGAAACCCAAGTTTGACTCGCCCAAAATTGAATAAGGTTACTCGCCCTTCATTACCAGAAACAAGGTTCGGGGGTCTTGGTACGAGAGGGGAAGGAGCCCAAGCAGGACTAAAGCACCTCCTCCTCGCCCTACCGAATGGTAGGCCTTGATTCAAATATCCTTGTTATTAATTCATAATAGATGTTGTTTCCTCAAACATACTAGATAGGTATATACATGGCAAAAAGAAACATCTAATGAAAATCATTTCAAGAGACTAAATCAAGTAGAAAGCGGATGCTCATGCAACACAAGGGAGAAGTATACTCACAGTGGCTAGTCCCGCCCGGGACCGATGCAAATAAAGTAAACATGTCATGATATGCAAAGGGAACGAGAAGACTTACATTGGTTGACTCAAGCGGAGTCGCGAAAGCAAAAAGAATGGAAACGTGCAATGCAATCATGCAACAATCCTAGATAAGACGTCTCTAACAAATAATCATATAAACGGAGACTACCCTAAAGGAAATGTGTCGTTGAAATCAAAGTTGTAAACCTAGAAAAATTCTAAAAGAAAGGATAGAGATAGTACATGATACATGGGCACTAAGCCACATGTAGACGAGGCAAACCACAAATCGACGTCCGGGTCCAAGGCACTTAATTCTCTGCACTAAGACACCAAAGAATACCCAAAGCATTGCAAAAATACAAGCAAACAAATGATATGCATGATAAACAAAGAAAACATGTCATCAATCAAATTTCCAGATTCAGCAACCTCTAATGAATCCTATCAAAAGTGGTCTTAAACATGAGCTGGATAAAAACCCTTTTACAGAAAGTTAGATACATGTCTTAGGGAACTTCTCCAAAAAGTGGGACCTCAATATCAATTTTATTGTTTGAGAAATAAATGTTTTGGGAACAGTGGATCAGGACTGTCCATTGTTCTTGTAAAAATCATAATTAAATCTACAAAAATCATATGAAGCTCTATTTGGTGTCAAAAGAAAGCTATTTCATTGTAGTATATGATAAAAATAAACCCATGGACATTCTATAATCACAAGGTTTCTGAAAAAGTGTTTTAAACAGACTCTGTTATTCTGGAAATTTGGTATCATTTGACAAATGAATGCAAAACATAATAGAAGTACAATAGAAGTTCATGAATCATGTTAACCAAGTTGATTTAAGCTTTTGATCTCTCATCCATTTATCCTAGGTGATTTCTAAACCAAGTTTTATTCATCAATTGTTGTTGAGTGATCAAGGTATGACCATTTTGTATACATAATCATATTTGTAATTAAACTTAGAAAATTCCAGAATAGTTGTATCAACTTTAAACGCTTAGAAAACGATCCTAACTCGATCGTATGCTCACGATTTTACATCGGCATATAGATATATGAGTTAGGAATCATCCCCAAAAAGCGGAACGTCGATAACTATTATAGATTTTCTGAAATTCAAGCACAAAGAGACGATGTTCAAATCTGTCAACCGATTTCTCAACAATTTCTAAAAATAGTATATGAATCCTAAAAGCTCTCAAAACGGACCGGATGAAAGCTAATTCATCAAAGTTTACCCAGAAAATTTGAAATCCATCAAACTATGGGTTTTGATGGACCAAATCTAATGGACAAAACCAATCTGCTTTGCTGAATTTTTATCTAGTTCATTTTAAAGTGTGAGGAAAACATTTTAGTGATAGTTGAAGCTTATTAGAGAGATCAAACTCATAGATCAACTTAATTATCATGATTCCCAATCAATTTAGCCCTCAAGTTCTATGAAGAACTTTTAGATCAAGGATCAAAGGGACTTATAAATATCATGTTGGAGATGAAATTCAATAGGAATCCTAGGTAATAGGAATAATCAAGAGATAGGTATGAACATAGAAATCATCCTTCTCATAGATCATATTTCCAAACCATCATGGAATTCAAAATAGATATATGTATATATATAATCATGTATGCATGAATCTAAACTAAAATTGAAGAATGAAACCAAAATTGAAAATCAAAGTGAAAAACAATCTCTAATTGTAAATTATCAATAAAAATCAAAGAGATTTGGATCTAACTATGTGAGTGTGTGAAGAACATGAGAGGAAGAAGATGAGTGTTCTAATAAGTAGAAATAGAACTAAGTTAGATCCAAATCTTATAGATCTATATATACAAAGTAGGAATTAGAGATGAACTATAGTGTTTACCTCTTGGAGGATTCTCAATTACAAGACCAAAATTGATTTGAAGATCTTCTTCTTCAAGTGTTATTCAAGTGTTCTTCAAGCACTCATCCATGGAAGTTGAGGGAGGCAATTGATGTTCAAATTGTGGTCTAATTAGCCTAAGTTAATCTAAATTCAATTCATAATTTTCTCTCTCTAGAATTCACCTAAATTGAAAGTATATTCAAAGTATACTTATCTCTCTTGTATGTGCTTCTATGTGTGTTTGTATCTCCAAGTATATTCAAGTGTATCTCTTCCAAGTGTCTAGTGTGTTAAGATGTGATCTCATATGAGATGTATGAGATCTTATATAGAGTTTTGAAGACTTAGCTCTTAAGTTTCAGGGTTAAAACAGGATTTTTAGAGCTTAAAAGAGGGTTAAAATGGCCATTTCGGAGCCTAAACGCAATTTCCAGGCAATTTCCTCGCAGTGGGAAGCTTCTAGAAGGGTCTGGAACTCAAAAAGCTCCGTGGAGGACACAAATGGAAGTGGCGGTTATGGTGGGACCCGCCACCCCTATACCCAAAACCGCCATTTACTATTTGGGTCCCTCTGGTCACCCACAAGCTCTGTTTCAAATTTCATGCGCACTGCTTTTCCAGATTTCTGTAAAAATGCTTTTTGGTGTCCGAAATCGTCCGTTTACGTACCGTTGGAAAGCTGTTAGGTTGAATTTCAATATAAAAATATTTCCAGAGGTTTTATAATGAGAATTGAAGTCCAATTGAAGTCCGGAAGTCCTCCGGAACTTTCGTCGTCTTTTTGAAATCAAATGACGTCTTTTCCAAAATTGCTTTCAAATGTGCGTCGATTTCGAACTTTTCTTTAAAATTGAATCTCTGGATACCTAGAATACTGCGTTTAGAACACTTAATGTTCATATAACCCTGAGAGAATATGAATTCTGAGAGATGATTTTGACAAAACCGGGATTTATCCATGGAAAAGGGCTTTTCTGAGCTTGAAGTCACTTTCCGAAGTCCGATCTTCTGATTGTGTGGAATCCAGTACCTTCCACGGGGTACTTTTCATCATCGAATCCTCCAAGACGTTGTCCACCCTAAATCCTATCAGTGTGGTCAAAATTGGGTGTCTACACACCTCCCTACTGAGATTGAACACAAAGCTTATTGGATGACACACTTAATAAATTTTGATATTAAAGAGGGAGGATAAATGCAAAAGCTTCAACTTATAGAATTTGAAGAAATACGCAGATATATGATAATGCCAAGTTGCATAAAGAAAGGTTGAAGGATCACCATGATAAAACAATCTTTCATAAGTCTTTCAAGCCAGGAGAAAAGTTCTGTTGTACAATTCCTGACTCCATCTCTTCCCCGAAAAGTTCCGCTCCAGGTGGACAGGTCCATTCATGGTTAAATTAGTATTTCAACACAGCGCATTTGAGCTGCTCAATCCCAAGAACAATGAGAGCTTTAAGGTTAACGGCCAATGGTTAAAGCCGTTTTTGGAAAAGTTTCAATCAGAAGTTGAGCACATCCAATTGGATGAGCCCTACTTTTCATCCATTTAAAACATCAAAGAGATGTCCTAAAACTGTTGTAATTTTGTTTATTGCATTTTGTTTATTTTCATTTATTTTTATTTTGCCTTTTCTCTGTGAGTGTGATATCAAACCTTAATCAACTATTCTGTATTTTTTACTCACCTGTAGGCTTCAACAATGAGCAATGATGATGATGTAAGATCTGTTTATACGTTAAGTTCTTTGGGGGGAGCTAGAGTTCCCATATCTACCCTGGACTGTAGAAGAAATTGAATCTATTTGTCACCTTATAAAGGACCCGGGTATGTACCCATTCCACCCGCCCTTCTCGCCTTCAATCCCTTTGAACATATGATATTCCCCTCGGATTCTTAGGAGTACGAGGAAGGGGATGATTTTGGGCTGGCAGATAATGATTTATGGTAGCAATGGGACATTGATGACCTACAGGATGTAGTGGCTGAGAACCACTGCGCTGTCTTTATCTTTGATGATGACTTTCTTGTTATAGCGTTGGTTCACTATTTGTACGTGCACTCAAGCTATTTGCTTTATAGAATTCAATGCCCCTTGCTAGCTAGCGCACATCGTACATTCTTGCCAATAGTGAGGTTGAGCCAAAGTCACACTTTCTTTTGTTGTATTTTTTTTTTCAATTGCTTCTTGTCTTTTATTCCCTTGTCTAACTTTTTCCTGTTTCTTTTCATTATTCTCTTATCTAGGGCTGTCACTATGAATATCATTGTTCCACCAGATTTTCTTCTACATTAGCAGTTTCATAGGCCAGCCACGTGGTCCCCAGGTACTCCACCAAGGGAGGGAGAAGAGGAGAGGAGTTGCACACCTTTATCTGTGTATCCATCGAGATAACCAAGTTCTCCTCTCACTTGTGTTTTCAGTTCTTTGGAGAATCCAGCCACACTAGATGATATTCTCGTAGCTTTCAGATCTTTCTGGGATCGGGAACTATCAGTCCGGGAATCCAATAATGCAAAATTGGCAGAACTATGATGATGTAGCTAGGGAAGACGATCGTTCCAACTAAAGAATCAGTGACCAACTTCAACTTATGGTTCTAAATTTGATTAATCTTTTAGCGAGTTAAAGTGTAGTCCTAGACAAAATATTTATTTTTAGTTTCCGTTTCACATTGTAATAGGGTCTAAGTACTACTTGGGGGATAATGTTGCAATCGAATGCTATAAAAGTTTATATCTATGGAATTTTACAAATTTTATATTCAAATGATGAGCATTTTTTTTTGCCCTACATACTGTGTCAACTGTTATTATGGTCTTCCTGTATGTTCAGTTTAGTTTTTGCTAGTTGGGGGTAAACATGTTTTCAATAAGCAGGGATTCTGACATTTTGTAGTTCGATCGATCGAACATGTTTGATTGATTGAAGTCTTCAACCTCAAAGCGCTTAAACATTTTATGATCGATCGAAAGTTCGATCGATAGAACCTTTTCGATCGATCGACGCTTGTATTTAAACAAGGCGTTCTCAACACAGAACCTCATTTCCTTACATATAATCTCAATCGCTCATGAGAGAGAGCCTGAGGCAATTCTTTCTCCCATTTCACTGCTAGATGCCCTCTTCCCGTGCTTTCTAGTCCTGGTCGTCCCCACTTCATCATCATCATCATCATCATCATCACACCTTCTCCCTTGTGCACATTGAGGTAAGGTTCCACTGAACCTCTTTATCCCTATATTCATTAGATATTGAGGGGGTGACCCCTTTAGTCACCTGCTCCAAATCCGGATGCTCTGTCCTCATCATCGACCCCACCTCCTAGATTCGAGCATCCACCTCTACCGCCTCCGGTTGTACTCCCACCATCTACTATGACTGCGAGTGATCCAGAGACTGCTCTAGCTGTTGCTGAGGGTGGAGATGGGAATGCCGTTGCCGCCATCGACATCCCCTCCAATACAACTACGGATGACCTTATTGAGTTCAATTAGGATGTTCTAGATGAGTGAGCGAGAGTTTTTGTTGTCTTTATTTTATTTTGTCTTCTTTCCTCTCCCCTTATTTATTATTGGACTACAATCACTGCCTTGTCACTCTCGTGTTATTCGTTATTATAGTGATTGGATGTTATGCTATTTACAGGCCATATTTTGTAGTTCTTTATCTATTCATCTTGGTCTAGGAGATTGTGTGAGATCATACAGTGCTATGACTGCTAGTCTCATATGTTGGGTTTGTGCCCTCAAACCATTACTTTATGTATGAGACATTAGCATTATAATATATGGATATCAGCTTTACATTTCATTGTGTATGTTTCTTTCATGAGATGATTGTTTTGTCCTTAAGTATCATAGTAAGCAATTCGTGTGTGTATGAGATACACACAAGTGAGATACGAATTACTATTCTTTGATACTTAGAATATGTCACAGTGGATGATGAGACTGGATACCTCATCAGGTCTACACTGTAGCATAATTAACTACCATTGGATGGAGTGATTAATCTCAATCACTAGAGTGTAGCTCTTAGTTGATATGCTAGTGCTTATAGTGCATTGACGGACCTGAGCTTTCCTATTGACGCTTAAGGCTGTCAACAGTCAATAGGAACTCATAACTTGTATAAGGTACGTGTTCTCAATCTTGAGATGATTATGAACACAGACTATGGATATGGCTGCTTTGACTTACCAATCAGTGAGGTCTATAGAAGATCAACACCTGGGTATCTTGGGTATGTCATGTCCATAGGGTTGTGAACATATATTGTCAAGATAGAATCTACCCTCTGATTCAGAGTAAGCATTCCCTTGAGAATGTCACCAAGTTGATTACTGAGTACTGCAGTCTTGTTGATAAGAGTTATCAACATGTTTGGTAATCATGAGTAGTGAATGGGACTCAAGGAATACAAGAAGTAATCATGATTCAGGTTGACAGTAACAGTTATCCGACTACCTGAATATGATTACGAATGCTGATGGTAGAGGGACATTAGTACACCATACAAGTCTAGTTATCGCTTCGGATATGTTCTTTTGCGTTGGAGTTCAGTTATCGTTTTATAGTGGAATAAACGTTAACTGACCAGTTAGTTAGTTTGCTGATCAAAGAGTTTGGTCATGGTAATTAACAAACTGGTCTGAGCCAACAATAAAGAGCCTAGGAGGTCCTACTCTTAGCTCCGCTAGGATGCTTGGGAAGACACTTGAGGAAGCTGTTAAGACAAGTTCGATCGATTGAAGTATGTTCGATCGATTGAAGTCAGCAGGTTCGATCGATTGAGAATGGTTCGATCGATCGAAGGTTCGATCGATCGAAGTCACTTCGATCGATCGAAGTCTAGGTCGGTTCTGGAAATCTATAAATAGGGCAGCTGCGTTCTGGAAGTTAGTAATCGTCGTTTTTATACGCAGAAGCTGCAGAAACTATCATAGTCTTCCCAAAACCTTCCTATCCTCTCTATTAGGGTTCCCACCAACCCTAGTCTTTCCGGCAGGCATCCGCAGGAGTCATAAGGGTGAAGATCATCTAGTGGAGGCTTCTGGAAGTTAAAGTTTCAGAATTGGGTTCAAGACACTAAGGTATAATTCTTGCACCCCCTTGTACGCATCTATGGAATTGACGAGTAGTAGATCCTGGGCTACCTTTAAGTTTTCATAACTTAACTTTTCCGCTGCGCGTTTAAACTTAGAATTTAAACCGGTTTTTCCAACATCATATTGCTTACAACCAGGTGAAACCTATCCATTTTATTTTGGAAATCACCAATTGGGGACATTGTTGTTTTCTGTTGGGGGTAGACATTAGATAGGCTTTCACCTGCACACTCACACTTAGCACCTTAGCTCTTTTTCATTGAAATATCACTTAACATTCAATTTCAGTACAACAAAATTGAAAATTGGAAAAAAAAAAAAAAAAAAAAAAAAGAAGAAAATTTTCAACTTTAATGATAGAATAACTTTAACTTTCTCTCTTGGGTAGTTGTTCATTATGTAATGACGCATTCATGTCATTCTCGTCTTTTTATGGATTTCATTCACGTGTTTCTCTAGAATCACTAAGATGATTGCGTATGTTGAACATTCATGTGTCCAACACCAATACGCACTTGTTGATAGTTATGCAGTGAACCTAACAAGAAGTTAATACGACTATAATATTCAAAGAATGAGCTGTGGAGATTTATTATCCTTAGTGAGCTTTTGATCCATTCTTCGCTTCTGAGGGATTTTCACACAAACTCGAGTTGTTTTATTGATTACGCATATACAAAACTTGTTGAAATAGTCTTAATAATTCTTCATTTTTGACTGCTTGTTAGAGGAGAACGTTCAGGATCTACCAACTAAAACTTAATAAACATTGAAATGTAAAAAAATTAAGGAGTTAAGAAAATGAGTTAAGCCATCAGATTTCACTCTATAGCCCCTTGATATACTCATGCATGCATCCAAATGTTCTATGCTCTTCACCCCATATAAATTAGTGTGACTATGCTGTGATGAAAATATCATACACCCGATTATATGCCTTGACCCCAATTAATGCCATTGTTTATTTATCATTCAATTGTCAATGCATGTGGTTGAAATTGAGATGATATGTGGAGTTATTTAAAAAATAATAATAAATTAGTAATAATGTATATATAATAGAAGAGGGAGAGAGAGTATAAGAAAGAAGGCAAGCAAGGAAGAGAGGAAAAAGAAGAATCGAATATGTGGGAGGAGTAGAAAAAAAGTAATATATAAGAGCCGAAGTTGAGTTGGAGATTGTAGAAGGAAAAAGATTATCATCGACCTAACCCATCGCACGCTAAGATATGCTTGCTCCCACCCAGTACTTCTATCTACCACACTAAAACCATAGAAAGTCTTAATGATTCTTAACAAATTAGTTTAAACATGAATGTGTGAATTGAGTTATCCACGGTAGTTCGTTCCTAAAACGTTCGTTATTCACAGAGTCAAGTGTGAAAGCATTAGTATCTGAAAATTTGCTCATATCAAAGCTTTCATACAACATGTAGTCATTCTCATTCAAATTTCGGTGAGACGTTCTTTATAAGTGCAGCCCAATATGAGAATTGAGTCAAAGCTACAAGTTCTAGAAGTGCGATAGTCCAACTAACTCTAAACAATGTTGATGCATAACTGCTAACTCCACACACACACGGATGCATGAATGTGATACATATGTTATAATTATCTTGGTGGCATAAAGGGCATGTGATATCTTTCATGGTTTGTTTGAGAATAATATGTTCTTGTAGAGCAGAGTTATAAGTTGACCAGGGAAGAGTAGATTTAAAGATGTTTCCATCTTCTCTTAAAATGCGAATTTTGTGGGTGTATTCACTACAAACCCACATGAGACAACACTCGTTCACTAGGGGGAACCTAGGGGTTTAATGGCTTGTTGCATAAGCTAATGCATCCGCGATTCCTACGAGAGTGAGTTAGGATTTTCTTCTATGTATTGTTATTTTTCTTTTAGTCATTGTAGTTTTGCTTTGCTTAATTTGTCTTTTGTTCCGCTTTATGTCTAGGGACTAGCAATAAGCTAGTTGGGGGTTGTGACAAGCAGGGGTATTTGTAGAATACACCTGCGCTATAATACAAAATCGTAATGATTGAGTTTACAATTTGCCACTTTATTTGCAGTTACAATGCATGTCTAGATACAATGAAATGAATCTATGATGAATTCTATTATTTTAGACCATATTCTGTGTCGATATGTTGTGTGCCATGAGCAGGAATGATTCGTAAGAAGAAGATAAAGCCAAAGTGCAGAAAAGACATTGCAAAATTGAAAAAAGAGTCTTGATCAATCGAAGAAGCCTCAAGTGATCGAGGGTTCAAGTGATTGAAGGATTCTCAAGGGCTTGAGGAATGTGAAGTTCAAGAGATGAGATAGGTTCGAGCAATCGAACATGGCTTTATTAGATTTTTGTGGACACGCAACAAAGACGTATTATTATTAACCCTACCTAGGTATTTCTATATATACATATGTGTTATAAACTCATCCATAAAGACACCCACTTTTGTTTTTATAGTTTTATATATAGAGAGAGTTTGCTTTATGTTTTATAGGTAAATTAGCTTGGATACTTAATACTCTTGGATTTTTATTGAAGTTTAATACGAATTCTCGAATTCCAGGTTTTATTTAAGCTCTCTAGTTACTTTTTGCTATAGTTTACAATTGTTTAATTCATTTTGATCATAGGTTTTGCATGCTACTTACTTTAAATCATAGTTTTTATGATAAAAATCAAACCAAACGTAGCCTTAAACATGTTCAACGTCAAAAACTTATTTCCTGCAATTAAAACAATGTCTGAGTAGTTCCATAGTTGGGAGATCATGATGAAGCAGTGATCTCCAGCCTCTGCCATGCACTGCAGTGAAACCCTGCGTTCAATCGATCGAAGTTTATTCGATCGATCTAACCAGGACAAAGTAAAGCAATCGAAGATATTTTGATAGATTGAAAGATGATGCAGTTTGATTGATAGAGAGAGCTTTGATCGATTGAACATGTGAAGTCTTGAGATGATCCTTTAAAGTATTCCATGACTTTCTGTTTTTGAGATTTGTTATCAAATTGTCCAGATAACCTCAGTTTGTCGAAACAGTTTCTAAACTTAAAGCCTTAAGGCCATTTTTCTTCAAAGCATTTTGCAAACCACCTTGAATGCTAATACCATTGAGGGTGCGAGTCAAAACCATTGTTTTAAACCGTCTTGTGAGTATTTTAAATCAATTATGATGATGTAGTCCCAGTCATGAAAGCACTATTGAATCTTCCTCTTTCAAAAATATGAAATACTGTAGAGGGATATGCTCCATAGAACGTTAATGAATGTGCATGGTAGATGGCTAGTTCATTGTGGATTCGTGTGATCCCAATGCCTTTCTTTTATAAGCAAAAACCCGTTTTAATATTACCTTGGTTAATTAGTTAAATGTTAGTTTAATTTATCTGCTCTATTTTTAGTAGTTGTAAGTTCGTAGAACTTTGTGTTCTACAATTCATTTAAATTATTGATTTTTAATTTTCTTTTTGAGAATAGTCTAAGTTAGTATGCTATCACCTTCTCTGTGGGATCAACCTGGTCTTACCAGATTTACTACTTGCACGATCGTTTATACTTGAACGTAGCAAAAGAGTGCACACATTTATTTTCGTGTCACCTAGATTCATGTTTTTCTCAAAATTGATTTCCAAAATATGCATATGATATAGGTAAAATGGTCATTAAGGCTTCAAACATGAATTCCAAGAGTATAATAGATCAATTTCAGAAAATCTTTAAAAATCGGAGGGCATAGGAAGCTAACTTTGACAAAGAGCACGAAAGTGCACAAGAATTCTAGGAGACTTCCAAACAAAAATTGACATTAAATTCTTATGAAAATTACTCCCGAAATATTTTTGAATTGAAATTCAACCTCATAGCTTTCCAACAGCGCAAAAATGGACAATTTTGGAGGCTAAAAACCATTTTTACAAATTTACTATGGACATGAAATTTAACAAGGAAGCAGAGGAGATTCAGAGGACGGAGAAAATCAAGTGGCGGGTGGCATTTGCACTGGCAGCTCCAGTGGGATCTGCCACCTCCCAATTGTATCCACCACTTGATTTTTGTCCCTCTCACTATATATACACATGTGTTGTAGTAGGAAATTGCAAGGAAACTTTGTTTTGTCCCTGAATTGGCCAATTTACCCTCTTTCTATGCATTAAAAGACATCCAAATCCTACATATGTTGCCTATAAATTAGACCCTTTGGTCCCCCATTTAGAACCATCTAGCAATCAATGGATACACCCAAGAATATAGGGAGAATCCACTTATAATTCATATATTAGAATACTTGAAGTTGGTAGTAGAAAAACAAAAAGTAGTTCTTGTCTTTTCAAGAATAGAAAATGAAAAGTAGGAAAAAATTGTCTTTGTTTTCTTAAAAGTAAAAAAGAAGTAGCATTTTAAGAGATCTAAGCTAGACTACGACTTGACATCTTTGCATCATTTGCTTTGGAGCTTCAAGAGCACTTGAAGAAAGAACAACTTTCTTCCAACTCTTTGGTTTTTGAGAGATCTTTAAGAGGTAAACTCCAAACTACCTCTTTTCTACTAGTTATATATTTATATGTATTTCTAGAACGTAGGTCTTTTTGCCTCAATCTAGAGGGCTGATGATGAAGGAATTGCCTCAATCTAGAGGGCTAATAATGAAGTATTTGCCTCAATCTAGAGGGTTGGCAATGAAGGATTTGCCTCAATCTACAGGACTGACAATGAAGGATATGCCTCAATCTAGAGGGCTGATGATGAATGATTTGCCTTAATCTAGAGGGCTAATGATGAAGGATTTGCCTCAATCTTGAGGGCTGGGGATGAAGGATTTGCCTCAATCTAGAGGGTCGGCGATGAATGATTTGCCTCAATCTAGAGGGCTCGTGATGAAGGATTTGCCTCAATCAAGAGGGCTGGCGACAAATGACTTTTGCCTCAATCTAGAGGGCTGACGATGAATGATTTGCCTCAATCTGAAGGGCTGATAAAAAGTGACTTGCCTCAATCTAGAGGGCTAGTGATGTACAAATCGAGATGATGAGTAGACAGTGAACTACTGTGACTGTCATGGATTGGACCATCAGTTGGACTAACTGTGATCAAAAGAAATGATGATGTACGAATCGAGATGACGAGTCGATAGTTAACTACCGTGGCTGTCATGGATTGAACTGATGATGTACTAATCAAGATGGTGAGTCGACAGTGAACTACTGTGACTGTCAGGATTGAACTACCGATGTATGAATCGATATGCCTGCTGGGGATTAAACTGAATCTGCTGGGGATGAAGCGACTACTTCTCTTGACCGGGGACCAGAATTCAAATTCAAATCTCTCATAGTTGATCAAATCTTGCTGACCCAAAATCGGGATCCATCTCTGAATCTCTAGCGGTTGATCAAATCTTGTAATGCTCAATCCAAAAGAGCCGGTTAGGGCCTTCGGGAGCTGATGGACTCTCTTAGAATTTCTCTTTAATTCTTGACCTAGAATCAGGATCCATCTCTGAATCTTTTGTGGTTGATCAAATCTTGTAATGCTCAATCCAAAAGAGCCGGTTAGGGCCTTCGGGAGCTGATGGACTCTCTGAGAATTTCTCTTCAATTCTTGACCTAAAACTAGGATCCATCTCTGAATCTCTTGTGGTTGGTCAAATCTTGTAATGCTCAATCCCAAAGAGCCGGTTAGGGCCTTCGGGAGCTGATGGACTCTCTGAGAATCTCTCTGCAATTCTTGACCTAGAACCAGGATCCATCTCTGAATCTCTCGTGGTTGGTTAGATTCTGTAATGCTGAATCCAAAAGAGCCGGTTAGGGCCTTCGGGAGCTAATGAACTCTCTAAGAATCTTCAATTCTTGACCTAGAACCAGGATCTATCTCTGAATTTCTCGTGGTTAGTCAGATTCTGTAATGCTCAATCCAAAAGAGCCGGTTAGGGCCTTCGGGAGCTAAAGGATAATGTACTCCGCTAGGAAGAAGGAAATACGTCCATTAAATGGGAGTAAAGGTATCATTCTATTTGTGATGAGGGATACAGAGATAGTCTGCGGCAGTTAAGGTTTTGATATTGAAAGAGGAGAGTGATCAACAATGGTCTTATGTTGCATGAAGAAAGATGATCAACATCCACTTATGGACTTGTGTTGCACAGATGAAAGAAGATCATCAATAGCCACTCATGGACTTATGTTACATTAACGAAGATGAGCAACAGCCACTTATGGACTTTTGTTGCTATGAGAAAGGAAGATCATCAATAGCCACTTATGGACTTATGTTGCTAGGAGAAAGGAAGATCATCAATAGCCACTCATGGACTTATGTTGCATGAACGAAGATGAGCAACAGCCACTTATGGACTTATGTTGCTAGGAGAAAGGAAGATCATCAACAGCCACTCATGGACTTATGTTGCATGAACAAAGATGAGCAACAGCCACTTATGGACTTATGTTGCTAGGAGAAAGGAAGATCATCAACAGCCACTCATGGACTTATGTTGCATGAACGAAGAAGAGCAACAGCCACTTATGGACTTATGTTGCTAGGAGAAAGGAAGATCATCAACAGCCACTCATGAACTTATGTTGTATGAACGAAGATGGGCAATAGCCACTTATGGACTTATGTTGCTAGGAGAAAGGAAGATCATCAACAACCACTCATGGACTTATGTTGCATGAACGAAGATGGGCAACAACCACTTATGGACTTATGTTGCTAGGAGAAAGGAAGATCATCAACAGCCACTCATGGACTTATGTTGCATGAACGAAGATGGTTAACCTTTGGCGGTTTGGGAAAGGGATGAAAATCACATTTTTCCCCAAGCTTGGAAACTTCTCATGCTGACGCCTTGACTGGTGCAGTAATGATGTTTGGTACTCCTGCTTGTATTGTCATTGGAATGCTCTTTATAACTTGATTTAAAAAAATCATTATTCATCACTGTTGACTTACACATTTGAGACTACGGCAAACTCTTTTTATGAAAAAGACTATGATAGACTCAAAAACTGACAGACACCGACACGCGAGGGCGACACATTTGACACCAAAATGAAACAAGCTCGACTTGCTAAAACTTGATGTGCTTTCATCATAAATGATGTACCATTTCTCTTATGAGTTCACTCCGCATAATTTTGATGATAAATCTCATTTTGAAAGTTCTTCCCATTTGATCTAATCAATTCTTTGCTTCTCCCAAAATGTGGTTTGGATTAGTGCCTTAGCTTTTAGAATAAAAGATGCTCTATTTCAAAATTTTTAAAACAACTTGGTGACTTGAAAACTCACCCTTTGGTGTGGAGGGATCGTGTTTGGCAAACAGAGTTTGCCCCAAGTTCATAGGCAAATGAGATAGGTGACCGAAGTTTGCCCCTAGTTTGGAAGATGGTTGTTTGAAGGTTTTGGGAAAACGAAGTAGGTGACCGAAGTTTTCCCTTTGTATGAAGGGTAGATCGTAAAATTCAGGCAAACGAGGCGGGTGGCCGAAGTTTGCCCCTAGTGTGGAAGGTGATTTTCTAGCTTGAGGCAAGGACCGTGACTTTAATCTCTCAAATGCTCATAACTTTTTGCCTTGGCACCAGTGAGGTAACCTAACGAGCCATTTTCTCTCTTTTGTTATTGCTCACCTTGGATTTAGCTCTAATTTTTGCTTAGGCATCCTTTCGGATTTTCGACCTAGCGAGCCATCCTTTTTTTCTTTTTGAAAGTCTACCTACGTACCCCCGAGCGGGGATCAGGTCCAACGTAGTTCGGGCCAAATATTTGAAAGAAAAGGGGGGTGATTATGATGGTGTCGACCGAACTGATGCGGTTGCCTACGTATCCCCGATTGGGGATCAGGTCAAGCGTAGTTCAAGGCGAGGCTTGAAGGAATGATGGTGTCGACCGAACTGATGCGGTTGCCTACGTATCCCCGAGTGGGAATCAGGTCGAGCGTAGTTCAAGGCAAGGCTTGAAGGAAATTGGATTGGTTATGATGGTGTTGACCGAACCGATGTGGTAGCCTACGTATCCCCGAGTGGGAATCAGGTCGAGCGTAGTTCAAGGCAAGGCTTGAAAGAAGGGGTTTGAGGTATGAAGGTTTTTCAAACCAATCATCAAAGAAGTTCAAACTTGGGTTACTTATGGCAGCCTTGAAGAGGTGGATTCAGTTTCCATCTCCCTTTCTTTTCTTTTCTTTTCTTTTTCTTTTTCTTTTGTTTTGCGGATTGATCCTTTTCACTTTCGCCTAGCCAGACAATTTTCCTTTTCACATAGTTGATTCATGTGAGATCTTCCGATCATAATCTCGAAATTCTAGAATGTGCACGTCAGCTCTCGAGATTTTTGAAATCTGATCTAGACACGTTTTTATGATGTACCTTGAATCGTACAATCATTTTGGCTGGCTAGGGTCAGATCTTGGAAATCAATACCTTTTCAACTCTAACTTTTGCCTAGGTGCCCTTTCGGGTTTTCAACCTAGCGAGCTTTTTTTTTTTTCCTTCTGTTTTTATTTTTTTGAAAGTGGAGATGAAACTCACTGAAATGTTTGGCTACCATCAAGGACTAAGTCTACACAGGTTCATATGGATCTCAATTAGGTTGGACCCAAGGTTTTGAAATGGTGGAAAAAGGGTGTTGGGCAAGCCCCAAGTCAGTTCCAAGCATGTCTTTTCAAGACTGAGGCAAGAGAATCTTTAAATTCTTAAAGTAAGACTATTCAATTCTTGGCTCTTCATCGATGTCAGCGCAAAATTGACTTTGACCTTTCATGATTTTTTTTGTTTGAGTTGTTTGAGTAAAAAAAATTATTTTTTTTAGCACAGTAATATCCATGGTAATTTGAAAAGTGACACTTCAGTTTAGCGATTCATGCATCTATGACTAGGCACATCAGATTAGGCAAAATGAGACTTCATTCCATCAGTAGAGAAGGATTATAGACTCATTAATAACTCGATGATAGACAGACTCAACCACAAGACTAAACTTGAAATAGACAAAACATACAACAGACTCGACTAGACTTGACTTGATCTCAAAGAGAGCGTCACTATAACTCACTTATTTTTTTATTTATTTAAAAAAAAATTTTGAAAGACCATCCTCATTTGTTTTGCTATCAAAAGTCCAGAACACCATTGCTTCACCAGCACAGGTTCAACATTCATGGGTATCAGCAAAAGGGATCATTTGAACAGATGAGCCAGGGGCTTTAGGTCCGATGAAGCTGACATGTTGGTTGACATAGGGTTGGATGGGTGAAGGCTCAATGATTTTTTGATCAATGAGGTCCTGGATATCATGGCGAAGGCGCATGCAGCTGTCGGTATCGTGGCCTGGGCCTTGGTGGTAGGCACAACATTTGGACAGGTTACAGTTAGGTGGTGGGGGATTGACAAGAGGTTGAAGGAGTTAGAGGTGCCCCTTTTTGATGAGGTTATCAAGGATAACGGACAACGGCATACCCAGGTTGGTAAAGGTTCTTGGGTTACGGGCTTTGTTAAACTTTGAGTTCAAGTGGGTCCTTGGAGTGGCTCTTGGATTTGGATATGGTCTAGGATTACCAAGGCTAGGGTGTGGGCTTGGATACAAGTAGAGATTCAGATGTGGAAATAGGCTTGGATAGACGGCGTCGGGCAACCCATACTTTTCTTTATTGATGCTCTGCACCATTTTCTCAAATCGGCTTATCCTTAAACTTAGTTGTTCAACAGTGGTTTAGAGTTTGTCCACTTTTCCTTCGAGAGCTTGGTAGGCCATTAGTGGTTTATGATAGTCTGGGCTAGCTCACGATCACGACAATGAATTCAGGGAGGTACAATAGTGTCCTTACCCAGGGCTACATTTTCTTCAAATAGAAGTAAAAGCCCAAAATTAACAGAGGCACGAAATACTTCTTATGGACTCTTAGTGGGGAGAGCTGATCAGAGTCTCAAAGAATTTATCGATGTGAACTGATGATGGTTGTAGTATGTATACGACTTCTATACAATGATTGAGATGAGTGAGGATGATGACATGTATGCATTTGATGTGTAGGACTGACACATGTGAGGCTGACGGGATGTACGTTCATACGAACTGACATGAATTGTGTATGCATATGAGACAAGCATGCGAATGCAAGCCCTATTCTATATGATGCCCCTACTTCTAACATATAGCAGTTAAGCAAGTAAGGTCCTAACCATACAGAGTGTGCTAATTTTTCTTTCTAGGATGATCACCATCATGGGAAGGGTGAGGAAGACAGGTTCGGTCTTTGAGGAATGAGAATCTGAGAAATTTTATAAGTAGAGATTTTTGGGAAATTTGGGTGAATTTTGGTAGTGTTTCTAGAAAATAGGGATTTCTGGGAAATTTAGGTGATTTGGACAAAGTTTCTAAAAGAAACAGGTATTTCTGGGTGAGTTGGACAGAGTTGCTGGGAGAAACTGAGAAATCGGAGTTTCTGGGAGAAACAAGGTAAGCAGGGATTTCAAGGTTTCTAGGATAAACAGGGATTTTCTGGGAAATCTAAGCAGATTGGATAGAGTTTCTAGGAGAAGTTGGGAAATCAGAATTTCTGGGAGAAATTGGCACATCTAGGCATTTTTGGGAAGTTTGGATGGAGTTACTGGGATTTTTGGGAAATCTGGGAGATTTGGATAGAGCTTCTGGGAAAACATGCAAATTTGGGTAAGTCGGACAGAGTTTCTGGGAGAAACAAGTATATCGGAGTTTCTGGGAGAAACTGAGATTTCTGGGCAATTCTGAGGGATTTAGACAGAGTTTCAGGGAGAAACTGGTATATCAGAAAAATCTGGGAGATTTGGACAGAGTTTCTGGGAAATCTGGGAGATTTAGACAAAGTTTCTGGGAGAAACTAGTAAATATGACGGGAGCAAGTGATTATGGTGATCATACTGTCTAGCATAGTTTTCATACTCCTATGTCTTAGGACCAACAAACAAGATTTGTGGTGTATATCTTTGTGAGCGTGGAGCAGACATCCTTATCATGGTGCCTAGGTAAGTCAACTCAATGTGATCACATGTGAGTGATTGCCTTGGGAATCATAAGAAAGGGAATCATAAGAAAGAGGTTCTGCCTCATGCCACATAAGCGTCTACACCGCGCAGGTAATCCCGCCAGGGCATACAACAATTATATCACATTGTCCTATCTGAAAAGATAAATGAACAGTCCTATGAAAGGTTCTACAGGAATCTATATGTAAAAGCTGGGTTTAGTCAAAAGAGGGTCCGTTGACGAGAGTTCTAATATACCGTCAGGGAGACAGTACGGAGGTATTTACTCTTTTTGATATACCTTGGAAGGTACAGTATCAACGGTGACTTGCGTCCTGGGACAGCAAGACCTGAACAATGTCAGCGTCGCGTTTCAGACACAGTCGAAGGAGAAATGCAGAAGTGCAATGCGATGAACCAGACACAGCAAAAAGATGATTTTAAGGATGCTTCTTATGAGTCAAACCTCTTTATTATTTTGCTTTAAAATAAATAACCCCAGCAGAGTCGCCAGATTGTGGACACGCGGCGTTCCACCTCTTTTGTTTGTTTTTGTTTGAAATTTGATTTTGATCAAGGAAAGAAAAGGAAGGGTCTATTGAAAACAGATACAGAGTCGCCACTTGGTCTTTAAGGAACCAAGAAACCTAATTTTGACTCACCCAAATGGATAAAGGGCATCGGCCCTTCATAACCAAAGAACTTGGCTCGGGGTTTTGGTACGAGAGAGGAAAGAGCCTTTGTCGCGACTAAAACACCCTCAACTTGCCCCGTCTTTCGACAGGCCTCAATTAGCATCCAAATAATCATCTTATACTATGTATGGTTCGACAATTAATACTATGATAGTATATTACATCACATAAGAAAATTTGAAATGGAAGATCTAAAGATAAGATATCATTCATAAGATCTAAGCCAATTATCACACAATGCAAAGTAAAAGATCACACAAAACAAACCTAGGAAAAATAATCTAATCACATATCAAGTAATAAAGTTTTCCTAATCTAAAGGGGGACATTAATTGTTCTTGAAACAAATAATCAAAGAAATCAAAATATGCTTAGCAAGCTAGTATGATGCATGTTAATCTTTGAGGAAAAAGAAGACCTCTCAATCCCCGGGACGGATGAGAAAGGAAGATTAGATCGAGGGGAAACATTAACGTATGATCACGATCATTCCTCATAATTGTAGACACCCCATTTTGTCGGCTATCAGATTTAGGAGACCCATAGCTTGGTGGTTCACAATGATCGTAAAAGACTCAAAAGGACTCCTGGAAGTCAGCTCTATCTCTCAGAATGCTCAAAATGACCAAAATGCCCCTAAAAGCCCGAAAACTCCCAGATTTGGTCCCAAAGTTCTGAAAACATGCTATGTCGTAAGAAAAGCGATAAAATGAGTTTTTTAAGAGAAATCGGGTGAAATCGTCAGCTCCCAGAGACCCCCGGAAGTCCCGGAAGTTCTCGGAAAGTCCCCGTTGACCGGTTTGACAAAGGTTTGACTAGGTTAGACCAAGGTTTGACCAGGTTTGACCAAGTTTGACCGAAATCGTCCGAATTCACCAGAATCATTTTAAATCATGAGAAAAGTGTTAAAACAAGTTCCAAAAGAAAATCGAGCGAAAACATCAGCTCCCGGGAACTCCCGGAGGTTTCCAGAACTTCCCGGGAGTCCCAGGTTTGACCAGATTGACCAGAATTTGACTTTGGAACCGGGGCACCAAAATAATTTTCAAACATTTTTCATGGATACTAGAGGTCAATAGCTTTCCAACGGTATATCGCACATAATTTCTAGATTTAAAACGAATTTATTATAAATTTCCAAAGGTGAAAAAGGCGATCAAATTGGCTTTTATCGCAAATACCGCAAAACTTTTCAAAGTGACTTATCCCCAAACTATTTTTTATATAAATTAGACTCCAATAACTTTCCAACGGTATATCACAACCTCAGTTTGGAGTTCATATGCATTTTCTGTGAATTTCGGACGAAATAGGGCTTTTTCGCGAATACTGGAACTTCAGGAGGCCTAAACCGCATTATCTGGACGAAGGAGGAGCAGTGCCGCCGCGGCACTGGCCCAGTGCCGCCGCGGCACTCTCCCCCAGAACAGTGAGTTTTTGTAATTACTTTTGGGGTCCCATTTTGATTAATTAAAAACCAAAACGACGTAGTTTCATGATTTCAGATGTTTGGGACCAATGGGAGTACTTCTAAAACCCCAAAACCACCCCAAATTGGGCTATATAAACCCCCCATTGCTCTTCATTTTAGGGGGGCCAAGTGCAAAAGCTTGAAAAGTTGTAGAGAAGAAGAGAGATAGAGATAGGTTTAGAAGAGAGAGAAAAGGAGCTTCCTCCTACTTATTTGCTATAGAAAGTGAGTTTTAACCTTGTTTTCTTCCATTACTTCTCTTCTACTTCACATTCCAAACACCCCCAATCACCATTCTTGAGCATTCTTGAGTTAGGAAGCTACTTCCATGTCCAAATGTCAAAATCTATGAGTGAAACACCAAGCTACAAGTCCAAAATCACATTGATTATCATCTATTCATTGCTATTTACTTGCTTTGATTGTATATATGTTCATCTCTCCTTATCTCATTTCTTTTTCTTTTCTTTATTTACTTACTAGTTCATCATCATCTAGATGATGACATGAAGTTTGGGGTGAGTGAATCCTTATGGATAGTAGCTCTTGACCTCAAAAACATGTTTGATAGATGATGATCATAACTTCAATACCTCCAAGGTATTCTTGAAGTTATGCTCAAAATAAAATAAATCTCTCCAACAATCTTGGAGGTTCTTGATGATGAGTTTGATGTTGGCATTTTAAGTGGCTATAATCCTTATTGAGTATTGAAAATATGCTTTCAAAACATCTATTTCAAAACCCCTCTCAATCCCTCTTCTTTTGGTTTCAAGAAACAAAACCTTGTTTTTCTCCAAAATCTTCAAAACAATGAGTCAAAACAGTGAGTGAGCTGAGTTCAAGGATTTCTCTAGAACTTAATACTCAACATATGGATGCAAGGCCACTTGTAAAGTCTTCCTAACTCATTGGAGAACACCCATGATTTTTGGTTTGATTTGGAAGTACTTGGAAATGGTCCATTTGGACCCAAACATTCCTTCCAGACATTTTGCCTTTTCTGTCACAGCAGCTAGGGCCACTTCCAACTTGTTTTACAGAAAACTTTTCCAAAAAGGGGTGGTCCTAACTTATTTTTCCCTTAAACTTCAATGTCTTAGGGAACATTTTGTATAAAATGGGCCTCTAGATCATTAGTGTTCATTTTCTAAGATTTTTCAACATTTCAGTCGACGGTACGGACTCTGTTTCTGAGTGACCTTCATTGTTTATATGATTTCTCTCAATCTGTGATAGCTATTCAAGATTGGCCTTTTGGGTTGTGTTCTAGACACAATAAGGAACATCTCCATAAAAAAATCATGCATTGAAAACATTTCTAACCCCTCTTTTCAAATTCTAAAAGATCATGCTAAGCACATTTCAACTTTCATTCTTTGATTTGATGCTCATATGCACTCCAAATTAGTTCATATCTTAGGAAATGGTTCATACTACATTTGTACATATCCCATGTTGATTTCATTCATCCATCAATACACATTTTAGACTTCTAAGTCATTCTAGGAATCCATGAACACAAAGCACACTACAACCTTTGCACATTTTTAAAACACATTGCATTCATGCAAGATTTGGGGTTTTTTGTAACTCCTAATATAAGAAGATTATAAGGAATGAACTCGATCACACGTTCATGCTTCCCCCGATCTAATCATCCTTTCTCATCCATCTCGGGGATTGAGAGATCTTCTTTTCTCAAAGAATAACATGCATCATACTAGCTTGCTAAGCATATTTTGATTTCTTTGATTATTTGTTTCAAGAACAATTCATTTCCCCCTTTTTAGATTAGGAAGTCTTGATTATTTTATATATGATTAGACGATTTTTCCTAGGTTTATTTGTGTGATCTTTCACTTTACATTGTATGATATTTGGCTTAGATCTTATGAATGATATCTTATCTTTTGATCTTCCAATTTCAAGCTTTCTTATGTGATGTAATATACTATCATAGTATTAATTGTCGAACCATACATAGTATAAGATGATTATTTGGATGCTAATTGAGGCCCGTCGAAAGACGGGGCGAGTTGAGGGTGTTTTAGTCGCGACAAAGGCTCCTTCCCACTCTCGTACCAAAACCCCGAACCAAGTTCTTTGGTCATGAAGGGCCGGTGCCCTTATCCGCTTGGGTGAGTTAAAATTAGGTTTCTTGGTTCCTTAAAGACCAAGTGGCGACTCTGTATCTGTTTTCAACAGACCATTTCTTTTCCTTGATTCAAATCAATTTCAAAACAATCTCAAACCAGAGAGAAGTGGTCCACTTCCGGTGTCCACAATAATCTTCTTAGATTAGGAGTTACAAAAGCCCCAAATCTTTGCATGGATGCAATGTATGTATCTAGAATGTGCCAAGGTTGTAGTGTGCTTTGTGTTCATGGATTCCTAGAATGACTTAGAAGTCTAAAATATACATGAATGAAATCATCATGGGATATGTACAAATGTAGTATGAACTACTTCTTAAGATATGAACTAATTTGGAGTGCATATAAGCATCAAATCAAAGAATGAAAGTTAAAATGTGCTTGCTGTGAATAGTGGACAGAGTAGTAACTAGATCTTTTGAAAATTAAAAATATGGGTTAGGAATGTTTTTCAATGCATGAATTTTTATGGAAATCGTCCTTATTGTGTCTAGAACACAACCCAAAAAGCCAATCTTTAATAACTATTACAGATTGAGAGAAATCATATGAACAATGGAGGTCACTCAGAAACAGAGTCTGTACTGTCGACTGAAATGTTGAAAACTCTTAGAAAATGAAAACAAATGATCTAGAGGCCCATTTTATACAGAATGTTCCCTAAGATATTGAAGTTTAAGGGAAAAATAAGTTGTGACTACCCCTTTTGGAAAAGGGTTCTGAAAAAGAAGTTGGAAGTCAACCAAGCTGCTGTGACAGCAGAGGCAGAATGTCTGGAATGAATGTTTGAGTCCAAATGGACCATTTTCAAGTATTTTCAAGTCAAACTAAAAATCATGGGTGTTCTTTAATGAGTTAGGAAGACTTTCCAAGTAGCCTTGCATCCATATATTGAGTATTGAGTTCTAGAGAAATCTTTGAACTCAGATCACTCACAGTTTTGACTCACTGTTTTGAAGATTTTGGAGAAAACAAGGTTTATCCCTTGAAATCAAAGTGAGGGTTTCAAGAAGGGGGTTTTGAAATAGAAGTTTTGAAAGCATATTTTAACACTCAATGAAGATTATTTCCACTTTAAAATGTCAACATCAAACTCATCATCAAGAACTTCCAAGATTGTTGGAAAGATTCATTTTTTATTTAAACATAACTTCAAGGATACCCTGGAGGTATTGAAGTTATGATCATCATCTATCAAACATGTTTTTGAGGTTAAGAGCTACTATCCATAAGGATTCACTCACCTCAAAGTTCATGTCATCATCTAGATGATGATGAACTAGTAAGTAAATAAAGAAAATCAAAAAGAAATAAGGGAAGAAGAGATGAACACATATATAAACAAGCAAGTAAATAGCAATCAATAGATGATAATAAATGTGATTTTGGACTTGTAGCTTGGTGTTTCACTCATAGATTTTGACATTTGAACATGGAAGTAGCTTCCTATCTCATGAATTCTCAAGAATGAGGGTTGGAGTGAACTTTGAATGTGAAGTATATAGAAGGATAATGGAAGAAAATAAGATTAAAACTCACTTTCTTATGGAAAATAAATGGGAGAAGCTCCCTTTCTCTCTTCTAAACCTATCTCTATCTCTCTTCTTCTCTACAACTTTTCAAGCTTTGCACTTGCCCCCCCCCCCCCCCCCCCCAAAATAAAGAGCAATGGGGTGGTTTTGGGGTTTTAGAAGTACTCCCATTGGTCCCAAACAACTGTGAACACAAAACTATGTCGTTTTAGCTTTCAATTAATCAAATTGGACCCCAAACAAATTACAAAAATAGACTCTTCGAGGGTTGAGTGCCGCGGTGGCACTGCTCCTCAGACGCCCAGAAATTTACATTTAGGTCCCTAGAGGTTCCGGTATTCGGGAAAAGGCTCTATTTCGTCCGAAATTCACAGAAAACGCATACGAACTCCAAATTGAAGTTGTGATATACCGTTGGAAAAGTAATGGAGTCTATTTTACATATAAAAAAATAGTTCGGAGATAAGTCACTTTGAAAATTTTTGCGGTATTCGCGATAAAATCCTATTTGATCGCCTTTTCCACCTTCAGAAATTCATAATAGATTCATTTGAAATCAAAAAATTATGTACGATATACCATCGGAAAGCTATTGACCTCTAGTATCCATGAAAAATGTTTGAAAATTATTACGGTGCTCCGGTTTCAAAGTCAAAATTTGGTCAAACTGGTCAAACTTGAGATTCCCGAGAAGTTCTGGGAACCTATGGGAGCTCCCAGGAGTTGACGTTTTCGTACGGTCTTCTTTTAAAACTCATTTTAACATTTTCCACATAATCTAGAATGATCCCGGCGAATTTGGACGATTTTGGTCAAACTTGGTCAAACCTGGTCAAACCTTGGTCAAACCAGTCAACGGAGACTTTCTGGGAACTTCCGGGACTTCTGGGGGTCTCTGGGAGCTGACGATTTCATCTAACTTTACTTAAAAACTCATTTTCTTACTTTTTTACGACATAGCATGTTTCCAAAACTTTTTGGTCCAAAACTGGGAGTTTCGGGCTTTCAGGGGCATTTTGGTCATTCTGAGCATCTTGAGAAATAGAACCAACTTCCAAGAGTCCTTTTGAATCTTTTGCGATCATTGTGAACCACCAAGCTATGGGTCTCCTAAATCTGATAGCCGACAAAATGGGGTGTCTATAGACGCGCTTTCGATCGATCAATTGTCGATCGATCGAAATGCCTTCGATCGCTCGACAATGTCTCTGTTCCGCTCGATCGAAATAACTTCGATAGATAGAACACAGGTATTATTCTTCTGCATAGCAGAGGCTTAAGATCATGATTTCATCATGATCTCCCAACCTGGGACTACTCAGACATAGTCTGGAGTGCCTTAGATTCATTTTTAACGTAAAAGTCCATTAAGGATGCATTTGGTTGTGATTTTAACATGAAAAATATGAAAACTATGAGTGTAACACTGTCTAACATGCAAGACTATGATTAACCTTACTAATACTACCGGAAACTATAAACAGATTGTAAATAAACCAAAATAACAAAACCTTAGACGATGTATTAAGATCAAATTCCTTGAAAATCCAAGAACAAGCGATATTGGACTTTGAATCCTACAAAAACAATGTAAACTCTCTAACTCTCTCTATAAACTGATAAAATAAAAGTAGGCCTCCCCAAAATGTATACAATACGACTGTATATATACAATAACCTAATGCTAGGGTTAAAACTCCGTTTCTGCTACGTGCGCGTTATTTCTGATAAAACCCATGTTCGATCGATCTACCATCTCTCGATCGATTGAACTTGTGGGATCTTCGAGCGCTTGAGCTAAACTCGATCGATCGAAACCTCGATCGCTCGAAACTCTCTTTTCATGTTTGAATTGTCTTCATTGAAACCAAGCACTTTCTTTTATCTTGCTTATTCAATTCTTCACACAGCAACAGTAATCTGCACAAATAACCACTAACACAATACCACTTATCATAGATTAATCATATTGTGTAAAAACTATCATTGTTATTCTTAATGCAGATAAACAAAGGAATTGTAAACTAATTCAGTATATTTTCTTCTTTTAGCGCGGTTGTATTTTATAAATACCCCCGCTTGTCACAACCCCCAACTAGCGATTTGCTAGTCCCTAGCACTAAAGCGAAAATAAAACAAGCTAACTATTAGTACAACGACTAAAATAAAAACAAATTAAAACTAATACAAACTAATCTAAATAAAAAGAAACTACCTAACTCACTTCCGCAGGAATCGCGGTTGCATTTAGCAAATGCAACAAGCCGTTAAACCCCTAGGTTCCCCCTAGTGGACAAGTGTTGTCTCGTGAGGGTTTGTAGTGAATGTACCCACAAAATTCTCTGAATTTTAAGCTCAAAACGATATAGAATAACTTGTAAACACTCCCTCCCATATAACTGTAAACTTAGCTCCACAAAATATATCATCCTCGTTCAAACCATGAAAGAAATACACATGCTCCTCATGTCACCAAGATAAAAAATAACATATGCATAACATTCCTATACCCGTGTGTGTGTGAAGTTAACAGCTATACATCAAACTTTATTTAGAGTTATTTAGACTATCATACTCTCAGAACTTGTAGTTTCAACTCAATTCTCACATGGTTTTACACTCAAGAATGATCATCTCACAGAAACTTGGTTAATAATTATCGCACATGGTGTGACTGCTTTGATAAAAATTGAAAGTTTGGTTACTAATGCTTTCACACCTGACTCAATAAAGACGAACATTTAGAGTGCAAAGTCTCAAGAAAAGAATACTACTTACTAGAGGAGCGAAATACCGTGGATAACTCAATTTACACGTTCGTGTTTAAACTAAGTTGTTAAAAAACATTAAGGCTTTGACTTTTCGATATAATTTTATATACTAGGGTAGAAATGAAAGGGTAAGAAATCACACATCTTTAGCATGTGATTGAGTTTAGTAATTTCTTCTTCACTTCATTCCGAACATCCTTTATTCTCATAGATGTTTTTTTTTTTGTTTTTTTTTTTTAACAAAACCTGGACTCCTTCTTCTTTCCTTTTCTCTTTTATGTAGCCCTTCCCATAACTACTTCCTCCTCATAACATACTTCAACAACTCAATCACATTGGATGTGCAATGGGGTGTATTGAGGTTAAAGTAAAAGAATGGGGATGTAGATTTTCATAATAGATTTGGCAGTATTTACTAGATGTGGGGTTGATAACAATACATATTCTGAAATGTTGATACAAGTATAAGGAAAGGTAAGGAGCAAATACCGATGGCTTAAATCATTTTCTCAACTTCTTAATTTTTAACACTTCAATGTTCATTGAGTTTTGTTGGTAAATCCTGAACGTTCTCCTCTAATAAACAGCCAAAATGAAGAATTAGAGACTATTCAACAAATGTAATACGCTTATTCAATAAAAAGAATTCAAATAATGTGATAATTTCCTCAGAACTGAAGATTGGATTCAAAAGCTCACTGAGGGTGACTAGTTTCCCCTACTTATTCTTTAAAGTACAAAAGGCATGTTAACTCTTATTTAGGTTTTCTGCATAGCTATTAACATGTGCAAATGCATAACGGATTCATGGTTCAGAAAAAATGTGAAAAAAAGACTATTTAGTCACTTAGGCTTAAAAAAATGTAGTTTTGGGGGTTTTGAGTAGTGAATAGGTAAACCGCTTGACCAAATGCTACGAAACCTTACACGCACCTAAAACATGCCTAAATAAACTTGCGAGAACTAATGAAATGCATAACGGATTCACGGTTCACAAATAATGCAAAAAAATGACTTCTTCATCACTTTGACATGAAAATTTTTTGTTTTGGGGGTTGTAGGAGTAAATTGGTAAACCGCTTAACCAAATGCCACAAAACCTTACACGCACCTCAAACATGCATAAATAAACTTGCGAGAACTAATGGAATGAATAAAGGATTCATGGTTCACAAATAATGCAAAAAAATGACTCGATCTTTAGTCACTTAGGCTTGAAAAAACGTAGTTTTGGGGGTTTTGAGTAATGAATTGGTAAACCGCTTAACCAAATGCCACGAAACCTTACACGCACCTCAAACATGCATAAATAAACTTGTAGGAACTAATGGAATGAATATCGGATTCACGGTTCACAAATAATGCAAAAAAATTACTCTTTAGTCACTTAGGCTTGAAAAAAAGTAGTTTTGGTGGTTTTGAGTAGTGAATCGGTAAACCGCTTAACCAAACGCCACAAAACCTTACACGCACCTCAAACATGGCTAAATAAACTTCCAGGAAGTAATGAAAAGCATAACGGATTCACTATTAAAAAATAATGCGAAAAAATGACTCCTTAGTCACTTAGGCTTGAAAAACGTAGTTTTGGGGGTTTTGAGTAGTGAATAGGTAAACCGCTTGAGAAAATGCCACAAAACCTTATACACACCTCAAACATGCCTAAATAAACTTGCGGGAATTAACAGAATGCATAACGGATTCACGGTTCACAAATCATGCAAAAAAATGACTTTTTCATAACTTAGGCTTGAAAAAACGTAGGTTTGGGGGTTCTGAGTAGTGAATCAGTAAACCGCTTGACCAAATGCCACGAAACCTAACACGCATCTCAAATATGCCTAAATAAATTTGCGGGAACTAATGGAATGCATAACGGATTCATGGTTCAGAAAAAATGCGAAAAAAAGACTATTTAGTTACTTAGGCTTGAAAAAACGTAGTTTTGGGGGTTTTGAGTAGTGAATAGGTAAACCAGTTGACCAAATGCTACAAAACCTTATACGCACCTAAAACATGCCTAAATAAACTTGCAGAAAGTAACGGAATGCATAACGGATTCACGGTTCACAAATAATGGGAAAAAATGACTTTTTTATCACTTTGACTTGAAAATTCTTTATTTTGGGGGTTTTGAGGAGTAAAATGGTAAACCGCTTAACCAAATGCCACAAAATGTTACATGCACCTCAAACATGCATAAATAAACTTGCAGGAACTAACAGAATGAATATCGGATTCACGATTCACAAATAATGCAAAAAAAATGACTCTTTAGTCACTTAGACTTGAAAAAATGTAGTTTTGGGGGTTTTGAGTAGTGAATCGGTAAACCGCTTAACCAAATGCCACAAAACCTTACACGCTCCTCAAATATGGGTAAAAACACTTGTGAGAAGAAACAGAATGCATAACGGATTCACGGTTTAAAAATAATACGAAAAAATTACTCTTTAGTCACTTAGGCTTGAAAAAACGTAGTTGTGGGGGTTTTGAGTAGAGAATCAGTAAACCGCTTGACCAAATGCCATGAAACCTTACACGCACCTCAAACATGCCTAAACAAACTTATGGGAACTAACAGAATGTATAACGGATTCACGGCTCACAAATAATGCAAAAAAATGACTCTTTAGTCACTTAGGCTTGAAAAAATGTAGTTTTGTAGTGAATCGGTAAACCGCTTGACCAAATGCCACAAAACCTTACACGCATCTCAAAAATGCCTAAATAATTTTGCGGGAACTAACGGAATGCATAACGGATTCACGGATCACAAATAATGCAAAAAAATGACACTTAAGTCACTTAGGCTTGAAAAACGTAGTTTCGGGGGTTTTGAGTAGTGAATCAGTAAATCGCTTGACCAAATACCATGAAACCTTACACGCACCTCAAACATGCCTAAATTAACTTTATGGAACTAACGGAATACATAATGGATTCACGGTTCACAAACAATGCGGAAAAGTGACTCTTTAGTCACTTAGGCTTGAAAAACGTAGTTTGGGGGGTTTTGAGTAGTGAATCGGTAAATCGCTTGACCAAACGGCACGAAACCTTACACGCACCTCAAACATGCCTAAATAAACTTACAGGAAGTAAGGGAAAGCATAACGGATTCACCGTTAAAAAAATGCGAAAAAGTGTCTCTTCATGCACTTAGGCTTGAAAAAACGTAGTTTTGGGGGTTTTGAGCAGTGAATTGGTAAATCTCTTAACCAAACTCCACAAAACCTTACACGTACCTCAAACATGCCTAAATAAACTTCCGGGAACTAACAGAATGTATAATGGATTCACAGTTCAAAAATAATGGGAAAAAGGATTTTTTCATCACTTTAACTTGAAAATTCTTAGTTTTGATGGTTTTGAGGAGTAAAATAGTAAACCGCTTAACCAAATGCCACAAAACCTTACACGCACTTCATACATGCATAAATAAACTTTTGGGAACTAACGGAATGAATATCGAATTCACGGTTCACAAATAATACGAAAAAATGACTCTTTAGTCACTTAGGCTTGAAAAAATGTAGTTTTGGAGGTTTTGACTAGTGAATCGATAAACCGCATGACCAAATGCCACAAAACCTTGCACACACCTAAATAAACTTACAAGAAGTAATGGAAAGCATAACGGATTCACCGTTAAAAAATTTTGCGAAAAAACATCTCTTTATGCACTTAGGCTTGACAAAACGTAGTTTTGAGGGTTTTGAGTAGTGAATTGGTAAATCGCTTAACCAAACTCCACGAAACCTTACATGCACCTCAAACAAGCCTAAATAAAATTGCGAGAACTAACAGAATGCATAACGGATTCACGGTTCACAAATAATGCGAAAAAATGACTCTTTAGTCACTTAGGCTTGAAAAAACTTAGTTTTGGGGCTTTTGAGTAGTGAATCGATAAACCGATTGACCAAATGCCACGAAACCTAATACACACCTCAAACAAGCCTAAATAAACTTACGGGAACTAACAGAATGCATAACGGATTCACGGTTCACAAATAATGCGAAAAAATGACTCTTTAGTCACTTAGGCTTGAAAAACGTAGTTTTGGGGGTTTTGAGTAGTGAATCTGTAAACTGCTTGACCAAACGCCACGAAATCTTACACACACCTCAAAGATGCCTAAATAAACTTGCAGGTACTAATTGAATGCATAACGAATTCACGATTCACAAATAATGCAAAAAAATGACTCTTTAGTCACTTAGGCTTGAAAAAACGTAGTTTTGGGGGTTTTGAGTAGTGAATCGGTAAACCGCTTAACCAAACCCCAAGAAACCTTACACGCACCTCAAACATGCATAAATAAACTTGTAGGAACTAACAGAATGAATAATGGATTCATGGTTCACAAATAATGCGAAAAAATGACTCTTTAGTCACTTAGACTTGAAAATACGTAGTTTTGGGGGTTTTGAGTAGTTAATCGGTAAACCGCTTAACCAAATGCCAAAAACCTTACATGCAACTCAAATATGCATAAATAAACTTGCAGGAACTAACAGAATGAATATCTGATTCACGGTTCACAAATACTGCGGAAAAATGACTCTTTAGTCACTTAGGCTTGAAAAAACGTAGTTTCTGGGGTTTTTAAGTAGTAAATCGGTAAACCGCTTAACCAAACGCCACAAAACCATACACGCACCTCAAACATGGATAAAAAAAACTTATGGGATGTAACAAAAATCATAACGGATTCACGGTTAAAAAATAATGTGAAAAAAAGACTCTTTAGTCACTTAGGCTTGAAAAAGTGTAGTTTTGGGGGTTTTGAGAAGTGAATCGGTAAAACGCTTAACTAAATGCCACGAAACCTTACACGCACCTCAAACATGTATAAATAAACTATAAGGAACTAACGGAATAAATATCGGATTCACGGTTCACAAATAATGCGAAAAAATGACTCTTTAGTCACTTAGGCTTGAAAAAACATAATTTTGGGGGTTTTCAGTAGTGAATCGGTAAACCGCTTAACCAAATGCCCCAAAACCTTACACGCACCTCAAAAATGGCTAAATAAACTTGCAGGAGCTAACAGAAAGCATAACAAATTCACGGTTAAAGAATAATTCGAAAAAATGACTCTTTAGTCACTTAGGCTTGAAAAAATGTAGTTTTGGGGGTTTTGAGTAGTGAATAGGTAAACCACTTGAGCAAATGCCACAAAACCTTACACACACCTCAAACATGTCTAAATAAACTTGTAGGAACTAACGGAATGCATAGCAGATTCACGGTTCACAAATAGTGCAAAAAAATGACTTTTTTATTACTTAGGCTTGAAAAAACGTAGGTTTGGGGTTTTGAGTAGTGAATCGGTAAACCGCTTGACCAAATGCCATGAAACTTTACACGCATCGAAAACATGCCTAAATAAATTTGCGGGAACTAACGGAATGCTTAACGGATTCACGGTTCACAAAAAATGCAAAAAAATGACTATTTAGTCACTTAGGCTTGAAAAAATGTAGTTTTGGGGGTTTTGAGTAGTGAATCAGTAAACTGCTTAATCAAATGCAACAAAACTGTACACGCACCTCAAACATGCATAAATAAACCTACGGGAACTAATAGAAAGCATAACGGATTCACGGTTAAAAAATAATGCGAAAAAATGACTCTTTAGTCACTTACGCTTGAAAAAACGTAGTTTTGGGGGTTTTGAGTAGTGAATCGGTAAACCGCTTAACCAAATGCCACAAAACCTTACACGCACCTCAAACATGCATAATTAAACTTGTGAGAACTAACGGAATGAATATCAGATTCACAGTTCACAAATAATGCGAAAAAATGACTCTTTAGTCAGTTAGGCTTGAAAAAATGTAGTTTTGGGGGTTTTGAGTAGTGAATAGGTAAATCGCTTGACCAAACGCCACAAAACCTTACACACACTTCAAGAATGCTTAAATAAACTTGTGGGAAGTAACGGAATGCATAACAGATTCACGGTTCACAAATAATGGAAAAAATGACTTTTTCATCACTTTGACTTGAAAATTCTTAGTTTGGGGGTTTTGAGTAGAAAAATAGTAAACCGCTTAACCAAATTCCACGAAACCTTACACGCACCTTAAGCATGCATAAATAAACTTGCGGGAACTAACAGAATGAATATTGGATTCACTCTGACATTCAATCGTGGTTAACTTGTCATCGCCTTACGGCCTATTAACCATCTCATAACTGATCACATTAGTACCAGTAAGGTACCATCACACGTGCCACTATGAAATTCACGATAACTGAATCATTTATATAAGAATATCCTTGATAGCATCGCCTATATGGCCACGGTGACATCTCGATGACATCATAAAACTCATTACTCTAACTCGAAGGAAACACAAGAACTAGACCGACAGACAGAATCGCTTCGTTTACATTCTTGTTATAGTAATTTATGCATTAAAACTAATATGTGCGGTACAGATTTTTTGTACTTAAGTATTCTCATGACATTCTCGTATCTCACACGTATATGTCTACTAGATTCATCCTTTACTTACTATAGAAAACATGTTTATTTAGAAATCAGTATGCCCGAGCGCTCGGGTGAGCTCGAGCTCTCGCCTTTGCAAATTTTAGGATTCCTTCCCCTTTACATTATAAAAGTTGTGCATATAAGAAGTACTACTCAATTAACATGAAGTACAACACATGCAAAACATAAATACAATGAATCAACTCACGGGTACAACTTTCTCAACACATAACACAACCAATGTATTATAGACTAACATGAAACTATTATGCAACAACCAAATCTTTAGAAACAGTGCTAAACTCGAGCGCTCGTACCTCTTAAACGCTTAGGCTTGGCTCGTTCATTAAGCTCGAGCGCTCACGCTTTCTTGAGCGCTCGTGTTTGACAGATTCTGAACAGTGACAGTTTTAGCAGCATAGTTATAAGCTTAATAACTTTAAAGCAAGTTACATGCATGGTCTTAGATCATCTATTAACTTAAGAAAACATGTTTTAAGAGTGAGTATGAGTACTCACCAAGATCTAGATGAACTAGGTGATGAAAATGATGAAGATATGTGTGTATGGGTGGTGATCAAGCTCCAAATACAAGTCTAGCTAGCTTCAAGATTACCAAACTTCTTTTCATGCACTTTGATCCTTAAGAACTTAGCTCCAAAACTTCCCCATAGCTGTCATACAGCTGTTTGTGTATGTAAGAAGTGAATGGATCATCAATTAAAGGCCATGCAAGCATGAACGTGTATGAACTCTCAAGACTCTCTCTCTAGAGGTCTCTATTTAAATAGAGTTTTGAAACGTAATGAATGTTGGGAGGGTCTGGCATTTATAGAGTTTTCCAAGCCCAGGGGCAAAACAGTCTTTTACTATTTTTTTAGTTCGAGAGCGCTCTGGCGCCTCAAGTGCTCGAGGCTTCTGGTTTAGAAATCCTTTTTACATTTTAAGAGTTAAACTGTTAAGAAAATAAGCATCCGTTCTAACTATCAATAATGTTCATTCATAAACAACCTAACTCACATATACGAATATAGAAATACTGAAATATATCCATATATAGATAAATACAGATAAATGGGCTACTGTTACATCCTCAGGGTCATCGTCAGCATCATCAACATCAACCAACTTTGGGTTAGGTACAACTAGTGCTGGAGGTACTAATTGTACAGGTGGTGGTGGCTGAACTGCATGAGCTAGTGGCATATGTACGACTCAAGCCAGAATCTCCTGATAATGCAAAATATCTCGTAAGATAGCGTCCATCTCTCGATCAACTCGTAAGAGAGTGAGTACTCGGTGTAGAGCCTCAACACGTACTCTCTCCAAGTCCTGAACACCATCGATGTGTATAGCTCTCTAAAATTCATCCTCAACGAGATGCTACGCATGTGATCTAACCATCTAGAAAAGATAAAGAAGACAAAAAAGATGCAGTCTTCAACTAGCAAAACCATAGTGGTCTCTATAGTAGTCTTCTCCAGAGTAAACTTCTCCATAGAATCCCCCATCAACAAGCTCTTTAGTGGCATACCTATCATCCCCGTAATTAGCCTTGGGTTGTACGTCACCTGCTAAGTCTGGCATAGCTGGACGTGGAAGGTCCAGTGGTATAAAACACCGTCAGCTTGAATGCAAGCTAAGAGAATATAAAGTCTTATAAAGCTCTATTAGAAATAGTTACAAAAAAAAAAAAGCAATTTGTTCATTATTCGTTAGTCGACTTATTTACGTCCTCACCAAGTATCAGCGGATTAAGAATAATTTAATTATGATAAGAAAACAGACTCATCCTACTCCACGTCTTGTAACGGAAAGAATTGTTTGCAAAGGGACTCGGTTTCACATTTCCAAACTCCACATTCTCTTTTACTTATAATCCGGATATAGGCCTTTGGTTTAGAATATACATGCCTTAACGGCCGCTTGACGAGTATACTATACATGCCTTAACAGCCGCTTGATCGCCCTTGGCACATCAAGATAGTATCATGCCTTTACAGCTAACTCAACCAAGATATTCAAGGTCTGAGAAGTCTCCTAACATGCTTTAAAAGCCGAGTGATTAGTATACTATACATGCTTTAACAGCCGCTTGATTCCCCTTGGCGCATCAAGATAGTATCATGCCTTAACAGCCGACTATATCAAAAAAGTCTAGTCATAATTAGCTTCTTCAATCTCGACATTGGTTCATATAAAAGGGACATCAACAATAACCAAAGTTACGACATTCAATGATGCGGTAACGACACTTACTCAACAAAAGATAACCAAAGGATAACTGTTGATGCGTGAAACACTATAGACACCCCAATTTTAAACAACTATTGAATTCAAGGGATGATTACCTTTAAAACCAATGATGGCAATGTCCAGCAAATTTGAAGACTATTAAGTATGATTCAGGCTCTTCGTAAGGCTCTTCGATCTTGAAAAATTACAAAAGGAAAAAGAGATTGGTCAAGGAAATTCAGGTGTGAAAATGCGCATAGGGGATTATTTTAAATATTAATGGAAAAGCGTTTAAAATTTAAATATGTATATATATATGAATAAAAAGTCTCTTTTGTTTAGAGAATGGACTTTGTCCAAATAAAAGAAAAGAAAAGGATTTGAAAAAGGAAAGGAAAATAAAAGCAAAATAGAAAAAAATAAAATAAACATGTTGGGGCGGGCACGTAGCGAAGCCGGCAGCACTCGCTGAGTGCCATGCCGATGTGCCACGCCGACAGTCGGTGAGTGTCGCGGACATCTTGCCGAGTGTCGCCCACTGTAACAGTCTATTTTTTTAAAAAAAAATACGTATTGAACTCCCAAAGATGCCATTGCACATGTATAATCACCCCAAATTTACTGAACTAACCTCTAAAGGTTGGTCTATATAAGGAGATGTATATCTCCATTACAAGGGAGACAATTTTGAAGAACAATTTAGAGAGATAGATATAATTGAGAGACAATTTTAAAGAAAATTCAAGAGATTGAAGAAAAGCTTGAAGATATTTGAAGGTCTCCAACAAACAAGAGAAAATTTGAGGACTTTTGGAGGTAATCCTCTAATCTTAGTTTATTTTTAGTCTAAATTCAATCGCAATTCATAGAATTTTATGATCTTTTACACAATTTTCAAAAAGTCTCTTCCCACCTCATTTCATCATATACCACTTGAATTGTGATTGAATTCCTTCTTGTGTTTGTTGATTTGGATATAAATAGCTTTGGGTTTAAAATCAAACAAGTTTTTCAAAGTCAAATTCAATTTGGATCATCAATTAGGTTTGATTTCATCATTTTTTTTTGTCCATGCTCTTCTCTAGGGAATCATGGGATCTTCAATATCCCACTTGAACTCTTAAGATTAATCCCCTAATTTTCTATAAATTTATGATTTACAAGAGAATTATGGTTGATCTCAACTATATCTATGAATAATTGATAGATCTAAGTCTCATAATCATGACTTGCATCTTTCAAGTTGAAGTTTCATGAGATCTTCTTCATATCCTATTGAAATGCATAGGTATTAGTGCCTTTTGATCTCCAAGGACCATTAACTTGGGAGGAGAATTGAATAAAATGAGCTTATATTCCTCAAGGATCATCAACTTGGGAGAAGAATCAAGCATAATCCTAAGCTGAATTCATTGTTGGGTTCAAATTAGGTTTAAATGTTTTTTTAGTTCAACCATGGATTGGGTAAGTCCTTAGAGCTCAATTGTGGATCTTATCATAAGATCTAAGTTGAGGTCTCTTCAAGGTTAAGTCCATGATGTCCTTCATGTGTTTGGTTAGTATTCATGATCAACACTTAGCCCAAATTCTCTCTAGAATTTTAGATCAAGTGAAAATCAAGTGGTGAATATCAATTTAATAATGGTGCAGTGAATTCAATAACTAGTTGTAATAAAGAAATTTTAAAGAAATCATGATCCGTTGGATTTGAATGAGACCAATTGGAATGTGTTCATAACACAAAGATCTACCACTGCATTTTCTATTTTATCCTAAGTATGTGGTTAGGTTGGTTTGATCTTAGGATTTGTGAACTAGTCACTCTTTGTCCAAAATTTCAGATCAGTAAGTCAGTTTTAAATTGATTAGATCAGAGAGCCTTAAACAAGCTCTTGGAGCTTCAAATAAATTTTCCTCTGAAGTCAAATGTGTTAACAAGTTCCTCTAAAAAGATTGAAGTAATTCAGATTCGTTTACTATTTTTAGAAAATCACACAAAATCTCTGGATAGAGAGTTGATAAATTCTAAGTAGTGTCTGATCATGATCTAATTCCCTAAGATTGGACCATTTGATCATTGATTTTCTTTTTGGGTTAGAAACAAGACTCATAGAGGCACATCATATCCAAAAATCATTAAGATCAAGGCATGACAACTATGTTTTTTTCTATTTTTTAATCTCAGGTTTCTTCTCTATAAATTCTAGAAACCTACGACAGATTTGGTAAATCTTGCTAACTTTGATCCAAATGGTTTTCTAATGCCTTAAGGTTTGAAATATGTTTGATCATGATTAATTGAACTCAAATCCAGATGCTAAATGATCTAAATTAATGAATGATTCATAGCTTGTTCTTGTTCATATTCATTCATGCTCATGCTCATGTTCATGCATTTATTATCATCAAATGTGTCATTTAGGACATTTGTTTTTATTATGATGAGCTATATTTGGTTGAACTCATATCATGGATTCCTTTTAATCATGTTGAGATTGTATCATCTCTATATGGATATTACATTGGCTCCTAGTTGAAACTTGTATATCTATAGAGGTGTTGTGATTTCAACAAATTGGAAGGAATTTATGATTTTGTCAACTTTCTCCATGTTTGTTAGATTTGAGCTAGGAGTTTGGTATAATATTTAGGATTTGATATTATGTTTTGTTCAAAGCATGTGGATTAACCCTTTGTTTTGTAACACTATTGAGGTATAATTTCTCAATTTTTCTTGAATTTATTTTATTTCTTGATTTTATTGATTTTTCGACTCCATGCGCGACACCATAGATTAAGGTTTGCCTTATGTGTATATATGTATTAGAGACACATTTTTTAGGTTTTGTTTTGTATGCATTGCACGTTTCCCATTCGTAGTTCGATCTCGAGTAAGCTTTCTTGTTCCCTATTGCATATCATTCGCCTGCTAGATGAACCTACTTGTTTTTGTATGTCTTTTATCGTTAGCAACTTTACACCCTTTCCAACATGTTTTTGTAATGTATATTTATATCTATGCATTAGTTGAGGGTATGCATGCTTAGATTAATAATTCGATTATGCTTAGATTAATAATTCGATTAAAAAGGATGTTGAGCAGAGGCCTATCACGAGATAGGATGAGAGGGGGTGTTTTAGTCCGCCGGGCTCCTTCCCCTCTCATTCCATAATCCGCAAACCTAAAAATCTCTGGTTTCCAAAAAGATCAGTTTTCTTTTAAACTAGTTTCTTAATTTTCCTTTAAAAAATTAAGTGGCGACTCATATTTGAATTCAAAAGTTAAAACGAGGCTAGCCTGCGATATCCACCAACACAATTTGTTAGAGCGTGTGATTATTAGAAAGTTCTGACCTTATTACGCGTATATTATTCTCATTATCAAAGTTGTAAAAATGGAAGTCATCATTGTGCATAGGAGTTCAAGGTCAAATTTAAGCATTTAGATGAACTAACTATTACCCAACTAAGCATGGATCGTAATTTAGCAAGTAGACCTAAGTGCCAGTGTGATAGGTGAACATGCGCAGGCTAAAACACGGATTAACATCTCAGATCATACATGAAAGCTTCAACAATCTGACCAAAGTATATAAAATGAGACACCATAGAAAAATTGTTAAACTCGAGCGCTCAGACCAGCCGCGAGCACTCAGTCCTGACAGAAAATAGATTATTGGTTTAAGCACACATGCAAGGCCTTAAATTCGTTCTAATGACACATGCAAGCCATGAAAATGTGTAAAAGCCATATCTTAAGGTATTTAGATGAGAATCTACAACCATTATAGTTTAGGGTGTGTTTGGATGATAATCAAAATCACCAAAACTATGAAAAGAGTTTGATCACGAATTTTTCTTCACATGCAAGAGCTATAACTTCAAATAAAACACATGCATGTATATAAAATCATGTTATTTCTGATCCTACAGGTTTCTAAGTAAGAATTGATACTCACAAAGGCTTATATGGTGAATAGATGAAGAAAATATGGATGAATGTTGTTGAGAATACTTGATCTTATGAACTAAAGCTTCAATTTCTTCCTCTTTAGTGCTTGATCATGATGATGATTAAGAATTAGCAACTCCACCTCAGTCCTCCATCTTGATTCAGCAATATTGTAGGTATATGAAGTTTATGTGTGTGTATAATGCTAGGATTTACATATGCAAGGTGTTTGAGAGTGTGAATGGTGATGACAACATGAAGGAGACGAAGCTCTCTTCTCAAGCCCTCTATTAAATAGAGTTAAAGACATGTAAATGCTGTGAAATAGTATAGTATTTATAGTTTTCTAAGACCTAGGGGCAAAATAGTTATTTTACATATTTTGAAACTCGAGCACTCGAGTTGGCTTGAGTCCTCTGGCTCCTCGTGTGCTCAGGATCACTTTTCCAGCAAAGCTTTCCCCAAGGTCTCATGCATATATCCAAATGCACATAAACCATTTAGAATAATATGGAATAAGATAAATAGATCTCATTATATATATATAATCGAGAGTATTACAAGGAAAAATATAGAAGTTCGGGATAATAGATAGGAAAAATACAGGTGCTACACTATCATTGTAAGCCTCCATGTTGTGACCTGTCATATCGTGAAAGATTGAGTTCATAGGTCTCTGGTAAGTTGCCCCTAGCATTCTTGAGTCCGAAGGGCATGATAACCCACTCGAAGGTTCCAATTGCCCTAGGACATTTGAAGGCTATTTTTGAAGCATCCTCCTGGATGATAAAAATCTAGTTATATCCTGAAAGCCCATCTATAAAAGACAGGTTTGGTGCTTTGAGGCCAAATCAATCAGCTGATCAGCCATAGGCATAGGATATTCATCCTTTAGTATTGCAAGATTTATATTCCTCAAGTCAACACAAATTCTGAGCTTCTGACATGCATAAGAATGTACAATCTCTTAACAACACCCAAGTGTAGGTGATCGTGTAAGTAATATACTGGACAAGTCCAGGTCGATCCCACAGGGATGGCTTAGATCAAGGTTCACTAAACTAGCTCCAAAAAAGGAAAAGATGAAAAATGGTTGGGATGAAGTTCTAATCTACTGATGTGAAATAAAACTAAACTAGAAAGGTAATTAAACAAAGCTTTAAAGTTAGCAAGAACTAATTAAAACAGTGAAATAATAAGAATTAATTCAAATGTTGATAAAGTGTTAGAATTATACAAATCCACACTAAACTCGCCAACTATCATGCCTAAGGAAAGATGCAGCAAGTTGTAGCAATCCAACGGGTGCCTCTTTGCATTTGTGATTTGTAAGAGTCGAACCGTTGCCAAACACTTATAATTTTGCATGAAACAACATCAAACAGTCCACTAGTTAACTTTGGGCAGATTCGAAACACAAAGTATAATTCCCCAAAATATGTCACCATTTCAAATATTTGCTATTTGAAATGCAAGAAATATGTTTGGGCAACTATCATCATGAACTGAATGCAAACTTGAGTGTAGAATACGAGAGTTATGTTTAATATTGATAGAAAACATTCCATTCCTAATTCCAAACTTAGTTTTACAGAAAATGTTGGATTACACAAGCTTCCCATTGAAGAACTTGCATGATGTTGGCTTAGTTTTAGTGCTTCATCGCATAATCCTACCTAGGAAACTACTCCAGCATTGTAAATCTATCACTAGCCATTACATCTAATGAAAACATGCTTAATTCTACAATAAGATCTATTGAAAATAGAAAAGAAATCATGAACAAGCTGAAACTAATAAATTACCATTCAACTGGAGATAAATGATTGTGTAATCCTAAATCTAAAGTTTAAACCACCATAGAATGAGTTACAAGCATTGATCCTTATGGAAATCAATCTAAAACTAACAGAATACAATTGAAAGTAAGTAATAGAACAGATTACAAACCTCATTTACCTACTAGATTGGAATGGAAATAACAAAACCCTAGTGAAAATCCTAAAGGAGATGAAGAACTTGAGAAATCATGTATGGAACATTGCTCTTGGACCTCTGGGAGGTCGCAAAATACACTAAACCTTCAATCATAATGAATATGTATAGGTTTCATTAGCTGCTGGATCTGAAAGGTTGTAAAGGGTTAAGAAACTAGTTTGTGAGACAAACTGATCACTGATACCTGCTCCCACAAACCGATTTGTGGAAGAAATCGATTTCTAGATACTCTGGTTGACAGCTTTGCGCACCGATGGGAAAACTGGCATAACTCTTTGCTCAGACTTCTGATTGGCGTACGGTTTGCGGCCACATGTCAACAACTCATTGATCTACATTTTTCTTGTTATAATTAACTTCAAAATTTGAGGTCTTTAATGACCAAAATGCCCTTTAAGAAGCTGCAACTGGTATTCTCTAACTCATTTCTTCATTTTCGCTTTATTCTGCCTGATTTGATTCTTCAAACTTCAATTCTGAAAGGTTCATGCATCTCATAACCTAAAATAACATAGCATTAAGCATTTTTTAGTATTAATCAATATAAAAACTCCATGCTATGAGATTACACGAAAACCTAGAGACTTAGGGGCTAAAGTATGCATATTTCTGTCCATAAATGCTTATGAATATGCAATGTTCATCGCTAATAACACCCACCAACTAGCTCGTTGCTAGTCCCTAGCAATGAAGTGAACAAAAATAGGACTATTCTATAGACTAGAAACAAAAATAAAATAAAATAAACTTAACTCACTTTCGCAGGAATCGTGATTGCATTTACCGTATGCAACAAGCCTTTGAACCCCTAGGTTCCCCCTAGTGGGCGAGTTATGTCTCATGAGGGTTTGCAATGAATATACCCACAAAATTCCTATGCATAGTTATATCATGCGATTAAGATGCTTCCACTCTCATGCATATGCCATTATGCTCAACAAACTCATGAAATTACTGACACGCCTTAGCAATGCAACACACACAACAAAGTTCATCTATCATTAGAATCATTGGAGTGCTTCATATTAATTGAACTTCAAGAGTGAACAACCAATATCAAAAACCTCAACTTCATAGTTTACACAATCTACAACACCTTCACGACACAAAGCTTCAACTCAACTCTTGCTGGGATTACACTCATAATATGAGATCTCTTTGAAACAAGTGTAATGTGTATCTCTCATGGTATGAAAGTCAGAATGGGTGAATGCATAACAGGCAAATGCTCCACATAGTTGACACTGAAAAACGATTGCTTTGTAGCTCAAAAAGTCTCAATGAATGGAAAACCACTTACTAGAGGAGCGAAATACCGCGGGGAACTCAATTCTCTCTTAAACTTCAAAACTAAGCCATCGTGAATCATTAGGACTTGCAAGAAAGGGTTGTGTGATATAGGTGGTGAGTGGGAAGCATGTCTAGGCATGTGATTGGGCACTTTTACATTTGCCTCACCTTTTCGACTTCTCCAATTTTTTTTCTTTTTTTTTCTTTGACTTTCGATTCATCACTCTTTTCTTTTTCAACACTCATTTTTTGCTCCATTTTCTTTCTTTTTCACTACCCTCGCCATCTCTTTTTTTTCTTCGTTTTGGGCATTTGAATATTTTAAGGATTCAAACTTTCTTTATTACCCAAAAACATGACCCTCATTTATGATTTACCACAAAATAACAATGCTCCAATCACACACTTAGACTGTGGGATATGTATGTGCTTACAGATGGACGTGTTCTCATAGTTTAGAGTGTTGTTGGGAACTTATTTGAGATCAAGAGCAAGGTAAACATGTGTCAAATACACAGGAAGGATCTCTTTTGGTAAGCATGATTGTTTGATAAGGCAAAGGTTGTAAAGCATAGTGTCAATGGCCTAAATCATGTTCTAGATTTGTTAGTTCATTAGTTCAAGCAATTCAAGAGTTCTAAATTGGTATATCGTGAACATTCTCCTCTAGCAGTTAGCCAATTGCAAAGAAAAATGAGACTTTTTAATGAGTTTAAGTGCTTTTTAGAAAGTAAGAGGTAGTGTATTAACTATCAAAATCAACAAATGGCTCAAAAGCTCACATTGGGGTTATTCGTCTCCACTTTGTGTCTCTACAGTGTGTAAGTAGTGCTCCCTAGTCCATTTCAGTTAAGTACAAGGCTGTCACACATGCTTAAGATTGTTTAAGGTTCAACGAATATTTGGCATTCCATAATTGAGATGATAAACAAACTAGGAGTGTTTACAGCATACTAATAGCATACAGGCATATCATGGATGTTTTATTGCTAACAGAGGAGTCAATTTCACAGATGAAACTATGCATAATGGTTCTATTTTTTTAAAAAAAATTAAAAGCATGCATCATATGGACTTATATCTGTAACATGTGTGTATGTAGTGCACAAATTAACCCTTAAACACAAACTTACCCTGGAAATGATACAGGTGACTATCATGTACTCCCACCCCCCAACTAAGTACTTGCATTGTCCTCAATGTAAGGACGAGAAGTAAAGTACAAGAAAGATAACACATATGTAACTGAGAAGATCCTTAAGATAACACTGCATTCCTGTTCAACTGGAAAATAAAACTCAATAGATATATCCATTAGAATAATCACAATAAGAAATTAGAACAACCATGGATATATCTACACAGTCCATAGATAGCAAACATGAAAGTTGACATCAAGAGGGATACCAAAATGATGAGTCGTAAATAGGTAGAGCAAAAAACATCATCATCATGGTTAAGTACATAATCAGAGTTCCAACAATATATCCAGTGTCATCCAAAAATACACAAGAAAGTGAGATCCATATACAAGACTAGGACTATCAAAAGGCAAAAAACATCTAACATGTCTAGTCCTAATCAGTGACTCCCTCAATATCATCGCCAGCATCAACAAACTTGGCATCAAAATCGGATCTAGAGTCATCAATAGGATCCAAGTCGCCCAATGAATCAATAGGGAGTGCTCTTTAGTGGGGGGGGGGGGGGGGGGGGAGGGGGGGGTCATATACTAGTGGAGGCTGCTGCTCTGGAATGTCTAGTGCATGCTCAGCAGCCTTTGACTCAGGTCTGGCAGCTCGTTGTAAGGGTGAAACATTAGTACCTTGACATCGTCCATTTGTCTACTCATATATGCCACCAGGGCCTCCATAGTCCTCCTAGCTCGTACCTTTGTAGTGAACCTCCCATCTAAAATGTCCAACCGGGTAATGATATGTGATTGCTGGTCCAAAAGTTGTGATTGTTGTTGTAGCAATTGAGCCAGCTGATCTAAAATAGAGGGAGGGACTATGGAGGTATTGCGGCGGCACTTTTGGTGCTGCGCTGATACAATGGGGTTCTCCTCCTCTACAGTCCCTGGTTCAGCTACCTCTGTTGTGGACCCCTCAGCTCCTTTCTTCTTTCTACTCTTGAATTGCCCCTTTGAGCAGTTCTTGGTTACTGCACTAAAAGCACCAAGCTTGGCCTCTTGATTATCCACATCAGTGGGGTACTTGGGTATCGAGGCCTACTCACATAATCTATATATAGTCTAGGCACTCCTCACTGTGTCCATCTGTGAGCTATTATAAAATGCTTCCATCGTGTAATCAATGTAGCAGGTTGCTAAGCAAACTGGCCTTCCTGTCCCAATAGCAAAAATAGCCCTTACATGCCACTCATCCAAGGTATATGTGGTAGAAGTTGGGAACAAACATGCAGTGACTGCGAGAAAGAGAATCAAATATTGGGCAGTGAAGTCCTTCTTCCTAATCCTCCCCTCAATCCACTCTATAACTGTGCCACTAGTAAGCTTTTCAGCTATCTGGGAAAGAGTGTGTCCTGTGTCTGTAGTACCAACTCTAGGAGGAAAGTAATGATCTGGGACAAGGGTAATGCCCAAAGCTATGGCTACTGTGGTTGGGCTTACCTCGATAGACTGACCACGAATGTATCCGTGATAAATGAGTGGTTACCTGGGCACTACAATCAAAGAAGTCCCGAGCTCGCGAATCTGTGTGAAATTGCACCGCTAAGGGCGAACCAATAAATTAACCCAACCCGTATATGATCGAAGTTGGCAAAGGTAGAATAGGATGGAGCCACTAGGTGCATTGTCAAGGGGCGCTCGATAAGGACCCGATGTCGTATAAAATACTTTTTAAACCAAGCCCGATCCTTATTTGAACAAAACCCATGAGTAGGAGCTAGATCCAAGACCTCAATAGAAGTTGGCTTCTTCACTTTCTTTTTAGTCTTAGGCATGATTTAGGAGTAATCGAACCTAAAAGAATGAAAGAAGTACCAAGAATGGATTAGCATTGCAGAAGAAGGAGGCTAAAATTGGTTACTGCTACTAATTAACCGGTTTTGGGGCACAAACTAGTTTCTAGGGTAGGGGACTAGGAAATGGTTCTTCCTAGAAACCGGTTTATGGGTCACCACTACCACTAACCAGTCACAGCCATGGATTTTCCATGGAGGTTCCCAATTCACATACTATTTTCGTGTTTCTACAAATGGGAATGAACCTAGTTCGGACTTCAAACTTATTGATTAAGACTAAATAGCACTCAGATTGAAATCAATGACCAATGCGGACTATCTAGGAATCGAGAATTCATTTTCCAAAATGGGGGTTTTGAAAATTGAGGGTTCGGCCATGGTGATTTCTTGCCATTATAGAAAACCAAGATTAACTTTAGGGATTTAAAACTCCTTTAATCTCTTAGAAACAGATTAAAACCAGTAGGAATTTAAATTCCAAGTTAAGAAATCCAAACCCTAAGAGAGCCGACAATGGAGGTTTAAAATTTTTGGGATTTATGTTTCTAAAACATAGAAGCACTGAGATTTGAACTCAAACCCCTGAATCCCATTTACAAAACATGATTGCAATCTCAAAAATTACTACAAAATCTGGGCTAGATTAACTAACCTTTTGATTAAACAGGTTCGGCCGAGAGAGAGAGATGATGGTGCTGTGATGATGATGATGATAGAGATGATGGGTGATGAAGAAGATGAACTCACTTGTGATCGATCTGTAAGGGATCGATTTGCGGAGGTTGTAGACACCCCATTTTTTCGGCTATCAGATTTAGGAAACCCATAGCTTGGTGGTTCACAATGATGAAAAAGACTTAAAAAGGACTTCTGGAAGTTAGTTCTATCTCTCAAAATGCTCAGAATGACCAAAATGACCCTAAAAGCCCAAAAACTCCCGGATTTGGACCAAATAATTTGGAAGCATGCTACGTCGTAAGGAAAAGTAATAAAATGAGTTTCAAAGTAAAATTAGATGAAATCGTCAGCTCCCAGGGACTCTAGGAAGTCCCAAAAGTTCCCAGAAAGTCCCCGTTGACCGGTTTGACCTAGGTTTGACCAAGTTTGACAAGGGTTTGACCAAAATCATTCGATTTCGCCGAAAAGTTTTGAGATGATTCTAGATCTTGTGAAATGTATTAAAATGAGTTTTAAAAGAAAATCAGATGAAAATGTCAGCTCCTAGGAGCTCCCAGATGTTCCCTGAACTTCTTGGAGGTCCGTGATTTGACCAATTTAACCAAAAGCTGACTTTGAGACCAGAGTACCGCATCATTTTTCAAATATTTTTCATAGATACTAGAGGTCAATAGCTTTCTAATGGTATATCGTACATAAATTTTGGATTCAAAACAAATTTATTATGAATTTCTGAAGGTGAAAAAGACGATTAAATCGACTTCTATCGCGAATATCGCATAAAATTTCAAAGCAACCTATCTCCAAACTGTTTTTTTTATAGAAATTAGACTCCAATGCCTTTCTAACGGTATATTTTAAGCTCACTTTGGAGTTCATACGCATTTTCTGTGAAATTCGGACGATATAGGGCCTTTTTACGAATACCAGAACCTTAGGGGGTCTAAATAGCATTATCTGGACGAAGGAGGAGTAGTGCCTCCACGGCACTGGCCCAGTGCCGCCGTGGTACTCTCCCCCAGAGTAGTCCATTTTTGCAATTTCTGTTGGGGCTCCAAATTGAATAATCAAAAACCAAAACGACATAGTTCTATGTTGATAGATGTTTGGGACCAATGGGAGCACTTTTAAAATCCCAAACTCCCCCCCAAATTGGCCTATATAAACCCCCCTTGACTTCGTATTTGGGGGGGTGAAAATGAAAGCTTAGAAAAAGTTGTAGGGAGAAAGTTATAGAGATAAGGTTAGAATAGAGAGAAAAGAAGCTTCCTTCTTTGATTTTCAACTAGAAAGTGAGTTCTAAACTTTGTTTTCTACTTCATTACTCCCATTTACTTCACATTCAATAAATATAACCACCATTTTTGTGAGCATTTATGAGATAAGAACCTACTTCCATGTCCAAAGTCACCATATATGAGTGAAACACCAAGCTACAAGTCCAATACATCATTGAATATCATCTATTGATTATTTACTTGCTTATTTATATACATGTTCATCTCTTCTTACCTCATTTCTTTTTTATTTTTTCTTTATTCACATACTAGTCCATCATCATCTAAGTGATGACATGAAGTTTGGGGTGAGTGAATCCTTATGGATAGTTGCTCATGGCCTCAAAAACATGTTTTATAGATGATGATTCTAACTTCAATACATCTCCATGTATTCTTGAAGTTATTTCCAAAATAAGTGTAATGCTCTTCCACAATCTTGGAGGTTTTCATTGTGGGTTTGATGTTGATATTCCAAGTGATTGTAATCTTCTTTAAGTTCTGGAAATATGCTTTCAAAACCCCTTATTTTAAAACCCACTCTAAAACCCCAACATTTAGATTCCAAGAAATAAGCCTTGTTTTACAAAAATCTTCAAAACAGTGAGTGGTTTGAGTTCAAAGATTTTTCTAGAACTCAATACTTGAGGTATGGACATGAGACAACTTGGAAAGTCTTCCTAACTCATTATAGAACACCCATGATTTTTTTTCTTAGCTTGGAAGTACTTAGAGGGGTCCCATTTTAACCCAAACATTCTTTACAGATATTCTGTTTTTGCTATCATAGCAGCTTGGTTGACTTTCAACTTGTTTTTGAAAACATGTTTCCAAACTGTGTGATCCCAAATGATTATTCCCTTGAACTTCAGTGTCTTATGGAACTTTCTGTATAAAATGGGTCTCTAGATGCTTTGTTTTCATTTTCTAACATTTTTCAACATTTCAGTTGACAGTACGGATTCTGTTTCTGAGTAACCTCTATTTTTTATATGATTTCTCTCAATCTGTAATAGTTTTTGAAGATAGACCCATTGATATGTGTTCTAGACACAATAAGAATGATCTCCATTAAAAATCATGAACTAAAAACATTTCTAACCCCACTTTTCATTTTTCACAAGATCAACTCACTATTTTGTCCACTATTCACAGCAAGCATACTTTTACTCTCATGCTTTGATTTGATGCTCACATGCTCTCGAAATTAGTTCATATCTTAGGAAGTAGTCCATACTACATTTGTACATATCCTATGATGATTGCCTTCATGCATTCATGCATACTCTAGACTTCTAAATCACTTTAGAAAGTTCATGTACACAAACACACTACAACCTTTGTACATTCTAGGATTATACATTACATCCATGAAGATTTGGGGCTTTTGTGACTCCTAATCTAAGAAGATTAAAAGGAATGAGTTGGATCACACGTCCATGCTTCCCCTCGATCTAATCATCATTTCTCATCTATCGCGGGAATTGAGAGATCTTCTTTTCTCAAAGATTAATATGCATCATATTAGCTTACAAAGCATATTTTTGATTTCTTTGATTAATTTGTTTCAAGAACAATTCATGTCCCCTTTAGATTAGGAAAACTTGATTACTTGATATGTGATTAATCGATTTTTCTTAGGTTTGTTTGTGTGATCTTTCACTTTACATTGAGTGATGCTTGGCTTAGATCTTATGAATGATATCTTATCTTTTGATCTTCCATTTTAAGATTCTTATGTAATATAGTATGCTATCATAGTATTAATTGTCGAACCAAACATAGTAAAAGATGATTATTTGGATGCTAATTGAGGCCCGTCAAGAGACGGGGCGAGTTGAGGGTGTTTTGGTCGCGACAAAGGCTCCTTCCTCTCTCGTACCAAAACCCCGAACTAAGTTCTTTGGTTATAAAGGACCAGTGCCCTTTATCCGTTTGGGTTAGTCAAATTAGGTTTCTTGGTTCCTTAAAGACCAAGTGGCGATTCTGTATCTACTTTCAATAGACCTTTTCTTTCCTTTCAAAACAATTTCAAAAATAAACCGAAAGAGTGGATGACCGATTTTGCGTGTCCACAATCTGGCGACTCAGCTGGGGATTTTTATTTTTGAAACAAAATAATATAGAGGTTTGACTCATAAGAAGCATCCTTATTATCATCTTTTTACTATGCCTGGTTCATCGCATTGCACTTCTGCATTTCTCCCTCCGACTGTGTCTGAAACACGGCGCTGACATTGTTCAGGTCTTGCTGTGCCAGGGCACAAGTCACCGTTGGCACTGTACCTCCCAAGGTATATCAAAAAGAGTAAAAACTTCTGTACTGTCTCTCCGATGGTATATTGGAACTCTCGTCAACGAACCCTCTTTGACTAAACCCAGTCTTTGCATATAGATTCTTGTTGAACCTTTTATAGGACTGTTCATTTCTCTTTTCAGATAGGACAATGTGAAATAACTGTTGTATGCCCTGGTGGGATTACCAGTGCGGTGTAGACGCATATGTGGTATAAAACAAAACCTCTTTCTTATGATTCCCAAGGCAATCACTCACATGTGATTACATTGAGTTGACCTGCCTAGGCACTATGACAAGGATGTCTGCTCCATGATCACAAAGATATACACTGCAAACCTTGTTTACTGGTCCAAAGACATAGGAGTATGAAAACTTGCTTGACAGTATGATCACAATCGTCAACTACTCCCGTCATATAACATGTTTCTCCTAGAAACTCTATCTAGATATCCCAAATATAACCTGTTTCTCCCATAAACTCTGTCTAAATATCCCAGATATAACATGTTTCTCCCAGAAACTCTGTCTGGATATCCTAGATATAACATGTTTCTCCCATAAACTCTGTCCAGATATCCCAGATATAACCTGTTCCTCCCAGAAACTCTTTCCACATATTCTAGATTTACAAAAGATACCAATTTTCCCCAGAAACTCTATCAAAATTTCTCGAAATATCCTGGAAACCCCTATTATCCCTTGCTGATCATACTGGAAAGAAAGGTTAGGATACTCTGTATGGTTGGGACCTTACTTGCTTAACTGCTATCTGCTAAAAGTAGGAGCATCATGTAATTAGGGCTTGTATCCGCATTCTTGTCTCATATGCATGCACCTTCCCTATCAGTCTGCACGCACAGTTTCAGTCAGTTTGTACACAAGTCAGTCCACGTCTGTTAACATCACTGCCAGTGTCTGTCTAGAGTCATCACTGTCAGAATCTGATACAATTCCCAAAGTCAGCAACTGGGATCCTCATCTTGGGTCAGAAATTCAGATAATCGTTTGGTCATGATCAGCCCGGCAAGCTATTTCAGCATGAACCAGGAAGAGTTAGAAAACAAGGTACCGAGTTAGGATCAACCATAAGCCAGTAGTCCGACAGCCTGGCCCAAGTTTTTAAGTTCATAGAAGAACTGAAACAGCAGCAGCCACAGTATCCACTTGGGTTCCCACCACCGCCTGTTTTCATGCCGCCACCGCAAGGGTTTATGCTACCTCCCGTCGGCATACATGAGAATAATGGGGAAGAAGATTAGTTTCAAGGGGTCCCACCACCTGCATATGAGAAAAAACTCCAAGAGAAAATGGATAAAGTCGAGAAGCTAGAAAGTGTATTGAGAAAGAGCAAGGGGTTTGATGACTACATGCTAGACCTAGAGGGGTTTTTCGAGCCAGTTAAGCTGAAACTGTCAAAAAACTTCAAGATGCTCACCATTGATCATTTGATGGGATCGGGAATCCAAAAAGCCATGTGAAGCTGTGTATGAGCATATTCTAGTCAATGGGCTGCACTCATGAGCACATTACAATGCTGTTCCCACAAACCCTCGCAAAGTCTACACTATCATGGTTCCTTACCTTGGAAGCTTCCAAAACTCGGGCATGGGAAGATATCGTTCGAGTATTTGTCGATCACTATTCTTACAATCAAGAGCTGGATGTCACAATGAGGGATTTGGAAACTACCTGGCAGAACAATAATGAGTCATTTGCTGCTTTCTTGAGCAGATGGAGGAAAAAAGTGGCCCAAATGACCCACCGGCCAGTTAAGAAGGAACAAGTGAGAATGTTAATCCGAAATCTGCAACCGCTCTACGATGAGAAACTGTTCTATCAATTCATCTCCACCTTTAAGGAGTTGTTTGTAGTTGGGACTCGAATTGAAGACACTATCAGTGAAGGAAATATTAAGAAGGAAGAGCCTCCAAGTTAGTCGAAAAGGCCCAGCTACTCTCGCAACCCTCTGGATGTCAATGCCCTTAGCAGTCAACCCATGGCGTACCCTCCTAGGCCGTACCAACCCTCCAACCAAGCAAACTCACCCAATCGCCCTTTCCAGAAAAAGCCTCCTCGCAATTTCTCCAAGCGAGAGATCTCCTTGTCCTCAGCCTTAGACCGTCTCCTCAACCTCGAAATACCCCGCCACCACCAAGCTATGGCATGTCCAAACTTTGCACAACCACCAAGCTCCTGGCCACAATACTGATGATTGCATACGCCTCCGCCATGACATCCAAGACCTCATTGACCAGAATATGATTGAGCCACCACCAAAACAGCCCTATGTTACCCAAAACCCCCTGCCAAACCACCAAAATATCAGTCTCATCGAATCTGATCGATCCAGTATCCTTCAACCCCATCGCCTATATCACCCCCTTAGGAGACCCCTTATCCTTAGTTGACATCCCGGACTCTGCGGGAATCCATCTGATCAAAGGAGAAGAAGAGGAATGGCAGCAACAACTGGATGATGAACGAGATTTGTTCTTCATAGAGGAACATGATCTAGGGGTAGTAGACCTCAAATGGTATGATCCTAACAAAGAAAGCGATGCCATGGAGGACCTATTGTATTAGAATAATGCCTTTCGGACTCAAGAATGCTGGAGCAACCTACCAAAGGGCTGCCAGCACTCTATTGCATGATATAATTCACAATGAAGTAGAGGTATACGTAGATGACATGATCGTGAAATCCAAGGATAGAGAGGGACATTTGGTGGCATTGAAAAAGCTTTTTGAAAGATTTTACAAGTACAAGATGAGGCTGAATCCCAATAAATGCACTTTCGGTGTAACTTCTGGGAAGTTCCTAGGTTTTCTCATCACACAGAGGAAGATAGAGTTCGATCCCTTCAAAATCAAGGCAATTCTAGAAATGGCACTACCATAGAATAAGAAAGAAGTGAGAGGGTTCCTCGGGAGGATCCAATTCATCAGTCGCTTTATCTCAAAACTCACAACTACATGTGATCCTTTGTTCTGATTGCTGAGGAAAGGAGAAAAGTTCCAATGGGATGACCAATGTCAAGCCGTATTCGACAAAATCAAAGCCTACCTTCAAAATCCGCATGTTCTTTCACCACCCACTCCTCACAAGCCCTTACTTCTTTGCCTATTTGTCTCCAAAAATGCCATGGGTTGCATGCTAGCCCAAGAAAAAGAAGAGAGCCACTCTGAAAAAGCCATATATTACCTTAGCAAGAGGATGACTGGTTATGAGCTCAATTACTCTACCCTCGAAAAAACATGTTGGGCCTTAGTCTAGTGCACCCACCGATTAAGGCACTACATGCTAGACTTTCCAATTGTGCTCATATCCCACATGGATCCTCTAAAATACCTCCCTGAAAAACCAGCCTTGACCGGTCATAAATCCTGTTGACTACTTCTACTATCTGAATTCGATATCGAATATGTAACGAGCAAATTGGTGAAAGGGAGAACTATAGCTGAGCATCTCGCGAAACACGCTGTTGATTCTGAAGAGAATGGAGATTTTTTGTTCCCAAACGAGAATGTCATGGAAATCAAAGAAGAGCAGTGGAAGTTGTACTTAGATGGGGTAGCCAACATAAAAGGTTACGGAGTAGGTATGATTCTGGTATCACCAAATGGGGACCACACCCTACTGGCAGTCAAGCTCAATTATAACTCCACCAATAATACTGTTGAATACGAGGTGTGCATTTTGGGGATGGAAGCAGCCTTAGAATTAAAAGTTCAAAAATTGGATGTCTTCGGAGGTTTAAACCTCATTGTATTACAAGTCAGAGGGGAATGGAAGGTGAAAGAAGAAAGGTTGAAGCCCTATCATGACCATCTCGATTGACTCAAGAAACAGTTCAAGAATGTGACGTTCTTCTACCTGCCCAGGGAAGAGAACCAGTTAGCAGATTCATTGGCTACCCTAGCCTCCACGAACAAAATCCCCATGGGACTCAAAATGATGCCTTTGGTAATTGAGCAAAGATACGAGCCTTCATTCAGTACGATCGCTGCAATCGAAGAAAAAGAGAATGAAACACCATGGTATCAAGATGTTTGGAACTTTTATAGAAAAGGGAGTGTATCCCCAAGAATCTTCTGAGAAGGACAAAAGAGTGATTCAAAGGTTCGCCGCACGGTTCATCATATATGGAGGAAAATGTAATAGAAAGGGTACAATGGTCACAACCTGACTTGCTTGTTAGGGAAGAGCGTCAGAAGGATGATGGAAGAAATACATGAAGGGGTATACGGTCCGCATATGAACGGTCACATGCTGGCCAAGAAGATCGTAAGACAAGGGTACTATTAGACAACTTTGGAAAAAGACTGTTGTGAATACATGAGAAGGTGCCACAAATGCCAGATCCATGCGAACATGATGCATATATTGCCATCTCTACTCTACAGTATGAACTCGCCATGGCCATTCTTAACTTGGGGAATCGATATCATTGGAAAAATTGTTCCAAAGGCCTCGAATGGGAATAGATACATTTTGGTGGCCATCGATTATTTCACAAAGTGGGTAAAGGCTGAATCCTATACCAAGTTGGGGGCCAAGGAAGTGGCAAAGTTCATCAAGAGAAATCTCATCTGCCACTATGGAGTCCCCCATGAGATTATTTTAGACAATGGGAGTCATTTCAAAGCAGAAGTCAGGGAGCTGTTTGAGGAATACAAAATCACTTATCATAATTATCATATGTCATCACCATACAGGCCGCAGACCAATGGGGCAATCGAAGCTGCAAACAAGAATGTCAAGGCCATCTACAGAAGTTGGCCGATACTTACAAAGACTGGCACGAGAAACTACCATTCGCGCTTTGGGGATGCAGAACATCGATAAGGACATCTACTGGAGTGACTTTTTATTCACTGGTATATGGCATGGAAGCAGTACTTCCAGTCAAGATAGAATTACCATCCCTACGTGTGATGGTGGAATGTGAAATTTCATAATCTGACTGGTTAAGGGAAAGGTACGAAGAATTGGCTCTCATAGATGAAAAGCACCTAGCAGAAGTCGACCACGTCCGAATCTATCAAAGAGGATAGCCCGTGCTTTTAGCAAGAAAGTTCGTCCGAGGAAAATTTTCAAGGGTGACCTTGTCCTGAAGAAACTACGACCTCCAATCTTTGATCAGCGTGGGAAGTTCAAACCTAAATGGGTTGGCCCTTACATCATCAAAACTATCCTTTCCGGAAGAATGACCTATCTTATGGACCTCGACGGTGTCGAATTCAAAGAACCAATCAACATGGATCGCCTCAAAAAGTACTATGCTTGACCTTTTTACCAATTTCTTTCCGACCATGGCCCTGAACTATGCTCGACCTAATTCCTGCTCGGGGATGTATATGCAATCGCATCAGTTCGGTCATCCCACCTACCTAAAAATCAACCCACTTCTTTTCGACCATGGCCCGAACTACGCTGGACCTAATCCCCCACTCGGGGGTACGTAGGTAGACTTTTAAAAGAGAAGAAGGATGGCTCACTAAGTCGCAGATCTGAAAGGATGCCTAGGCAAAAATTAGAGCTAAATCCAAAGTGAGCAATAACAAAAGAGATAAAATAGCTCGCTAGGTCACTCCACCGATGCCCAGGCAAAAATTATGAGCATATGAGAGAATAAAGTTGCGGTCCCTACCATAACCCAGAAACCACACTTCACACTAGGGGCAAACTTCGACCACCAGCCTCGTTTGCCTAAATCTCTTCTAAACTAGGGGCAAACTTCGATCACCTACCTCGTTTGCCTCACCACCACCTATGCCCCAAACTAGGGGCAAAATTCGACTACTCGCCTCGTTTGCCTCTAACCGCCCCGGTATGCCTAAGCAAGTACCAAAAGCAAACATCTGACCAAAATCATAGTACAAATGTTTTCAGAAAGCCAAATGCATCAAATAAGGTTCTCAAAAGTAACCAAGGTTCGCCAATAAACAAACTTTGAATATTACATAAGCAAGAATAAATGAAAACATAAAGGTTCTTTCAGAAAGCAATCACAAATATCAAAGACACGTGGAGGAAGAAGCAGAATCAGACGAGCCTAGTTTTACTTTGTGTCTTTTATTTCTTCAAAGGTCTTTAGAAATAGGCTTTTACTCGGCAGGCCCAGCCACTAATAAAAGCAGCAATAGTGGCAGCCCTGACTCTGGAAGCAAAGACCCTCTCAGTAAATCCCCGGGGGACCTCTTGAACTCGCCCGTACTGCCTGGCCAATTAGCGAGGATGATAAAAAGAAGTCTCTCTCAGACCCATCAACCACACTCTTAGGTGATCCCCAAGGCTTGTGGTCACAGCGTGAAGACACCAACGCCCCACAATCTAGCAAATATCAGCTTCTGATAAGGCACCCATCATGCTAACCCAGTCGGCAAAGGTATAGAAAGTGTAAAGCACAGCTCTGCGGAAGTAAATCAGTGGTGCCCAACCCGTCCACAATAGAAGACGCTCATATAGCCAAGCCTGCAACACCAAAGGGGCCCCAGAAAGAAGAAGAGTTCCTTGGTTGATAGCATTGTCCAAACCATTTAGGGTCTCGCCCAGAACCATGGCCATAGGGTTCTTACTCGATTTCAGCCCAAGGCATACGTGCACCAAGGCACTGGAAGTGCTCAAAAATAGAAAATGTGAAGTCATGCATAGTATCAAACCAACCCCATGGGTGGCATCGTACATGCTGGCATTTCCAGGAGTAGCACAACGAGCAATAATGGAAGCAATGTCGAGAACTTCACCTTGAATCAATCAGCGAGAGACAGTGGTAGAGCAGTTGAGGTATTCAGCGAAGCCTCGAGTAGGACTAGGAGTATCAGCTAGAGGAAGAATCAAGTCTGAATCCAGATCAAAGCCGAGGATAGCACAGAACTCCTCAAACATGGGGCACATTTCCAGGCCATTAAAATTGAAGACATAATTTACCAGGTCCCAATGAGCAATAGCAGCATGCAATAACTCAGTGTTCAGAGCCATCAGACGAAGAGAGAATAGCTCGGTCAAGCCGTAGCTAAAGAGGTTGATCCGTTCCACCCCGTCTGTAATGTTTAGCCAAGTTGTGAGATGAGCGGGATCATACAATGCCATATTTTCTATCGCAGCTCTAGCAAAATTCAAAATTTTGGCAGCACCTCCCCATTTCACGGACTATCCCACCTGTAAGGCAAACACACTCACTATCACCTGGCTACCCATTGCAGTAACATAAATAATCACAGAATCTCAGTGCACATATATAATGTCACACGATCACCAAATAAAATAAGCACACAACTGCGCCTTCGAACCGGAAGGTATCTGGCCTCAAAGCCAAAACATCATAGATAATCTGTCAAAGGTGACAAAATCATTCTACACATCATTTGCCATCACATATGCCAATGCAACCAAATTAAAGACATAAAAATGGAGACAAAACAAGAGTCCTCGCTCATGAGGCCTTAGTCCTCCTCCTCCTCCTCCTCATCATCTTCCATCAGACCACTTGGAATGTATGTCGGCGATGGCCTCCTGCCGCCTCTGCACCTTGGCTTGGCCCTCAACGAACTAGCACCCTCTCCCCGATACTGCACGCACAAATAAAACGGTAACGGTCAACAAAAGTGCAAAAACTGAGTAGAGTCAGAAATTTACCAAAGACGCCATCTGATTGGCAGCAAACTGCCGCATACCATCCATCTGTCTTGGGTTAAAACTAGGGTTAGAATCTCATGACCTTAAGAAAGCACAAAAAATTAGAGACATACCTTGTGATCTCGCGTAAGGACCAAAGACCGCAGGCTAGCTGCCAAGGCGTGACCCTCCTTAGCGTAACTCTAAGGGACATTGAGGACGTCTGCTGGCTAGGTGGGATACCCGCACATGACTCGTGGCACCTCCATGACCTGAGGAAAACCATCAGTGCCCAAGACATTAATGGTCCAGTCCCAAGGAGGGATGGGATCAGGAACTAGAGGAGCTTACCTTCGGTACATCCCCTGAAGCTGTAGGCACAAAACAAATTAGGAAGACGAGCCAAAACACAAGTGACAAGAAAAAAAAAAGAAACTCACGTCTAGAAGCGGGACGTTGGGCATCAGAAAGGCTTCGCGGTAGGTCTCATAGCCAGTCTTAGAACAAAAGTGGTCTCAAGCGTCAGTACAGGCCAAAGCTGCCGACAGAGCATCGCCAGAGAGGTCATTAGCATCCATCGCAAGAGGATTATGAGGAACATGGTACCGCGGACCACCAATCACCTGTTGAGACACCCGCTCGCTAAGGTACCACTGCCTGCCCTCAGTACTCTCCATCAGAAGTCGGCAAATAGCAAGAGGTCTAACTGCCTGAATCTCCTCTGGGACAGCATAAGAAACACTCTCCCAAGGTGTCCAGTCAACACTGGTAACTGTCAACTCGGATAAGAAATTCCTCAGAAGGACAATCCGGTGAGCCCCGCTCTTGACCTCGACCACATCTCTATGAAATCTCAACCCCCAAGGGAACAAAGGCATAGGAGCCATGTTGTCCTCATCGGCAAGAGAAGGAGCCAACAACTTCAGGTACTCGAAGTTCTAGAGCTGCACAGAGAAAGCAAAAATTAGAAGAAAAAAAAAAGGAGCACGAATACTAAAGATCAAAAGCAAGAGAAGTCACGGGACATACCTCCCAAGCTCGCCAAAATCCACCCATCGATTTAATGCCCCTGCGGGAAACCTCGCCTATATGCTTATAAAGGTGAGCCAGAGCAGTACCGCCCCAATCATAAGAGGGGATCTGAGTAATGGTCGCTAGAGAGGAAAGAAGCCTCAAACTCACTCAATCGTTCTGCATCGCGAAGATCGAACAGCCAAGGACATACAAGAGGAATACCCTCAATAATTGAGAGTTGTTCAGGCTGTGCCTTCCTTTCCCATAAGCTCGATAAAGCCAGCCGCAGGGAAACCGATGCCCCTCCAGATTCAAAGGAATAGCCCCAATCAGCATCTCGCCGGCTTCAAGATCAATCTTATAAAAATAATCTAGGATCAGGCGCTTCCCACCAACTCTCAAACCCGTGATCATGGAAAAGTTGAAGGGCGTCATCGTCATTTCACCGAACGGTAGATGGAAAGTATTTATCGTGTCCTACCATTTCTCCGCAAGAGCATAAAAGTATGCCAAATCATTGGTACTTTTTGAAACCAGGCAGACAAAGCCGACAAACCCAGCATCATCTACTATTTTCTTGACAGTAGGCGAAAGCTGAGTATACCATAAGAAAGCATGGGCAAGACTACTGTGGCCTTTCAAGACCACCTCCGGCACCTACACACGTCAAAAATAACAAAAAAAGAGCACAAAATCACTATTCATAACCCAAAGTCTGACTTTGCAAAATCAATAAACAAGCACAAAACGAACTTCTAACAGCCTCTAGGTGCACACTACAGTTCACTAACCTAGCACAATGCACAAAGATAGTCCTAAACTATCAAAAGTTTCATTTACCTAACTCGCTAGAGCCGCGGCCAAAAGATGACATTAAGGGTCGCACAAAATCAACTCTGGAGGTTGGTTCTCGACTCTTACCTATTCCTTGGCCTTCTTGGAGAGCCTCCTCGAGCTGGAAGCCATGGATCTGTAAGGAAAATGGAAGTTGGAGCTTAACTTTCTTCTTGAAATTTAGAGAAAAATAAAACACCAATCAAAATTTTGATTGTAGGAAGAGATTACTCACCCGAGCATGCACAAGCTGCATTTTGACGGATTTTGGCTCCAAAAACACCCAAGAATGGCCAAAAATAAGCTCAAAATGCTCTAGTTTTGGCCTATTTCAGGCCCCGACAAGCCCCAGTGACTCGCTCTAGTCAAAATTTACAAGGTTTTATCCCCAACATATTCAATTTACCCCTAACAAAAAAATATAAAAAAGATATCAGCTCCCAGAGGCCCTAACCGATTCTCTTTAGATTGAGCACCGTAAAGATTTGATCAACCGTGAGAGATTCAAAAATGGGTCCTGGTTCCCAATCAAAAAACAGTTAAGAGAGATTCTCCGAGAGTCCAACACCATCCCCTTAGACAAATACAGAAAGATATCAGCTCCCGGAGACCCTAACCGATTCTCTTGGATTGAGCGCCATAAATATTTGATCAACCGTAAGAGATTCAGAAATGGGTCCTGGTTCCCGGTCAAGCTACAGTTAAGAGAGATTCTCCGAGAGTCCAATCCCCAGCAGAAACCATGACTAACTTTCCAGATTAGTTATCCTAAACAGCCCGATTCCTAGGGCAAGCATTGTCTATTCACAATCTAAGGCTCTGTGTCCATTAGTTATCGTGAGCTTTCTCGCTTGTCAGTTATCGTAAGCACCCTCACTGATTGATTATCTTTAATTATCAAGGACCATGCATCTTCCATTTTCGCTTGCGAAAATTACCTCTCAAAATTTGAGAAGTTTGCCCCGAAACCCCCAGTCTTTCCAGACCGTGGTCAGCCACTGCATCGTAGTCAGAAGCAGTAGCACAACATAAGCCTACCCGAAGTGGCATACCCCACAGCACTAGCTCATGCTAGAATCATCAGCACCATAAAAAGCATGCATAAAACCAATTAAGGCTGGCAAATACAACATAGTCATGACAGAATCACAACAAGACTCAGTACACAGTTCATATCACATCCATGCATTACATATCATCCTCATAGCATAGCATCCGTATGTCATGTTGTGCATGTGTGATTTGTTCTTTTGTGCCCCGAACTACGTCCTGGTTTGATTCCCCTTGGGATACATAGGCAGCTCATGCAGAACGCGACCAGCACTGACCTCTGCATCATCCTTGCATCATTTGTAACGCTTTTATCCTAAATCTATAGCCTCCAAAAGGCCTGTCTCTTCAGAGCTTTGGCACTCGGTTTTGATATGCGTTGCCTCGCAAGTTCATGCCAAAGAGGGGAAAACTGTAGACACCCCATTTTTTCAGCTATCAGATTTAGGAGACCCATAGCTTGGTGGTTCATAATGATAAAAAAAGACTCAAAAAGGACTCCTAGAAGTTAGTTCTATCTCTCAAAATGCTCAGAATGACCAAAATGCCCCTAAAAGCCCAAAAACTCCTAAATTTGGACCAAATGTTCTGGAAACATGCTATGTCATAAGAGAAAGTAATAAAAATGAGTTTTAAAGTAAAATCAGATGAAATTGTTAGCTTCTAGAGACTCCCAGAAGTCCTGGAAGTTCCCGAAAAGTCCCCGTTGACCGGTTTGGCCTAAGTTTGACCAAGCTTGACCATGATTTGACCAAAATCATCCGAATTAGCCAAAAAGTTCTGAGATCATTCTAGATCATGTGAGAAGTATTAAAATGAGTTTTAAAAAAAATCAGACGAAAACGTCAGCTCCTGGTAGCTCCTAGAGGTTCCCAGAATTTCTTGGAGGTCCTAGTTTTGACCGATTTGACCAAAAGTTGACTTTGAGACCAGAGCACTGCATCATTTTTTGAACATTTTTCAGTGATACTACAGGGCAATAACTTTCCAATGGTATATCGCGTATAATTTTTGGGTTCAAAACGAATTTATTATGAATTTTCGAATGTGAAAAAGATGATCAAATCGGCTTCTATCGCGAATACCGCAAAACTTTTCAAAGCAACCTATCTCCGAACTATTTTTTTATAGAAATTAGACTCCAATACCTTTCCAATGGTATATCACAAGCTCAGTTTGGAGTTCGTACGCATTTTCTGTGAAATTCGAAAGAAATAGGGCCTTTTCGCGAATACCGGAACCTCAGGGGGCCTAAATAGCATTATCTGGACAAAGGAGGAGTAGTACCGCCTGTTAGGAAACTGCGTTCCCAGAATCCATTGACAGCGTGTATAAGTTGGTACTGTAAAAAAAAATTTACGTGAAAACTACAATAACCCTACAAGGGCGGAACTAGGGTTACCTTGAACTGCAAAAACGGATTGTTGTAGTAGACGAATCGAGAACACGGGCTCGATAATAGCTCACGATCTTCTACCGTATTTCTCCGCCGCCAGAATATCGAACTGAGTGTGGGCTCTTTCGAAATCCTTTCTGTTTTCTGCTCTCCCTCTTTTACGCTCTTTTTTCTATTCTTAGTTATAATTCTCTATATAGAAAAACGCTAACTGAGAAGAGAGCCAAAGCAGCATATATATAGGCTACGACAGGGACCATAAGAAGTCAATAAGGAATATGCTTCATTATGGAATTAGGAAACCCTAATTCGAACTGAATCAGATTACTATTTCCATAAATTATAATTCATACCACTAAAGAATTATAATTGCACACCTACTCTTATCTCAAAAATATATTTCGAGCTCCATGTTATTAAATGCTTATTATCTCCCCACGTTAAGATTACAGATATCTATTAATTAAATATAATTACTGACAATCATATTTAATTAATTTCTTAAAATTCCTTGAGATCCTCTGCTTAACTTAGTTGATATGTCGGATACAAAATCCACCTGCAGGGTTTGACATAATCAAAACTTATAAGCTTTCTCAAGGGGATATCATCAATCTTAAAATTGAGACATGGATTCCATCATTAATTAATATCCACCACACAATTAATATTGCCACCCAATCCAATGAAATATTGACCCATTTAAGGATCTCACCCTTTTAGGGATCAAAGTGGAATCCCTATCTGACATGAAATCAGAATCTGTGTACCCAATGGGTACAAGACTGTCTGCTTGGTAAACTAACATATAGTCTCGAATCCTTTTTAGGTACTTGAGAATATTTTTCACCGCAGTCCAATGTTCTTGGCCTGGATTAGACTGATATCTGCTAACCATGCCAACAGCAAAGCAGATGTCAGGTCTAGTACATAGCATAGCATACATTAGGCTTCCTACTGCCGAGGCATAAGGAACTGCCTTCATCTTCTCTATCTCATCAGGTGTCTTAGGACACTGATCCATAGATAGAGTAATTCCGTGTCTGAAGGGAAGGAATCCCTTCTTGGAATCTTGCATGCTAAACCCTGCAAGAATATTGTCAATATAAGTGCCTTGTGACAAGCCCAACATCCTATTATTGCGATCTCACATAAGCTTGATCATAGGATGTGACCGGCTTCTCCCAAGTCCTTCATATCGAATTGACTGGACAACCATACCCTTACAGAAGATAATACCCCCACATCGTTTCTGATTAGAAAGATATCATCCACATATAGTACTAAGAACATCACCACGCTTCCATCATGTTTCTTGTACACACAAGATTCATCCGCACATTGATCAAAACCAAAAGACTTGATTGCTTGATCAAAGCGGATATTCCAAGACCTAGATGCCTGCTTAAGTCCATAAATGGACTTCTTAAGCTTGCACAACATGTGTTCTTGGCCCTTTGCAATGAACCCGTCCGGTTGCACCATATAGATGCACTCATCAAGATTCCCATTAAGAAATGCTATCTTGACATCCATTTGCCAAATTTCATAATCGAAATGTGCAGCAATGGACAAAAGAATCCGGATAGACTTCAGTATTGCCACCGGCAAAAAAGTTTTCTCATAATCGATTCCTTCTTTTTAAGTGAACCCTTTCGCAACAAGCCTAGCTTTAAAGGTTTCCACCTTACCATCTGCTCCTCTCTTTTTCTTATAGATCCACTTGCATCCAATGAGTTTATTTTATTGGGTGGTTCTACAAGATCCCAGACTTTATTGGAGTACATAGACTCCAGTTCAGATTTCATATTCTTTGCCAAAGATCTGCATCTTTATCTTGGAGTGCTTCATTATAGTTACAGGGGTCGGTACCTTGTTCATCAGGGACCCGGTCATAAGACTCTCCCAAGAACATATACCGGTCAGGTTGAATAATAACCCTCCCACTACGACGAGGCACAACCCATTTTTGTGTATCACTGATATTTCGTTGTGAAGATTCTGAACTTAATACACCATTATCTACACGTTGTACTGGTTCAGGAACCTGCGTGTTAATGGTTGGTTCGGGATCTACACGAGTTTCGATAATCCTCCCACTACAACGTGGCAATGGAATATTGATAACTCTTTCTTGTGGTGTTTCTTCTCGTACCGTTGGTATCGAAGAAGTATGTCTCGGTGTCTCTCCTCTCATTTCTTCTAGAACAATACGACTTCTGGGCTTGTGGTCCATAACATAGTCCTCTTCTAAGAATGTGGCATTGGTGCTAACAATAACATTCTGATCCTTAGGACTATAAAATAGACCACCTTTAGTTCCTCTTGATACCCAACAAAAAAACATACTTCTGTTCTCGATTCTAACTTTTCTGCGTTCCCTTTCAGCACATGTGCTGGACTACCCTAGATTCGAACATGCCGTAGACTAGGCTTTCGCCCAGTCCACAATTCCGTGGAAGTAGTAGGTACTGACTTAGATGGTACCAAGTTTAGAATGTATGCGGCTGTCTCTAATGCGTGTCCCCAAAAGGAAATTGTTAAATTCGAATAACTCATCATAGATCTTACCATGTCCATAAGAGTCTTGTTCCTTCTTTCTGCTACACTGTTCTGCTGAGGCATACGGGGTGCAGACAATTGGGATGTAATCCCTTGTTCCAATAAGTATTCCCTAAACTCTCCCAAGAGGTACTCTCCACCATGATCAGATCATAGTGTCTTGATACATTTACTTAGACGCTTCTCCGTTTCAGCCTTGAAGTCTTTGAATTTCTCAAAGCATTAAGACTTACACCGCATCAAGTAAATGTACCCATACCTTGAGTAATCATCGATGAAAGTGATAAAGTACTCAAATGCCCCTCTTGCTTGGATAGTCATAGGACCACACAAATCAGAGTGAACCAGTTCCAGTAGCTCTTTTGCTCTATAGCCCTTGGCTGAGAATGGCCTCTTGGTCATTTTACCTTCCAAGCAGGATTCACAAACTGGAAGTGCTTCCACTTCCAATGAGCCTAATGGCCCATTTTGAACCAGTCTTTGAATCCTTTTCAAATTAATATGACCAAGGCGTAAGTGCCAAAGATGCGTTTGGTTCATCCTCGAAGGTTCTTTTCTCTTAAATGGAAAACTATTTATGTTATTCAATTCATTAAGTTGCAGTAAAGGAGAGATATGATTTAATATATAAAGATCATCCACCAATTGACCAGAACAAATAAAACGTTTATTTTCTTTAATGACTACTACTTTATTAAAATGAACTGAATATCCATTCTTTACTAAACTAGAAACTGAATCTAAATTCCTTCTAATAGAAGGTACATAAAGGCGATTTCTTAATATTAAAATCCTATCTCTACCAAAACTTAGATGTAGATCTCCTACTGCAACTGCTGCTACTCTCGTAGCATTTCCCATATATAGATAAATCTCTCGATCACTGAGCTACATGGTTCCCTGGAACCTCTGCAAAGAATTGCATAGATGATCAGTGGCTCCCGTATCTACACACCAGGTACCGGTAGATCGGACCGCTAAACACGATTCAACAACTAGTAAATGAGATTTACCTTGATTGTTCTGTCTGGCGAGCTAAACTGGACATTGCTTCTTCCAGTGTCATGGCTGCTTGCAAACAAAACATTTGCCTTTAGGCTTTCCCGGTTGTCCTCGTGGCCTTTGGATTGGCGGAGGACCCGCGGCCTTCTTTTGAGCCTTTTTCATTTTCTTCTTGCCTTTCGGCTTTGAAGCAGAACCTTTCTCAAACACAAGAGCACTCCCTGACTTTCTGTTGAGACCCTCAGCTGCCTGGAGTTCTTTAAGTAGCTCCGCCAAAGTATATTTAAATTTATTCATGTTGTAATTGAGGCGGAATTGCTTAAAAGAGTCTGACAGTGACTGGAGTACGATATCTACCTGGGTTTCCCTGTCGATTTCAGCTCCAAGGATCTCTAGTTCATTAAGAAGAGATATCATCTTAAGAACATGATCACTTACAAGCGTCCCTCAGCCATGGTTGCGTTCATCAAGTCTTTCATGGCAACCTACCTAGCAGCGCGACTTTGATCCCCGAACATCTCTCGGAGGCTCTCCATCATGTCATAGGCACTGGTCATTGACTGATGCTGATGTTGCAGAACATTTGACATGGATGCCAAAATGTAACACCGTGCCATCTCATCAGCCTTGAACCATTGCTTGTGAGCCTGGGTTTCCTCAGCGGTTGCCCTCTCACCAGGTTGATCAGGACATTCTTGAGTAAGCACAAACTTGTACTCTTCAGCAGTTAACACAATATCCAAATTCCTTTTCCAGTCTATATAATTTGGTCCAGTAAGTTTGTTTTCTTTAAGTATAAGAGCAAGTGGATTGAAAGTACCCATTTAAAAGCCTGAGAATCACATAACATAAATAATTACGTTTGGGCAAAAATTACTATGGATTCGAGTTGAAAATATTGGTTCTCTCTACCATATTTGAAAGGAATCCGCCAGCAACCTGATACACCGCAAATAGTATGACTCGATGGGAACCCATATACTATCCATCATTTGTTCAGATAGACAATTGCCTTTTAATTTTACTATCCACACAATGTACTTTGCCTAATAAAATTAAACTGCTGACTTGCTTTGGTCCTCTAAATAATAACAGTGACTCAGATGGAGAGGATATTATTATTTATAGCTAAGTGTATACCATCACTTAATTCCAGGTCAAGAGTTCCATAAGGAACACCTCTGATGGAGAGGTGACCCACACCAACAATCACCCAAAACATTCTTTTAAAGAAGTTTGTACTGATGATTCCATGATCAACTACATCCGATGGGGAGGATGACACTAGAGCCATCACACAAAATTAATCATATCATCTACAAACCAGTGATGGAGACCATGGGATTTATACTTGATGAATTCCCTCTCCCACTTAGAATTTTAAAAAAAAAATTAAGGGTTATAATTTTTTTAGAAAAACATTTAATTTAATTAATAAAAAATAATGGAATACTTGACAAGGATTAATTCATCCTTACTTGTGAAACAGCCTTTAGAACTGCCTCCAGATTGCTTTTTGAAGCTAAATCCGATTTACCATCAACAACTGCCTTCCAGAAATGTTTTCTGAAACTGCCTTCAGAAACTGCCTCCAGATTGCTTTCTGAAACTGCTTGTAAACTGTCTTCACGGATTTACTTGAGATATATTACACAAATCCTATGCCTCCATAAAGGAGTCCACATGCTATTTCTTTGCAATAAATTAACCACACATCAATCAAGCGTGGGATCCAATACACACAAATCCTATGCCTCCATAAAGGAGTTCACATGCTATATTAAAACAGCAAAATTAACCACGGATAAAACCATTGTGGGATCCAATCACACAAAATTAGTGACTATAATAGTGGAATAAGAACGCTGCAAAACAAGGGTTAGCACAGTTCTACGTTCTATCCATCCATCAAAACACGCATAAGATCTGTTTTATTGGACAACATGCTTGCGTCCAACCCATATGCAGAATCAACGTTGCTTTGATACCACTGTTAGGAAACTGCGTTCCCGAAATCCATTAACAGCGCGTATAAGTTGGTACTGAAAAAAAAATTTACGTGAAAACTACAATAACCCTACAAGGGCGGAACTAGGGTTACATTAAACTGTAAAAACGGATTGTTGTAGTAGACGAATCGAGAACACGGGCTCGATAATAGCTCACAATCTTCTACCGTATTTCTCCGCCGCCAGAATATCGAACTGAGTGTGGGCTCTTTCGAAATCCTTTCTGTTTTCTGCTCTCCCTCTTTTACGCTCTTTTTTCTATTCTTAGTTATAATTCTCTATATAGAAAAACGCTAACTGAGAAGAGAGCCAAAGCAGCATATATATAGGCTACGACAGGGACCATAAGAAGTCAATAAGGAATATGCTTCATTATGGAATTAGAAAACCCTAATTCAAACTGAATCAGATTCCTATTTTCATAAATTATAATTCATACCACTAAAATATTATAATTGCACTCCTACTCTTATCTCAAAAATATATTTCGAGCTCCATGTTATTAAATGCTTATTATCTCCCCACGTTAAGATTACAGATATCCATTAATTAAATATAATTACTGACAATCATATTCAATTAATTTCTTAAAATTCCTTGAGATCCTCTGCTTAACTTATTTGATATGTCGGATACAAAATCCACCTGCAGAGTTTGACATAATCAAAACTTATAAGCTTTCTCAAGGGGATATCATCAATCCCAAAATTGAGACATGGATTCCATCATTAATTAATATCCACCACACAATTAATATTGCCACCCAATCCAATGAGATATTGACCCACTTAAGGATCTCACCCTTTTAGGGATCAAAGTGTAAATATCAAATGTACGTGTCTACAAATTAACTTAGGATTTAGAGCATAAGCACTCATAATAGCCATGAGGTATTAATTATCTTATAAGTCAGTATAAAGATAATTACCCAGTCATTCCCGTTTAATACACAAAGAGTACCAGCATAGTGAGTTGAAACTATACCGTTTTTCGTAGGTAAGACAAACCTACTACAACACCATGCTGTAATCCTACCGATGGTGTGTCCAATCTCATCTAAGACTGTAAACCAAAATCTTACATTCTATAATATCTGATGGCCTGATCTTTCATGTGTAAGCCGAACTCTACACACCAAACCACCTACTATATAGAATGAGAGACACACATGCATAATATTAAATAAATAATATAATACAAACATTGCCCACACAGATTCTCATAAAAAATGGATTAACTGATTTTATTAAATGAATAATAAATCAACTACATAAAGCATGGCTTTTAGTATATATCCCTAACACCGCCATGGCACTGGCCCACTGCCGCCGCGACACTCTCCCCCAGAATAGTCCATTTTTGCAATTTCTTTTGGGGCTCCAAACTGAATAATCAAAAACCAAAATGACATAGTTCTATGTTAACAGATGTTTGAGACCAATGGGAGCACTTTTAAAATCCTAAACTCTCCCCAAATTGGCCTATATAAACCCCCCTTGACTTCTCAATTGGGAGGGGTGCAAGTGAAAGCTTAGAGAAAGTTGTAGGGAGAAAGTTATAGAGATAAGGTTAGAGTAGAGAGAAAAGAAGCTTCCTTCTTTGATTTGCGACTAGAAAGTGAGTTCTAAACTGTGTTTTCTACTTCATTACTCCCATTTACTTCACATTCAATAAATCCAACCACCATTTTTGTGAGCATTTATGAGATAAGAACCTACTTCCATGTCCAAAGTCACCATATATGAGTGAAACGCCAAGCTACAAGTCCAATACATCATTGAATATCATCTATTGATTATTTACTTGCTTATTTATATACATGTTCATCTCTTCTTACCTCATTTTTTTTTATTTTTTCTTTATCCACTTACTAGTCCATCATCATCTAAGTGATGACATGAGGTTTGGGGCGAGTGAATCATTATGGATAGTAGCTCATGGCCTCAAAAACATGTTTGATAGATGATGATTCTAACTTCAATACATCTCTATGAATTCTTGAAGATATTTCCAAAATAAGAGTAATGCTCTTCAACAATCTTGGAGGTTTTCATTCTGGGTTTGATGTTGATATTCCAAGTGATTATGATCTTCTTTAAGGTCTAAAAATATGCTTTCAAAACCCCTTATTTCAAAACCCACTCTAAAACCCCAATATTTAGATTCCAAGAAATAAGCCTTGTTTTACTAAAAATCTTCAAAACAGTGAGTAGTTTGAGTTCAAAGATTTTTCTACAACTTAACACTTGAGGTATGGACATGAGACCACTTGTGAATTCTTCCTAACTCATTATAGAACTCCCATGATTTTTGTCTTAGCTTGGAAGTACTTAGAGGGGTCCCATTTTAACCCAAACATTCTTTACAGATATTCTATTTTTGCTGTCACAACAGCTTGGTTGACTTTCGACTTGTTTTTCAGAACATGTTTCCAAACTGTGTGGTCCCAAATGATTTTTCCCTTGAACTTCAGTGTCTTATGGAACGTTCTGTATAAAATGGGTCTCTAGATGCTTTGTTTTCATTTTCTAACATTTTTCAACATTTCAATTGACAGTACGGACTCTATTTCTGAGTAACCTCTATTATTTATACGATTTCTCTCAATCTGTAATAGTTTTTGAAGATTGGCCTTTTGATATGTGTTCTAGCCACAATAAGGATGATCTCCATAATAAATTATGAACTACAAACATTTCTAACCCCACTTTTCATTTTTCACAAGATCAACTCACTATTCTGTACACTATTCACAGCAAGCATACTTTTACTCTCATGCTTTGATTTGATGCTCACATGCACTCCAAATTAGTTCATATCATAGGAAATAGTCCATACTACATTTGTACATATCCTATGATGATTTCCTTCATGCATTCATGCATACTCTAGACTTCTAAGTCACTTTAGAAAGTCCATGTACACAAACACACTACAACCTTTGCACATTCTAGGATCATACATTACATCCACGCAAGATTTGGGACTTTGTGACTTCTAATCTAAGAAGATTAAAAGGAATGAGTTGGATCATACGTCCATGCTTTCCCTCAATCTAATCATCCTTTCTCATCTATCCCGGGGATTGAGGGATCTTCTTTTCTCAAAGATTAACATGCATCATATTAGCTTGCTAAGTATATTTTTTATTTCTTTGATTAATTTGTTTCAAGAACAATTCATGTCCCTTTAGATTAGGAAAACTTGATTACTTGATATATCATTAGACGATTTTTCCTAGGTTTGTTTGTGTGATCTTTCACTTTACATTGTGTGATACTTGGCTTAGATCTTATGAATGATATCTTATCTTTTGATCTTCCATTTCAAGATTCTTATATAATGTAGTATACTATCGTAGTATTAATTGTCGAACCAAACATAGTATAAGATGATTATTTGGATGCTAGTTAAGGCCCATCGAGAGATAGGACGAGTTGAGGGTGTTTTAGTCGTGACAAAGGCTCCTTCCTCTCTCGTACCAAAACCCCGAACCAAGTTCTTTGGTTATGAAGGACCGATGCCCTTTATCTGTTTGGGTGAGTCAAATTAGGTTTCTTGGTTCCTTAAAGGCCAAGTAGCGACTCTATATCTGTTTTCAATAGACCTTTTCTTTCCTTTCGAAACAATTTCAAAAATAAACCGAAAGAGTGGACGCCCAGTTTTGCTTGTCCACAGAGGTATGTGTGGGTGCGTCGCATATATCGCAAAGGCACAAAGCTCTGAAGAAATTTTTGGGGTTTTGAATTTTGGCTTTACAAATTGATATACCCAAACGTGAGTATAAGGGACCAGTTCCTTAGAATAACCAGTTTGTGGGTATCACTCCAGTAACTAGTTTCATCAAAAAACTGGATCCTCATGCCCAGACTACTATAATTCAGCAGCAATTGCTGTGAAAACCAGAACACTACCCAAACTTCAATGACACACGGATTTGAACATACCTATATCTCCACAAACTTCATTCTGATATGTAAAACTTAAAACACTTATCCGATGTAGATTAAAACCTCGTTTGGATTAGTTACTTTGAACATTTTTCTTGAAACACATGAATGTTCAATGCAACTAAGCCCCGCACACTCACTGAATACCAACTTAAATTTTGGAATTACCAGAACAAGCAGCATTCAGGTTGTGTATCGTATATCAACAACCTAAATTTCAAATTGTCATTACGACCATACGAATAAGAGATTAAAGCTCCATGTTGTTTCTCAAGAATTGAAAGGACCCCCCAACTAAACTTTTGCAAAGAGTTGGTTAGTCTGATGTACACAACCATGCAATCTTGAGAACTTTTAGCAAGAATTGGAAGTATTGATACAAAAACCAAAACATGTGGTAGAACCGTGTCTATGGGGCACGGAGTGTAAGGTTCAAAACAATGCAGTTCTATCCATATATTCAAATTAACAACATTACTCTAAGGTGTAGCCATCTCACTTTAGGAGGAGTGTATCAAATCCTCACTTTGAAAGTGATCTAACTGACTATCAATATCTTGAACCTATTTATAAATCTTTTCAGAAATATCTTCAGAGTCTTCCCAATCAAAGATAGCTAGAAGCTCCTCAACTCCATCAACTTCTTCAAAAAATGAGGTATTCGTTCACTCATTGTGATTTCCAGGTTCCCATGGAATATGACTTTGATCGTTATCCACATATTTGTAGGGCTGGAAGGGGTTAACATCCACTTCCAAAATGCAGTACACACAACTTGCATTATCGTTCTCCTCCTTGTCTTCTGGGTAATAGGGATGTGAGAAGATCTTGACATTCAATGTCATATTTCTAAACACCATTGTCATTAGCCCATTTCGTTTTCGGATATTTGCATCGATAGTTGCCAAAAATGGTCTTCTAAAGATGACTGGAATTCGGGCATCACTAGCGGGCACAGGTTTCGTATCTAACATAGCAAAATCCACGGGATAGAAGAAATTTTTTATTTGGACCAAGACATCCTCAATCATTCCTCGTGGCACTTTGATAGATCTATCAGCAAGTTGAAAAGTGACACGAGTAGGCTTCAACTCACCCAACCCCAACTGCTGATAAACTAAATACAGAAGCAAGTTAACGCTCGATCCTAAGTCCAAAAGTGCATTGGAAATTCTTTTGTTCCCCAGAATACACGAAATTGTTGGAGTTCCTGGATCTTTCAACTTTGGGGGCGGATTGTGTTTGATGATTGAGCTCACTTGCTGCTCTACTAAGTATGCTTTCTTCTTTATAGTTTGGTTGTGCTTCATAGTGCACAAGTCCTTTAGGTACTTAGCATACGCAGGGACTTGCTTTATAGCATCCAAGAGTGAAAGATTGATGTTTGCTTGCTTAAGTGTTTCAAGAAACTCCTGACTCTTGGTTCCTTGTATTTTCATCAATCTTTGAGGATAAGGAATAGGAAAAGGGCATTCGAGCTTTTCAATTTCAGTTTTGCTCTCCCTACTCTTTGTTAACCTCTTGGTTTCTTCAGCATGCTCTTTCTTGAGATTTTCAATTTCTTTACTGAACTCTACCCTCAACTTCTCTATTTCCTTGGAGAGTCCATTATCAATCGGTGTTTGCTTTATTTCTTCCTCGCTTTGCTCTTCTAACACCTCATTATCCTTATCAAGCTCCGGTACATGAGGTATGTCATCTGTTCCCACAATTCTTCTACTTCTAAGTGTTGTGATGGCCTTGGCCTGCTCAAGATTGTTAAAATTTGGAAAAGCAAGCTCTTTTTGCTTTCGCTCAAGTTGTGGTTGATTGGGGACAATATTATCTTGTTTAGCTCTCATTTCTTCAACTGAGGACTCTAACTCTCCCACCACTCGTATCAACTGTTGTATCATCATGTGGTTGAGATCCTCTTGTATCTTCTTATGTTAGGGAAAAAAATCATTAGAGCTTTGTTGAGCAACATGTGAAGGTTGAGGTACTTGAAGTGGTTGGTATGAAGGATATTGCATTGGAGGTTCATTTCCAATTTGAGATGATTGGAAAAATTGATTCTAAATTTGTTGAGGCGGTTGATGGAATTGACTTGAAGATGGACCTGCCTCGTTATTGAAGTTAAGAGTTTCTCCAAAAGGTCATTGGTGTTACTGTAAGGGTAATTGGGGGACCCTTATAGTTATTCATTACATTTACCTCAGCTAGAGCACTCACTTGTTGCACAAGCCAGTAAGGACACACGAGTTATATGGCCCAAGATACTACAATTACCATATGGTTCTGGAATTGGTTACATTGGTGAGTTTATTCCTCGTATCTCCATAGCTTCTATTCTTTGAGCTAACCGTTCGTATTTCGAAGCTAGTTTATCCTTTGCTTTTAACTGGAGTATGCTTTTCATTGACGATTCTTATCTTCCATACTATTCTCCCATTATGGAGTAGTCTCAACAAGCCATTCAAAATAATTCTCGGCTTCATCTTCGTTCTTGCTAAGAAAGTCACCATTGCTCATTGTTTCAACAAATTTTTTTGATCTTGGAAGAAGTCCTTTGAGGAAGAAACTGATTAAGCACCACTTTTTGAATCCATGGTATAGGCAAGACAATAAAAGATCTTTAAAATGTTCCCAGACTTGTGTAAATGTTTCATCCTCGTTCTGGGAAAATGTCTTTATTTGTCTCAAAAGATCATTTGTTAAGTGAAAAGGGAAGAATTTCTTTGATAAAGCTCTACTCATAGCTCGCCACGTGTGAATATTGACTGTACCCTTCAAAGAGAAAGGAAAAAGCTTTCAGCAAGCAATTTCTTTTGGGCAAGTGTGATCGGAGAATGTTCCACACACATCTTCAAAGTCACAAATGTTAAGATATGCTCGTTCTTTATCCATTCCATGAAAAGTTGGCAAGAATTGCATCATGCCATTCTTAAATTTGAATGTTCCTCGATGTGATGGAATTGTGATACACGAAGGGTAAGTGGTCCTCTCAGGAATCAATAGCTCGCGCAACTAGCGCAGACCATTGTCCCTTGGTTCAAGACGGTTCTCATCGTTTCAACCCTCAAGTCCATCGCTCTCATTATTACCAAAATTCTCCTCATTCTCACTATTTGCCATATTATCAAAACTCAATGATGAACTCAAACTTCGGTAGGATAAAGCTAAGATAGAATCGATAGACATGATAAGGAAGAAACATCATCCTGTAGGGATTGTAAATAAGAAGAAAGAGAAAAAAAAATAGAAATGGGGCAAGGAAAGACCGGAACTAACTAAATAAACCTAACCGTTTTGCCATCCCCGACAATGACGCAAAAAACTTGACACGCATAAGAATGTGCAATCTCTTAACAACACCCAAGTATAGGTGATCATGCAAGTAATATACTAGACAAGTCCAGGTAGATCCCACAGGGATGGCTTCGGTCAAGGTTCACTAAACTAGCTCCCAAAAAAGGAAAAGATAAAAAATGATTGGGATGAAGTTCTAATCTACTGACGTGAAATAAAACTAAACTAGGAAGGTAATTAAACAAAGCTTTAAAATTAGCAAGAACTAATTAAAATAGTGAATTAATAAGAATTAATTCAAAAGTAGATAAAGTGTTAGAATTGCACAAATTCACACTAAACTCACTAACTATCATGCCTAAGGAAAGATGCAGCAAGTTGTAGCAATCCAACGGGTGCCTCTTTGCATTTGTGATTTGCAAGAGTCGAACCGATGCCAAATACTTATTATTTTGCATGAAACAACATCAAATAGTCCACTAATTAAGTCCAGGTAGATTCAAAACACAAGTTTAATTCCCCAAAATATTTCACCATTTCAAATATTTTCTATTTGAAATGCAAGAAATATGTTTGGGCAACTATCATCATGAACCGAATGCAAACTTGAGTGTAGAATACGAGAGTTATGTTTAATATTGATAGAAAACATTCCATTCCCAATTCCAAACTTAGTTTTATCGAAAATGTTGGATTACACAAGTTTCCCATTTGGCTTGGTTTAGTGCTTCATCGCATAATCCTAACTAGGAAACTACTCTAGCATTGTAAATCTATCACTATCCATTACATCTAATGAAAATTTGCTTAACTCAATAATAAGATCTGCTGAAAATAGAAAAGAAATCATGAACAAGCCAAAACTAATAAATTACCATTCAACTAGAGAGAAATGATTGTGTAATCATAAATCTAAAGTTTAAACAAGCTGATGAGAGCTGATATTTGTAAAATATTGGCTCGATATAAGAGTAAAACTAGTTGAACTTTGCCCCACTTCTCTGGTTCTGCTTGCATTTGTGTCTTAACTGTTCTTTTTACACAATGATGTGGTTTTTGTGGTATGTTGTGTTTAGCCCTTTAAATGTAGGTACTGAAGCTGAAATGACTAACAAGGTGAAGGGATAGCTCAATAAACAAAGAGGATTCAGAATTGAAATTGAAACTCCAATCGAATGACATCATTTATCAATCGAATTGAAACTCCAATCGAATGACATCATTTATCAATCGATTTATGTCTTTTTCAAGCCAATCGATTGGTAATAGTAATAATCAATTGGTATTTATACCAATCGATTGGGATCAGTGTTCAATCGATTGGTTAAAACTAGAAGTCAAATTTCTTTAATGGAGCAAAATCTCAGCAAATCAACCTTTATGATGATGACCAACCTTTACAGAATGAACCTGGATGTCTTAGACTCAGGGATTCCACATTATAAATATATGAGAGTGAGAAGGGCCAGGGGTTGGCTCATTTTTCATTGTTTTGTAGGTTTTTCATCTTGGTTTTATATTCTGTAAACATCTTCAATTCAGAGAACTCTCATTTCGAATTTAGTTTTAAATTCAGGTTTATTCCTTTTGTCTTATTGCTCTTGAATTCATTTGATTGTAAACTTGTTATAGTTTAGTTTAATCTTGATTTGATTTTGAAATTTCTAGTTTTATAATTTAATCCATGTCTATTCTTGATTACATTCTCCAGTATCTCTATGTCCATGCAGTTTTAAATATGCTAGCTTAAAGTCCTGGTTGGGAATAATGTGAAGAAAAATTGTTCCTAGCCACTGCCATGATTCTGTTTGAGAATCAGTGGTAATCGATTGATAACAGAATCCAATTGATTGCCATAAATTCCAAGCCAATCGATTGGTACTTTTACCAATCGATTGGGAGTCATTTTATACCAATCGATTACCATTAATAGCAATTGATTGGAATGAAATTGACTTGGGCAGAATCCTTTTTGTATTCCAGTAACTTCTATTTCAGAAACTAAACCCAAATTGATCTTTTTGAGTTCAAATTGCAATCTGATTTTGAAATAAAAGCTCTTTTCGCCAATTAGTTCAATGAACATACATGACAAACATGTCGAATATCCTATATTCGACTTGTTTATCATTGTTCATATTTTTAATTAGTATTATTTTAGTTCTTCATAAATAAGTGAGGTAGTTGAACCACTAATTATGTGAAATTCACATACTTAGTGTCTAGGTTGCTTAACTTAATCATTTTCAAAATATGGAATACTAGAAGGATGAAACCCCCAATTTTGCATTAATGATAAGTCATGGCAGTGGTTGGTGCAATGCAGACTTACATGTTCCCAACACCTTTTTCATATACAATTCAAAAATCATTTTACTTATTTCTGTAAGTTATATGCATTTAGTTAAATCTCGAATACAGTAGGATCGTTAGAACCTCCACTCTAAAAGAAATCATCTTTTACTTTCTTTTAGGTCTCAATCTAACTTTTTTGTCCCCAATCTTTCATCTCTTGGGATATGACCCGGTCTTACTGTTATAACTCGACTCGACCGTCTCTACTTGGACGTACTCTTAGGAGAACACATTTCCAATCATGTTACAAGCATAGAATGAGTTACAATCATTGATCTTTATAGAAATCAATCTAAAACTATTAGAATACAATTGAAAGTAAGGAATAGAACAAATTACATACCTCATTTACCTACTAGATTGGAATGGAAATAACGAAACCCTAGTGAAAATCCTAAAGGAGATGAAGAACTTGGGAAATCATGCATAGAACGCTGCTCTTAGACCTCTGGGAGGTCGTAGAATACCCTAAACCTTCAGTCATAACGAATATATATATAGGTTCATGAGCTTCTGAATCTAAAAGGTCGTAATGGGTCAAGAAACTGATTTATGGGACAAACCGATTACTGGTACCTACTCCCACAATCCAGTTTGTGGAAGAAATTGGTTTCTGGATACTCTGGTTGACAACTTTGCGCACCGATAGGAAAATTGGCATAACTCATTGCTCGGACCTCTGATTGATGCACAGTTTGCAGCCACGCGTCAATAACTCATTGATCTACATTTTTCTTGGTATGATTAACTTCAAAATTTGAGGTCTTTAATGCCCAAAATTCCCTTCAAGAAGCTACAACTTGTATTGTTCAACTCATTTCTTCATTTTCGCTTATTGTGCCTGCTATGATTCTTCAAACTTCAATTCTGAAAAGTCCATGCATCTCATAACCTGAAATAACACATAATTAAGCCTGTTTTAGTGTTAATCAATATAAAAACTCCATGCTATGAGATTACACAAAAACCTAGAGACTTAGGGGCTAAAGTATGCATATTTCTGTCCATAAATGCTTATGAATATGCAATATTCATTGCTAATCAGCTTCCTGTTCTTTTTCAGCTTGTGGACACATTAGGTAGCCATTCAATGCATCTAGAGGTTTTGATAAATCCTACTTTAATGAGTCTTTCGATTTCCTCCTTTATTTTGTAGGTGACTTCAGGAGACATTTTCCTGGGCAATTGCTTGAGCGACCTATTCCCTTCTCAAATTAGCAGACAGTGTTCTACCAATTCCCTTGCCAGGCCTGGAATTTTGTCGTAATCACAGGCAAAACAATCCTTATGTTCTCTTAGCACAATGATCAATTTAGTCTGGAAGTCGGATTCCAATAATTGGCTAACATAAATAGGTTTATGCTCTCCTTTTGAATCTAGATGGATCTCCAAGAGTGGGTCTTGAATGTCAGCTTTTAAATCATCCAATTTAGCTAGAGCCATCTCTAACTCTTTGAATTGAATCATTTCTTCTTTCAAGGCTTCTTCTTCAAATATACAATCTTCTAGGTTAGTAAAACTGTCCTCCAGACCAACTTACATTCTTTTGGTCGATCATAAAGGGCTGTAACCTAGCTAAACTGGCCTTCCAAGCCAACTGCCTCCAGAGCTTATGGAGTTGATGATTTATCTACCACTTTTTATTGGATTATTTCCATCAGCCATACTTCCTTAATCCGATTGGAATTTTCATAATACTCCTTGATATCCAAGACAGTTTCTTTGATGCACATTGCTGCGATTAGCCTGGCTTCTTTATTAAGGCCGAGAAGCTTGATAGGCCCAATGTTTTCTTCCTATAAGAGTACATCCGCTAAATGTACCTTTGCTTGAAATGGCCTTGTGTCTGCTCTGACCACCTACACATCATCCCCATTCCAATAGACTAGGAATTGGTGTAGAGCAGCATGAATGCAGTAATTTGGGTGCATCCAGTCTTAGCCCAACAATGCTTTATATGAGGCTAAGATTTCTACCACAAAAAAGGTAGCTATCGTAGTCCTACTACCTATTGTCAATTCCATAGGTAGTATCCCTTTGGTTTTTGAAGTCGAGCTTGTGAAACTTTGCACATTTAGCTCTGTTGGGACAAATCTACCTCAGACTTCTATAACCTTTTTAGAATAGTTTAAGGCATAATTTTGATGGTTGATCCTCCATCAATCATATTTCTATTCATTAGAACCCCTTCCACATGGCCTTTGATATAGAGTGGTTTTAAGTGTTGTGCCATTTTATATGTTAGCTTCTCAAAAACCACTTCTATCTGCTTTTTTCATTTAGTCTCATTTTCTTGGCTAGCCTTAGGCTTCCATATGGTGATCCTGGAATGATCTGATTGCTGATCGGTCATTTTATGTGTATGTTGTCCAGTAAGGAATCTTTAGGCATTGGCCCTCCATTAACCACCTCTATAAGTTCTTTAAGAAGATCAAGTACCGGCATATCCCCATCTTGCTTATATACGTCCCCATTCATGGTTGTTGGTTGGTCTGACTTGGCCATAAGCTCCATTGGGAAGATAAAAACCATGTTGGATGAAAAAGCTATTGGGATGGTCCCATACTGGCTAACTTCTATGTCAAAGTCAAACGTATTCAGCCAATCTTTAAAGTCACCATCATCTTCTGCTAGTGGGTCTAGTCTTTCTGGTACCTCTGCCTTACATTTATCAGGGCTTGTTTGGCTAGTGGATGCTTGAAGAGCATCGATATTTTTCAAGATATGGATGTCCTTACCTTCCTTCTGGGTCTCCAAATGCCTTAGCGCCTGCTTTCTCACTGTCTCTCTGTGCCTCTGGTGCCTCCTCTTTTGAGATTGAGAGTAGGGCTTGGGAAACTTAGCATGCTCCACTTGATGCTATCTTCCAGGCTCCACTTTTGGTGGTAAGATCATCCTAGGGTGGTCCCTAGAAGACTGAAGGCTGGATTGATGCCAATCCCTACATATAGAGATAAGGCTGTGTTGCCTTGATTGGTGATCAATATGTGGAGGTTGGGCCCTATTTCTTGAAGCCCTACCTCCTACCTACCCTGGAAATATGATTCGATCATGGACTGATCTTCTCTTTTCTCTTTCTAGAAGCACGATTCGATATTGAGCTGGTCTCCGCCCTTCTTCAACATCTAGCTCTCTTAGTCTTTTAATGGGGCTGGGTTGTCTTATGTGTATTTCAATTTTGCATCTTGGACAAAGTCCTTCTTCTACCAATCTCAATTGATGTCTTAGTTGTGACAGCAACTACTCCATTCCTCTTGAGGTTGAATTAATCTCTTTGGCCTCCTTGCTTTTCTGTAAGAACCTTCGTTGCTCATAGGTTGCCTGTAGGTCAAGAATTGTGTTTTTTGGCTAATCTTTCTTACCACTCAGGTCCGACCATTGGCTGATTGTTGTTCCTTTGAGAAGGGTTTAGATTTAGCCAATTTGGTAAAATGCACATATATTCGTGGTCTGGAGAGTCTTGACATGTCAAGCGTAGTCATCCTGGTTATTGCCACTTTTGGAAATAGGTCTGCGTCCACTCCTATTGCTTTATCTAAGAATTTGAAGATCCCTTTTTCCATATTTTCCAGTATGACAGTTTGAAAAAGAACACAGTTATTAGTGGCATGCCTCCAAGAATTATGCCATTTACAATATTCTTTCCCTATAATGTCATCGACCTTAGGGATCCGATGTCCATCCGTTAGTTTTATGGCCTTTTTAGTTAATAAGGCGTCAAATATTAAGTTGGCTTTCTGTTAAATCAAAAGTATAGACTTTCTGGCCTCAAAGGTTAGTTTTTTCATCGAGGCATTATTATTAACGGGTTTGCTCAATGCTGAGCAAATTACCGGCCGTTTAACTATTACCTCAACTATATCTACCTCTCCCAAATCGAAGTCACACTCATTGATATGGACTTCATAATTTGGGTCTTTATAATACATACCCTTTGATGAATTCCTCATTTCCTATTCGTCCATCAAAAGGCTCTCATACAGGCTGCCCTGGAGGCTAATTTAAGCAAATCTCTAAACTCCATTCTATCAAATCTTTTTTGGAGTTCAAAGTTTAGTCCTCCAGTGGCTAGTTTCACAAATTCACTCTCGAGAAAAGTGATTCGGCATTGATATTTGGCCTTTTTGAATCGACAGATATAAGTTTCAACTGATTCTCCTAATAACTGATGCATTTTGGATAGGTCAGCCATGGACGTTTTAGGTTCTGTTCGATAGAACTGTCCATGAAACATTTCTTCCATCTATTGCCAATTGAACATCGAATCATTAGGCAAATTGGCATACCAGGTGAGTGATATCCCTGTTACAGAGTTAGGGAACAACCTCATCTTCAAAGGCTCACTGCCCCCTTACATGACCTCATTGTACCGTAAACCGGTCAATGTGTTCTAAGGTAGACTGCTCACTTTCTCCAAAGAAGAGAGAAAAGCTTAGTACCTTATAGTTCATAGGGAATTCAACCTGGTCAATATAAGCTGGGTATAGCTGATAAGACATCAACCAATTAATTCTTCTCATAAAGGGGCCATATTCCTCGTGAATGGCCTCCACTAATTGATTCCTATCGATGTTTATCCTGTGGGCTGGCAGGTTTACCACAGGGGGTAATACAACCTATTGTTCTTGGTTCCTGTATAGCCAGAACTCTTGTTTGGCCCTTACTGACTGCCCCCAACATGTTCCTTGGTTGCTCAAAAGTAAGCTCTAGAGGAGGCCAGCCCTGATTATGGGGGTGTTGGTTTTGAGCTCAGGCTCGGTCATTATGACCCCGCCCATTATTGGCTAGCCCATTAAGGCAAACCTACCCAGAGCTGCTGAAGGTCCAATATGTCCTTCAGCTGCCTTCTTGTTGGGTAGTATATTTCTAGATGAGGTAGACGCCTCCTTACCAGATTCAAGGTTTCTGGTCGAGGTAGTTGTCTCTTTACCAAGATCCATCTGTTCTTTCATCTGGATGGCTGGTGGCACATAATTAGGGGATAGAGATGGATTTTTGTTTGATTCAATGATGCTTTAGCTTCAGGGCTAAGAGAAAAAGATTTGGCCGAGAGGATGGCCTCCATCATTCTGGTCAAATTTGTTATAGACCTTTCCAGTGCCAAGTTATTTTCTCCTGTTTTCCTTGAAACATCAATGACTTCTCTCTCTTGTGATACTAGGGGAGCTAGAGTGTCAAGTAAAGGGCAAGAGAATGTTCAAAGCATTAAGAAAGCATTCCTTCATTGAAGGTGATGATGGCCATCTCTTGATGGCCAGAAATCTCTTCATCACCTTCTCCTGAATATTGAGTTTCTAATCAAGTTATTTCCCCTACTAACTCTAGTCTCTTTGCCAATTTTCTTAAGGGGCATGGTTTCAAACCACGACTTTAGACCCAAGTTGTCCCACCGGGTGTGCCAAAATTATTCACTCATATTCTTTTGCTTTGAGCGTGCCATAACTATTTAAAGCTCGATTGTGTGTATGTGAAGGCAAGCGTGACTTTTCCTAGTACTTTGTATGAGTGGTTCATGATCTGACTTCTATCGTAATGGTGACTGTTAAAAAACTAGTAAGAAAGTACCCTAGTTAAGGTTCTTTGACAGTATTGAAGCACACAAATCAAATTATGTCATAAAGATGTGAGAAGCAACCAAAATAAATCAACAAGCTTTAAAGGACGATCAGACTACCTTGAAGAGAAAAGACATTTTGTTGAACAAAAACTTATACTAATATTAATGTAAGAACTTAAGAACAGATTATAAGTTGAAGTAAAGTTACACAAAGATGAACAAAGACAAAGGGATACTTTGTAAAATGTGCAGTGTGTTTGGTATGCTTTTTGGGGTTTTTTTGTTTGAGACGCAGGGTTCCTTTTCTTTTTAGACCATGTTTTGAATTTATAGGGGAGATGACCCTACTTCTGGTGGTTGGGCCGAATGAGCTTGGGACAGCATGCAATAATCTTCGACCACGTTAGTGGTTCTTATAGCTTCCACACTCTCTCATTAGTTGGAGCTTTACTTCATCTGCTCTTGCCACTTGCATTTTCATCATGAGTTCTGAAAACTTTTGGAGATTTCTCATCCTCTGGAGATATCTGTTTCTCAAAACTTGCGCCAAGCTTCTTCAAGAAGTTTTCATCAAACTGATAGAAGAAGCAACACTGATGAGTAGGCAGCACGATAAGCAGGCTTTCTTTGCCCCCTTCATCTTCGCTCACCGTGCTCTCTGGACTTATGCATTTTTTGGGTACATACATAACCCCAATGCATATGCCACATCAATGGTAGAATGGTTATTGGAAGTTATATTGAAGCAGATCAATGACATGTGTGTCCCAGGGATCGTGGTAGGTGCAATTATGGACAGGACCCATTATTCCCAAACCATGGAGATAATGGGTGGTTTCTCAACTATTGGGAGCGGTTATGGTCACAGCGATCTATATAAGGAAACGAAATGGTAGAGAGAAAGGATCCCCGATCAACAAGAACACTTAGCATTTTCATATTTTGCACTGCATTTTTCCATTGTCTTTCAATTCTAGTTTATTTACTTGTTTTAGGAGTAGAGTCATAGTTGAATTCCAATTATAAGGCAGATTCTCAATTCTGATGGAACCTTGTTTGTAAAAGATTTAATAGAAATCTATCTCTGTTATTTCTTTTAGGAATCTCGATATTTCTCATATCTTAAGTCTTTAATCTTTAGATAAAATAATATGAACCTATTTGGGGAGATTTCATTCCTCTGTCTTTTATCTCGTCTGATTTGTCATATTGTTCGTACTTCAAGAGGACATTGGTCTGGCACGCCTACACTCTCATATTTGTAGATTTCTAGCCATACAGTTAGTAATTAAATCTTGGTTATTTTCTTGAAGGAGGAATTGGGCTGGTAGCCACAATTCCCCATATTCATCCAAGTACATAATCTAAATGAATGCATGAAGATATCTTTTATATAGTTAGTGGTGGATTTGTGATCCTAGTTCCATTTCTTCCATACTTTCACAAACCCTACTCCTTGCTTTCTTAGTTTAATTAAGTCTTCGTTAGTTAATTATTTAAATTACTTTATTCCAAATCACTTTTGTACACAACAAATCAATGTTATTCTCCATAGTCAATTATAATTAATATTATAGAAAATTTAGTAAATTCATAATGCAATCCCTGAGGTTTCGACCCCTACTTATCTCTATCTCATTATTTTTAGAAGGGTTATTTTATCTTGGTATTGACAACATCAGCGAACCTCAACAAGAGTCTGGGAAGCCAAAGGAAAGCTATTGCATTTGTCCACTAAAACCAAAACACAGAACAAATATCTTAGGACCACACTGCTTATCTTCACAAAACTAATTTTACTTCAAAGTTGATAAATGTGAAGCGGCTTCAGAAGAGGTAGTTGGTATCCGTGTCGGCAGTTGACATAGTGGTGGTGGTGAGAGGTTTCTATGGCTAGGGCTATCAACCATTACAACCATCGTAGCATATGTCGACTTCTTGTCATAAGTCTCTTATTATGCTAGGTTATTGGGAGATTGAGTGTGTAGATCTAGGGTCGTGTGTGCTTGGGATTGAGTCTGTAGATCTAACTGTATGTGTGTGTGTGTGTGTGTGTGTGTGTGTGCGCGCGCGCGCGCACGTGTGTATGCATGTGTGTGTTTGAGATTGTAGGAAGAAGAAAAAGAAGATGATGATGATGAGGAGGAGGATGGAGGCTCTAGGTTTCATGACTAAGAACTAGAGAGAGATTGAGAAAGAGAACCAAAAAAAAGAACGAGAGAGAGAGAGAGAGAGAGAGAGAGAGAGAAGAATAGGAGATGGAGATAGAGTCTCTAGGGTCTACTGAAGAAGAGTAAGTTCGCTAGTTTAGGGGTGAAACTTGGGAGAAAATTTTGGGAAAAATTTATAGTGTTATTTACTAAATTGCCACTGCACTTTCATTTTTTTGGTATTTATTTACAAAAATGCCACATCTCCTTTTTACTGAAATTTTCACTTTCACAGAAAAATAGGAACGATTTTTTGGTATTTCTAACAGATATTTACCGTTACAAATTTTTGTAGCGATATTATCCGTTAGAATTACCAAAATTCATCCATTAGAAAATGGGTCTTTTGGTGTAGTGTAGTGTACGTGGGATTTAGGAATTGGAAGAAGAAGATTCACTTAACGAACATGCCAAAAGTGATGCCCACTACCAATCTTGGAGTAAGTCTAAAGATCTTTTAAATCTGAGTCAACATATTGAGACTACAATCCATTGACAATCATGGCAAGTACTAGAGGAGTATCGTCCATGCTTGAATGCATCAATAAAAACCATTCGGTTTCTTCTCAAGTAAGGGCTTCAATTTCGTAGTCATGATGTATCTGAGGATTCAGATTACCGCAAAAACTTTCTTGAGCTCTTTGAGCTCCCTGCTAATTTCAATGATAACGTTGCTAGTGTTGTCTTGAAGAATGCTCGTGAAAATCTTAAACTAACATCTCTTACGATTAAAAGGATATTATGAATGCTACTGCAATGGAAACTTTAAATTCCATTATCAATTCTATTGGTGATGAACTATTCGCTATTCTTGTTGATGAATCTTGAGATATTTCGGTGAAAGAGCAAATGCCAGTTGCATTACATTATGTGAATGTCAAGGGGGAAGTAGTGGAATCTTTCATTAGTCTTGAGCATGTTACTAGTACAACTGCTAGTTCACTTAAGAAAGCCATTGATTCACTATTCTCAAAACATAAATTGAGCATCTCTAGGTTACGCGGGCAAGGATATGATGGAGCCAATAATGTGCGTGGTGAGTGTGCTAGCTTGAATACTCGTATCTTGGAAGAAAATGGATCCGCTTATTATGTTCATTGCTTTGCTCATCAACTTCAGTTGGCTCTTGTACCCGTTGCAAAGAAGAACTATGATGTCAATTGGTTTTTCAATTTGCTATCGGGATTATTAAATGTTGTTGGAGGCTCGTGCAAATGTAATGATACTCTGCTTGAGCTATAAGCGGTTACAGTATATGAAGCACTAGATGCAGGTGGACTTGAATTTGGGAGACGCTTGAATCAATAATGTAATCTTGCATGTCCTTCTGACATTCGATGGAGCTCACATTATGAAATTTTGGCAAGCTTAATAAAACTGTTTCATGTTGTGATTGGCGTGATTGAAAAAAATCCGTCATGATGGGGATGAGAATCTTACCGGTAGAGCACAAGGTCTTTTGATCAACATTCTCAAGTTTGATTTTGTTTTCAATCTACACTTGATGAAAAATATCCTTGCAATTATCACAAATGAGTTGTCAAAGGCTTTGCAAAGAAAAGACCAGGATATTATTAATGCCATCCATTTGGTTGAGGTTTCAAAGAAACGGCAACAAGATATATGGGATGTAGGATTTGTCCTCTTCTTGATGAAGTTAAGTCCTTTTGTGCCACATATGATATTGATGTTTCTAATATGTCTAAGTCATTTAAAACTCGACCCAAGCGTAAGGGTTGTAACATAACAAATTAACATCGATACAAGTGTGGGTTATTCAATGGGGTGGTAGACTTTCTACTTCAAGAGCTTAATGAATGTTTTACAGAGGCTACTACTGAGTTGCTTGTTTGTTGACATGCCTTAATCTCGCTGATTCATTTTCTGCTTTTGATAAGCAAAAAGTCATTTGCCTTGCCACTTTTTATCCAAAACACTTCTCTATAAAAGACTACACATATCTTTTAGATCAACTTGATACTTATATCTATGATATTCGTACAAGTAATGACTTTTTGGAGTTGAAGGGACTTGGTGATCTAGCGAAGAAAATGGTTCAAACAAAAAAAAACATCTTGCTTTTGGTTTAGTTTATCGACTTCTGAAATTGATATTGGTCATACCCATTGCAACGGCAACAGTGGAGAGGGCATTTTCAGCTATGAACATTGTGAAAAATCGCTTGCGTAGTCAAAAGGGGGGACCAATTCTGGAATGATCGTTTGCTTGTGTATATAGAGAAAAAAATTTTGAACGAGGTTACAAATAATTTGATAATAAAACGTTTTCAAGATATGAAATCCTGCTGGGGGTGTTTGTAAATTATAATAGATACAATTATAAATATAATATAATCTTTTGTAACTGTTCTAGTTAAACTTACACTATGCCCCTGCACCCCTCCCCCGGACCTAAAATCTTGTCTCTAAAAGAAAAAGAAATGCTAATTGGGAGTTATGATGTTTTAAAGTTTGAAAGAGATTATAAATTTAGGAGATAACTGCTTGTATTTGACTCAAACACATATAATTGAATAATATGAATTTTTTTATTTTTGAATAATATGAAAATTTTCAATACTAGAAGAACATTTTTATCATAAGATTGGATCTTTCATTAAAGCTAAAAATAGATTGTGCGTAATTATAAACTTGTTTTTCGAAAAGGAGTTAAAAAATTAAGTTTAGTTCCGTTTTTTTTTTTAAGTTTCGCGTTATAATCAAAATAATTCCTATATTTAGAATTGGTGATTAATTGACACGTGTCGGTGTGAAATAAGAAATCAATAACTAGAGTGCGAGGGTTCAGGGAATTTTTTACCCAAAGCATCAAAATGGGGCAAATATGTCCCTGACCCATCACTATTTCAACTTATTTCCCAAACCCATCACTTTTTTAGAAGTCGTTACTTCAAGTAAGACAAAATAATTCCAACCAGAAATCGCTACTTCAAGTAACGACTCCATACTTAGGATAAGTCACTACTTGAAATAGCGACTTCAGTGGAAATTAGAAGTTGCTACTTCAAGTAACGATTTCATTGTTTACATTAAGCCCGCCCTTTCTTTTTCTCCTTCACCAGATCTGCTCTCTCTCTCTCTCTCTCTCTCTCTCTCTCTCTCTCTCTGCGAACCTACTGAGCTCTGCGATCTCTTTCTCTCTCTCTATGATCTCTCTCTTACAGGTAATCCATCTCTCTTTCTCTTTCTCTCTCTCTCTCTCTCTCTCTCTCTCTCTCTCTCTGTTACATACACACACACGCACGCATATAGATACATGCACACACACAGACACACTCACACACAGAACAATGCATGTGTACACACATTATGTATATATACATAGACACATACAAACTCAGATACACAATGTCTACATAGACATATACACACACAGATACATAATACACACAGACACATACACACACAAACAGACAAACAGAGCCACAATGTATATATACACAGATGCACACAAACAGAGCCACAATGTATACACACACACACACACACAGACTGTAATGCTATGCTACCCCAATTTTAAAATGTTGTGCTTCCCAAATTTTGAGATGCTATGCTTCCCAATTTTGAAATATTGTGCTTCCCAAATTTTGAAATGTTAAATGCTATGCTACCCCAATTTTGAAATGTTTTGCTTCCCAAATTTTGTAATACTATAAAATCAATGAACCAAACAAAACATGACGGCCACTAGTTTTAAAGCTTTAGATAAACAAAAAATTGAAAGGGTACCCAACCATGGGACATTTATTACTTACACTTGAATTTGCAAATGTGAAGGTATTAAAATGGATAGTGTTGTAAATGTAATGCTATATTGGGAGGGGGGGAGCATGTGTATTGGAGCGGATGGTCTATACTACGATAGTAACTATCAAAGTTTCATTTGCCAGAGAACCAACACTCAATACACTGAACTTGTTAGAAAAGTCTGCAACAAAATGGGGGTTCATCAGAAAAGTGTTCGATTGAAGTTCACTTGTAGGCTTCCGTCGGTTCTTGGTTATCAAGTTTCCAAGTTTGTACTGTTTGAAGTAAATGATGATGAAAGTTTGCAAGTAATACTAGAAACAACATCTGCCAATACAACTATAAACTCTATGGATCTATATGGTGAGACAGAGAATCTTCCCGAGGCCCATCAAACATTAGATGACTGGATTAGGCCGTACACTTCTTTGTGGACATAAGAAGGAGAAAGCTCAAACCCGTTTGTACAGGGGTTATTGCTTTCCACGTCTACACAACATGTGGATCGCTCAAATCAATTACAAATCATCAGACATAATACATGAATCTAATGTAAGATAATGTTTCAGAATGGGCAATTCATGTGCAGTTCGATTCAGATGATTACGGATATGGTGATGATTGGGCACACAGAGGGATGGACACTAACTTGACTTTGAAAAACTTAGATGAAAAAGATATGCATTCAGAAGAATATACTAGGGAGTATAAGGAAGACGATGTTATCGAAGATATTGAGTCGACTGCCTAAATAAATCCTAAAAATGCTTTGCATAAGCCTCGTTCATCAACTTTTACATCCTTTAACTTGGGCACCCATACTGAAGAGGCATGTTATGCTTCAAATATTGAGGGTAGGCAATGGAATCTAGATCCAGACGAGTTGGTAAAGGGTATGATGTTCAAAACCAAAGATGATCTTCAGAGATTTGTGGAGTTATACTCGATAAGAACACATCAACAGTACGTGGTGGATCAAACCAGTCCAGATCGTTGGTCATTGAAATGTAGATTGACGTCACAAGGTTATAAGTGGTAGCTACGGGCAAGGTTGAAATGACACAGGATGTTTAAAGTCATAAAGGTCAAGCAAGACCATACTTATATATCCCCTACGATGAACCTTGGTCATAGAAATCTAAGTGCTCAGCTAGTGGCTAGGGATATAATGCCAATGATTAAGGAGGACGCATCTATTAACATCGTAGTGATATTAGAGAAGGTAAAAGATAAGTACTTGTACACCATCTTATACAAGAAGGCTTGGAATGCAAAACAGAAAGCCATTGGAATGATTTTTGGGGATTGGTGTACATCGTACACAGAATTGGCCAAGTTTATGGCTGTAATTCAACAGTATAATCCTAGAATGGTTCTAGAATGGTTCTATGTGAACAGTGGTAGTGCGATTGTGAAAAACTTTGAAAGAGTATTTTAGACGTTTAAGGCACCCATTGCTGGGTTCAAACACTATCGCCCTGTCATAAGTATCGATGCCACATTCTTGTATGGGAAATATAAGGGCAAATTACTAATCTCTATGGGGACAGATGCAAATAATCAAAATTTTCCTTTAGCATTTGCCATCGTTGACGAGGGATGACGGTACAGTATGCGAACAACCAACATCTCAGAGGTGTTTAATGGTGTACTCAAGGCAGCTAGGAATCATTCTATCACCGATTGTGTTGAAAAGATCTTTTTTCATGTTGTTATGTACTCTAATAAGCGATGTCTACTTGTTGAAGAAGCCATCAGGGAAGGTTTTACCTTCACCCCAAAAGCAATTTGCAGATTGTTGAAATCAGAAGGCAAGATTGGTGGGTACAACCTCGAGATTTTTCATTCTGGGAATGGGTATGTGGAGGTCAAAAAAGGGGGAGCATCGCTTCTAGTCAAATTGTAAACATATCTAATAGGACATGCAGTTGTGGAAAATGGGCTACATATAAAATGCCATGTACTCACGCATTGGCAATTCTAGCTAAATTTAGAACTTCATATGATAATTATGTTCATCAATGTTACACAATTGACTCATACAACCAGTCTTGGGCACCCCAGTTTTTCCCAATCCATCACAAAGATTATTGGAACCCACCTCGAGTCTTACAATTGTGCCGAATCCTTCTATGCTTCGAAGTAAGGGCTGACCACAATCAACTCACATAAGAAATGAAATGAATTTGAAAGAGGGGGTTGGGCTACTTATCAATGTGGAATATGCCGGCAACAAGGCCATGACAGGAGACGATGCTCCCAATAATGCAGTCAAGCTGGGCAATATAATACAATAAAATATTAAGTGTTGTGTTTGAGCGATGTGCTTTATAATATGTACTTGATTATTGTGATTATGTAATGTGTAATTGGAAATGAAAACATTTTTTTGGACGTAATGATTACAAACATCATATTAAACAAGCTCCTTATATAACCACTACAAACTTAGTAAACAAACTCCTTAGACAATAATTGTGCGTTCAACACTTCAACCTATGAAGAATTTCCTCTGCATTGTTCCTCGCTTCATTTCCAGATGAGTTGGTAACATTTGACGGGCCCACACTACTTTCATTTGTCGAGCCAGTCATAGGTGGCAATTGAAAGATGTAACAACATCTATGGTAGCGATAATGTGCACGGTGCCTCAACGATATTGCAGTACTGTCATAGCTTTTCTATACATATTATTCATGAAAACACTTTTCATAAGATATATATGATCATAACAATTCAAATGGAAATGATGAGAGTTGTTGGTTCTAACCTTAGCAAACCATTCATACCAAGTCTGGTCAGGAACTTCTAGCCAGATTTCTTCAGTAAAACGAACACCTCTCATCGTTAACAACTCTTAAAGGAGTTCATGTTCCTTCTACCAGCTCCAAACCTGAGTCGCAATGGCATCAACTGGAAGATCACATCCAGGATTATCTCAGCAACAATGGTCTACAAAGCTTCGAAAGTAATATATTTAAAGTTCCCATCTTCATGTTCCATTCTAGAGTAGCAAAATCCATGAGTGCTTTTAGTAGAACATCCTTCTCTTCAATACTCAGTATACTTCTTTCAAAAAAATGTGGGTGGTATGTAGGTGTATATTTGTTTGCCATACTAAAAAACATTGTAGTGAAGAAGAAGAAGGAGAAGTGACGTGATAAGTCACTATGTCTGACACCCAGCAGCTGACGCGATAAGTCAGTGGGTCTGATAACCCAACAGTATTCGTAACCAGTCATTGGGTCTGACGCCCAATAGTTGAAGTGACAAGTCACTGGGTCTGACAACCCAACAGTTGAAGTGACAAGTCACTGGGTCTGACAACCCAACAGTTAATGTGACAAGTCATTGTGTCTGACGCTTTAACTCTTTTTTCACCATGTAGTTTAACATATATAAATGAACCATTGTTTAAGATCATGTTGTCACTTCATTAAATTTACTCGTCATTATTTTGATTAACTATAATGTTTAAACAGCCTGTTTATCATGGATGTCGACCCTGGCCCTGAGGATCGATAAGTATTGTCATCACACGATGCACACCGATCATCGGCCATCTAGGATGGTGAGATCTTGGGTGAGCTTCATTACCGGCCCTCTGAGGCTGTTTTACGCTGAGCTCTTGATCCAGATCAGCGTATACTTGGTTAGTTGGTTATATTAGACAGATCAGGTTCTACGGTGCATATAGACTGGGCTTTATACAGTATGATTGAGGTTTGATCATTGCCTTAGTAGAGAGGTGGCGTGTTGAGACACACATGTTTCACCTACTTGTTGGCGAGACTACAATCATGCTGTAGGACGTTGGCATTCTGTTGCGCCTGCCGGTCGATGGGCGTTTAGTTACTAATATTGATGAGTCATGCTCCAAGGAGTAGTGGCAGGAGCTACGTCAGGAGTTGCTCGGTTTCACGCCACCCATAGCCAATCTCTGGATCGACACTCCGATTGACAATGATACAAGACCATTTCACACTACAGATTGCCCAGCATGCCGATGGCATTACCATTCAGTAGATGGCTCGATGTTATTATATGATGTTGATAGAAGGGTCGTTGTTCCCAGACAAGTCTGGGAACAAGGTTAGCCTCATATATCTCCACATCTGCGACACTTTGATGCTGGCTACAGCTGGGGTACCGTAAGCTATGTGCTGCTATGAGTCTTACCGCAGTAGAGATATTCGGCTCGGTTATACTTCTACAGGTTATATGTTATGTCAATTTTGTGAATTACGCGTATTTTACTATTTTCATTCTATCATAAATAACTGAACTCAATTATTATCAATTGTAGGTTTGGGCATGGGAGAGATTGACCCATATCCGACTAGTCCCCTTGCTAGCAGTTGTACCAGAGGATGTTCCATTGGGTTGCAGGTACACTTACATTGTTCTCTACATTATTTATCACTAATTACTCGTACGACACTTTAAGTACTAACAATTTTGTTATTACTTTAGGTGGTTGACTCGATTCTCTGTTCGGGATGTGCCTACTCATGTCCAGCATCACTTTAGGGACCAGTTGAACCAGATGAGGCCCGAGCAAGGAAATAATGATAGAGTTAAACCGTGAGTTGCATTATTGTTGCAATTGCTAATCTTTCATATATTGTTTTCATAGATGATCTGGCAGCCCTACAGTGCTGAGCTAGTCGCTTCGTTACCTCAGTACTGTCGGGCTGGGTAGGGTACATGGATGGCCAGATGTCCGTTGATCATGTACACCGTGGTTGAGTGGCATCATCCCAATAGAAGTGATGAGACAGTTCGGCATGAGGCAAGTAGTCCCAGATCCATGTAGCACTATGACTACATTACATCGCATTGATCAACGTGGTCATGCGAATATCGATTGGAGTCACCGACATAGGGAGTATGTTGAGCTCTGGGATCATCGGCTGTAGAATGTTGTTGTATTCCAGATGCAGCTCAAACGCTTGACTCATACCCATATATGAGATGATATCGCCACATTACCCGTAGACTTATTGGACCAGTTAGAGATTTACCAATAGTTGGCTTCCAGCCAGTCGGTACGATTCGCGGCATTCTGGTGAGATATTTTCCTTATCGTACAACATATAAATATACCATTATGCACATTTCATAAGATAATTTCACTTAATCAAACTTTTCATTTTTTTAGGAGGATGGTGTGACTCGTGTATGAGGTTACGCGATCGGTATTGGCTAGATTCGCAGCAGGCTGCCCTCATTCCGTCCCTCCAGAGGTGATGGCGGCATTATAGGAGATTCGTACTATTAGTGAGCATTCATTACAGGTTATTCATGAGTATCAACGTTTAGATGGGGCTGTTCCATCTTCCACAATATTCGTGCCCCGCGTCTCAGTGCCTCAGCCTCAGCTCAGCCAGAGCCTCAGCCTTAACCTCATCCGCATCCTCAGCCTTAGTCTTAGGAGCACACAGACCCATTTACACACTCTAAGCCTGAGCCATAGACACCACATCATCCTATCGTGTATGCCTATGATGATACGGACGACTTTTATAGGCCTTTCACTCCAGGGGGCACTGAGTTCTGTAAATCTCCGAGCCGTGAGTTCTCCATCCCATAGTACACGTATACAGATGCACCGTCATCATCGTTGTTCCCGCCACCACATGATCCTATATCACCAGCTCCAGTTTCACAGTTCGAGGGAGATGACTAGACATAATACCCGCATGGCAGAGATAGGAGGAAGGTTTGACACTGGTAGAGTCTCAGCGACGACCTCCGGTACATTCAATTTACGCTAGAGGTAGAGGTCGTCATAGCCAGAGAGGGAGACCCCGTGGTGGAGGTCGTACGGGTATCGCAAAAGATAGAGAGGAAGAGACCGTGATAGGGGTGTCGCAGGTCATCCAGGCGGAGGATTCGCCGCAGCAGGAGGTTCCACTAGTAGAAGATCTACTACAGGAGGAGGGTAGGCCTAAGAGAACGAAGAAAGTTTCGTGGTGTGTGACACATTATAAACAAAGATAGTGCATATGATCCACTACATATTTTATTTTTTGATGTATTATAAACAAAAAATTACACAATTGTATATATACATAATGTTATTTGATGCATATGCTCTCTCTATCGATCTCTCTCCCATTATCTCTCCCCCTCTCTCCCTCTCTCTATCTCTCCCCCCCCCCCCCCCCATCTCTCTCCCTTTCTCTATCTCTCCCTCTCTCTATCTCTCTCTCCCCATCTCTTTCCTATTATCTCTCCCTCTATGTCTCTCGCTTTGTATATACACATCTTAGTGGATTGATAAATGTTGATATTGTTGGTTGATTTATGCTTGTTGGTTGAATTATGAAAATATTAGAAAAGGTTGGTTATGTGTATTGCAATGGGTTGCTGCTGCTTGAAGTAGCGACTTTCAATTCAAGTAGCGATTTCTTCCAAGTAAGTAGCGACTCCTATTCAAGTAGCGATTTTTCCTAAGTATGAAGTCGTTAGTTAAAGTATCGATTTTGGTTGGAATGATTTTATTTGAATTCGCTACTTGAAGTAGTGACTTCTAAAAAAAAGTTATGAATTTTAAAAATAAATTGAAAGAGTGATGAGTTAGGGACATATTTACCCCCATTTTAATACTTCGGGTAAAAAATTCAGGATTCTGGCGATGACTTTACTGGGCTATCTGTGTCACACTCGCAGTATATACATAAAAGACAAGACAGACTCATCAGCTAAAAAAAAATGTGGTTTCTTTCAGCTTACATTAAAGAATGACCCATCTCTCTCCCTGTCTTTCTCTCTCTCTCTTTCACTCTTGAATACTGCATTTAAACTCTCCAGCTCCACTCAGTTTGCAGATTATCAGATTTGCTCGTCGCTTCAAGTGCTAGGTAGGTTCGAGTACTCATAATAATACATATAAAAGTGTATATATATACATATATGTGTGTAGTTTTGAGCATTTTGTGTATAGACAGTACTGCATCACTCACTCACCCACATTCTGCTTGAATTGATTCTTCGTTGTTCCTTAATTAATAAAGTTTGCTTCGGTTTTTATTAATACAGAGATTTTCAAATTCCGAAAGTAAGTATCCGCATTTCGTGCGTCTGAGTATCAGCATTGGAGACTCTCATATATATATATATGTATATATGCTACTACTAAGAAATACTAGGAGTATTTTTTTTTTTTTTTGCTAAAAGAAATACTAGGAGTGTATATGTGAAGATAGTACTCGTACGTAGTTCTGTCTCTGAAATTTGACACTTTTAATCTCGTCTCTGTTTTTATTTGACAATTTTAATTTTGAAATTTGATTGAAGTATTTATTTTTGGAAAAACCAAAGTTGAACCGAACCACAAAACTTGGAAAAGATGAATAGAAATTAAAAGTATGATAATCCTAGTGGGCGAGCAGGCACATACAGGAATTGAGGGACTGAGGCTGTTTCAACGTCCGTGTTGATTGAACGTTCGGAAAATACAAACCAGCTGCAATTGAGAGAGAGTACTACTTTAATGCTGTTTCTCGAGATCTGCGTCTGTCTCGCTCTGTCTTGATCTGTTTTGAACTTTCAAACCCTTCTACCCAAATTAGTACTACTACTACTGTTGTGCTGCTTCTATTCTGTTTCGCCATTTAATTAACTTGTACGGTCTTATTTCATTTATTATGTTCAAATATACTCCCTCCGTCCTTATTTTTGAGTCCTATATTCTATTTTGGGATGTCCCAAAATTAGTGTCCACTTTCCTAAATTGGCATACAATTTTTACTTACTTTCCAAAACTACCCTTCCTTGAAATCTACATCAAGACAAAACTAAAAAAGTTATTGCAATGATTAGGGGCAATTGTGGAAAGTAGGTGTAGATTCTTTTTGTCCCCTTAATAAGTTGAGTTCCTAAAGGTGGACTCAAAAAAAGGGACGGAGGGAGTATATAAATAGGGCAAATCACATTGACCTTGGTATATGAAAATTATAAGGACCTCCTTTCTATTTTGTAAAATATATCTCACCTCATTTTGTCTATTTTTTGAGTATAAGATTACTAATTTATTCTTCATTTTATTATATATATGTACGTGTGTGTATTTGTGTGAGTGTGTGCGTGCGCGCATTAGATAAAATTATAAATACATTAGCAAATTTTGTAGATTTAAATTTATCGTATTTAAACCTAACTTTATAAAAATTTGCAGCTCGAAATTTTTATTTATTTTTTTTTATAAAATTTTCAAATTTGGGTTTTATAATTTTTAGCCTAACTTATAATAGTTTACAGATTTAATTTTTTAACATTAAGTTATTAACTTTTTTGTTTAAGTAATAGGTGAAGGATATTAGAATATTTATTTAGAGTAATACTATGATTCTTAAATTTTCATCTCAAATGATGTTGAAGTGGGACCACAGTTGGGCCATTTTGCTCAAATGATTCAGGTTTTATAATCTTTAGCCTAACTTATAATAGTTTACACATTTAAGTTTTTAACATTAAGTCATTAACTTTTTTGTCTAAGTAGTAGGTGAAAGATATTAGAACATTTATTTAGAGTAATGCTATGCTTCTTAAATTTTCATCTCAAATGATATTGAAGTGGGACCACAGTTGAATCACTTTACCATCATAACCAATCAAAATCAACTGAATCCACTGTCACGTGCGTTAGGAAAAATACTTTTGGAAAAGAAATTTGGAAAGCGTAGCATTGCTCTTTTATTTATAAATTTCAATAATAATTTAAAAACATAAAAAAATCATCAATAAAATTATCTACTACCATTTTAAAATGAAAAGAATAATAACAATAACGAAAAAAAATGTATTAACAAAATTTTTTAAAAAACTATTAGTTATATTGCATTTTTGTCTGTTTTAATTTTTTTTTATAAAAAAACATGCTCAGTGGAGTCTTATATATATATACGTTAGGGTAATGCCCGTGTAAAACATGTATTAATTAAGTTTCATTGGAGCAACTCATTCACAATGTTGGAAAAAAGTTTACAATTTTAAAAATATAAAGCAGACAAAAATACAATATAACCTATTCATAAAAAAAAAAAAAAAATATTTGTTGATGTTTTTTTTTCAATATTTCTATTACTCTTTTCATTTTAAAGTGATAGTAGATAATTTTGTTGATAATTCTTATGTTTTTAAATTTATTATTGATATTTTTTTAAAAAAAATTAGTAAAGCTTGATTTGGTATATATTGAAATTTTGTCGATAATTTAAATTTTTTTTTTTAATTGTTAACATTATTATTATTATTTTTTTAAAAGATAATAGAAATTTTTTTTTTATGATTTGCCTAAGGTATAGTAGTTATTTTTAAAATAGAAGGGAAGTGAGTGTAATTTTTGAAAATAAAGAGGAGGTCTCTGTAATTGTCAAATACTTTAAGGGAGGTAAGTATAATTTGCCCATATAAATATATATATATATATATATATAGAGTGTGTTGAAACTTGAAATTGTGGCTGTGATGAGTAATTTTTTTTTTTGTTTGTAGTTAGGGGAGCACAGCACCGCAGGGCAGGGCAGAGGGGTCCCGCATTTTAGGAGGATGGAAGAAAAGATGAGGAGGAGAGAGAAAAGAGGAGGAGGAGAAGAAGACGGTGAAGTAGTTATTGAATATGAATATGATGATGAAGGTGCATCAAATCAAAATCAGAATCAGTCTTCACGTCTAATCAGAAGCTTCACCAAGCCATCATGGCTTTTATCTGCTCTTTCAGGTACGGACTCTTTACAATACTGTCTCACTCACTATTATCGATCAGACGCATTTTACATTTGGTAACTTTTTTTATTTTCTATTTTTTTATTTTTATTTTCTCTGTAATTTTCTCAAAATTTAACTACCTAAAAACATCTACTAGTACATTGGTGTAGCAAAAAATTTAATGTTACCGTATAAATTTAGATTAAGTTACAGTTTGAGTTTTTAGTTGAAATTTTTAACTTAAAATTTTTAGTGAATTTTTTGTTATTTTTTCAATTACGTAATTCATAATCAAACGTACTAAAAAAATAATAAGTGTTAAAATTTTTTGTTTTTATTAGTTATGTTATTAAACACATCCTAAAACGGCAAAATAAAAGGCTGAGACTTTACCCAAACCCAAACGGCCTTCTGTTTGCCATTTCACTGTACAGAAGTAAAAAATTATTGAAATGGTAAACTTAACGGTCCATTATCGTATACTATCTTAATTTACCCTGCCCAGTACACCAATGTGAATACCCCCATACAACAACTACCCAATTTACCCTACCAAGTTACCCACTGTAGATGTTCCAAGTGCAAATTTGGTATTATTTTTTTTGGGTAAATTATACAAACCTTCTCTGAGTTTTGTCTTAATTACACGAACTTTTCCTGAAGTTTCGAAAATTATATGAACCTCCCTCGAAGTTTGTAATAAGGTAACAAAATGTCCATTTCTTTAACGGTCTATTAGCTTTTTGGGTAAATTACACGGACCTCCCCTGAGGTTAGGTCAAATTACAGGGACCTCCCTCGTAGTATGCAAAATTACACTGACCTCCCTTGAGGTTTATAGTTGGGTAACACTGACCCCCCTTCCGTTACACTGACCTCCCTTGTGGTATGCAAAATTACACTGACCTCCCCTGAGGTTTGACAAAATTACACGGACCTCCCCTCTAGTTTGAATAATTGAACTCCGAATTGGATTTTGGATTTTGGATTTTCATTGCCTGTTATAATTAGTGGGCTATTTAATTATTGCAGTTTGAGATTTTATAGAATAAACATTTGGAGTGCAGTTTTGCTCACCCCAAAATTGCTTATCGAACTCTCCCGTTGGTTAATAAAAAGTCATAGGTCCCACTACATTAACCAAAGGAAGAATTGGATGAGCAATAGGGGAACAATTTTGGGGTGAGCAAAAATATTTTGATCAACCAAATTCATTAATTAACAAAAACTACTATTGAGAAAAAAACAAATCTTCAAGATATAAACCAATATGGACATCGAGAAAACATCTTTAAAAAAAAGGACAAATTGCAAATTACATCCATACAGTTTGAGGGTTATGACAATTTGGTCCTTGTGGTCTCAATTTTGGCAATTTACACTCTATAGTTTAAAAATTGTGCAAAATCCACCCAACTACAAAAAAACCAAGGGCACAATTTTCAAAATTGTGCAAAATCCACCCAACTACAAAATTGTTTTTGTTAATTAATGAATTTGGTTGATCAAAACATTTTTGCTCACCCCAAAATTGTTCACCTATTGCTCATCCAATTCTTCCTTTGGTTAATGTAGTGAGACCTATGACTTTTTATTAACCAATGGGAGAGTTGGACAAGTAATTTTGGGGTGAGCAAAACTGCAGTCCAAATGTTTATTCTATAAAATCTCCAAACTGCAAGAATCAAATAGCCCACTAATTACAACAGACAATGAAAACCCAAAACCCAATTCGGAGTTCAATTATTCAAACTAGAGGGGAGGTCCGTGTAATTTTGTCAAACCTCAGGGGAGGTTAGTGTAATTTTGCATACCACAAGGGAGGTCAGTGTAACGGAAGGGGGGTCAGTGTTACCCAACTGCAAACCTCAAGGGAGGCCAGTGTAATTTTGCATACCACGAGGGAGGTCCTTGTAATTTGACCTAACCTCAGGGGAGGTCCGTGTAATTTACCCTAGCTAATTTACCCTAGCTTTTTTTACAATAGTCTCTCTTAAAAAATTACAATTAGTCCTCCTTAAAAAAAAAATAACATGAGTGCTGCCCACTATAACTGTCACATGTGACTGCCGAGAATCACAATCGTTTGGTTTGAACACAACAGTCTATTTCCTTCCTGCTATCCTTCTTATCAGTTAACAATACGACCACCAAGGTACATGCCTCTCGCGTGTTATTCAATTGCCGCTATTACGTTCTTTCTCGTGGCAGTGGGACTCACAACTTTGTGGTTGGCGCGTGAAATTTGTCCTTTTCACTTTTTGTTGATCATACATCTTTTTATTTTATTAATAGATTTATTAGTACTGTAGTATTTTTCTTTAAACAAAAGCCTAAAAATCTTTGGCTTGTGTTTGAGGCTATCAATTTTTGAAAATCCCGGATTAATTGGACTGAGTTGATTGAGTAGTCACTTTCCGCCTATCTGGAGTACTACTGCATAAAAGATTTTGGGATTTTATTTCCCTTTGGTTGGCAAGAAAAAGTTAAAGATTTTAAAAAAAGAGTTGTCAGTCTTAAAATACCAATTGGCTGTTTTTCAAATTTTGAAATTTCAAAACTTCCCCCAACCCAAACCTAATTCCGATTGCTTTTCCTAGCTAGTGCGGTGTGGCGTGTAGCAGAAGCAAATTGTTTTACTTATGTAATTTTGGCTGGCTTTTTGTACCATATGCATGAAGACACTGACCAAACCTCCTTTTTTTCAGTTTATTTCTATTTAAACTTGTAGGAGTTACTGTTTCATCGATGATTGAGCGAAGAAAAAAGAAAATCGTGGGTTCACTCGTAAGAACAATATAGGGTAAATATCACCTAGATCCTCTGAGATTTGTCTCGATAACAGATGTCATCCCTCACGTTTTAATAATAACACATACCTTCCTCCAATCTTGAAATGAGTATCAAATCCCCTCTCCATCAACTATCCGTTAAAAAAATTGACGAAGAATGTGTTAATGTGTTTAAAAAGCCTAAAGTACCCTTACTCTCATTCTCAAAAGTCAAGGGTATCTATCATCTAGACCCCCTGAGGTTTGCTCCTCTCACACTCGCCACCCCTCACATTTCAATAATAGCACATACTTGTTAATGGAAGTTTCAATTTTTATCTTGGATCCAAAATTTCAATCCATAAAGTACAATACCAAATGCATCTCCTAAATCAAAACTCACAACAAAAATTTCCTCCCTTCTTTCAAAACCCATTTCGTAAATCAAGGCAAAGTCTTTTTGTTTAGATCAAAAATATTCCAAATCCAATTCTAATTGATTGCATATATGAATATTCTAGACAATTTTTTAGAGAGAAGTTAGGGTTCCAAAATTGCATTGGAGTTGCAAAGACCCATTTGTTGCACACAAAAATTTCCATGAATTGATACATTGAGAGCAATCCAAATCAATTTGGTAGAAGCTTCATGAATCATGATTGCAAACCCACTTCCATAAAACCAGACCTCTCTCTCTCTCTCTCTCTCTCTCTCTCTCTCTCTCTTTGCCATTTCCGAATCTGCCCTAATTTTCAATTTTAGCGAGTGCACAGTTAGGTTGAGTTTGGATTGCTCTCAATGTATCAATTCATGAAAATTTTTGTGTGCAAAAAATGAGTCTTTGCAACTCCAATGCAATTTTGGAACCCTAGCTTCCCTCTATAAAATGGTCTAGAATATTCATATATGCAATCAATTAGAATTAGATTTGGAATGTTTTTGGTCCAAACAAAAGACTTGGCCTTTTATTTACGAAATGTTTAAAAGATGGGAGGAAATTTTTGTTGTGAGTTTTGATTTAGGAGATGCATTTGGTATTGTACTTTATGGATTGAAATTTTGGATCCAAGATAAAAATTGAAGCTTCCTTTAACAAGCATGTGTTAGTATTGAAATGTGAGGGGTGGCGAGTGTGGGAGGAGCAAATCTCAGGGGGTCTAGATGATAGTTAACCTTGACTTTTGAAAATGAGAGTAAGGGTACTTTAGGCATTTTAAACACATTAATACATTCTCCGTCAATTTTTTTAACGGATAGTTGACGGAGGGGGGATTTGATACTCATTTCAAACTTGGAGGGAGGCATGTGTTATTATTGAAACGTGAGGGGTGGCGTCTGTGATCGGGACAAACATCAGAAGGTCTAGGTGATATTTACCCTTCTATATAATTGAAACTTCCATTTGTGTTCCATCCTGTGGGAAATTCTTGCTATGCAGTATGCCTCCTGTCCCATAATGTTGATGACAGTGTTGTGAATGAGGGAACCAAAACATTTTGACCTGGAAGCAATTGATTCTCTTTCAAAACCCATGAAAAATAATGATAAAAAATCGTCACAAGCTTTTTGTAACTTTCTCTTTTAGTTACCTAAATTTATGTATTGGCCTATTAATATATCTACTCCGATAAAACAGCAATAGGTAAATGGCCTAATTAAAGTCCCGGAGGACATGTTGTGGAATTTATCCTCATCATTCGAAAAAAAAAAGAAAAAATTTAAAATTTAATGTTTCATGTCCTTTTTATATTATTTAAAAAGAATTTTACTTATTCATGGGTAATATTTCAGGTGAATCTGTCCCTCTTGCTGTAAGTCCCCTGTCTTAATGTTTTGTGGATTGACTTATGAAAACAATGAAGGAAAGATAGACAAAAAATGGATCTGGAAAAAAAAAAAATTTTATTTTTTCTTCAGATATAATATTGGGATTTTTTGCTAGTCAAACTTTCACCAACTGTAAGGAAATTAAGGATTTTGTAGTGTTATATCATATCATATGTATTCTTATTCGAAAGAATCTAAAACTGATGAATTGTTTTCTTCTCATACTGAGAGGTCAATTATTCCTGTTACTATCAAATTTCTCTGGCATATGGCTTCATTGGGGTCTCATTCTTGATAATGGACCTTAGAGCTAGTCTCTGAAATCAAACTCTGATTCTGATATTCTCTTTTTTCAAATACCTACAAATCATAATATGAGAGCAAAGTTTGTCATTAACCTACTACATCCCATAAATTCAAATTCTGGGTTTGACAGATTTGGAGGAGAGGATGAAAATGACAGCAGTTAAAACCCTCCCTGAAGAACACAATGCTGACACTTTTGCCCATCGCGCCGAAGAGTACTACCAAAAACGCCCTCAGCTTCTCTCACTTCTTCAAGACTTGTACCATGCTTATCTTTCCTTAGCAGACCGTTACAGCCAAACCCTGTCCAAGCAGCAGCATCGTGATCGCCAAGACTCCTCTGAAATCTCAGCCGCCGTCCATTTTGAAAAGAATCACAACGAAGAAACTGTAGAAGACTCCGATGCAGAGAGCTCTCTCTCTTACCAACCACCACCGCAACTCCTTGGATCCAAATTGGAAGACGGTGAACATGACATTGTGGCGGACCTTGTGATCAAATCGGTTGACTGTGATATACTTTTACACGAGCTGAGCGTGATGGATCAGTGGTGGAGCGAATCGTCCAGGAAAATAGAGTTGCAAAAGAGCTTGTTAGAGGTTCTGGAATCAGAGAGGATGATATTGCTTAATGAGAATGCGAGATTAGGGTATAGAATGAGTGCATTGATTGAAGAAAACAAAGGGTTGGCTTCGGAGTCTTTGTTCATGAAGAGGAAGGCCGGTGAGCTCGCGAGGTGTTTGTTGAAGATGAGGGATGATCGGAGAGTGTGTATGCTTAGTCGTAAAATTGAGGATCTTCAGGGGCAGATATATGGGTTGGAGACAAGGAATAAGGAGTACTATGAACAGCTAGTCAAAAGAGATCACCAAGCACAGCACAAACATGAAGATGAAGGAGAAGAAGGAAAGGGGAGGAGTGATAAGAAGAGTAAGAGAGAGGTGACATTAGAGGATTGCTGCTTCTATGTGGATGAAGAAGGTGGAGTTGCTAATAATAATGGACATGTTTTGAAGAAGAATTACTGTGGTAAGAACGCAAATGGTAATGGTGGTGGTGGTGGTAGTGGTAGTGGGAGGGGGGTTTACAAGTGGTGGAACAGGGTCAAGAACCTTGATTTGTTCATGTGTGGACCCCAACCCAATTTAACTTGTTGCTAAGCAAAGCCTTTCTGATGAGTTGTTGGTACTGGCTAGGCTAGTTTGATGATGCATCATTGTCTATTAAAACCAATATGTAATGGCATTTCCTACTAGTAATGGCTTCTTTTTGCTTCTTTCTTGTCAGTGTTATTAAGATGGCACCATCCAAACTCTGAAAGCAAATCCTAGACTCCTAATCTACTCTTCCTTAGAGTAGAAACATTGCTGGGATGTTCTGTGAGACATCCTTGTGATCTTGCTTGTATCATACATCTATTTTGGTTCTAAAATATGATAATTTGGTTCCAAAATGTTATCAATAGGTCTCAACCACTTAGCTTTGGTTTGGTTTTGTTTTGTTTTGGCTTTAAAGTTGCTACATATTGAGATCAAGTAAAATATTTTGGGACAAAAACTATTACTCCTTCCGTCTCATAATAAGTGTCCATATTTCCTTTTTTGGATGTCCTACAATAAGTGTCCACTTTCCTAAATTGGCATATATCTTTTGTTTACTTTCCAAAACTATCCTTATACTAATAAAGACAAAGAAACATTTATTTGTGGTCTCAAAACAAGCAAAAAGTCAAACACCCATCACATCTAAGGGTAAAATTGAAAAGAGACTCTTCAATAAACCAAATAAATTAATATAATGCAACTTTCTTAAATATTGTGCAAAAAGGAAGTGAACACTTATTATGGGACGGAGGGAGTAGTAGAATGTATTGTAGAATTTTCCAACATTTTATATCTATACAAAATTCCAAAAATTGATAAACAAATAATGACCAATTAAACAAACGAGAAAAAATGGTGCGCTCCAATAAGCTTGTTCTGCCTGTTTATTCAAATGTTGGTCTATGTTTCAAACAAATCTTGCTAATAACAAAAATAAAAATGCATGCATTTTCAATTTTTATACGATTTGAGTGAAATTAACTTTGAAAACTCATATTTAATCACAAGAAACTTTATTTGGTCGCAGTGTTATTAACTATATGGTAATACGCCTGTTCAATTTTAAAGCTCCACAATGATGAAAAGTTTGATATTTCTTGAAGATTCCGGCATGAGTAATGCTAGGCATACACATTTTTCTACACACTTTTTAACACTTGTTTTAAATGCATGTACCCTGTGTTGTGTAAGTGGTACACAGAAAAGTGTGAAAAATTCAAATAGCACAAGGTACATGCATTTAAGGCATAGTGTGTCAAAAAGTGTGTATGCCTAGTATTGTTGTTCCGGCGCATATCAACAATAAAAATGACAAGCGGGGGTATTTGTAAAATATAACCGCGCTAAAAGAAGAAAATGTATTAATTTATTTCACAATTACTTCATTTATCTGCAATTTGAATTACAATACTAGTTTGTACACAATTTGATTAAACCATGATAAGTTGTTTGTTTTAGCCGTAGTTTGTGCAGATTACTGTTGCTGTATAAAGAGTTAGATGAGAAGACTCCAGAAATTTGATCGATCGAAAGATGTTCGATCAATCGAGCATGGCTTTTATCAGATTTTACGCGCACGCAGTAGAAGCGGGTTTTTAACCCTAGCATTAGGTCTTAAGTATATATATTCGTATTATTTACGACCATAAGGACGCCCACTTGCATTTTCATCAATTTATAGAGAGTAGAGAGCTTTACTTTGCAATTTTTATAGGTTTTCATCAAGAATACACATTATTTGTTGGATTCTTCTTGATTTAATACAAGTTTTCGTTTCCAAGTTACTTTTTTTACGTTCTGCACTAAGTCTATGGTAATATAATCTGTTATTTCGTAGTCTTGCATGTTAGTTATAGTTATATAATTAGTTTTCATAGATTTATTGCAAAAATCACAAACAAACACATCTTTAATGGAACTTTACGTTAAAAACGAATCTGAGACATTTCAGACGATGTCTGAGTAGTCCCCAGGTTGGGAGATCACGATGAAACCGTGATCTCAAGCCTCTGCTATGCAGCAGAATAATTCCTATGTTCGATCGATCGAAAAAGCTCGATCGATTGAAACAGAGATACAGTCGAGCGATCGAAGTCAGTTCGATCGATCGAGGGATGAAGAAGTCTGATCGATCGAAAGCGCGTCGATCGATCGAACTCTCTAATTCTTGAGGACATTCTATGGAGTATTCCTAGACTTTCTGCTTTACTTATTTGTTATCAAATTGTCCCCAAACGCTCAGTTTGTCAAAACAGTCTGTAAACTTTAAGTCTTGAGGCATTTTTCTTCAATATATTCTACAAACCACCCTCAATGCTAACACCATTGTAGGTGAGAGTCAAAACTATTGTTTTAAACCGCTTTTGTGTATTTCAAACTCCATTGTGATGATATAGTCCCGGTCATGAAAGGACTATAGATTCTTTATCCTAAGAGAAATACGGAATACTGTAGAGAGTGTACTCCATTGAGCTTCAACGTAACTGCATGGTAGATGGCTAGATCGCGGTGGATTTGTGTAATCCCAACATTTCCTTTTATTAAGAAAAACACGTTTTAAATCTTTGCTTTAATTAATTAGTTGGTAATTAGTTTAATTTAGTTTAATTGTCTTATCTTTAGTACTCCCTCCGTCCCTTTTTTTGAGTCCACCTTTGGGAACTCAACTTATTAAGTGGACAAAAAGAATCTATACCTACTTTCCACAATTGCCCCTAATCATTGCAATAACCTTTTTAGTTTTGTCTTGGTCTAGATTTCAAGGAAGGGTAGTTTTGGAAAGTAAGTAAAAATTGTATGCCAATTTAGGAAAGTGGACACTAATTTTGGGACATCCCAAAATGGAATATAGGACTCAAAAAAAGGGACGGAGGGAGTAGTTGATATATTGTGGGACTTTGTGTTCTGCATTCTTTTAAAACATTGATTTTTATTTTCCCTTTCTGAGATTAATCTAAGTAATTAGTTTAATACCTTCCCTGTGGGATCGACCTGGACTTAACCAGACTACTACTTGCACGATTACCTACACTTGGGTATAGCACACAAGCGCACACAGAAAAATTCTCGTGTCAAGTTTTTGGCGCCGTTGCCGGGGAAGGCGACAAGCTAACGCTTCGATTACCTCAATCTATCCTTATCTCTTTCTGTTTTTCTTTTTCTTTCGTTCTTTAGATTAAAAACTACTTAGGGTCTTTCCCTTTATGTCCAATAATTCCATCGAAGGAATTTACGGACACCCATTCTATTCATCCAGTTCATCTAGTTCTATTAACCCCATAGTTACACCGATCGATTCAATGGCTGATAATCAAAGTGAAAACGGTGATAATGTGGTTGTACCAATCGATGGTTCACTTTGTCCTTTGTGCGATCTCATGACACCTGAACACGCGCCTACGCCATCTTGTATTCTCATTTCATCTTATGCAGGTGAATTTCAATTTCACAATGGAATGATTCAACTCCTTCCTACTTTTCATGGAATGGAGAGCGAGAAAGCGTATTTACATGTCAAGAATTTTGAAGATGTTTGTAAAACTTTCTCACAGAACTGTCCTGTAGACGTGACACGTTTAATGCTATTTCCTTTTACTCTGAAGGATAAAACAAAATCGTGGTTACTCACCTTGAAGCCAAACTCCATCTACACCTGGCATGCGATGAACATTGCTTTCCTGAAGAAATTCTTTCCACCTCGCATGACCACCGAGCTTAAACGACAAATAAATTCTTACAAACAAAAGAGCAATGAAACATTCACCCAAACTTGGGAACGTTTCAAAGATTTGCTACTCTCATGCCCACATCACGGGTACGAGAAATGGCGAACCATCAGCTACTTTTATGAATGATTAAACGGTGAAACTAAGAAATTGGTCGAAACCATGAGTTCAGGGCCATTTCTTCGCAAAAACACGGAGGAAGCTGAAGCTCATTTTGAGTGGTTAGCTGAGTACGCCCATGAGTGGTCAAATTCAGACGATGTCCCACGATCATAGATATCCTGTGTAGAAGAGAAAAGTTTGTATCAACTAAAAAGTGAGGACCATCTGATGAATAAGTATGAAGAACTAGATAAGAAAGTAGAAGAATTGGGAATGAAAGGAGAGAGTTCTAGGCAGTTTTTGCCTGAAGAACCATGCGGCACATGCAACATGCTGGGACATACTACTCAATACTGTCCCAATGTGCCGTATTTTCAAGAACAACCCCCCATGGAAATTAACGCCATGCAAGGGTATAGGGGGGCGGGGAATTCCTATAATAATTACAATTCACAAAATAATAATAGATGGAATCATCCTGTGTTCGATTGGAAAAACAATGTTGGGACTCAAACCAATATCAACAACAACAGCCCTAAAAATAACAATAATCAATATCAAGGGCAATACAACAGGCAATCCCAGCCATTCCATCAAAATAGAGCAAATAACTTCAACAACGCTCAACCCCCTAATAATCAACAGCCAAATGTGTACGTGCCACCTCACAAAAAGGAGAAAGAGGAAGAACCACTCTCTAATGCGAATTTAACACAACAGTTAATTCAAATGATGAGTAAAATGTCCGCGACATTAGAGAGAATGGATGCACGTCAAGAGGGATCGAGTGGAACATTTCCTGCTCAACCACTTCAAAACCTTAAGGGATACAACAATGGTCCCTCTAATCATGAACATGCAAAAGCCGTGACAACTTTGAGAAGCGGCAAAGTCATAGGGAAAAACATGCCTCATTCTACTCCCGTGGAGTATGAAGAGGAAGAAGTGGTAACTAAAAACAAACCATCTACTCAAGAAGAGGAGTCGTCCACTAATGACAAATCATTAGAATCAAACGAGGATGCTCCTAAAGAAGTAGAAGTTGAGAGAAGGCCTAGAAAGGAGCCCATCGAGGACAAGTTACCAAAATGCCCTTTTCCCGCGCCTTACCCTTAAAGGCTCAAGAAGCCCCAACACGAGGCAAAGAATTAGGAGTTCTTGGAGTTGTTCAAGCAAGTTAAAATTAATCTCCCACTCCTTGATGCAATCAAACAAGTGCCAGCCTACGCTAAGTATCTAAAGGACTTATGCACGGTCAAGAGGAGGCAAAGTGTGAAGAAACACGCTTGATTTGCCTCCAAAGCTCAAAGACCCTGGCACCCCAACTGTCTCGTGTAGAATTGGGAATCAAAGGATAGACAACGCACTCCTTGATTTAGGAGCTAGCGTAAACTTGCTGCCATATTCAGTATATAAACAATTAGGGTTGGGTGAACTCAAACCCACCCGAGTTGCATTGCAATTGGCAGACAGGTTAGTCAAATATCCTAGAGGAATACTGGAAGACGTTCTGGTACAGATAGATACATTTGTCTTTTCGGTAGATTTTGTGATTCTGGATACCGAACCTGTGTCCAATCCATGTTCACAAATCCCAATGATCTTTGGACGTCCATTCCTCAACACCATTGATGCCACAATCAAAATAAGGAGTGGTATCATGACCATCGTATTCGGGAACATGACTTTAAATGTCAAGATTTTTTCAAATCCCCGACCCAAAGAATACGAGGATGAAGAAGAGGTTAACTTCATCGAAACAGTCATCGAGGAAGAGGCTGATCTTGTAGAATACAAAGATCCTTTGGCGGTAGTTGTGTCACAATTCGACGCTACTTATCAACCTAACGATTCTACCGCATTGGACGCTGCCTTAAATCATGCCTGCCTCATGATGGAAACTAAGGAGGAAGATAGAGATGAATGCATGTGGGTCGCACCATATGAACCCTTGCCTCCAAAAACGAAGTTAACCATGCCTTCGAACTTTCAGTTTCCCGATCTAGAATTAATGGAGCTTCTAAAAGAGCTCAAATATGCGTTTCTAGGGACTGAAAAGACTTATCCTGTGATAATCTCATCCACGTTGAATTCTGAACAAGAGGATAAGTTGATTCAAATGCTCAAACTGCACAAGGGAGCATTGGGGTGGACTATTGCTGACCTAAAAGGTATAAGCCCAGCTATTTGCACCCATAAGATATATCTGGAGGAAGACGCTAAACTGTCGTGACAAATACAGAGGCGTCTGAATCCCAATATGCAAGAAGTAGTGAAAAAAGAAGTCTTAAAATTTCTGGACATTGGGATAATATACCCTATCTCTGACAGCTCTTGGGTTAGTCCAACCTAGGTGGTGCCCAAAAAGGCTGGTATAATAGTTATCCCAAACAAAGACGGCGAGTTAGTACCAACACGCATCCCCACTGGATGGAGGCTATGTATTGATTACCGAAAGTTAAATACTGTGACCCGGAAAGACCACTTTCCATTGCCATTCATGGATCAAATGCTCGAAAGAGTGGCGGGTCATAAATTTTATTGCTTCTTGGACGGATATAGTGGCTATAACCAAATCAAAATTGCTCCTGAGGATCAGGAGAAAATGACTTTCACTTGTCCGTTCGGTATATTCGCCTACCGTCGTATGCCTTTTGGCTTATGCAACGCACCTGCCACTTTTTAGCGGTGCATGTTAAGCATATTCAATGATATGGTTGAACAGGCACTCGAGGTCTTTATGGACGACTTCTTGGTGTTTGGCCATAGTTTTGATAACTGCCTAGAAAACCTTGAGAATGTGTTAGCGAGATGCGAGGACAAACACTTAGTACTAAACTGGGAAAAGTGTCACTTCATGGTGACCAAGGGAATTGTCCTAGGCCACATTATCTCCAATAAGGGTATCCAAGTTGATAAAGCAAAAATCGATATAATTTCAAATCTACCTGTCCCCCGTACAATTAGAGACATCCGATCTTTTCTGGGACACGCAGGATTCTATCGACGCTTTATCCAAAATTTTAGTGCCATCTCCCGACCATTGTGCCAACTCCTAGTCAAAGATGCACCTTTCAAATGGTCGGAAAGCTGTCAAAAATCTTTTGACGCACTAAAAGATCACCTTACCTCCGCACCGATAATACAGGCACCCGATTGGAATTTGCCGTTCGAGTTAATGTGCGATGCTAGTGACTACGCCATTGGCGCAGTTCTAGGACAGAGGAAGGACAACAAGCCTTATGTAATCTACTATGCCAGCCGAACACTTACTGAAACTCAAATGAATTATATGACTACTGAGAAAGAGTTACTGGCAATAGCATTTGCTCTAGACAAATTCAGGTCTTATCTAATAGGGTCCCCAATAGTCTGTTTTACAGACCACTCAGCCCTCAAGTACCTGCTATCTAAGAAAGACGCGACACAGAGGCTTATCCGCTGGATACTCCTACTCCGGGAATTTGATATCACTATAAAGAATAAAAAAGGAGTAGAGAATGTGGTCGCCGACCATTTATCTCGGTTGACATTCACTGACAACACTGAGCCTGTACCTATAAAAGATGAATTCCCAAACGAGCAACTGATGGCTGTCTCCAATTTGCCTTGGTATGCAGATATAATAAATTACCTTGTTACAGGCGAGACCCCGAGCCATTGGTCAAATCAGGACAAGAAAAGGTTCCTTTCGCTCGCACGCCATTTTTTTTTTGATGATCCTTACTTATTTAAGTACTATGCGGATCAAGTCTTCAGGCTCCGCGTTCCGAATGAGGACATAACTATAATTTTGGCCTCCTGTCATTCTGAAGCTTGCGGTGGCCATTTTGCTTCCCAAAAGACCGCATACAAAGTATTGCACAGCGGTTTCTATTGGCCCACCGTGTTCAAAGATGCCTACGCTTTTTGTAAATCTTGCCAACGATGTCAAAAGCTTGGTAAAATTTCGAAAAGGAATTCGATGCCCTTAACTCCCATCATTACAATTGAAATATTCGATTGTTGGGGCATAGATTTCATGGGCCCATTTCCTAAATCTAATAACTGTGAATATATACTCCTTGCTGTGGAATATATATCAAAATGGGTAGAAGCGATATCGACGAGACGCAATGACCATAAAACGGTAATGTCCTTTCTTAAGGAAAATATCTTATCGCGTTTCGGAACCCCAAAAGCCCTAATAAGTGACCAAGGCAAGCACTTTTGCAATAGGCCTTTGGAATCACTACTCAGAAAATACGGGGTGAACCATAAGATCGCTCTAGCCTACCACCCACAAACGAATGGGCAAGCAGAGTTGGCTAACCGTGAAATCAAGCATATATTAGAAAAGACGGTTAGTTTCAACAGAAAAGACTGGGCCTATAAATTGATTGATGCTCTTTGGGCGTACCGTACTGCTTACAAGACAAATCTGGGAATTTCCCCATATAGGATAGTATATGGTAAGGCATGTCACCTCCCCATTGAAATTGAGCACAAAGCATATTGGGCGACACACTTATTAAATTTCAATATTAAAGAAGGAGGTCATCTCCGAAAACTCCAGTTGGCGGAACTGGAAGAAATCCGACGAGATGCATATGACAATGCCAAACTTCACAAGGAAAGGTTGAAGGCTCGCCATGATAGAACAATTTTTCGAAAATCTTTCGAGCCTGGACAGAAAGTTTTACTATACGATTCGCGCCTTCATCTATTCCCAGGAAAACTCCGATCTCGGTGGACAGGACCCTTCACAGTCAAATATGTCTTTCCACACGGGGCCGTAGAGTTATTTAATCCTAAGAACGATGGAAGTTTCAAAGTCAATGGCCAAAGGGTAAAACTGTTCTTAGAAGATTTCCAACCAGAAGTCGAGCACATCCAATTGGATGAGCCCGACTATACCTCAACCTAGAACGCTCAAGTGCATTTTTAACACTGTTGTTGTACCTTTTCCTTTTTACTGTTTCTCGTTTTGTTTTGTTCTTTTGTTTATCTATTTCTTTTTTAGTGTGATCTTGATCGTAATCTGCTATTCCATTTTTATCTCGTGCATGCTATCCAATATGAGAGATGACGATGTTCACTCTATTGGGTCATGGGCTGATTCAAAATATCAGAACCCACCTTGGACTGCTGATGAAATAGCATTTTGCTTATCTCCATACCAAGGGCCAGGAGCCGACGACGTCGTTGACTTAACCCACGGATACATCCCATATGATCCTGCGCTTCTCTAGATCAACCCATTTGAGCACATGGAACTCCCTGAAGAGGAGGGAGAGCCAGAGGTTTATGCTATATGAGAAGTCAATGACGCCCTGATGGAACAGTGGGAAAATGACTCAATGTGGGAGCCATGGGAAGCAGAGGACTTACAGGATGTGGTGCCAGAACGCCATAATGCTGTTTTCACATATGTGGATGACTTCCTTGTCATCCAAGTGGTTCCCTACATTTATGTCCATGTGAGTTATTTGTTGTTCTGGGTTCAACGCTCCCTACCTGCTAGTGCACCTGGGGATATCAGGCCAATAGTGAGGTTAACTCTGGGTCACATTCCTTTCGTTTTCTTTTCGTTTTGCTTTGTTTAATTCTTCCTGTTTGATCTTTCTTTTGCTCTTGTTAATTTATTTTTCCTCGTTTCTTTTTGTTTCCCTTTGTCAGGAATATCACTATGAATCCACCATTTCCACCGTTGTACCTTCCACATCAACTCTTTCATGGATTTGGACCATATATAAGGTCCCCGGGTACTCCGCCGCAAGAGGAACGTCCAATGCACAATTACACTTCGTTATCCCTGTCTCCATCCGGATCCCCTATTGTCGGTGGAATCAATTCCTTGGAGAGTTCAAACTTGCTCGATGATGTCCTCGCTGCTTTCCGCTTGTTTTGGGCAAGGGAATCATCAAGTTCAGACTCTACATTTGAAGTTCCGGCAGAGAAGGAGGTTGTGGAAGACGAAATCTTCCTGCTTGAAGAATAGTGTTTCACTTCAATTGTTTTATGTCATTTCATATTTCTTTCATCAATTGGAGTGTATTCTTAGACAAAGTTTTGTTAATTTCAGCTCTGTTTTGGTTTTTCTTTTTTTAATAAGGTTTTAAATACCATGTGGGGGCAATAATAGTGCAAATGGATGCTTTTATGAAGATTTATTTATATAAATTTGTAATTTTCTACTATGAGGATGATGTTTTTGGCTTACATGTCTTGCCAATGAACTGTTTTATCACTATTCTGTATGTCCAGACCAATATTAGTTAGTTGGGGGTGTTCAATTTATCAATTCTATGATCTTGTAGAATTTTAGAGTTCGATCGATCGACCGTTTCTCGATCGATCGAGAGTATCAGAACCTCAAGCGCTTCAGCAGGCCTCAATCGATCGAGGGTTCAATCAATAGAAACATCTCGAGCGATCGAGACCTGTATTTAAACGAACTATACACTTCAGCACCTTCTCTCTCTCCCTCACTTCCTCGAGCGATCGAAGACAGAGGGCGACGCATGCATTTTCGGACCTCCCACTTACAACCGCATCAATAGCGGAGCAACTGGGCACGCTGATCATCACCCTCATCTTCTTCTCGGCGCGTCTCTCGAGGTGAGGCCCCGAGAACCCCCTCGTTGCTCTTTCCATTTTGAATTCATATGGGGGCGCCCCCCATTGGTTATTTTACTCGTTTTCTTCTTTGTTTTATTATATTTCATGTTTTTGGACATTTTCCATTCTCATCGCTCGAGACCGCCACTTCGCTATGTTCGATTGATCGAACTGGGTTCGATCGATCAAACCCAGCATCCTTTCAATCGATCGAACAAGTCTCGAGCGATCGAACCTGCGATATACTCGATCGATCGAACATGCTTTGATCGATCGAAGTGTGGCAGTTTCATTTCCTTTTCTGGTTTTCCTGTTTTTAATGTTTCTTTGTTTGTTTCTTATGTTTCAAGGCTAAACAATGAACCCTATCATTGGGTATCACAAAGCCAAGCCATTTGACCTAACCATACCCGACCCTATACCCGATCACGGGTTCAGAAACGATGAAGACCGGGTATGGTTCACCAGATATTTCCAGTCGCGTAAGGTCATGCTCGAGCGACCCCTCGAGACTGCTTGGCTGGCTACTCCTTGGTATCTAGCCCGACTACGCGCTATGCCACAGTGGTACACGCTCCTATCCCAGCCTAAGCACATTAATCTCTCCTGGATCCGGGAGGCGTGTGCTACGATGATCAGGGATCCAGTTGCTCTGTTCACACTCCGCTCATTCTTCCGTGGTCGGGAGATCATTTTCAGTCCTGCCACTGTCTCTGCTGCTCTTGGGGTACCCGAGGTACCTGATTGTGTTTGTCCGCATCGCCCCGACACACCGCTGCTCTCCCCGACTATTATTATCTGAGAGATCACTGGGGGTGCTCTTCCGGGCTGGGATGGTGAGGCCCTTATTCCTGACTTCTACCTCACAGATAATTATCATATACTGCACCTAGCCCTCAGGAATTGCCTCTTGGTACACCCGTGTATTATATGCGATCAGGAGAAGATTGCAGCGTGGTACGCCTGTGTATTATATGCGATCGGGACACGGCAGCCTGTCTGTTTGCCTCGCCTCTACATCGATTTCATGAGGCACCCCACACGCTATATTCAGGCCAAGAAGCACCTGAACTGAAGGGTGCTTGAGCCATTCACAGGGTTATTGAGCATGCGGGTATCATTCCATTAGCAGGTGATGTGACTGCCCAGTCTCGCAGCCATTTTGGCGAGACTGCTTCCCGCCGGTCTGAGGCGCAGAGGAGAAAGAGGCGAGGAAAAGGCAAGGCGAAGGTTGGAGAGAAGAGGAGGAGAGGAGGAGGCACCGATAGGGAGGGTGCTGCTTCTGGGACGCCCACAGAGGCTGAGGAGCGTGATTTGGATGAGGAGGATGACCCCGTGGAGGAGGTTGCCAGATTTGAGCTGAGACAGAGATCTCAGACTCGTACCCAGGGAGAGTCTTCTTCTGCGCCTCTCCCGACTATTCATGAGTTGCTATTTGAGGAGAGGGAGGCCAGGATTAGAATTGAGGGTAAGGTTGATCAGATGATGACTCTGCTAGAGTCGATCTTGATACAGATCGGTGTCGACCAGGCAGTTCATGCAGCTTCTGCACCACCACCTAGCGATCCACCTACAGCTGCTCCTGCCGTTTCCACCGACCCACCTACCACTTCAGATCCTGTGTTTCTACCACCCACCACCGGTCCATCATCTGCCGACCCTTCTTCCTAGATTGATCCTGCAGCTTCTATATCATCGGCTTCACCACCTGCTACGGAGATACCACTTCCACCTCCTCTTGTCGTGGCCGATTCACCCTTATCTATTCCAGCTGCCACGATCACGAGTGACCCAGCGGCATCGGCTGTTGCTGAGGGTGGCGATGGGGATGCTCCTGATGTTTTTATTGAGATATTATCGGACGTAGCCGATGATGTGTAGTTTCTGCTGGATCGATATTGTTGGTTGTTTTTAGTTATTGGGTTGTTTAGATATTTTGGACATTGTGGTTAGATTTGGTTTGGTTGGTTGTTGGATATTTTTGGATACTGTTGGGTTATTTTTGGTCGGTTTGTATATTTTGTATTTTAGTTTGTATGGTGCATATTATCACTGTTCTGTTCTTTCACTTTCTTATATTTCCAGTGATTAGTTCTATTTTTAGTATGGATCCCATGCTCTATATTTCATATTCTTTTGATCTTTACTGGTTGGAGTTTGTATGCTTTCTGTACAGGTTGTTACACATGCCATTCTTATGATGATATATATCAGGTGATATCTCTCTATCTATTTTTGAAAATCGCCTGCTGAGGACATTGCAATTTTCAGTTGGGGGTGGGATATAGATAGATAATCACCTGTGAATAATGTTACTTAGCAATCTGGACCACTCTATCTATTGCTTATGTCATACAATCTCCATTCGAAATTTGCAAATAAATTAGAAAATCAAAATAAATTACAAAATTTCAACAATTTTCAAACTATTAACCAAGTTTTTTTTGAATTAAATTGGTAGAATAATTTTGAATATTCACTCCTATTTAGCTGTTGTCGAGCAATGACACAACCGTTTTATTCTCATCCTTTTATGAATTAAGTTCACACGTTTTTTCTAGTTTCGCTACGATGAATGCATATGTTGATTATTCTTGTATCCAAATCATTTGCACGTGTTAATAGCTATGCAGAAAACTTAAAAATAAGAGTTAATATGACTTTCGTACTTTAAAGAATGAAGTAGTGAAAACTAGTTACACTTAGTGAGTTTTTGAATCCAATCTTCAATTCTGAGGGAATTATCACATTAAAATTCGAATTTTTTTCTTGAATATGCCGATTAAATTCGTTGAATAGTCTCTAATTCTTTCATTTTGGCTTCTTAGTAGAGGAGAACGTTCAGGATTTACCAACTAAACTCAATGAACATTGACCTGTAAAAAAATTAAGAAGTTGAGAAAATGATTTAAGCCATCGTATCTGCTCCTTACCTTCTCCATTTACCTATATCAACATCTCTGAATATGCATTATTCTCAACCCCACACCTAGTAAATAATGTCGAATCCATTATAAAATTCTAAACCCCTAATCGTATACTTTGACCTCAATATACCACATTGTAGACCCAATGTAATTAAATTATTGAAGTATGAGGAGGGAGTAGTAGTGGGAAGGGCTGTGAGAATATATAAAAAAAAATGTGATATGTATAGAGAGGATGGTTGGAATAAAGTGAAGAAATGACTGAACACAGTCACACGCTGGAAATGTGCAATTTCTTACCCCTATGATTTCTACCCTATTAAATAAAAACCGAAAAGTCAAAGCCTTAATGATTCTCAACAACTTAGTTTAAACATGATCATGTAATTTGAGTTATCCATGGTATTTCGCTCCTCTAGTAAGTAGTATTCCGTTCGTGAGTCTATACACTCTAAAATGTTCGTCTTCTATAGAGTCAAGTATGAAAGCATTAGTATCCGAAAAATCACTCCTATGAAAGCTTTCATACCATGTGCGATCATTATTAGCCAAGTTTCTGTGGGATGTTCATTTTTGAGTGTAATAACTATGTGAGGATTGAGTTGAAACTACCAGTTCTGAGAGTATGATTGTTTAAACAACTCTAAATAAAGTTCGATGTATAGTTGTTAATTTCACACACACACGGATACATGGGTGTGACGCATATGTTATTTTTATCTTGGTGATATGAGGAACATGTGCATTTCTTTCATGGTTTTGAATGAGGATGATATATTTTGTAGAGCTAAATTAATAGTTGAATAGAAGGGGGTGTTTAAAAGTTATTCTATATCTTTTTGAGCTTAAAATCAGAGAATTTTGTGGGTACATTCACTGTAAACCCTCACGAGACAACACTCGTCCACTAGGGAAACTTAGGGGTTTAACGGCTTGTTGCATTTGCTAAATGCAACCGCGATTCCTGCGAAAGTGAGTTAGGTAGTTTCTTTCTTGTTATTTTAATTTAGTCAATCTGGATCTAGTTTATTTTAGTTTTTCTGTTATAGTGGTAGTTTAGCTTGTTTTTTATTTTCGCTCTATTGCTAGGGACTAGCAAATCGCTAGTTGGGGGTTGGGACAAGCGGGGGTATTTGAAAAATACAACCGCGCTAAAGAAGAAAATGTATTAATTTATTTCACAATTCCTTCATTTATCTGCAATTTGAATTACAATGCTAGTTTGTACACAATTTGATTAAACTATGATAAGTTGTTTGTTTTAGCCGTAGTTTGTGCAGATTACTGTTGCTGTGTAAAGAATTAGATGAGAAAGATAAAAGGGAGTGCTGAATTCTAATGAAGACAAGCAAAAGATGAAAAGTGAACCTCGATCGATTGAGGACCATTTGATCGATCGAAGGTTCGATCGATCGATATAAGTTCAAGCGCTCGAAGACTCCAGAAGTTCGATCGATCGAAAGATGTTCGATCGATCGAGCATGGCTTTTATCAGATTTTACGCGTACGCAGCAGAAGCGGGTTTTTAACCCTAGAATTAGGTCTTAAGTATATATATTCGTATTATTTACGTCCATAAGGACACCCACTTGCATTTTCATCAGTTTATAGAGAGTAGAGAGCTTTACTTTGCCATTTTTGTAGGTTTTCATCAAGAATACACATTATTTGTTGGATTCTTCTTGGTTTAATACAAGTTTTCGTTTCCAGGTTACTTTATTTACGTTATGCACTTAGTCTATAGTAATATAATCTGTTATTTCGTAGTCTTGCATGTTAGTTATAGTTATATAATTAGTTTTCATAGATTTATTGCAAAAATCACAAACAAACACATCTTTAATGGAACTTTACGTTAAAAACGAATATGAGACACTTCAGACGATGTCTGAGTAGTTCCCAGGTTGGGAGATCACGATGAAACCGTGATCTCAAGCCTCTGCTATGTAGTAGAATAATTCCTGTGTTCGATCGATCGAAAAAGCTCGATCGATCGAAACAGAGATACAGTCGAGCGATCGAAGTCAGTTCGATCGATCGAGGGATGAAGAAGTCTGATCGATCGAAAGCGCGTCGACCGATCGAACTCTCTGATTCTTGAGGACATTCTATGCAGTATTCCTAGACTTTCTACTTTACTGATTTGTTATCAAATTGTCCCCAAACGCTCAGTTTGTCGAAACAGTCTGTAAACTTTAAGCCTTGAGGCATTTTTCTTCAATATATTTTGCAAACCACCCTCAATGCTAACACCATTGTAGGTGAGAGTCAAAACTATTGTTTTAAATCGCTTTTGTGTATTTCAAACTCCATTGTGATGATATAGTCACGGTCATGAAAGGACTATAGATTCTTTATCCTAAGAGAAATACGGAATACTGTAGAGAGTGTACTCCATTGAGCTTCAACGTAACTGCATGGTAGATTGCTAGGTCGCTGTGGATTTGTGTAATCCCAACATTTCCTTTTATTAAAAAAAATGCGTTTTAAATCTTTGCTTTAATTAATTAGTTGGTAATTAGTTTAATTTAGTTTAATTGTCTTATCTTTAGTAGTTGATAAATTATGGGACTTTGTGTTCTGCATTCTTTTAAAACATTGATTTTTATTTTCCCTTTTTGAGATTAATCTAAGTAATTAGTTTAACACCTTCCCTGTGGGATCGACCTGGACTTAACCAGACTACTACTTGCACGATTACCTACACTTGGGTATAGCACACAAGAGCACACAGAAAAATTCTCGTGTCAAAAAACAAAACTAAAAAAATCATAAATCAAAATGTTACCATTCGAGGCCAAAACTTGCGCATGTGGATAATCAAAATCAGACAATTCAGAGAAAAAGAAAAGAAAAGAAAAGATAATAAAAAAAAAAATCTAAACCAGTATAGCGTTTTTACCTTTAACATAATGAGCCCGTTTGTCTATGCTTATGTTTATGCGCTTTTGATCGTGATTTGTAGAACTGCTTAAAATTAAAATTAGTTATTATGACTTAGGTGTTCGGTTGTATGTTGTGGAATTGATTAAAATAGAGATAATCTTGAAAAGCAACCCCACGTGCTTATTGCCCAATTGTCTTTTTGACCAAATCTCCTTATTTTTTGTTGCAACGAACAAGATCAAAAAGAAGTTTAGACCACCAAAACTGCTTAAAATAAAGGAATAAGCAACAACAAACAGGTACAATATGCTACTCATTAATTCACACAAACAGACAGCATAATCAGTTAATTCAGACATAGGCTGATGATATTTTTAGTATTGTTTTTCTAGTACATCATACACGTTGTAAATTCTTCTTTTCTCTTCTACACCCTTATTTTCTTGGGAAGCTCGAGTCATGACATTCAGTGGTTGTTTGGGTAACGTGAGAACCAGTTCAGTGGTTCAGGAAAAAAAAAATTCAATTTTGATAGCTTGGTGTTTAAGTGAATTGGGTCTTTTACAAACCAATTTATACCTAAAAACCACTTAAATATTAGAACCAACTTATAATATAAATTTAGGGTAAATTTCACCTACCTCCCTTAAGGTTTGATTCGATCACATTCGCCACCCTTCTCGTTTGGGATATTTCAGTGACCTCTCTTTTCAGATATTTGAAATATCATAAACCTCCCTTACGTTAAAGTTTCGTTAGTTTGACTAATATATTTTTGTTGACCTCATTAAAAAGATATTTAATACCAAAACTACCCTTCCTTTTAATAAATATCTCAAATACTAATTATTAAAAGACTAAAGTACCCTTACCAACTCTAAGTTCTTCCAACTGTTTCTCTTCTTCTTCTTCTTCTTTTTTTTTTGGAGGAATTATTTTTTTCATTTTCTCCTTGTGAGTATTATGCCGTAAAAGCCAATTGTTGGAAAATTGTTTTAGGAATATTATATTCATTAACAGTCTCATTAATTATCAAAGGGCAAATTTATTATTATCATGATAGTTATTGTTATTTAATCTTCATGATATGTCCATAGAATTAAAGTTGAGAAGATACATTCTTAAAGAGTTAAGAAACAAGACCTCAGGGTTAAATGAACATGAAGTGTTCTAAACACAGTATTCTAGGTATTCAGAGATTAAATTTCAAAGAAAAAACTAGAAATCGATGCGCATTGAAAAGTAATTTTGAAAAGGAAGTCGGTTGATTTAAAAAAGACGATAAAAGTTATGGGAGACTTCCGGACTTCAATTCTTATCTCAATTTCTCTTAGAATATTTTTACACTGAAATTCAACTCGACAACTTTCCAATTTTACGTAAATGGACAATTTTGGACACTAATTTTTTTTTTTTTTATACAAAAATCTGGAAAAGAAGTGCGCATGATTTTTGAAACAAGGCTTGTGGGCAACCAGGGGAGCCATTTAAGCAAATGGCGTCCTTAACCACCACCTATATATGGTGTCTTCCATCACGTGTTTCTGGTTCCAAATCCTTCCAGGAAGTTTCCACTGCGAAGAAATGACCTAGAAATTGCGTTTAGGCACTGAATTGGCCATTTTAGCCCTATTTTGATCTCTAAAATCTCTCTTTGAACCCTGAAACTTAAAATTTAATTTTTTAAAACCCTGTAGATCCATATGAGATCATCTTTAAGAGAAGAAGAGAATAGAATTGGAATATATACTTGCATGATTGAATGTACTTTGATTATATGTGAGATCACCCTTAAAATTCAAGAGATTTGTAGAGAGAGGAAAATGAATCATGAATTGAATTCTTCTAAAAATAATCTTAGGAATATTAGATTAGATAATTAGAGAAGAACTTTGATTTTATTGATAATCTATGATTAGAGAATCTTCACACACTCGTATAGCTAAATCCAAGTCATCCTTGATTTTATTTATAATCTATGATTAGAGATTCATTTTCACTTTGATTTTCATATTCTGATTTTGATTTTGATTCATTCCTTTCATTGAGTTTAGATCTATGCATACATGATTAATATATATGTATCTAATTTTTTATTTCTATGATGGTTTCGAAGTATAATCTATGAGAAGGATGATTCCTATGTTCATACCTTTCTTTTGATTATTCCTATTACCTAGAACTTCTATTGAATTTCATCTCCAAGAGAATATTTATAAGACCCTTTGATCCATGATCTAAAGTTCTCCATAGAACTTGGGGGTAAAATTGATTGGGAATATGATAATCATGTTGATCTATGAATTTGATCTCTCTAATGAACTTAAATCATCACTTAAGATGTTTTCCTCACACTTTAAAATGAAATAGTTAAAATTTGGCAAAATAGATTGATTTTGTCCATAGAATTTGGCTCATCAAAACCCATAGTTTGATGGATTTCAAATTTTTTTGGGTAAACTTTGATGAATTAGCTTTCATTCGATCTGTTTTGAGAATCATTAGGATCCATATGCTATTTTTAGAAATTGTTGAAATCTCGGTTGACATATTTGAACATAGTCTCCTTGTGCTTGAATCCTAGAAAATCTGTGATAGTTATCAATGATTCGCTTTTTAGGAATGATTCTTAACTCATGCACCTACATGCTAATGTAAAACCGTGAGCATACAATCGAGTTAAGGTCGTTTTCTAAGCGTTTGAATTTGATGTAACTATTCTGGAATTTTCTAAGTTCAATCACAATCATGATTATGTATACAAAATAGTCAAACCATGATTGTTCAACAAACCATTGATGAATAAAACATGGATTAGAAATCATCTAGGATAAATCGATAAGATATCAAAAGTTTAGATCAACTTAATTGACATGATTCTTGAAGTTCTGCTATATTTTGCATTCATTTTGTCGAATGATGCCAAATTTCCATAATAGTAGAGTCTGGTTAAAATAATTGTTTAGAGACCTAATGTTCACAGAATGTCTATGGGTTTATTTTTGTCATAGATGACACGACTAAAAAGTTGTGCGCTCTTGTGCAACACCCAAGTGTAGGTGATCGTGTAAGTAATATAGTACTGGAAGTCCAGGTCGATCCCACAGGGAAGGAAAAAGGGTGAATATCTACTAAGTTATAACCTAAAGAAAAGGAAAAAAAAAGATGAATATACGAGTGGAGGTTCTAACGAATCCTAATTAATTAAATGAAACTAAATAACAAACTAAAGCATAAAGAAATTAATTAATTAAACAGGTAAATAAAAGGTATTGGAAACACGTGAATTCACATTGATCCTAACCATCTACCACGCAAATTCATTAACGTTCTATGAAGTTCATTCCTCTTCAGCATTCCGTATTTTTCTAAAGATATAGAATCAATAGCCCTTTCATGACCGAGACTATATCATCACAAGTGATTTAAAATACTTAGAAGACGGTTTAAAACAATGGTTATTCCTTGCACTCTAAATGGTGTTAGCATTCAAAGTGGTTTTCAAAAGTCATTGAAGAAAATAGCCTTAAGGCTTCAAGTTCTAAAAACTGTTGTGACAAACTGAGCTTATAGGGACAATTTGATGATAGATTTCTAAAACAAAAAGTCATGGAATACTTAAAAGAATCATCTCAAGAATCAACAAGTTCGATCGAAGCGCTCTCGGTCGATCGGACTGCATCATCCTTTAATCGATCGAAATGTCTTTGATCGCTTGACTATGGCTCGGGTTCGATCGATCGAAATATCTGCGATTGATCGAGCCCAAAGTTTCTAAAGATTGCATATAAGAGGCTGGGAATCAATGTTTCATCACATATTCCCAACGTCTAAACTATGGTAACATAAATAAACTAGTGCAGAAGCAGTAAAACATAACAATCATAACTACTAGATTCATAAATAATCAAGTAAAGAAAAGAGAAAGTAAAACCTGGAATAATCTGATTATAACTTGTAATGAACTTGAAATAAAGTTGAATCTTGAATCTACAATGGAAAAGGAGAAAGAAAACATCAAACTAAACTAATCTACTCCTAATCTAACCCTAAACTACCCTAAACTGCTGTTTTTTGCGTTCTGGAGCGTCCTCCTTTTCGTCTGGTGTCAAAATGACTTATTTATAGGGTTCCTGCAGAGTTTACACAACTTTTGGGGGAAAATAGAGTTCAATTGATCGAGCTTATTTCGATCGATTGAACTCTCCTCAAGCCCTTGAACATCTCGGATTTTGACAACTCTGCGCACCGATGGGAGAATGGCCATAACGTTTCAGTCGGACCTCGGGTTGACTTCTCGTTTGCGGTCACGCGACCGTAACTCAAAGATCTACATTTCATATTTCTGGGGAAATCTTCCAAATCTGAAGTCTTTATTGTCAAAATTGGCGTTTTCTCAGCTGCTTCTGTTCTCTTCACCAGAATCACTTTTCTTTAGCTTCACTTCATTGATTTACATCCTAATACCTATAAAACAACACATCAACGTATTACGCTATAAATATGCACTTTTCATCTCGAATCACACCCCCAACTAGCTCGTTGCTAGTCCCTAGCAATGAAGCGAACTACAGCAATGCTTATTTGAACTCTAAAATTAAAAACAAAATAAAGTAAAAATCATAACTCACTTTTGCAGGAATCACGATTGCATTTAGCGTATGCAACAAGCCTTTAAACCCATAGGTTCCCCCTAGTGGACGAGTGTTGTCTCGTGAGGGTTTGTAGTGAAAACACCCACAATGTTCATGTTTATGATAAGGGATCTCGTTTAAATGTTTTCAAGAAAATTTTTGCTCTTATTTAGCCATGAAACTCTCATGAAACTCTCTAGTATGCCATAGCCATGCAACACATACATTATAGTTAATTTACTATCAAAGTCATTAGAATATTCCATACCTATCAATCATCAAGTGTGTGTGTGTAAATGGACGACCAAAATGCAAAATTTTAATTTCAAAGCTTGCATAACCTAAGACACTATCAAGACGTTCATTTTGACTCAACTCTTACCGGGATTACACTCCTAAAATGAAATCACTCCGAATTAGGTGTAATAATTATCACTCATGATATGAAAGCTATAAAGAGTGAATATAAATGGAATCTAGTGCTTCTCATATCTAAATAGAAAAACGGACATTTTAATGCACAAAGCCTCCTGAATGGATACTTTTCACTAGAAGAGCGAGATACCATAGAGAACTCTCTCATTACCTTAACATCAGATGCAATTTACTTAAAATCATCAGGACTTTGAAAAAGAGGTGTTGGGTTAAGAAGAAAGAAGTTCGTGATTTTCAATTGAGTCAAAGGATGTGATTGGAATATCTACTATAACTTTTCAAACTTCCCACATCTCCAGTCTCTCTCTTCTTTTTTTTTTTTTGATCAATCATTGGCAATTTTTTTCTTTTATTTTCATGCTTTTCTTTTTCTTTTTTTTTTTTTTTTCCAACTTTCCCTTATTCACACAATCAAACTTCTTGTCAAGATAACACATCCCAATCACTCCTAAATGAAAAACTGAGGCTTGAACTCCTAATTTGGAGTTAGGTATAGACTTTAAGGATTGTGAAGACAAGGCGATTATGATAAGGCTCAAGAGGTGAAATAAAGGAATATCATTGAGGTAGGCCAAGGCTTTATTATGCATGTATGGTCAAAAGATGGCCTAAATCATCTAAGTTAATAGGATAATTCATTTCAGCAATTCAAGAGCTCTAAAGTTTGGTAAATCCTGAACGTTTTATTCCAGTGATTAGTCAAAATGAAGAAGAAAATTGAGACTTTCAACGAATTAATACGCTTTTCAAAAAGTAAGAGTAATTTTACAAACCCTTAAAAACAAAAGAATGGCTCAAAAACTCACTTGGGTTATTAGTCTCCACTATAGTCTCTCAAGACACCTAAATTATGCTTACTAATTCATTTTAGCTAAGTACAAGGTTATCACAACGTGCAGTTTTGAAGATTAAAAAGCATAAAATATACTATAACTAAGATAGTAAAAAAACTACCATAGTATATCACATACTAATAACATACAGAAAATAACATTAATGTATCATAAAAAATTACATTAACTAAGAGAGAAATCCAAGAACCATTTTATTATCTTTAAAAAAATTAAAAGTTTTAAAAATTTTGCAATTTTAATCAATTTTAATTTACTGAGACATGTTGCTAATAAGCAGGTACATTGACATTAAAGCATAAAAAGAAAGAAACGAGGCATGTAATGATTCACTCCCCCCCAGCTAAAACTAAACATTGTCCTCAATGTTCTAAACTAAGCACATTGACATGTAAAGTAAAGCGAGAGAAGGAAGGATGTTACCTCAAGACGTTAATATCCAAATTTTTTTTTTATTTTCTTTTATTTCTTTGTTAAGTTACCTACAAAATCATTAGTAGCAACAAGGAAAAATAGAGAATATATTACAACTACTCAGTAAATAAATTCGGATAATCAAGATTTTTATCATAAAGTAATAATCGAAATTTTTTAGGATCTTCCCAATGAAATAATTTAACAGTGAAAAGAATGTAGGGATCCTCATAAAATTGCAACTCTCCCCAACTAATGTCAAGCTCAAGGTCAAGGAGATGATGCAAAACCTATGGCCTCCAAATTTGTTGGGGACAATTACAAGAGGTATACCACACTTTTTAGGAATTATATGCAAGAAACGATCTTTGGTGTTGGTAGTTCCTATAATAGCCTCTATTTTAATACAAGGAGGTGGCCATGGTTCAATAAAAGGGGCAGAGTTTAAGTAATATTCTAATTTAGCTTTATTTCCCTCCTCTTGCTCTAGAACAGAATCTATGGAGATATAATCATAGGAATTTAATTTCTATTCTATGCACATGGTTTTGGACTGGACTTGGATAAAGCTATCTATTTGGGTCTCTATTTCATTATTACTCAAGAAAGTCAAAGAGTCTAGTAGATTACTAGCTTCTTGTTGAAGTTTAAAATCATCTAATGTGGGCCCAATATTTTCCAAGTCTTCTCTCAAAGAATTTTGAAAGATAAAATTTTGTGAAGAACATGTGCTAGAATCCTTACCATCCTCTTCCACAACACATTCTATTTGTTCAATATTAGGGTACGCATGATTTTCAAGCTCGGTATGAGAGCTTTGATTGATAGAGAGGATAGGTGATAGGCACCTTGGTGACACCACCTCTTTGGCCGAAAGAGGTGGGGGTTTATGAATATCACAAGAATCTAAATCAGATTTAGATTTTTTAGTTACGTCCTCCTTAGGGTCACTTTCAATGGTAGGGGTAGAGTCGACAGGTAACTCCTCCTTTCCCAATTGCGTGAAATCACCTAAACTCTCATTATCTTTAAAAATCTCATTCTCATCCTTGTAACTCTCCTCACTATGTTTGTAGTCTATTGGGCTGCTCTGGACAAAGAGATTGTGCAATTTTATCCAGATAGTGAAAGAGTTGATGTTTGGGGTTGTATATTGAGGAGAAGATGGTTCTACAACTTCATGCTCAATGGTTTGGTTTTGGAGTTCTTGTTGGGTTGTCACTTTCTCGAGTAAGTTGTCAACCTTATTCGGTATAAACCCGTCATTGTCCTCTAATTCCAATCCATTGTTAGTGTCTTGAAATTTGGATTGTAGTGTTGAATGACTGGTATAGTTTTCTATAGGTTGGCTATCAAATGCTTGTTGATATCTAGTTTCTAATTTATCAAGTGCACTATCTAGCCTTTTCAGTTCACTAAGTAGCAATTTTAACATACCATTATCCTCAACTTGGTTATTCTCCTCATTATTACTATATGAAGTTTCGCCCCATTGTTGTTGATGATAGTCCCCTTCCCATTGCGTTTGTGGACATTCGCCAAAGGTCAAGTCTTGATATGTTTGGTAATCGTGGGAACTACTACTATATCCTACATTATAATTTTTTTTATAACCCCACTGCGATTGATAGAACTCTCCATGTAGAGGTTCTTCATACATTTGATAACATGTGGGACTAATATTATTATTTTTCCATTGTGGTGGTTGGTAGCACTCGGGTTGATAGTGCGCATCATAGGTGGATGCTTGCCAACCTGGGGGATAACTGTTTTGATTTTCAAGTGTGTACCTATTCATGTTATTTGTGTTTGTGTTGTATGGAGGGTAATATGGATAAGACATGTTTACCCAATTTTTTTTTAAACAATAGAATTTTTATTTTTATTTTTATTTTTAACTTGTGAGAGAAAAAGTCCAACAATTTTTATTTGTATTTTTTTTTATTTTTTTATTTTAAGAAAAAGAAAAAATGGAAATTACTTAGTAAATCCTAACCTAGTTGCCTTCCCCGACAACGGCGCCAAAAACTTGACACGACAAAAAAGTTGTGCCCTCTTATGCAACACCCAAGTGTAGGTGATTGTGCAAGTAATATAGTACTGAAAGTCCAGGTCGATCCCACGAGGAAGGAAAATGGTGAATATCTACTAAGTTATAACCTAAAGAAAAGGAAAAAAAAACGATGAATATACGGGTGGAGGTTCTAACGAATCCTAATTAATTAAATGAAACTAAATAACAAACTACAGTATAAAGAACATAATTAATTAAACAGGCAAATTAAAGCTGTTGGAAATACGTGAATCCACATTGATCCTAACCATCTACCATGCAAATTCATTAACGTTCTATGGAGTTCATTCCTCTTCAGCATTCCGTATTTTTCTAAAGATATAGAATCAATAGCCCTTTCATGACCGAGACTATATCATCACAAGTGATTTAAAATACTTAGAAGACGGTTTAAAACAATGGTAATTACTTGCACTCTAAATGGTGTTAGCATTCAAAGTGGTTGTCAAAAGTCATTGAAGAAAATGGCCTTAAGGCTTCAAGTTTTAAAAACTGTTGTGACAAACTGAGCATATAGGGACTATTTGATGACAGATTTCTAAAACAGAAAGTCATGGAATACTTAAAAGAATCATCTCAAGAATCAACAGGTTTGATTGATCGAAGTGCTCTCGATCGATCGAACTGCATCATCCTTCAATCGATCGAAATGTCTTCGATCGCTTGACTATGGCTCGGGTTCGATCGATCGAAATATCTTCGATCGATCGAGCCCAAAGTTTCTAAAGATTGCATGGAAGAGGCTGGGAATCAATGTTTCATCACATATTCCCAACGTCTAAACTACAGTAATATAAATAAACTAGTGCAAAAATAGTAAAATATAACAGTCATAACTACTAGATTCATAAATAATTAAGTAAAGAAAAGAGAAAGTAAAACCTGGAATAATCTGATTATAACTTGTAATAAACTTGAAATAAACTTGAATCTTGAATCTACAATGGAAAAGGAGGAAGAAAACATCAAACTAAAGTAATCTACTCCTAATCTAACCCTAAAACTACCCTAAACTGCTATTTTTTGCGTTCTGGAGCGTCTTCCTTTTCGTCTGGTGTCAAAACGACTTATTTATAGGATTACTGTAGAGTTTACGCAACTTTTGGGGGAAAATAGAGCTCAATCGATCAAGATTAGTTCGATCGATCGAAGGTTTGATCGATTAAACTCTCCTCAAGCCCTTGAACATCTCGAATTTTGACAGCTCTGCGCACCGATGGGAGAATGGCCATAACGTTTCATTCGGACCTCGGATTGAGTTCTCTTTTTCGGCCACGCAACCGTAACTCAAAGATCTATATTTCATATTTCTGGGGAAATCTTCCAAATCTGAAGTATTCATTGTCAAAATTGGCATTTTCTCATATGCTTTTGTTGTTCTCTTCTCCAGAATCACTTTTCTTTAGCTTCACTTCATTGATTTACATCCTAATACCTATAAAACAACGCATAAACATATGTTTTAGCATTAACACAATAAAGAGAACATTATTATTAGAATGCACCTAATGTAAGAATTTTGGGGATAAAAGTATGCATAAAGGACCATGTATTACGCTATAAATATGCACTTTTCACCTCGAATCAATAGACTACAATGAAATAGCTTTCTTTTGACACCAATTAGATCTTCATATCATTTATGTAGAATTAGTTATGATTTTATTAACAAGAATAGTGGACAATCCTAATCTACTGTTCCTAAAATTCTTATTTATTGAATTTTAATGATGCTAATGAGGTCTTGCTTTTTGGAAAAGTTCCCTAAGACGTGTCTAACTTTCTATAGAAGGAGTTTGTCACGACCCAAGCCTCGCTCAGCAAGATATTGTCCGCTTTGGGCCCAAACCCGCACGGATTTGTTCTTGGGTCACTACCCAAAAGGCCTCTTACTAGGGAGACTTAGAACCACACATATATAGCACATTACTTTTCCACACCCAGGCGATGTGGGACGAACTTCCCATAGTGTGTAGCCTGCCAGCACATACTGCAGCCTCAAAGGCACCTACAGCAGCCCGCCCACAACACCAGGGTCGTTACATTCCACCCCCCTTAGGGCCCAACGTCCGCGTTGGCACACTTCCGGCTGGGTCTAGCTCTGATACCATTCTGTCACGACCCAAGTCTCGCTCAACAAGATATTGTCCGCTTTGGGCCCAAACCCGCACGAATTTGTTCTTGGGTCACTACCTAAAAGGCCTCTTACTAGGGAGACTTAGAACCACACATATATAGCATATTACTTTTCCACACCCAGGCGATGTGGGACAAACTTCCCATAGTGTGTAGCCTGCCAGCACATACTGTAGCCTCAAAGGCACCTACAGCAGCCCGCCCACAACACCAGGGTCGTTACAGAGTTTAATCTAGTTCATGTTTAAAACCACTTTAATAGGTTTCGATAGAGGTCACTAAATCTGGAAATTTGATTGATGACTATTTTTTCTTGTTTATCATGCATATCATTTGCTTACTTGGATTTTTGAAATGCTTGGGTATTCTTTGGTGTCCTAGTGCATATAATTGAATGCCGTGGATTCGAACTTCGATTTGTGGATTTTCCTCGTCTACATGTGGCTTAGTGCCCATGTATCATGTACTCTTCTCTACCCTTCTCTCAGAATTTTTCTAGGTTTATAACTTTGCTTTCAACGACATAATTTCTTTAGGATAGTCTCCATTTATGTGCTCATATGTTAGAGACATCTTATATAGGATTAGTGCATGATTCTATTTCACATTTTCTTTCTTTTTTGCTTTTGTAACTCCGCTTGAGTCACCTCAATGTAAGTCCTCTTGTTCCTTTTGCATATCATGGCACGTTCCTTTATTTGCATCAGTCCCGTGTGGGACTAGCCACTATGAGTATACTTCTCCCTTGTATTGCATATGCATCCGATTGCTACTTGAACTTAGTTTCTTGAAATGATTTTCATTAGATGCTCATTTGCCATGTATATATTATCTAGTATGTTTGAGGAAACAACACCTATTATAAATTAAAAACAAGCATATTTTAATCAAGTCCTACCATTCGGTAGGGCGAGAAGGGAGTGCTTTTGTCCTACTTGGGCTCCCCTCTCGTACGAAGACCCCTACATCTTGTTTTTGGTAATGAAGGGCGAGTAACCTTATTCATTTTGGGGCGAGTCAAAATTTGGTTTCTTAATTCCCGTTAAAAATTAGGTGGCAATTCTTTGTCTCTAGGATCGTGAGAATTTCTAGTTCTTTAAGTGTGCACCTTGGATCTATCTCGGGACACTGTCAAGATCGACTTAACTTTTTCCCCTCGTCCACAGTCTGGTGACTCTACTGGGGACTGAAACATGAAATCACAGGGTTCTTGTTCTTCGAGGGTTTGAGTTGAGCCATTAAAGATCCTTTCTATTAATTCGATAATTGTGTTATTTCTGCCTGCATTTGTACTTGCATTGTTCTTTCACCGCGACTACTTGAGACCATTGCCTTGTGGGCGGAGGGCCCTCTTTTCTCCATTCGTCAAGAGACTTTGGTAGCATGTAGTCACCGTTAGCCTTGTACTGCGTGCGGTATATGGAGGCTTTGGCTTGCAAATGGACCATTTTTGAGACTAAAACATGGCCTTTACATGTAGTTCCATAGAACCCTTCAACTAGGATCTTGATTATCATCTTTGATTAGGACTATATGATGAATTACTTGCGATTGCTCGTAAGGGATTATGTGGATGATGAGGACGTGTATGCGAATGCATTATGAAACCTTGTACGGTAGATTCCTCTAGGATAGTATGATCTTTTTCCGAACATCCAATCACTATTCAAGGATAGTTTTTAAAATTTTTTGAAAATACTAGCATTTCTTCGAGAAACCCAAGTGTTTTGAAAATTTCGGGTATACCCCTTTTGAAAACGCACTTTGAAATTTTCACTTTGACAAACCCTTTCAAATTCTCCCCTCAGATTTCAGAATTTCCAATTTCTTACCCTGGTTTTCAAGAATCATGATTTCACAGCTCAAGCATCGATGGTTCAAATTGTTTTTTGAAAATTGTAAACCCCCCCTTTCTTCCAAGATGTTTTTGAAAAAAATTCAATTTTGTAAACCTGAACTATCAAGAATTTCAAAGCCCAAAATCCTTATCATACTCAAGGAATCTTATGTGATTATGTGCTGATATGCTAGGTCTAAGCTAGGTTAAGGTGCATTGCATTTTACATTAGATTGAATTTCATTTGCATTACATGCACTACACGAGCATTACATATACGACTCACAAGTGCGACATCTCTAATATACTTTCACGAAGAAATGAATTGTTTTCCTAGAATTTTGAAAATTTAGAATGAATTCTTTGAGTTTAGAAAATGTTTTGAAAATGAAAGAAAAATGATCTTCCATTCTTGTAAATATCATTCTTTGAAAATTCCTTTGCAATAAAAACATCTAATTCTTTAATTCTTTAATTAAAAGAGAAGATAGGACCAAAGAGTTGTACTCCTTCCTGGGTCAGAGCTCCAAATAGCAGATTGGTCAGATCAGAGTTTGGGGAATGATCAGCCGAGTCAGATAGGGTTGATGATATGACACTCGAGGCTGATATGGAAGCTAGGTTGGCTGATATGTAAGCTGCATTGGATCAGAGCAGGGAACAGAATCGGGAACAACTTGCCACTATGATGAGAGTGATTAAGCAATTGACTAATTTACCACTGCCACCACCTCTAGTTCATCATGAAGAAGAAGACTTTGTGGATCTAGTTCAGTAAAAGGTTCAGTTAGATCAGGAAACTCTGGATAAGTTGCCTAAGATTGATAAGCTGGAAAATGTGATCAGGAAGAGCAAAGGGGTTGAAGAATATATGTTCGATATAGATGGTCTGTGTGATATGCCGAAAGCAAAACTCCCTGAGAAGTTCAAGATGCCTCATATTGAATTCTTCGATGGGACTGAAAATCGAAAGAGCCATCTAAGGCTTTATGTGGGAGTCTTACAACCTATGGGCATTGGGTGTGACTGTTTCGCCATGTTGTTCTAAAGAACTCTGAGTGGGGCAGCACTGTCATGGTATCTGACCTTGGAATCAACGGTGACCAAAGATTGCGAAGCCTTGGCTAGAGCAGTTATAGCTCAATGCTCATATAATCAGTCATTCGATGTTACAACAAGAGATCTGGAAACTACTAGACAAGAGTACAAGGAATTCTTCATAGGGTTCCTTACTCGTTGGAGGGAAAAAGCTACTCAGATGATAAGTAGTCCTATAGAGAAGGAACAAGTCCGTATGATCATTAAGAATCTGCTTGAAAATTGATTCTAGTGTATTGTGACATTTAAACATCTATTTGACATAGGCACACTCGTCAAAGATGCAATCATGGATGGGGCAATCAAGAGAGAGGACTAGCACAACAGATATAAGAGGTCAAAGAGACATGTTTATCATCAATCTGCAGATGTAAATGCCTTAGCACCTCAGTAGTCATTTAATCAGTCCAAGGAACCATTCCAAAAGCAAGGGGAATATCAAAGTATCGTCGTTGCAAGGGGCAATCGAAGCCAGGGGCAGCAAAAAAAGCATAGAGAATTCTCTGAACTTGGAATGTCATTAAGCGCTACAATGATTGAAAAGGGATAACTGAAGAAACTAAATCCGAGGCCAGAACCAGATCCACTTCTGTAAAATTTTAAGGCTGGTCTTTATTGTGATTTTCATCTGGAATGTGGTCATAGTACCAACAGGTGTTGGATGCTTAGGCATGAAATTCAGGACTTGATCAATAAGAGGATTATCGCCCCTCCTCCTATATAACCAAATGTCAATAAAAACCGCTTCCGAATCATCAAAGGGCTCAGCAGCCACAGAATATCAATTCTTTTGAGATAGGATCTACACGCTATGACCCAACAATTTATATCTAAGCTTTGGGGAAGTCGCTGTCCCACACAATTTTGCCTCATTTTGTGGAGATGAACTTGATTCAATCTGCTAAGGAAGAAGATTGGTGTCTTGAAGAAAATGAGAATGGACCTGAAGGGTTAGCCGAGAAGCTTGAACCTTTGGTGAAAAGAAGGTGGTACAGTGATGATGTTTGGAACAATTACTGTTAAAGCCAATATGGATGCTCTTAAAGAATAAAATATAGAATAAGTGAGTCATAGTGACACACCGTTTAAGATCAGGTCGAGTCGAGCTGAGTCAAGTAGAGTCCATTCTATATTTTATGTATTTCATGTTTGGTCTTGTGGCTGAGTCTATCTTTTATCAAATTTTTTTTGAGTCTATGTTGAGTAATGTAATCCTTATCTTTTTAATGGAATGAAGTCTTAATTTACCTAATTTAATGTGCCTAAGTCATGGATGAATGAATCACTGAGCTGAAAATGTCACTTCTCTAATTATTGTGAAAATTACCAAGTTAATAATGCTTTGCATTGAAAAGAATTCCGACAAAGTCGAAGTCAATTTTGTGTTAACACTGAAGAAATCTAAGAATTGATTAGCCTTACTTTAAGAATCAGAAGATGCTTTTGCTCAAATCCTAAAAAGATGTATTCGATTTTAACTTGGACTTGCTTGACACCTCTCCTCCACATTTCAAAACCCCAAGCCTAAAATAATGACCCATTCCAATTGAAATCCATGCAAACCGGTCGAATTGAAAGCTATGAACACCCAGTCCTTGATGGTGGCCAAACATCTCAAATAAACTACTTCTCCCAGCAAAAAGGAAAGAAAAAGAAGGAAGTTCGCTATGATGAAAACTCGAAAGGGGCGCCCTAGGTAAAAGTTAGAGCACAAAAAAAAAAAAAAAAAAAAAAAGAAAAAGAAAAAGAAAAAAGCTAGCTAGGAAGAAAACCCAAAAGGGCGCCTCGCAAAAAATTAGAGCATAAAAGAAAATAACAGAAAAGAAAAGAAAAGAAAAAAGGAGTGGTAGTTCAAATTCTTTCAAGGCTACCACAAGTGACCTGCTTCAGAAAATCAGTGTACGGCAACATGGCTCGAAAAGCCCACAAATTCTTGAAGCCTTATTCTTTCAAAACCTCTAGAGTACTTGAACTACATTCGACTTGATTCCCACTTTGGGATACGTAGGCAACCTATCCAATTCGCTCACTACCCTTGCTATGATGTAGCCTTTTCTTTCAAATCTTGGCCAAACTACTTTGGACCAGATTCCCACTCAGGGATAAGTAGGCGAGCCTCGCTTAGAGCTAATATATGCATTTCAACAATGGAATTTCCCATCTCATCTCACATTATTCATAATGATTGCTTCAAAGCTATGGGTAAATGAACTTCTGATGACATCTCTCTGCCATCATCTTCTCAGTACTCTTTGAGATTAGCCTGAATTCCCTTTATTATATCTTCAGACTAGGGGCAAATTGCGATTGCCGGAAGATTTGTTTATCTTAAAAGCAACCCCCCAAGTCCCCTTCAAACTAGGGGCAAACATTTTTTGCTGATATCTTTTTTTTTTCCAGCACAAGTCCTGAGCCATCGAGTATGTCTTCGAAAAGATTTAAAATGAATCGTCTTTTATTTTTTAAGCTAAAGCACTAATTTGAAGCACATTTTGGTGAAAGCAAAAGGTTGATTAGATTAATAGGGAGGGTTTTCAAAGCATTACTTTATCAGCTGAGTATTATCGCACTAAGATGAGAAGTGCACATGAAAAGTAAAGAGATGCATCAAACATGACAAACGCGCAATAAGTCATGGCAAAATTGTTTCTTCCTCCAAAACTCCTGTTTCAGTGTCAAGAGTATTGTCCTCCTGTGTCGATGTCTGTCAGTTGTGGAGTCTGTTGTGATCTCAAATGCATGGGTTCAAGGTGATTAATAATGAATTTTCGCAAATCAAGTTATGAAATATTTTAAGAGCATCCAAGGGTGGATACGAGCAGAAGTTTCGCACATTGTTACTGCATCAATTTATTATGGTCAAAATGAAGCATTAAGAGGAAGATCATTAGAACCAAGCAATTAATGGAAATCAGAAATAAATAAGTTAATTAGTATTAAAGGCAGAGTTGAACATCGAATTGAGCTTTTGTTGATTAAATCATTGAATTAGATCAGCATGCAGCCTTGTAGAAGGCTAAGTATTTGTCAGAAGTTTTACCAAAGTCATTATGCACTTGCCTATCAGAACATTGATCATAATTGGTGAATCTGCTCTACCTTTGCATATTAAACTCACCGAAACTTCTAATTGGACCCCGAACTGGTCCTTTCTTGAATCTGAGCCCTAGAATTGCTTGAAAATAATTGAATTTAGCTTGTATAATCCTTCGAAGTTAAGGTTTGGTTTTAAAAATCAGTTTGAGCCTTGCTAAGTCGAATGTCAATCAATTGAATTAACCAAATGATTGTTGAAGCCTTGCTAAGACTAAGCATTAGATGAATATTTGACTAAGTCAATGCAAATGAACACTAAAAAGAAATCACTTGGATCGTTGGAAAAAAGTCACCGCCTATAGATCTCTATGAAGACTTGAATCTCCAGAAGGTCTGAACTGTCAGAAGACCTGAACAGCCAAAAGGCCTAGACTTAAGAAGACTTGGGTTTTGCTTTGGTCAAAGATTTGGAATTGAGATCCAAATATGATATATAAATTGCTAGAAGACCTGCCTTATCAAGAAAGTTGAACTCATTAGTCAAGATGATTAGAGTTAAATTGCTTGAATGGGATAAAGCATTGTGAATAAACTTGGAAGAATCAGAAATTGATTGAAGATCACTCAGAACTAAGAAGGCTGTTGAAAGACTTAAGCCACCAGAAGACTTGAACCGCCATAATGCTCTTAAAGGACCTGGGTTTGCTTTAAGATTGGGATCTAAATTTGATATGTGAATTGCTAGAAGGCATGCCTCGTCAAAGAAGTTAAAATACCACTTAAAAGAAAAGTATGCCCTGCATTTTGGAATATGCTTCAACATCGTTCCCTTACATTTTGGAATACGCTTCAGCAGCATTCCCTGCATTACACTTCAGCAACGTTCCTTGCATCTTGGAATACGCTTTAGCAGCATTCCCTGTGTCTTGGAATACGCTTCACCAGCATTCCCTGCATTTTAGAATACGCTTCAGCAACATTCCCTCCACTTTGGAATATGCTGGCATTCCCTGCACTTTGGAATACTCTTCAACAGCATTCCCTGCATTTTGGAATACGCTTCAGTAGCGTTCCTTGCATTATGCTTCAGCAGCATTCCTTGAATTTTTGAATATGCTTCAGCAACGTTCCTATATTTTGGAATATACTTCAGTAGATTTCCCTTCATTATAGAATGCGCTTTAGCAACATTCCTTTAATACACTTTAGCAACGTTCTCTTTATATATACTTCAGTGGCATTTTCTGTATATTATCTGTGCCTATGTAAATTACCTCTGCTCTTTGCAAATTGTCTCCGCAAATTATCTTTGCTCCCCGCAAATTATCCAAAGAATACAAGCACCCTCTACTTTCATAAATCACCTAAAGATTATGAAGTTATTATAAAATGCACTGAAGCTATCGTCTATGAGAGAGAGACATAGCATTCTACACTGTGTTCATTAGCACCAAAGGAACCCCTGAGGCAGGTTTCCCATAACACTCGCACCTGAGCACTAATATACTGTATCAGCATCATCTAGGAAAGGAACATTGCATCCATGTTATTGATTATGTCTTTTTTTCATCTCCTTGCGTGCTCGAACTACGTCTTGGTCTGATTCCTGGAAAGGATATGTAGGCACCTCCAGCGGAGCACAACCAGCAGCAACACTGACTTAGTAGCTTCAACCCATTATGGCATTTCATTTTTTTTCTTCGTGATTTCTTGATTTTTTTTCTTTAGATTTTGAATTTTTTGATTTTTGTGAACATTTGTTTTTCCTAAATCCTTTCAGTATGGTCAATGGGTGCCTTCTAGGCTTTGGCACTCACTTGCAGTTCACGTTGTTCTCAACAAGTTCTGCCAAAGAGGGGCAAGCTATAAACACCCAATTTTGACCATACTATTATGATTTAGGGTGGACATCTTGTTGGAGGATTTGATGATGAAAAGTACCCCATTGAAGGTACTGAATTCCGTACAATTGACAGATTGAACTTCAGAAAGTGACTTCAAGATCAGAAAATCTCTTTTCAAGCATAAAATCCCAATTTTGTCAAAAATGTCTCTCAAAATTCATATTCACTCAAGGTTAAATGAATATAAAGTGTTCTAAATGCAGTATTCTAGGTATCCAGAGATTCAATTTCTATGAAAAAAACTCAAAATTGATGCACATTGAAAAGTAATTTTGAAAAGGAAGTCATTTGATTAAAAAAAGACAACGAAAATTCTAGGAGACTTCCGGACTCCAATTGGCCTTCAATTCTCATCTCAATTGCTCCTAGAATATTTTTATACTGAAATTCAACTTGACAGCTTCCAATGGTATGTAAACAGATAATTTTGTATAAAAAAAACATTTTTACAAAAATCTGGAAAAACAGTATGCATGATTTTTGAAACAGGGTTTGTGGGCAACCAGGGGAGCCATTTAAGCAAATGACTGTTCCCTATATGGGGGTAGCAGTTACCCCCTTAACCGCCACATATATATGGTGTCCTCCATCACGTTTTTCTAGTTCTAGCTTTCTAGGACGTTCCCACTGCAAAGAAATGACCTAGAAACTGCGTTTAGGCACGAAATTGGCCATTTTAGCCCTAATTTGATCTCTAAAATCTCTCTTTTATCCCTAAAATTGAAGCATTAAGTTTTCAAAACTCTATGTATAGATCCATATGAGATCATGTTTATGAGGAGAAGAGAATAGAATTGGAGAATACACTTGCATGATCAAATATACTTTGAATATATGTGAGATCACCCTTTAAATTCAAGAGATTTCTAGAGAGAAAAAAATGAATCATGAATTGAATTCTTCTAAAATTAATCTTAGGATTATTAGATTAGATAATTAGAGAAGAACTTTGACATCAATTGCCTCCCTAAGCTTTCACCATTGATGAGTGCATGAAGAACTTGAAGAACACTTGAAGAAGGAGTTCCTTTAAACTCTATTTTGAAGTACAATTGAGATTCCTTCAAGAGGTAAACACTAGAAATTATCTCTAATCCTTACTTTTATATATAGATCAATAGGACTTGGATCTAGTCTATTTCTTAGAATGCTCATCTTCTTCTTATTTTATTCATCACACACTCATATAGCTAGATCCAAGTCCTCTTTGATTTTATTGATAATCCTATGATTAGTGATTCATTTTTACTTTGATTTTCATATTGCGGTTTTGATTTTAATTCATTCCTCTCATTAAGTTTAGATTTATGCATACACATTATATATATGTATCTAGTTTTTGAGTTCTATAATCGTTTGGAAGTATGATCTATGAGAAGGATGAATCCTATGTTCATACATTTCTCTTGATTATTCCTATAACCTAGAACTTCTATTGAATTTCATCTCCAAGAGGATATTTGTATGACCTTTTGATCCATGATCTAAAGTTCTCGATCCATAAAACTTGGGGGCAAAATTGATTGGGAATTATGATAATCATTTTGATCTATGAGTTTGATCTCTCTAATGAACTTAAATCATTACTTAATATGTTTTCCTCACACTTTAAAATGAACTTGATAAAATTCAACAAAACAGATTGGTCTTGTCCATAGAATTTGGTCCACCAAACCCATAGTTTGATGGATTTCAAATTTTATGGGTAAACTTTGATGAATTAGCTTTCATTTTATCTGTTTTGAGAATCATTAGGATCTATATGCTATTTTTAGAAATTGTTGAAAAATCGGTTGACATATTTGAACATAGCCTCCTTGTGCTCGAGTCCTATAAAATCTATGATAGTTATCGATGATCCTCCTTTTGGGAATGATTCCTAACTCATGTACCTACATGCTAATGTAAAACCGTGAGCATACGATTGAGTTAAGATCGTTTTCTAAGCATTTGAATTTGATGTAACTATTCTGGAATTTTCTAAGTTCAATCACAATCATGATTATGTATACAAAATAGTCAAACCTTGATTGTTCAACAACCATTGATGAATAAAACTTAGATAAGAAATCATCTAGGATGAATGAATGATATCAAAAGTTTAGATCAACTTGATTAACATGATTCATGAAGTTCTACTATATTTTGCATTCATTTTGTCAAATGATACAAAATTTCCATGATAGTAGAGTCTAGTTAAAGTAATTTTTTAGAGACCTTATGTTCATAGAATGTCTATGGGTTTATTTTTGTCATAAACTACCATGAAATAGCTTTCTTTTGACACCAATTAGATCTTCATATCATTTATATAGAATTAGTTATGATTTTTTACAAGAACAGTGGACAGTCCTGATCTACTGTTCCCAAAATTGTTGTTTCTTGAATTTTGAGGATGCTAATGAGGTCCTACATTTTGGAAAAGTTCCCTAAGACATGTATCTAACTTTTTGTAAAAGAATTTTTACCTAGCTCATTGTGGACACCGGGCTTCCACCGCTTTGTTTTGTTCTGGAACTTGTTTTTGTTTGAAATTTGATTTGGATCAAAGAAAAGGAAAAGTCTGTTGAAAACAAATACAGAGTCGCCACTTGGTCTTTAAGGAACCAAGAAACCTTATTTTGACTCACCCAAACGGATAAAAGACACCGGTCCTTCATAACCAAAGAACTTGGCTCGGGGTTTTGGTACGAGAGAGGAAGGAGCCTTTGTCGCGACTAAAACGCCCTCAACTCGCCCCGTCTTTCGACGGGCCTTAATTAGCATCCAAATAATCATCTTATACTATGTTTGGTTCGGCAAATAATACTATGATAGTATATTACATCACATAAGAAAATTTGAAATGGAAGATCTAAAGATAAAATATCATTCATAAGATCTAAGCCAAGTATCACAATGCAAAATGAAAAATCACACAAATAAACCTAGGAAAAATCGTCTAATCACATATCGAGTAATTAAGTTTCCTTAATCTAAAGGGGACATGAATTGTTCTTGAAATAAATGAATTGTTCTTGAAATAAATAAACAAAGAAATCAAAATATGCTTAGCAAGCAAGTATGATGCATGTTAATATTTGAGAAAAAGAAGACCTCTCAATCCCCGGGACGGATGAGAAAGGATGATTACATCGAGGGAAAACATGGACGTGTGATCATATTCATTCCTTATAATCTTCTTAGATTAGGAGTCACCAAAAAGCCCCCAAATCTTGCATGAATGCAATGTATGATCCTAAAATGTGCAAAGGTTGTAGAGTGTTTGTGTACATGGACTTTCTAAAGTGACTTAAAAGTCTAAAGAATGAATGAATGTATGAATGAAATCATCATAGGATATGTACAAATGTAGCATGAACTACTTCCTAAGACATGAGCTAATTTGGAGTTCATGTAAGCATCAAATCAAAGAATGAAAGTTAAAATGTGCTTGCTGTGAATAGTGGACAGAACAGAAACTATATCTTTGAAAAATGAAAAGAGGGGTTAGGAGTGTTTTCAATGCATGATTTTTATGGAGATCTTTCTTATTGTGTCTAGAACACAACCCAAAAATCCAATCTTTAATAACTATCACATATTGAGAGAAATCATATAAACAATAGAGGTCACTCAGAAACAGAGTCCGTACCGTCGACTGAAATGTTGAAAAATCTTAGAAAATGAAAACGAATGATCTAGAGGCCCATTTTATACAGAAAGTTTCCTAAGACATTGAAGTTTAAGGAAAAAATAAGTTAGGACCAACCTGTTTGGAAACGTTTTCTGAAAAAGAGGTTGGAAGTGGACCTAGCTGCTGTGACAGCAAAAACAGAATGTCTGGAAGGAATGTTTGGGTCCAAATGGACCATTTCCAAGTACTTCCAAGTCAAACCAAAAATCATGGGTGTTCTCCAATGAGTTAGGAAGACTTTCCAAGTGGCCTTGCATCCATATGTTGAGTATTGAGTTCTAGAAAAATCTTTGAGCTCAAATTACTCACTGTTTTAACTCACTGTTTTGAAAATTTTGGGAAAAACTAGAGTTTTCTTTCTTGGGATTAAAATGAGGGGGGTTTTAAGAGGGGTTTTGAAGTAGATGTTTTGGAAGCATATTTTCGATACTCAATAAATGGTATAGCCTCAAACTCATCATCAAGAACCTCCAAGATTGTTGGAGAGATTTATTTTTATTTGAACATAACTTCAAGAATACCTTGGAGGTATTGAAGTTATGATCATTATCTATCAAACATGTTTTTGAGGTCAAGAGCTACTATCCATAAGGATTCACTCACCCCAAACTTCATGTCATCATTTAGATGATGATGGACTAGTAAGTAAATAAAGAAAAGAAAAAAAAGAAATGAGATGAGGAGAGATGAACATTATATAAGCAAACAAGTAAATAGATAGCAATTAATAGATGATATTCATGATGTATAGAACTTGTAGTTTGGTGTTTCACTCATATGTAATGACATTAGACATGGAAGAAGCTTCCACTCTCTTAAATGCTCACTAAAATGGTGGTTGGGTGTATTGAATGTTGAGGTAAATGGGAGTAATGAAGTAAAAACAAAGTTTAGAACTCACTTTTGTTTTGAAAATTAAAGAAGGAAGCTTCTTTTCTCTCTATTCTAACCTTATCTCTACAACTTTCTCTCCCAAACTTTTTCTAAGCTTTCATTTTGACCCCCCAAAATGAAGAGCAATGGGGGATTTAAATAGGCCAACTTGGGGTGGTTTTGGGATTAGAAAGTACTCCCATTGGCTCCAAACATCTGAAATCATAAAACTATGTCGTTTTGATTTTTAATTAATCAAAATGGGACCCCAAAATTATTTACAAAAACATACTGCTCTGGAGGAGAGTGCCGCGGCGGCACTGGGCCAGTGCCGCGGCACTGCTCCTCCTTCGTCCAGATAATGCTGTTTAGGCCCCCTGAAGTTCCGATTTTTCCGGAAAGGCCCTATTTCGTCCGAAATTCACAGAAAATGCGTACGAACTCCAAATTGAGGTTGTGATATACCGTTGGAAAGGTAATGGAGTCTACTTTATGTAAAAAATAGTTCAGGGATAGGTCACTTTGAAAAGATTTGCGGTATTTGCGATAAAAGCCGATTTGATCGCCTTTTTCGCCTTCGGAAATTCATAATAGACTCGTTTTAAACCCAAAAATTATGTGCGATATACCGTTGGAAAGCTATTGACCTCTGTAGACACCCCATTTTGTCGGCTAACAGATTTAGGAGGCCACAAGCATGTCAAACCTCGATGATTAGAAAGATCGGATTTTCAGAGATTGCCTCTAACTCTCAAGAAGTCAAAGAATTTGCAGAAATGACCAAAATGCCCCTAAAAGCCCAAAATTCTCCAGGATTGGCCCAGAATATCAGAAATCATTCAATATTGTTCCAAACAAAAAAAGGTATTTTAAAAGATGAATATTTGAAATCGTAAGCTCCCAGAGACCCCCGGAAGTCCCGGAAGTTCCCGGAAAGTCTCCGTTGACCGGTTTGACCAAGTTTGACCAAGGTTTGACCAAAATCATCCAAATTCACCCAAAAGTTCCGAGATCATTCTAGATCATGTGAAAAGTCTTAAAATATATTTTAAAAGAAAATCGAAAGGAAACGTCAGTCTTTGGAGGCTCCCAGAACTTCCCGGAATTTTCTGGAAGTGCACTGTTTGACTCATTTGACTGCAAGTTTGACCAAAAATCAAAGTCTTCTTTTCGAAATTGAAATATTTTTATCAAATACTAGAGGTCAATAGCTTTCCAACGGTATACCGCACATAATTTCTGGATCTAAAACGAATTTGTTATGGATTTCTGAAGGTGAAAAATGCGATCAATTCGTCTTTTATCGCTAATACCGCAAAACTTTCCAAAGTGACCCAACTTTAAACTATTTTTCATTGAAAGTAGACCTCAATATCTTTTCAACGGTATATCACAATCTTAATTTGGATTTCGTATGAATTTTTTGTGAATTTCGGACGAAATAGGGCCGTTTCGCAAATTCTGGGAGTTCTGGGGGCCAAAATGCAATTTTTGTTCAACGGGGGAGTTGACTGCCGCGGCGGCACTAGCCCACTGCCGCGGCGGCAGTGGCCAAGTGCCGCGCCGGTACTCTGAGTAATTTTTCATTTTTTTTTGTAATTTGTTTGTTAATTTTTGGGTTTTAATTCAAATTTTCAACAAATAAAACGACATAGTTTTGATTATTCCGGGATTTTGGACCAATTAGAGACTTTTTAAAACCCAAAATACCTCCCCAAGTTGGCCTATAAAGGAGACCCATTTACTTCCATTTAGGGGAGAGCTTGGAAGCCATTAGAGAGAGATATAGAAAGTTAGGAAGAAATAGAGAGAGAAATCAAGATCTTCTTCTTCAAATCCAAGCCAAATGTGAGTTTTTTATTTAGTTTTCTAAAAACTAAACTTTTATTTTCAAGCTTTCAATCCATCTTCTTCATCTTCTTTGAGTTTGCTATGAGTTAGAGAGTGATGTACTCACCCATATACCCACATATTAGAGGTTGAATGCTTGTGGTTCCACCATTGAATATCATCTATTGATTTGTTCATTTGCTTGCTTATATACAATGTTCATCTCTTCTTACCTCATTTCTTTTTTATTTTATTTATTTACTTACTAGTTCATCATCATCTAGATGATGACATGAAGTTTGAGGTGAGTGAATCCTTATGGATAGTAGCTCTTGACCTTAAAAACATGTTTGATAGATGATGATTATAACTTCAATACCTCCAAGGTATCCTTGAAGTTATGTTCAAATAAAAATGAATCTCTCCAATAATATTGGGGGTTCTTGATGATGAGTTTGATGTTGATATTCCAAGAGGTTATAATCTCTATTTGATGTTGAAAATATACTTTCAAAACCTCTATTTCAAAACCCCTCTCAATCCATCTCATTTTGATTTCAAGAAAGAAAACTCAAGTTTTTCCCAAAATCTTCAAAACAGTGAGTCAAAACAGTGAGTGATCTGAGTTCAAAGATTTCTCTAGAACTCAATACTCAATGTATGGAAGCAAGACCACTTGGAAAATCTTCCTAACTCATTAGATAACACACACGATTTTTGGTTTGACTTGGAAGTACTTGGAAATGGTCCATTTGGACCCAAACATTCCTTCCAGACAATCTATTTTTTTCTGTCACAGCAGCTAGGTCCACTTCCAACATCTTTTTCAGAACACTTTTCCAAAAGGGGTGGTCCTAACTTATTTTTACCTTAAACTTCAATGTCTTAGGAAATGTTCTGTATAAAATGGGCCTCTAGATCATTCGTTTTCATTTTCTAAGAGTTTTCAACATTTCAGTCGACAGTATGGACTATATTTCTGAGTGACCTCTATTGTTTATATTAGTTCTCTTAATCTGTGATAGTTATTAAGGATTGGATTTTTGGGTTGTGTTCTAGACATAAGAAGGAAGATCTCCATAAAAATACATGCACTGAAAACATTCCTAACCCCTCTTTTCAATTTTCAGAAGATCTAGTTACTGTTCTGTCCACTATTCACAGCAAGCACATTTTAACTTTCATTCTTTGATTTGATGCTTATATGCATCCCAAATTAGTTCATATCTTAGGAAGTAGTTCATACTACATTTGTACATATCCCATGTTGATTTCACTCATCCATTCATACACATTATAGACTTATAAGTCATTCTAGGAATCCATGAACACAAAACACACTACAACCTTGGCACATTCTAGATACATACATTGCATCCATGCAAGATTTTGGGCCTTCATGGCTCCTAATCTAAGAATATTGTAAGGAATGAACTTGATCACACCTTCATACTTCCCCCGATCTAATCATCCTTTCTCATCCATCCCGGGGATTGAGATGTCTTCTTTTCTTAAAGATTAACATGCATCATACTAGCTTGCTAAGCATATTTTTGATTTCTTTGTTTATTTGTTTCAATAACAATTCATGTCCCCCTTTAGATTAGGAAGTCTTGATTATTTGATACATGATTAGACGATTTTTCCTAGGTTTTTTGTGTGATCTTTCACTTTACATTGTATGATATTTGGCTTAGATCTTATGAATGATATCTTATCTTTAGATCTTCCATTTCAAGTTTCTTATGTAATGTAGTATACTATCATAATATTATTTGTCGAACCAAACATAGTATAAGATGATTATTTGGAAGAGTTGAGGGTGTTTTAGTCGTGACAAAGGCTCCTTCCTCTCTCGTACCAAAACCCCGAACCAAGTTCTTTGGTTATGAAGGGTCGGTGCCCTTATCCGCTTGAGTGAGTCAAATTTGGGTTTCTTGGTTCCCTAAAGACCAAGTGGCGACTCTGTATCTGTTTTCAACAGACCTTTTCTTTTCTTTCTTTGATCCAAATCAGATTTCAAACAAGTTCCAGTTTTAAAACAAGCAAAAGAGGTGGAATGCCGCGTGTCCACAATCTGGCGACTCTGCTGGGGATTTTTATTTTAAAACAAAATAATACAGAGGTTTGACTCATAAGAAGCATCCTTAAAATCATCTTTTTACTGTGTTTGGTTCACCGCATTGCACTTCTGCATTTCCCCTTCGACTGTGTCTGAAACGCGGTGCTGACATTGTTCAGGTCTTGCTGTGCCAGGGCACAAGTCACCGTTGATACTGTACCTTCCAAGGTATATCAAAAAGAGTAAAAACCTCCATACTGTCTCTCCGACGGTATATTGGAACTCTCGTCAACGGACCCTCTTTGACTAAACCCAGCCTTTGCATATAGATTCCTGTAGAACATTTCATAGGACTGTTCATTTATCTTTACAGATAGGACAATGTGATATAACTGCTGTATGCCCTGGCGGGATTACCTGCGCGGTGTAGACGCTTATGTGGCATAGAACAGAACCTCTTTCTTATGATTCCTAAGGTAATCACTCACATGTGATCACATTGAGTTGACTTGCCTAGGAACCATGATAAGGATGTCTGCTCCATGCTCACAAAGATATACACAGCAAACCTTGTTTGTTGGTCCTGAGACATAGGAGTATGAAAACTTGCTAGACAGTATGATCACCATCATCACCTATTCCCGTCGTATATCCCTATTTCTTCCAGAAACTCTACCCAACTCATCAGGATATCCCTGTTTCTCCTAGAAACTCTGTCCGAATCACCAAGATTTCCTAGAAATCCCTATTTCTCCCCCAGAATACCCAAAAACCTTAATTTTTCTTAGAAACTCCGATATACTTGTTTCTCCCAGAAACTCTGTCCGACTTACCCAGTTATACCTGTTCTCCCAGAAGCTCTGTCCAAATCTCTCAGATTACCCAGAAATCTTAATTTCTCCCAGAAACTCCGGTATACTTGTTTCTCCCAGAAACTCTGTCCAACTTACCCAAAATTTCATGTTTTCCCATAAGCTCTATCATAATCTCCAAGATTTCCCAAAAATTCCAGCAACTCCATCCAAACTTCCCAAAAATGCCTAGATGTACCAATTTCTCCCAGAAATTCTGATTTCCCAATTTCTCCTAGAAGCTCAGTCCAACTCAACCAGAAATCCCTATTTCTCCTAGAAACTCCCATAACTTCTGGAAATTTCTCCGAATCTTCCAAATCCCTATTTCTCCCAGAAACTCTATCCAAAATTCCCGAAGTATCCTGGAAATCCCTGTTATCCCTTGGTGATCACACTGGAAAGTAAGCTTAGCACACTCTGTATGGCTAGGACCTTATTTGTTTAGCTGATATCTGTTAGAAATAGGAGCATCATATAGATTAGGGCTTACATCCGCATGCTTGCCTCGTATGCATGCACCATTACTATCAGTCTACACGCACTATCTTAGTCAGTCTGTACACAAGTCAGTCTACGTTTGTTAACATCACTGTCATTGTCTCTCCAGTCATCACTATCAGAATCTAATACACTCTTCTCGAATCTATAAGTCATTATAGATTCCCAAAGTCAGCCACTGAGATCCCCATCCTCGGTCAGAAGTTCGAACAGTCGTTTGGTCAAGATCTGCCCACCAAGTTACTCCAGCATGAATCAAGAGGAATTGGAAAATAAGGTCACTGTGTTGGGAACAACCATAAGCCAGCAATCTGATCGCCTGGCCCAAGTTTTGAGTTTCATGGAAGAACTGAAACAACAGCAGCCACAGTACCCACCTGGTTTCCCACTATAACCAGGGTTCATACCACCACCACTGCCTGGGTTTAGACCGCCTCCCGAGACCAATGGGGAAGAAGACTGGTTTCAAGGGGTCCCACCGCTTGCATATGAGAAGAAGTTCCAGGAGAAAATGGACAAAGTTGACAAGCTTGAAAATGTGTTGAGGAAGAGCAAAGGGGTTGATGATTACATGTTAGACCTGGAAGGCCTCTTTGAGCCCATCAAGCTAAGGCTGCCCTAGAACTTCAAAATGCCTGAAATTGACCATTTTGATGGAACAGGGAATCCAAAAAGTCACATCAAGTTGTACATGAGCATCTTCCAATCGATGGGCTGCACTCATGAGCACATTACGATGCTATTCCCGCAAACCCTTAAGAATGCCGCACTATCCTGGTTCCTAACCCTTGAAGCCTCTAAGACCCGAGTCTGGGAAGACGTTGCTAGAACTTTTATTAATCACTACTCTTACAACCAAGAGTTTGATATCACCATTCCGGATCTAGAGACTACCAGGCAGAACTTCAATGAGTCCTTTACTGCGTTCTTGAGCAGATGAAGGAATAAAGTGGGTCAAATGATCCACAGACCTGTTGAGAAAGAGCAAGTACGTATGCTGGTCAAGAATATGCAACCAGTATATCATGACAAGCTATTCTACCAATCCATCTCCACATTCGAAGATCTATTTGAAATAGGCACCAGAATAGAGGATGCCATCAGAGAAGGAAAGTTCAAAAAGGATGAACCCCAACACCAGTCCAAGAGACCTAACTACCCCCTGGACTCCCCGGATATCAATGCACTTAGCAACCAATCAATGGCCTGCGCCCTTCGTCCATACCAGTCCATTCCGCCAAATCGCCCAAAAGGCCCTCGCAAATTCTCCAAACTTGATGTTCCTCTTTCCACAGCCTTGGACCACCTACTCAAAAAGGGCCACCTTGTACCTTTGGAGCCCAGTAAGCCTCCTAATCACCCACCTCCTGGGTACAATGAATCCAAGTATTGTGATTACCACCACCAAGACCAAGGCCATGAGACCAACAACTGTAAGAGGCTCCGTCACTCAATTCAGGATCTCTTAGATGATGCGCCGCACCCCAATCCAATCCACTACCTCGGTCTCGACCAATACTTGACCTATCCGTTTAAATGATCCCCTTCGCTGAGGACCATGAATGTTGAACCTGTGCCGGTGAAGTGATGGTGTTTGGGACTCTTGCTAGAAAACCAAATGAAGATGCTCTTTAGAAAAAAAAAAAAAAAGAAATAAAAAGAATAAGTGAGTCACTGTGACATTCCATTTGAGACCAGGTCGAGTCTAGTCGAGTCTGTTGTATGTTTTATCTATTTCAAGTTTAGTCTTATGGTCAAGTCTGTATGTCATCAAGTTGTTAATGAGTCTGTAATCCTTCTCTACTGATGGAATGAAGTCTCATTTTGCCTAATCTGATGTGCCTAGTCATAGATGCATGAATCGCTGAACTGAAGTGTCACTTTTCAAATTACCATGGATATTACTGTGCTAAAAAAGGGTAATTTTTTTTTCAAACAAAAAAAATCCTGAAAGGTCAAAGTCAATGTTGCGCTGACACCGATGAAGAGCCGAGAATTGAATAGTCTTACTTTAAGAATTCAAAGATGCTTTTGCTCAAATCTCGAAAAGACACACTTGGAACTGATTTGGGGCTTGCCCAACACCCTTTTCCACCATTTTAAAGCCTTGAGCCCAGTCCAATCAAGAGCCACGCAATCTGTCCGATTGAAAGCAATGCAAACTTAGCCCTTGATGGTAGCCAAACATTTCAGTGAGTTTCATCTCCACTTTAAAAAAAAAACAAAAAAAGAAAGAAAAAGAAAAGAAAAGAAAAGAAAAGAAAAAGCTCGCTAGGTTGAAAACCTGAAAGGGCACCTAGGCAAAAGTTAGAGCTGAAAAAGGTGTTGATTTCCAAAATCTGACCCTAGCCAGTCAAAATGTTGGAGAAAATTTTGATGAAACAAATGAGAGAATCATACGCTTCAAGATACATCTTAAGAACGTGCCAAGATCACATTTCAAACGGCACGGAATGACCACAAATAAATTCTGAGAGCTGACATGCACATTCTGGAATTCTGAGATTACGATTGAAAGATCTCACAAGAATCGACTACATTAAAAAGAAAAATTAACTGGCTAGGCGAAAGTGAAAAGGATCAATCCTCAAAACAAAACAAAAAGAAAAAGAAAAAGAAAAGAAAGGGAGATTGAAACTGAATCCTTTTATTCAAAGCTACCATAAGTGGCTCAAGTTTGAACTTATTTGACGATTGGTTTGAGAAACCCTCATACCCAATTTCTTTCAAGCCCTGCCTTGAACTACGCTCGACCTGATTCCCGCTCGGGGATACGTAGGCAACCACAACGGTTCGGTCACCCCACCTACCTAAAAATCAACCCGCTTCTTTCCGACCATGGCTCGAACTACGTTGGACCTGATCCCCACTTGGGGGTACGTAGGCAGACTTTCAAAAAAGAAAAAGAAGGATGGCTCGCTAAGTCAAAAATCTGAAAGAACGCCTAGGCAAAAATTAGAGCTAAATCCAAAGTGAGCAATAGCAAAAGAGAGAAAAGAGCTCGTTAGGTCACCTCACTGGTGCCTAGGAAAAAGTTATCAGCATTTGAGAGATTAAAGTCACGGTCCTTGCCTCAAGCCAGAAATCACCTTCCACACTAGGGGCAAACTTTGGCTACTCGCCTCGTTTGCCTAAATTTTACTGTCTACCCTTCATACAAGGGGCAAACTTCGGTCACCTACCTCATTTGCCCAAAACCTCCAATGAACCTTCCTCCAAACTGGGGGCAAACTTCGGTCATTTTCCTCGTTTGCCTACCGATCCCACTTCATGCCCTTCAAACTAGGGGAAAACTTCGTTTGCCACCCGATCCCTATACACTAATTGTAAGCCTTCAAGTCACAAACATTGTCTTGAACAGATGGAAATGGAGCATCTTTTAATCTATAAGCTAAGGCACTAATTCAAAGCACATCTTGGGAGAAGCAAAGAAATTGATTAGATCAGTAGGGAGGAATTTTCAAAAATAAGATTCACCATCAAAGTGATGCCACGTTAAGGTGAGAGGTAAACACAAAAGAGAAATGGTACATCATTTATGACAAGAGCACATTAAGTTTTGGCAAGTCAAGCTTGTTCCATTTCAGTGTCGAATGTGTCACCCTCGTGTGTCGATGTCTGTTAGTCGTCAAGTCTGTCGTAGTCTCAAATAAGTGAGTTAACAGTGACTAATAGTGAATTTTCCAAATAAAGTTATAAATTTTTTAAGAGTGTTCCAAGGACAATGCAAGCAGGAGTGCCAAACACTATTACTGCACCAGTCAAGGTGTCAGCATGAGAAGCGTCCAAACTTGGGGAAAATTTTATCCCTTTCCAAACAGTCGAAAGTTAACCATCTTCGTTCATGCATCATAAGTCCATGAGTGGCGGTTGATGATCTTCCTTTCTCCTAGCAACATAAGTCCATGAGTGGCTTTTGACTGTCTTCCTTCGCTCATGCAACATAAGTCCATGAGTGGCGGTTGATGATCTTCTTTCGTCCATGCAACATAAGTCCATGAGTGGCGGTTGATGATCTTCCTTTCTCCTAGCAACATAAGTCCATGAGTGGCTGTTGACTATCTTCCTTCGCTCACGCAACATAAGTCCATGAGTGGCTATTGATGATCTTCCTTCGTCCAAGCAACATAAGTCCATGAGTGGCTGTTGACCGTCTTCCTTCGCTCATGCAACATAAGTTCATGAGTGGCTGTTGATGATCTTCCTTCGTCCATGCAACATAAGTCCATGAGTGGCTGTTGATGATCTTCCTTCGTCCATGCAACATTAGTCCATGAGTGGCTGTTGATGATCTTCCTTCGTCCATGCAACATAAGTCCATGAATGGCTGTTGATGATCTTTCTTTCTCCTAGCAACATAAGTCCACGAATGGCTGTTGATGATTTTTCTTTCTCCTAGCAACAAAAGTCCACGAATGGCTGTTGATGATTTTTCTTTTTCCTAGCAACATAAGTCCACGAATGGCTGTTGATGATTTTTCTTTCTCCTAGCAACATAAGTCCATGAGTGGCTGTTGATCTTCATCTTCATTCATGCAACATAAGTCCACGAATGGCTATTGATGATCTTCCTTTCTCCTAGCAACATAAGTCCATCACTCTTCTCTTTCAATATCAAAACCTTAACTGCCGCAGGCCATCTCCGTATCCCTCATCATAAATAGAATGATACCTTGACTCCCATTTAATGGACGTATTTCCTTCTTCCTAGCAGAGTACATTATCCTTCAGCTCCTGGAGGCCCCGACCGGCCCTCTTGGACTGAGCGCCAAAAGAGATTCTCTGAGAACCCTACATCATCCCCTAAAGACAGAAATCAAAAGATACTAGCTCCCGGAGGCCCCGACTGGCCCTCTTGGATTGAGCGCCGAAAGATTTGATCAACTGCGAGAGATTCAGAGATGGATCCCGGTTCTGGGCCAGCAAGATTTGATCAACTATGAGAGATTCAAATTTGAATCCTGGTTCCCGGTCAAGAGGAGTAGTTGAAGAGAGATCCCAGAAAGAGTCGCTTCATCCCCAGCAGATTCAGTTTAATCCCCAGTAGGCATATCGATTTGTACATCATCAGTTCAATCATGACAGTCACAGTAGTTCACTGTTGACTCGTCATCTCGATCTGTACATCGTCAGTTCAATCATGACAGTTACAGTAGTTCACTGTCGACTCGTCTTCTCAATTAGTACATCGTTAGTTCAATCCATGACAGTCACAGTAGTTCACTGTTGACTCATCATCTCGATTCGTACATCGTCACTTCTTCTGGTCACGGTTAGTCCAATTGTTGATCCAATCCATGATTGTCACAATAGTTCACTGTTGACTCATCATCTCGATTCGTACATCATCACTTCTTCTGGTCACGGTTAGTCCAACTGTTGATCCAATCCATGATAGTCACAGTAGTTCACTGTTGACTCATCATCTCGATTCGTGCATCGTCACTTCTTCTGGTCACGGTTAGTCCAACTATTGATCCAATCCATGATAGTCACAGTAGTTCACTATTGACTCATCATCTCGATTCGTACATCATCACTTCTTCTGGTCATGGTTAGTCCAACTGTTGATCCAATCCATGATAGTCACAGTAGTTCACTGTTGACTCATCATCTCGATTCGTGCATCGTCACTTCTTCCGGTCACGGTTAGCCCAACTGTTGATCCAATCCATGATAGTCACAGTAGTTCATTGTCGACTCATCATCTCGATTCGTACATCGTCAGTTCATTAATCATCATTAGTTTACCATCGCTCTCATTGAAAATATGCCGTGTTCATCATTCTCATTCAAAATCTTAGGCTTCTATGGCCATTAATGGGGCTTCCATGTTCATCGCTTGACATCTCGGGATTTCATGTCCATCACTTGACGTCTCAAGACTTCTGTGTCCGTCTCTTAATTTCCAAGGCTTCCATGTCCGACGGTTATCTGTCAAACTGCATCTCCGATTATAGTCCTCTGGGACCCCCCATCCAATAACATTCGCTTACGAAGCACGCTTACCAAAATTCAGAAGTTTGCTCCAAGACCCAGAGTCTTCAAACCTTGGTGTCCCTATTCGGGTCAATAATTGCATCATAGTCAGAAACACTAGCACGACACAAGTCCACTTGGAGTGGTACACCCCATAGCACCAATTCATGCTAGGATCAGATCACTAGACATGATAGGACTTAGGACAAAATTCATATCACATCCATGCATAGCATATCACTCTTATAGCATAGCATCCGCCTGATTGTTGTGTATGTGTATGTGTGATTTATTCCTTTGTGCCCTGAACTACGTCCTGGTCTGATTCCCCTTGGGATACGTAGGCAGCTCACGTAGAGCGCGACCAGCACTAGCCTCAGCATTATTGCATCTTTTGCAACGCTTTTATCCTAAATCTATAGCCTACAAAAAGACCTGTATCTTTAAAGCTTTGGCACTCGCTTGCGACATGCGTTGCTTCGCAAGTTCACGCCAAAGAGGGGCAAACTGTAGATACCCCATTTTGTCGGCTAACAGATTTAGGAGGCCACAAGCATGTCAAACCTCGGTGATTAGAAAGATCGGATTTTCAGAGATTGCTTCTAACTCTCAAGAAGTCAAAGAATTTGCAGAAATGACCAAAATGCCCCTAAAATCCCAAAATTCTCCAGGATTGGCCCAGAATCTCAGAAATCATTCAATATTAATCCAAGCAAAAAAAAAGGTATTTTAAAAGATGAATATTTGAAATCGTAAGCTCCCAGAGACCCCCGGAAGTCCCGGAAGTTCCTGAAAAGTCTCCGTTGACCGGTTTGACCAAGGTTTGACCAAGTTTAACCAAGGTTTGACCAAAATCATCCAAATTCACCCAAAAGTTCCGAGATCATTCTAAATCATGTGAAAAGTCTTAAAATATATTTTAAAAGAAAATCGGACGGAAACGTCAGTCTTTGGAGGCTCCCAGAACTTCCCGGAATTTCCTGGAAGTGCACTGTTTGACTCATTTGACTGCAAGTTTGACCAAAAATCAAAGTCTTCTTTTCGACATTGAAATATTTTTATCAAATACTAGAGGTCAATAGATTTTCAACGGTATACCGCACATAATTTCTGGATCTAAAACGAATTTGTTATGGATTTCTGAAGGTGAAAATGCGATCAATTCGGCTTTTATCGCGAATACCGCAAAACTTTCCAAAGTGACCTAACTTTAAACTATTTTTTATGGAAATTAGACCTCAATACCTTTCCAACGGTATATCACAATCTCAATTTGGATTTCGTATGAATTTTCTGTGAATTTCGGACGAAATAGGGCCGTTTCGCGAATTTTGGGAGTTCTGGGAGCCAAAATGAAATATTTGGTCAACGGGGGAGTTGACTGCCGCGGCGGCACTGGCCCACTGCCGCGGCGGCAGTGGCCAAGTGCCGGGACAGCACTCTGAGTAATTTTTCATTTTTTTGTGTAATTTTTGGTTAATTTTTGGGTTTTAATTCAAATTTTCAACAAATAAAACGACATAGTTTTGATTATTCCGGGATTTTGGACCAATTAGAGACTTTTTAAAATCCAAAATACCTCCCCAAGTTGGCCTATAAAGGAGACCCATTTACTTCCATTTAGGGGAGAGCTTGGAAGGCATTAGAGAGATATAGAAAGTTAGGAAGAAATAGAGAGAGAAATCAAGATCTTCTTCTTCAAATCCAAGCCAAATGTGAGTTTTTTATTTAGTTTTCTAAAAACTAAACTTTTATTTTCAAGCTTTCAATCCATCTTCTTTATCTTCTTTGAGTTTCCTATGAGTTAGAGAGTGATGTACTTACCCATATACACACATATGAGAGGTTGAATGCTTGTGGTTCCACCATTAAATATCATCTATTGATTTGTTCATTTGCTTGCTTATATACAATGTTCATCTCTTCTTACCTCATTTCTTTTTTATTTTATTTATTTACTTACTAGTTCATCATCATCTAGATGATGACATGAAGTTTGAGGTGAGTGAATCCTTATGGATAGTAGCTCTTGACCTTAAAAACATGTTTGATAGATGATGATTATAACTTCAATACCTCCAAGGTATCCTTGAAGTTATGTTCAAATAAAAATGAATCTCTCCAATAATATTGGGGGTTCTTGATGATGAGTTTGATGTTGATATTCCAAGAGGTTATAATCTCTATTTGATGTTGAAAATATACTTTCAAAACCTCTATTTCAAAACTCCTCTCAATCCATCTCATTTTGATTTCAAGAAAGAAAACTCAAGTTTTTCCCAAAATCTTCAAAACCATGAGTCAAAACAGTGAGTGATCTGAGTTCAAAGATTTCTCTAGAACTCAATACTCAATGTATGGATGCAAGACCACTTGGAAAATCTTCCTAACTCATTAGAGAACACCCATGATGTTTGTTTTGACTTGGAAGTACATGGAAATGGTCCATTTGGACCCAAACATTCCTTCCAGACAATCTTTTTTTGCTGTCACAGCAGCTAGGTTCACTTCCAACATCTTTTTTAGAACCCTTTTCCAAAAGGGGTGGTCCTAACTTATTTTTCCCTAAACTTCAATGTCTTAGGAAACCTTTTGTATAAAATGGGCCTCTAGATCATTGGTTTTCATTTTCTAAGATTTTTCAACATTTCAGTCGACAGTACGGACTCTGTTTCTGAGTGACCTCTATTGTTTATATGATTTTTCTCAATCTGTGATAGTTATTAAGGATTGGCTTTTTGTGTTGTGTTCTAGACACAATAAGAAAGATCTCCATAAAAAAGCATGCACTGAAAACATTCCTAACCCCTCTTTTCAATTTTCAGAAGATCTAGTTACTGTTCTGTCCACTATTCACAGCAAGCACATTTTAACTTTCATTCTTTGATTTGATGCTTATATGCATCCCAAATTAGTTCATATCTTAGGAAGTAGTTCATACTACAGCTGTACATATCCAATGTTGATTTCACTCATCCATTCATACACATTATAGACTTCTAAGTCATTATAGGAATCCATGAACACAAAGCACACTACAACCTTGGCACATTCTAGATACATACATTGCATCCATGCAAGATTTCGGGCCTTCATGGCTCCTAATCTAAGAAGATTATAAGGAATGAACTTGATCACACGTTCATGCTTCCCCCGATCTAATCATCCTTTCTCATCCATCCCGGGGATTGAGAGGTCTTCTTTTCTTAAAGATTAACATGCAGCATACTAGCTTGCTAAGCATATTTTTGATTTCTTTGTTTATTTGTTTCAATAACAATTCATGCCCCCCTTTAGATTAGGAAGTCTTGATTATTTGATACATGATTAGACGATTTTTCCTAGGTTTTTTGTGTGATCTTTCACTTTACATTGTATGATATTTGGCTTAGATCTTATGAATGATATCTTATCTTTAGATCTTCCATTTCAAGTTTCTTATGTAATGTAGTATACTATCATAATATTATTTGTCGAACCAAACATAGTATAAGATGATTATTTGGATGCTAATTGAGGCCCGTCGAAAGACGGGGCGAGTTGAGGGTGTTTTAGTAGTGACAAAGGCTCCTTCCTCTCTCGTACCAAAACCTTGAACCAAGTTCTTTGGTTATGAAGGGTTGGTGCCCTTATCCGCTTGGGTGAGTCAAATTTGGGTTTCTTGGTTCCCTAAAGACCAAGTGGCGACTCTGTATCTATTTTCAACAGACCTTTTCTTTTCTTTCTTTGATCCAAATCAGATTTCAAACAAGTTCCAGTTTTAAAACAAACAAAAGAGGTGGAACGCCGCGTGTCCACAACCTCTAGTATCCATGAAAAATATTTGAAAATTGTTACAATGCCCCGGTTTTAAAGTCAAATTCTGGTTAAACTGGTCAAACCTGGGATTCCCGGGAAGTTCTGGAAACTTCTGGGGGTTCCCAGGAGCTGACGTTTTCGCTCAATTTTATTTTAAAACTCATTTTGATCCTTTTCTCATGATCTAGAATGATTCTGGTGAATTCGAACGATTTTGGTCAAACTTGGTCAAACTTTGGTCAAACCTGGTCAAACCTTGGTCAAACCGGTCAATGGGGACTTTTCGGGAGTTTTCGGGACTTCCGGGAGTCTCTGGGAGCTGACGACTTCATCCGATTTTTCTTAAAAACTCATTTTATCGCTTTTCTTACGATGTAGCATGTTTCCAGAACTTTGGGACCAAATCTGGGAGCTTTTGTGCTTTCAGGGGCATTTTGGTCATTCTGAGCATTCTGAGAGATAGAGCTGACTTCCAAGAGTCCTTTTGAATCTTTTACGATCATTGTGAACCACCAAGCTATGTGTCTCCTAAATCTGATAGTCGACAAAATGAGGTGTCTACAGTTTGCCCCTCTTTTGCATGAACTTGCGAGGCAACGCATGTCGCAAGCGAGTGCCAAAGCTTTGAAGAGGCAGGACTTTTGGAGGCTATGGATTTAGGATAAAAAGTATTGCAAATGATGTAATGATGAAAAAAAAGATGCTGAGGTCAGTGCTGGTCATGCTCTGCGTGAGCTGCTTATGTATCCCAAGGGGAATCAGACCAGGACGTAGTTCAGGGCACAAAGGAACAAATCACACATGCACAACAAGACATGCGGATTCTATGCTATGAGGATGATATGTAATGCATGGATGTGATATAAATTGTGTCATGAGTCCTATCATGTCTAGTGTTATTATCCTAGTATGAGCAGGTGATGTGGGGTGTGTGCCACCCCGAGTGGACTGGTGTTGTGCTAGCTTTTGCGACCTTGATGTGGTGGATGACTCGGATAAGGACATCAAGGTTTAGAAGACTCTGGGTCTAGGGGCAAACTTCTGGAGCGAGTGAGATAGATCAGATGCGCTTTGTTTAGAAGACGACAACAAAAGGTGACCGAGGGATCTTGTGATAAAGCTATGAAAATGGACAGATGAGAAAATTCTTGATAATCAGGAGATCGGGATGCGGGACATGTTCTGATTGTTCCTGACGGCCAATTTTCGGGAGTCGGTTCCTCTTTTGTTACTTTCTGCTGAGGGTAGTGGGAGCTAGTATCTTTCCGTATCTGTCCTCGGGGGATGACGTGGGGTTCTCGGAGAATATCTCTTTTCTTGATCGGGAACCAGGACCCATCTCTGAATCTCTCACGGTTGATCAAATCTTTCGGCACTCAATCCAAGAGGGCCGGTCGGGGCCTCCGGGAGCTGGTATCTTTTGGTTTCTGTCCTTAAGGGATGATGTAGGGTTCTCGGAGAATCTCTTTCGGCGCTCAATCCAAGAGGGCCGGTCGGGGCCTCCGGGAGCTGGTATCTTTTGGTTTCTGTTCTCAGGGGATGATGTAGGGTTCTCGAAGAATCTCTTTCGATGCTCAATCCAAGAGGGCCGGTCGGGGCCTCCGGGAGCTGGTATCTTTTGGTTTCTGTCCTCAGGGGATGATGTAGGGTTCTCGGAGAATCTCTTTCGGCGCTCAATCCAAGAGGGCCGGTCGGGGCCTCCGGGAGCTGAAGGATAATGTACTCTACTAGGAAGAAGGAAATACGTCAATTAAATGGGAGTCAAGGTATCATTCTATTTGTGATGAGGGATACGGAGATGGCCTGCGGCAGTTAAGGTTTTGATATTTAAAGATGAGAGTGATGGACTTATGTTGCTAGGAGAAAGGAAGGTCATCAACAGCCATTCATGGACTTATGTTGCATGAATGAAGATGAAGATCAACAGCCACTCATGGACTTATGTTGCTAGGAGAAAGGAAGATCATCAACAGCCACTCATGGGCTTATGTTGCCTGAAGAAAGACGAAAGATCAACAGCCACTCATGGACTTATGTTGCATGAAGAAAGATGAAAGATCAACAGCCACTCATGGACTTATGTTGCTAGGAGAAAGGAAGATCATCAACAGCCACTCATGGACTTATGTTGTATGAAGAAAGATGAAAGATCAATAGCCACTCATGGACTTATGTTGCTAGGAGAAAGGAAGATCATCAACAGCCATTCGTGGACTTATGTTGCATGAATAAAGGAGGATGACCAACAGCCACTCATGGACTTATGTTGCTAGGAGGAAGGAAGATCAACAGCCACACATGGACTTATGTTGTATGGACGAAGGAAGATCATCAACAGCCACTCATGGACTTATGTTGCATGAGCAAAGGAAGATAGTCAACAGCCACTCATGGACTTATGTTGCATGGACGAAGGAAGATCATCAACAGCCACTCATTGACTTATGTTGCATGAGCGAAGGAAGACAGTCAACAGCCACTCATGGACTTATGTTGCTAGGAGAAAGGAAGATCATCAACAGCCACTCATGGACTTATGTTGCACGAACGAAGATGGTTAACTTTTTACGGTTTGGAAAGGGATGAAATTTTCCCCAAGTTTGGACGCTTCTCATGCTAACGCCTTGACTGGTGCAGTAATAGTGTTTGGTACTCCTGCTTGCATTGTCCTTGGAACACTCTTAAAAAAATTTATAACTTTATTTTGAAAATTCATTATTAGTCACTGTCAACTCACTTATTTGAGACTACAACAGACTTGACGACTAATACACCCGAGGACGACACATTCGACACTGAAATGAAACAAGCTCGACTTGCCAAAACTTAATGTTCTCTTGTCATAAATGATGTACCATTTCTCTTTTGTGTTTACTTCTCACCTTAACGTGGCATCACTTTGATGGTGAATCTTATTTTTGAAAATTCCTCCCTACTGATCTAATCAATTTCTTTGCTTCTCCCAAGAAGTGATTTGAATTAGTGCCTTAGCTTATAGAATAAAAGATGCTCCATTTCCATCTGTTCAAGACAATGTTTGTGACTTGAAGGCTTACCATTGGTGTATAGGGATCGGGTGGCAAACGAAGTTTGCCCCTTAGTTTGAAGGGCATGAAGTGGGATCGGTAGGCAAATGAGGTAAATGACCGAAGTTTGCCCCTAGTTTGGAAGAAGGTTCATTGGAGGTTTTGGGCAAACGAGTTAGGTGACCGAAGTTTGCCCCTTGTATGAAGGGTAGATAGTAAAATTTAGGCAAACGAGGCGAGTAGCCAAAGTTTGCCCCTAGTGTGGAAGGTGATTTCTGACTTGAGGCAAGGACCGTGACTTTAATCTCTCAAATGCTCATAACTTTTGCCTAGGCACCAGTGAGGTGGCCTAACGAGCTCTTTTCTCTCTTTTGTTATTGCTCACTTTGGATTTAGCTCTGATTTTTGCCTAGGCGTCCTTTTGGATTTTCGACCTAGCGAACCATCCTTCTTTTCTTTTTGAAAGTCCTGAAGAAAAGGGGGTTGATTATAATGGTGTCGACCGAACCGATGCGGTTGCCTACGTATCCCCGAGTGGGAATCAGGTCGAGCGTAGTTCAAGGCAAGGTCTTGAAAGAAAATGGTTTGGTTATGATGGTTTTGCAAGCCAATTGTCAAATTAGTTCAAACTTGAGCCACTTGTGGTAGCCTTGAATAAAAGGATTAAGTTTCGATCTCCCTTTCTTTTCTTTCTTTTCTTTCTGAGGATTGATCCTTTTCATTTTCGCCTAGCCATTCAATTTTACTTTTCATGTAGTTGATTCTTGGGAGATCTTTTGATCACAATTTCAGAGTTCTAGAATGTGCATATCAATTCTCAGAATTTATTTGTGGTCGTTTTGAGCCTTTGGAAATGTGATCATAGGCACGTTCTTATGATGTACCTTGAAGCATACGATTCTCTCATTTGTTTCATCAAAAATTTCTTTCTTTGATTTTCTCCATCATTTTGACTGGCTAAGGTCAGATCTTGGAAATCAATACCTTTTCAGCTCTAACTTTTGCCTAGGTGCCCTTTCGGGTTTTCTACCTAGCGAGCTTTTCTTTTCTTTTTATTTTTTTTCTTTTCTTTTCTTTTTTTTTTTTGAAAGTGGAGATGAAACTCACTGAAATGTTTGGCTACCATCAAGGACTAAGTCTACACAGGTTCATATGGCTCTCAATTGGGTTGGGCCCAAGGCTTTGAAATGGTGGGAAATGGGTGTTGGGCAAGCCCCAAGTCAGTTCCAAGCATGTCTTTTCAAGATTGAGGCAAGAGAATCTTTAAATTCTTAATGTAAGACTATTCAATTCTCGGCTCTTCATCGGTGTCGGCACAAAATTGACTTTGACCTTTCAGGATTTTTTTTTGTTTAAGTAAAAAATATATATATATATATATTTTTGGCACAGCAATATCCATGGTAATTTGAAAAGTGACACTTCAATTCAGCGATTCATGCATCTATGACTAAGCACATCAGATTAGGAAAAATGAGACTTCATTCCATCAGTAGAGAAGGATTACAGACTCATTAACAACTCGATGACAGACAGACTCGACCACAAGACTAAACTTGAAATAGACAAAACATAGGACATATTCATCTAGACTCAACCTGGTCTCAAATGGAATGTCACAGTGACTCGCTTATTCTTTTTATTTCTTTTTTTGAAGAGCAACTTCCTTTGGTTTTCTAGCAAGAGTCCCAAACACCATTACTTCACTTGCACAGGTTCAATATTCGTGGGTCTCAACAAAGGGGATCATTTGAGCGGTTGGTCCAAGCCAAGATATGAGATGGCATTAGGATGGGGTGCATCCTTTATGAGATTTTGAATGTCATGGCGGAGGCGGATGCACTGATCGGTGGCATGGCCTAGATTTTGGTGGTAAGCACATTGTAGGCTCATGTTGTAGTGAGAGGGTATGAGATCCGGTAGTGGTTTGTGGGGGATGAGTTGCAGGTGGCCCTTTTTGAGTAGGTGGTCTAAGGCTGTGGAGAGGGGAATATCAAGTCTGGAGAATTTGCGAGGGCCTTTAGGGCGATTTGGTGGAATGGACTGGTATGGACGGAGAGAGTAGGCCATTGGTTGGTGGTTAGGTGCATGGATATCTGGGGAGTCTAGGGAGTAGTTGGGTCTCTTGGACTGGTGTTGGGGTTCATTATTCCTGAACTTTCCTTCTCTGATGGCATCCTTTATTCTGGTGAGCTTGTCAAGAGCTTCTTGATCCAAACCATATATCCAAAGATCAGCTAATTTTCTAAACCATTTAGTACAAGGAGCTGGACGGGAAGATAGCAGAATCGAGGGTGGTGGGTTAGCCAAATGCCGTATCATATCTGTCATTTCCGCAAGCTCGTCCCTGATCTCCTCAACAGCAGGTTCCATAGCGGTCATTCTAGCATCCACAGTTATTCTGATTAGTTGATCATTCGGTGTACGAGTCCAAGCGGAGTGAATGCGGACTTCTGGTCTCATTTTCTCAAGATATCCTAGGACCTGGGTGAGGTGATCCGAAAGCTGAGTCATAGTGGTTCTCATCTTGGCGACTCGAGTTTCGAAGCTTTTGTGATCCATAGGTTTGTTTCCGGGAGGGCTATTAATCCCAAGAAGAAAATGTTGCAGGACGACGTTTAGGACTTGTGATGTCTTACAAATTGAAATGACAAGGATCAGACTCGGAGGATGAAGATCGATGATCATGTGATGATGAGAAGGGGATAGACTGTGTGGACTTATGAGATATATGTGTGCAAACTGACATGAATTATGTATGCATATGAGACAATCATGCGGATGCGAACCTTAATCTATATGATGCCTCTACTTCTAACATATAACAGCTAAGCAAGTAAGGTCCTAGTCATATAAAGTGTGCTAACCTTTCTTTCCAGTATGATCACCAAGGGATAACAGGGATTTCTGGGATACTTCGGGAATTTTGGACAGAGTTTCTGGGAGAAATAGGGATTTGGAAGATTCGGAGAAATTCCTAGAAGTCATTTGAGTTTCTAGGAGAAATAGGGATTTCTGGTTGATTTGGACTGAGCTTCTAGGAGAAATTGGGAAATTAGAATTTCTGGGAGAAATTGGTACATCTAGGCATTTTTGGGATGTTTGGATGGAGTTGTTGGAATTTTTGGGAAATCTTGGAGATTTGGATAGAGCTTATGGGAAAACATGAAAACTCGAGTAAGTTGGACAGAGTTTGTAGGAGAAACAAGTATACTGGAATTTCTGGGAGAAATTGAGATTTCAATCTGAGAGATTTGGACAGAGCTTCTGGGAAACAGGTATAACTGGGTAAGTCGGACAGAGTTTCTGGGAGAAACAAGTATATCGGAGTTTCTGGGAGAAACTGGTATATCTGGGAAATCTGGGAGATTTAGACAGAGTTTCTAGGAAAAACTGGTTAATATGGTTATATTTGGGATATCTGGACAGAGTTTCTTGAAGAAACTGGTTAATATGGTGATAGTGATCATACGGTCTAGTAGGTTTTCATACTCCTATGTCTTTGGACCAACAAACAAGGTTTGCGGTGTATATCTTTGTGAGCACGGAGCAAACATCCTTATCATGGTGCCTAGGCAGGTCAACTTAATGTGATAACATGTGAGTGATTGCCTTGGGAATCATAAGAAAGAGGTTCTATTCTATGCCACATAAGCGTCTACACCGCGCAAGTAATCCCACCAGGGCATACAACAGTTATATCATATTGTCCTATCTGAAAAGATAAATCAACAGCCCTATGAAAGGTTCTATAGGAATCTATATGCAAAGGCTGGGTTTAGTCAAAGAGGGTCCGTTGACGAGAGTTCCAATATACCGTTGGGGATACAGTACAGAGGTTTTTACTCTTTTTGATATACCTTGGAAGGTACAGTATCAACAGTGACTTGTGCCCTGACACAGCAAGACCTGAACAATGTCAGCGCCGCGTTTCAGACACAGTCGGAGGGGAAATGCAGAAGTGCAATGCGGTAAACCAAATGCAGTAAAAAGATAATTTTAAGGATGCTTCTTATGAGTCAAACCTCTGTATTATTTTGTTTTAAAAAAATATTCCCCAGCAGAGTTGCCAGATTTTGGACACCGGGCTTCCACCGCTTTGTTTTGTTCAGGAACTTGTTTTTGTTTGAAATTTGATTTGGATCAAAGAAAAGGAAAGGTCTGTTGAAAACAGATATAGAGTCGCCACTTGGTCTTTAAGGAATCAAGAAACCTTATTTTGACTCACCCAAACGGATAAAAGGCACCGGTCTTTCATAACCAAAGAACTTTGCTCGGGGTTTTGGTACGAGAGAGGAAGGAGCCTTTGTCGCGACTAAAACACCGTCAACTCGCCCCGTCTTTCGACGGGCCTCAATTAGCATCCAAATAATCATCTTATACTCTGTTTGGTTCGGCAAATAATACTATGATAGTATATTACATCACATAAGAAAATTTAAAATGGAAGATCTAAAGATAAAATATCATTCATAAGATCTAAGCCAAGTATCACACAATGCAAAGTGAAAAATCACACAAATAAACCTAGGAAATATTGTCTAATCACATATCGAGTAATTAAGTTTCCTTAATCTAAAGGAGACATGAATTGTTCTTGAAATAAATAAACAAAGAAATCAAAATATGCTTAGCAAGCTATTATGATGCATGTTAATATTTGAGAAAAAGAAGGCCTCTCAATCCCCGGGATGGATGAGAAAGGATGATTAGATCGAGGGAAAACATGGAAGTGTGATCATATTCATTCCTTATAATCTTCTTAGATTAGGAGTCACCAAAAAGCCCCCAAATCTTGCATGAATGCAATGTATGATCCTAAAATGTGCAAAGGTTGTAGTGTGTTTGTGTACATGGACTTTCTAAAGTGACTTAAAAGTCTAGAGAATGAATGAATGTATGAATGAAATCATCATAGGATATGTACAAATGTAGCATGAACTACTTCCTAAGACATGAGCTAATTTGGAGTTCATGTAAGCATCAAATCAAGGAATGAAAGTTAAAATGTGCTTGCTGTGAATAGTGGACAGAACAGAAACTATATTTTTTGAAAAATGAAAAGAGGGGTTAGGAGTGTTTTCAATGCATGATTTTTATGGAGATCTTCCTTATTGTGTCTAGAACACAACCCAAAAAGCCAATCATTAATAACTATCACATATTGAGAGAAATCATATAAACAATAGTGGTTACTCAGAAACAGAGTCCGTACCATCGACTGAAATGTTAAAAAATCTTAGAAAATGAAAACGAATGATCTAGATGCCAATTTTATACAGAAGGTTTCCTAAGACATTGAAGTTTAAGGGACAAATAAGTTAGGACCACCCCGTTTGGAAAAGTTTTCTGAAAAAGAGGTTGGAAGTGGACCTAGCTGCTGTGACAGCAAAAATAGAATGTCTAGAAGGAATGTTTGGGTCCAAATGGACCATTTCCAAGTACTTCAAAGTCAAACCAAAAATCATGGGTGTTCTCCAATGAGTTAGGAAGACTTTCCAAGTGGCCTTGCATCCATATGTTGAGTATTGAGTTATAGAAAAATCTTTGAGCTCAAATTACTCACTGTTTTAACTCACTGTTTTGAAAATTTTGGGAAAAACTAGAGTTTTCTTGGGATTAAAATGAGGGGGTTTTAAGAGGGGTTTTGAAGTAGATGTTTTGAAAGCATATTTTCAATACTCAATAAAGGGTATAGTCACTTAAAATTCCAACCTCAAACTCATCATCAAGAACCTCCAAGATTGTTGGAGAGATTTATTTTTATTTGAACATAACTTCAAGAATACCTTGGAGGTATTGAAGTTTTTTTGAGGTCAAGAGCTACTATCCATAAGGATTCACTCACCCCAAACTTCATGTCATCATTTAGATGATGATGGAAAAGTAAGTAAATAAAGAAAATAAAAAAAAATGAGATGAGGAGAGATGAACATTATATAAGCAAACAAGTAATTAGATAGCAATTAATAGATGATACTCATGATGTATAAAACTTGTAGTTTGGTGTTTCACTCATATGTAATGACATTAGACATGGAAGAATGTTCCACTCTCTTTAATGCTCACTAAAATGGGGGTTGGGTGTATTGAATGTTGAGGTAAATGGGAGTAATGAAGTAAAAACAAAATTTAGAACTCACTTTTGTTTTGAAAATCAAAGAAGGAAGCTTCTTTTCTTTCTATTCTAACCTTATCTCTACCACTTTCTCTCCCAAACTTTTTCTAAGTTTTTATTTTGACCCCCCAAAATGAAGAGCAATGGGGGGTTTAAATAGGCCAACTTGGGGTGGTTTTGGGGTTTAGAAAGTACTCCCATTGGCTCCAAACATCTGAAATCATAAAACAATGTCGTTTTGGTTTTTAATTAATCAAAATGGGACCCCAAAATTATTTACAAAAATATACTGCTCTGGAGGTGAGTGCCGCGGCAGCACTGGGCCAGTGCCGCGGCGGCACTGCTCCTCCTTCGTCCAGATAATGCTGTTTAGGCCCCCTAAAGTTCCGGTATTCGCGAAAAGGCCCTATTTCGTCCGAAATTCACAGAAAATGCATACGAACTCCAAATTGAGGTTGTGATATACCGTTGGAAAGGTAATGGAGTCTAATTTGTGTAAAAAAATAGTTCGGGGATAGGTCACTTTGAAAAGTTTTGCGGTATTTGTGATAAAAGTCGATTTGATCGCTTTTTTCGCCTTCGGAAATTCATAATAGACTCGTTTTAAATTCGGAAATTATGTGCGATATACCGTTGGAAAGCTATTGACCTCTAGTATCCATGAAAAATATTTGAAAATTGTTAAGGTGCCCCAGTTTTAAAGTCAAATTCTGGTCAAACTGGTCAAACCTGGGATTCCCGGGAAGTTTTGGAAACTTCTGGGGGTTCCAAGGAGCTGACGTTTTCGCTCGATTTTCTTTTAAAACTCATTTTGATACTTTTCTCATGATCTAGAATGATTCTGGTGAATTCGGACGATTTTGGTCAAACTTGGTCAAACATTGGTCAAACCTTGGTCAAACCAGTCAACGGGGACTTTTCGGGAGTTTCCGGGACTTTCGGGTGTCTCTGGGAGCTGACGACTTTATCTGATTTTTCTTCAAAACTCATTTTATCACTTTTCTTACGACGTAGCATGTTTCCAGAACTTTGGGACCAAATCTGGGAGCTTTTGGGCTTACAGGGGCATTTTGGTCATTCTGAGCATTCTGAGAGATAGAGCTGACTTCCAAGAGTCCTTTTGAGTCTTTTACGATCATTGTGAACCACCAAGCTATGGGTATCCTAAATCTGATAGCCGACAAAATGGGGTGTCTACAGTTTGCCCCTCTTTGGCATGAACTTGCGAGGCAACGCATGTCGCAAGCGAGTGCCAAAGCTTTGAAGTGACAGGACTTTTGGAGGCTATAGATTTAGGATAAAAAGCATTGCAAAAGATGTAATGATGAAAAAAAAGATGCTGAGGTCAGTGCTGTTCGTGCTCTGCGTGAGCTGCCTACGTATCCCAAGGGGAATCAGACCAGGACGTAGTTTAGGGCACAAAGGAACAAATCACACATGCATAACAAGACATGCGGATGCTATGCTATGAGGATTATATGCAATGCATGGATGTGATATGAATTGTGTCATGAGTCCTATCATGTCTAGTGTTATGATCCTAGTATGAGCAGGTGATGTGGGGTGTGTGCCACCCCGAGTGGACTGGTGTTGTGCTAGCATTTGCGACCTTGAGGTGGTGGATGAATCGGATAAGGATATCAAGGTTTAGAAGACTCTGGGTCTAGGGGCAAACTTCTGGAATGAGTGAGATAGATCAGATGTGCTTTGTTTAGAAGACGACAGCCAAAGGTGACCGAGGGATCTTGTGATAAAGCTATGAAAATGGACATATGAGAAAATTCTTGATAATCAGGAGATCTGGATGCGGGACATGTTCTGATTGTTCCTGACGGCCGATTTTCGAGAGTCGGTTCCTCTTTTGTTACTTTCTGCTGAGGGTAGTGGGAGCTAGTATCTTTCCGTATCTATCCTCGGGGGATGACGTGGGGTTCTCGGAGAATCTCACTTTTCTTGATCGGGAACCAGGACCCATCTCTGAATCTCTCACGGTTGATCAAATCTTTTGGCGCTCAATCCAAGAGGGCCGGTCGGGGCCTCTGAGAGCTGGTATCTTTTGGTTTCTGTCCTTAGGGGATGATGTAGTGTTCTCGGAGAATCTCTTTCGGCGCTCAATCCAAGAGGGCCGGTCGGGGCCTCCGGGAGCTGGTATCTTTTGATTTCTGTCCTTAGGGGATGATGTAGGGTTCTCAGAGAATCTCTGCCGGCGCTCAATCAAAGAGGGCCGGTCGGGGCCTCCGGGAGCTGGTATCTTTTGATTTCAGTTCTTAGGGGATGATGTAGGGTTCTCGGGGAATCTCTTTCGGTGCTCAATCTAAGAGGGCCGGTCGAGGCCTCCGGGAGCTGGTATCTTTTGGTTTCTGTCCTCAAGGGATGATGTAGGGTTCTCGGAGAATCTCTTTCGGCGCTCAATCCAAGAGGGCCGATCGGGACCTCCGGGAGCTGGTAACTTTCGGTTTCTGTCCTCAGGGGATGATGTAGGGTTCTTGAAAAATCTCTTTCGGTGCTCAATCCAAGAGGCCGGTCGGGGCCTCCGGGAGATGGTATCTTTTGGTTTCTGTCCTCATGGGATGATGTAGGGTTCTCGGAGAATCTCTTTCGGTGCTCAATCCAAGAGGGCCGGTCGGGGCCTCCGGGAGCTGGTATCTTTTGGTTTCTATCCTTAGGGGATGATGTAGGGTTCTCGTAGAATCTCTTTCGGTGCTCAATCCAAGAGGGCCAGTCGAGGCCTCCGGGAGCTGGTATCTTTTGATTTCTGTCCTTAGGGGATGATGTAGGGTTCTCAGAGAATCGCTTTCGGTGCTTAATCCAAGAGGGCCAGTCTGGGCCTCCGGGAGCTGGTATCTTTTGATTTCTGTCCTTAGGGGATGATGTAGGGTTCTCGGAGAATCTCTTTCGGTGCTCAATCCAAGAGGGCCGGTCGGGGCCTCCGGGAGCTGGTGTCTTTTGATTTCTGTCCTCAGGGGATGATGTAGGGTTGTCGGAGAATCTCTTTCGGCGCTCAATCCAAGAGGGCCGGTCAGGGCCTCCGGGAGCTGGTATCTTTTGGTTTCTGACATCAGGGGATGATGTAGGGTTTTCGGAGAATCTCTTCCGGCGCTCAATCCAAGAGGGCCGGTCGGGGCCTCCGGGAGCTGGTATCTTTTGATTTCTGTCCTTAGGGGATGATGTAGGGTTCTCGGGGAATCGCTTTCGGTGCTCAATCTAAGAGGGCCGGTCGAGGGCTCCGGGAGCTGGTATCTTTTGGTTTCTGTCCTCAAGGGATGATGTAGGGTTCTCGGAGAATCTCTTTCGGCGCTCAATCCAAGAGTGCCGATCGGGACCTCCGGGAGCTGGTAACTTTTGGTTTCTGTCCTCAGGGGATGATGTAGGGTTCTTGAAAAATCTCTTTCAGTGCTCAATCCAAGAGGCCGGTCGGGGCCTCCTGGAGATGGTATCTTTTGGTTTCTGTCCTCATGGGATGATGTAGGGTTCTCGGAGAATCTCTTTCGGTGCTCAATCTAAGAGGGCCGATCGGGGCCTCCGGGAGCTGGTATCTTTTGATTTCTATCCTTAGGGGATGATGTAGGGTTCTCGTAGAATCTCTTTCGGTGCTTAATCCAAGAGGGCCGGTCGGGGCCTCCGGGAGCTGGTATCTTTTGATTTCTGTCCTTAGGGGATGATGTAGGGTTCTCGGAGAATCGCTTTCGGTGCTTAATCCAAGAGGGCCAGTATGGGCCTCCGGGAGCTGGTATCTTTTGATTTCTGTCCTTAGGGGATGATGTAGGGTTCTCGGAGAATCTCTTTCGGTGCTCAATCCAAGAGGGCCGGTCGGGGCCTCCGGGAGCTGGTGTCTTTTGATTTCTGTCCTCAGGGGATGATGTAGGGTTCTCGGAGAATCTCTTTCGGCGCTCAATCCAAGAGGGCCGGTCAGGGCCTCCGGGAGCTGGTATCTTTTGGTTTCTGACATCAGGGGATGATGTAGGGTTTTCGGAGAATCTCTGCCGGCGCTCAATCCAAGAGGGCCGGTCGGGGCCTCCGGGAGCTGGTATCTTTTGATTTCTGTCCTTAGGGGATGATGTAGGGTTCTCGGGGAATCTCTTTCGGTGCTCAATCTAAGAGGGCCGGTCGGGGGCTCCGGGAGCTGGTATCTTTTGGTTTCTGTCCTCAAGGGATGATGTAGGGTTCTCGGAGAATCTCTTTCGGCGCTCAATCCAAGAGTGCCGATCGGGACCTCCGGGAGCTGGTAACTTTTGGTTTCTGTCCTCAGGGGATGATGTAGGGTTCTTGAAAAATCTCTTTCAGGTTTCTGTCCTCATGGGATGATGTAGGGTTCTCGGAGAATCTCTTTCGGTGCTCAATCTAAGAGGGCCGATCGGGGCCTCCGGGAGCTGGTATCTTTTGATTTCTATCCTTAGGGGATGATGTAGGGTTCTCGTAGAATCTCTTTCGGTGCTTAATCCAAGAGGGCCGGTCGGGGCCTCCGGGAGCTGGTATCTTTTGATTTCTGTCCTTAGGGGATGATGTAGGGTTCTCGGAGAATCGCTTTCGGTGCTTAATCCAAGAGGGCCAGTCGGGGCCTCCGGGAGCTGGTATCTTTTGATTTCTGTTCTTAGGGGATGATGTAGGGTTCTCGGGGAATCTCTTTCGGTGCTCAATCTAAGAGGGCCGGTCGAGGCCTCCGGGAGCTGGTATCTTTTGGTTTCTGTCCTCAAGGGATGATGTAGGGTTCTCGGAGAATCTCTTTCGGCGCTCAATCCAAGAGGGCCGATCGGGACCTCCGGGAGCTGGTAACTTTCGGTTTCTGTCCTCAGGGGATGATGTAGGGTTCTTGAAAAATCTCTTTCGGTGCTCAATCCAAGAGGCCGGTCGGGGCCTCCGGGAGATGGTATCTTTTGGTTTCTGTCCTCATGGGATGATGTAGGGTTTTCGGAGAATCTCTTTCGGTGCTCAATCCAAGAGGGCCGGTCGGGGCCTCCGGGAGCTGGTATCTTTTGGTTTCTATCCTTAGGGGATGATGTAGGGTTCTCGTAGAATCTCTTTCGGTGCTCAATCCAAGAGGGCCGGTCGAGGCCTCCGGGAGCTGGTATCTTTTGATTTCTGTCCTTAGGGGATGATGTAGGGTTCTCAGAGAATCGCTTTCGGTGCTTAATCCAAGAGGGCCAGTCTGGGCCTCCGGGAGCTGGTATCTTTTGATTTCTGTCCTTAGGGGATGATGTAGGGTTCTCGGAGAATCTCTTTCGGTGCTCAATCTAAGAGGGCCGGTCGGGGCCTACGGGAGCTGGTGTCTTTTGATTTCTGTCCTCAGGGGATGATGTAGGGTTCTCGGAGAATCTCTTTCGGCGCTCAATCCAAGAGGGCCGGTCAGGGCCTCCGGGAGCTGGTATCTTTTGGTTTCTGACATCAGGGGATGATGTAGGGTTTTCGGAGAATCTCTTCCGGCGCTCAATCCAAGAGGGCCGGTCGGGGCCTCCGGGAGCTGGTATCTTTTGATTTCTGTCCTTAGGGGATGATGTAGGGTTCTCGGGGAATCGCTTTCGGTGCTCAATCTAAGAGGGCCGGTCGGGGGCTCCGGGAGCTGGTATCTTTTGGTTTCTGTCCTCAAGGGATGATGTAGGGTTCTCGGAGAATCTCTTTCGACGCTCAATCCAAGAGTGCCGATCGGGACCTCCGGGAGCTGGTAACTTTTGGTTTCTGTCCTCAGGGGATGATGTAGGGTTCTTGAAAAATCTCTTTCAGTGCTCAATCCAAGAGGCCGGTCGGGGCCTCCTGGAGATGGTATCTTTTGGTTTCTGTCCTCATGGGATGATGTAGGGTTCTCGGAGAATCTCTTTCGGTGCTCAATCTAAGAGGGCCGATCGGGGCCTCCGGGAGCTGGTATCTTTTGATTTCTATCCTTAGGGGATGATGTAGGGTTCTCGTAGAATCTCTTTCGGTGCTTAATCCAAGAGGGCCGGTCGGGGCCTCCGGGAGCTGGTATCTTTTGATTTCTGTCCTTAGGGGATGATGTAGGGTTCTCGGAGAATCGCTTTCGGTGCTTAATCCAAGAGGGCCAGTCTGGGCCTCCGGGAGCTGGTATCTTTTGATTTCTGTCCTTAGGGGATGATGTAGGGTTCTCGGAGAATCTCTTTCGGTGCTCAATCCAAGAGGGCCGGTCGGGGTCTCCGGGAGCTGGTGTCTTTTGATTTCTGTCCTCAGGGGATGATGTAGGGTTCTCGGAGAATCTCTTTCGGCGCTCAATCCAAGAGGGCCGGTCAGGGCCTCCGGGAGCTGGTATCTTTTGGTTTCTGACATCAGGGGATGATGTAGGGTTTTCGGAGAATCTCTGCCGGCGCTCAATCCAAGAGGGCCGGTCGGGGCCTCCGGGAGCTGGTATCTTTTGATTTCTGTCCTTAGGGGATGATGTAGGGTTCTCGGGGAATCTCTTTCGGTGTTCAATCTAAGAGGGCCGGTCGGGGGCTCCGGGAACTGGTATCTTTTGGTTTCTGTCCTCAAGGGATGATGTAGGGTTCTCGGAGAATCTCTTTCGGCGCTCAATCCAAGAGTGCCGATCGGGACCTCCGGGAGCTGGTAACTTTTGGTTTCTGTCCTCAGGGGATGATGTAGGGTTCTTGAAAAATCTCTTTCAGTGCTCAATCCAAGAGGCCGGTCGGGGCTCCTGGAGATGGTATCTTTTGGTTTCTGTCCTCATGGGATGATGTAGGGTTCTCGGAGAATCTCTTTCGGTGCTCAATCTAAGAGGGCCGATCGGGGCCTCCGGGAGCTGGTATCTTTTGATTTCTATCCTTAGGGGATGATGTAGGGTTCTCGTAGAATCTCTTTCGGTGCTTAATCCAAGAGGGCCGGTCGGGGCCTTCGGGAGCTGGTATCTTTTGATTTCTGTCCTTAAGGGATGATGTAGGGTTCTCGGAGAATCGCTTTCGGTGCTTAATCCAAGAGGGCCAGTCTGGGCTTCCGGGAGCTGGTATCTTTTGATTTCTGTCCTTAGGGGATGATGTAGGGTTCTCGGAGAATCTCTTTCGGTGCTCAATCCAAGAGGGCCGGTCGGGGCCTCCGGGAGCTGGTATCTTTTGATTTCTGTCCTCAGGGGATGATGTAGGGTTCTCGGAGAATCTCTTTCGGCGCTCAATCCAAGAGGGCCGGTCAGGGCCTCCGGGAGCTGGTATCTTTTGGTTTCTGACATCAGGGGATGATGTAGGGTTTTCGGAGAATCTCTGCCGGCGCTCAATCCAAGAAGGCCGGTCGGGGCCTCCGGGAGCTGGTATCTTTTGATTTCTGTCCTTAGGGGATGATGTAGGGTTCTCGGGGAATCTCTTTCGGTGCTCAATCTAAGAGGGCCGGTCGGGGGCTCCGGGAGCTGGTATCTTTTGGTTTCTGTCCTCAAGGGATGATGTAGGGTTCTCGGAGAATCTCTTTCGGCGCTCAATCCAAGAGTGCCGATCGGGACCTCCGGGAGCTGGTAACTTTTGGTTTCTGTCCTCAGGGGATGATGTAGGGTTCTTGAAAAATCTCTTTCAGTGCTCAATCCAAGAGGCCGGTCGGGGCCTCCTGGAGATGGTATCTTTTGGTTTCTGTCCTCATGGGATGATGTAGGGTTCTCGGAGAATCTCTTTCGGTGCTCAATCTAAGAGGGCCGATCGGGGCCTCCGGGAGCTGGTATCTTTTGATTTCTATCCTTAGGGGATGATGTAGGGTTCTCGTAGAATCTCTTTCGGTGCTTAATCCAAGAGGGCCGGTCGGGGCCTCCGGGAGCTGGTATCTTTTGATTTCTGTCCTTAGGGGATGATGTAGGGTTCTCGGAGAATCGCTTTCGGTGCTTAATCCAAGAGGGCCAGTCGGGGCCTCCGGGAGCTGGTATCTTTTGATTTCTGTTCTTAGGGGATGATGTAGGGTTCTCGGGGAATCTCTTTCGGTGCTCAATCTAAGAGGGCCGGTCGAGGCCTCCGGGAGCTGGTATCTTTTGGTTTCTGTCCTCAAGGGATGATGTAGGGTTCTCGGAGAATCTCTTTCGGCGCTCAATCCAAGAGGGCCGATCGGGACCTCCGGGAGCTGGTAACTTTTGGTTTCTGTCCTCAGGGGATGATGTAGGGTTCTTGAAAAATCTCTTTCAGTGCTCAATCCAAGAGGCCGGTCGGGGCCTCCTGGAGATGGTATCTTTTGGTTTCTGTCCTCATGGGATGATGTAGGGTTCTCGGAGAATCTCTTTCGGTGCTCAATCTAAGAGGGCCGATCGGGGCCTCCGGGAGCTGGTATCTTTTGATTTCTATCCTTAGGGGATGATGTAGGGTTCTCGTAGAATCTCTTTCGGTGCTTAATCCAAGAGGGCCGGTCGGGGCCTCCGGGAGCTGGTATCTTTTGATTTCTGTCCTTAGGGGATGATGTAGGGTTCTCGGAGAATCGCTTTCGGTGCTTAATCCAAGAGGGCCAGTCGGGGCCTCCGGGAGCTGGTATCTTTTGATTTCTGTTCTTAGGGGATGATGTAGGGTTCTCGGGGAATCTCTTTCGGTGCTCAATCTAAGAGGGCCGGTCGAGGCCTCCGGGAGCTGGTATCTTTTGGTTTCTGTCCTCAAGGGATGATGTAGGGTTCTCGGAGAATCTCTTTCGGCGCTCAATCCAAGAGGGCCGATCGGGACCTCCGGGAGCTGGTAACTTTCGGTTTCTGTCCTCAGGGGATGATGTAGGGTTCTTGAAAAATCTCTTTCGGTGCTCAATCCAAGAGGCCGGTCGGGGCCTCCGGGAGATGGTATCTTTTGGTTTCTGTCCTCATGGGATGATGTAGGGTTCTCGGAGAATCTCTTTCGGTGCTCAATCCAAGAGGGCCGGTCGGGGCCTCCGGGAGCTGGTATCTTTTGGTTTCTATCCTTAGGGGATGATGTAGGGTTCTCGTAGAATCTCTTTCGGTGCTCAATCCAAGAGGGCCGGTCGAGGCCTCCGGGAGCTGGTATCTTTTGATTTCTGTCCTTAGGGGATGATGTAGGGTTCTCAGAGAATCGCTTTCGGTGCTTAATCCAAGAGGGCCAGTCTGGGCCTCCGGGAGCTGGTATCTTTTGATTTCTGTCCTTAGGGGATGATGTAGGGTTCTCGGAGAATCTCTTTCGGTGCTCAATCTAAGAGGGCCGGTCGGGGCCTACGGGAGCTGGTGTCTTTTGATTTCTGTCCTCAGGGGATGATGTAGGGTTCTCGGAGAATCTCTTTCGGCGCTCAATCCAAGAGGGCCGGTCAGGGCCTCCGGGAGCTGGTATCTTTTGGTTTCTGACATCAGGGGATGATGTAGGGTTTTCGGAGAATCTCTTCCGGCGCTCAATCCAAGAGGGCCGGTCGGGGCCTCCGGGAGCTGGTATCTTTTGATTTCTGTCCTTAGGGGATGATGTAGGGTTCTCGGGGAATCGCTTTCGGTGCTCAATCTAAGAGGGCCGGTCGGGGGCTCCGGGAGCTGGTATCTTTTGGTTTCTGTCCTCAAGGGATGATGTAGGGTTCTCGGAGAATCTCTTTCGGCGCTCAATCCAAGAGTGCCGATCGGGACCTCCGGGAGCTGGTAACTTTTGGTTTCTGTCCTCAGGGGATGATGTAGGGTTCTTGAAAAATCTCTTTCAGTGCTCAATCCAAGAGGCCGGTCGGGGCCTCCTGGAGATGGTATCTTTTGGTTTCTGTCCTCATGGGATGATGTAGGGTTCTCGGAGAATCTCTTTCGGTGCTCAATCTAAGAGGGCCGATCGGGGCCTCCGGGAGCTGGTATCTTTTGATTTCTATCCTTAGGGGATGATGTAGGGTTCTCGTAGAATCTCTTTCGGTGCTTAATCCAAGAGGGCCGGTCGGGGCCTCCGGGAGCTGGTATCTTTTGATTTCTGTCCTTAGGGGATGATGTAGGGTTCTCGGAGAATCGCTTTCGGTGCTTAATCCAAGAGGGCCAGTCTGGGCCTCCGGGAGCTGGTATCTTTTGATTTCTGTCCTTAGGGGATGATGTAGGGTTCTCGGAGAATCTCTTTCGGTGCTCAATCCAAGAGGGCCGGTCGGGGCCTCCGGGAGCTGGTGTCTTTTGATTTCTGTCCTCAGGGGATGATGTAGGGTTCTCGGAGAATCTCTTTCGGCGCTCAATCCAAGAGGGCCGGTCGGGGCCTCCGGGAGCTGGTGTCTTTTGATTTCTGTCCTCAGGTGATGATGTAGGGTTCTCGGAGAATCTCTTTCGGCGCTCAATCCAAGAGGGCCGGTCAGGGCCTCCGGGAGCTGGTATCTTTTGGTTTCTGACATCAGGGGATGATGTAGGGTTTTCGGAGAATCTCTGCCGGCGCTCAATCCAAGAGGGCCGGTCGGGGCCTCCGGGAGCTGGTATCTTTTGATTTCTGTCCTTAGGGGATGATGTAGGGTTCTCGGGGAATCTCTTTCGGTGCTCAATCTAAGAGGGCCGGTCGGGGGCTCCGGGAGCTGGTATCTTTTGGTTTCTGTCCTCAAGGGATGATGTAGGGTTCTCGGAGAATCTCTTTCGGCGCTAAAATCCAAGAGTGCCGATCGGGACCTCCGGGAGCTGGTAACTTTTGGTTTCTGTCCTCAGGGGATGATGTAGGGTTCTTGAAAAATCTCTTTCAGTGCTCAATCCAAGAGGCCGGTCGGGGCCTCCTGGAGATGGTATCTTTTGGTTTCTGTCCTCATGGGATGATGTAGGGTTCTCGGAGAATCTCTTTCGGTGCTCAATCTAAGAGGGCCGATCGGGGCCTCCGGGAGCTGGTATCTTTTGATTTCTATCCTTAGGGGATGATGTAGGGTTCTCGTAGAATCTCTTTCGGTGCTTAATCCAAGAGGGCCGGTCGGGGCCTCCGGGAGCTGGTATCTTTTGATTTCTGTCCTTAGGGGATGATGTAGGGTTCTCGGAGAATTGCTTTCGGTGCTTAATCCAAGAGGGCCAGTCTGGGCCTCCGGGAGCTGGTATCTTTTGATTTCTGTCCTTAGGGGATGATGTAGGGTTCTCGGAGAATCTCTTTCGGTGCTCAATCCAGGAGGGCCGGTCGGGGCCTCCGGGAGCTGGTGTCTTTTGATTTCTGTCCTCAGGGGATGATGTAGGGTTCTCGGAGAATCTCTTTCGGCGCTCAATCCAAGAGGGCCGGTCAGGGCCTCCGGGAGCTGGTATCTTTTGGTTTCTGACATCAGGGGATGATGTAGGGTTTTCGGAGAATCTTTGCCGGCAATCAATCCAAGAGGGCCGGTCGGGGCCTCCGGGAGCTGGTATCTTTTGATTTCTGTCCTTAGGGGATGATGTAGGGTTCTCGGGGAATCTCTTTCGGTGCTCAATCTAAGAGGGCCAGTCGGGGGCTCCGGGAGCTGGTATCTTTTGGTTTCTGTCTTCAAGGGATGATGTAGGGTTCTCGGAGAATCTCTTTCGGCGCTCAATACAAGAGGGCCGATCGGGACCTCCGGGAGCTGGTAACTTTTGGTTTCTGTCCTCAGGGGATGATGTAGGGTTCTTGAAAAATCTCTTTCAGTGCTCAATTCAAGAGGCCGGTCGGGGCCTCCTGGAGATGGTATCTTTTGGTTTCTGTCCTCATGGGATGATGTAGGGTTCTCGGAGAATCTCTTTCAGTGCTCAATCTAAGAGGGCCGATCGGGGCCTCCGGGAGCTAGTATCTTCTGATTTCTATCCTTAGGGGATGATGTAGGGTTCTCGTAGAATCTCTTTCGGTGCTTAATCCAAGAGGACCCGTCGGGGCCTCCGTGAGCTGGTATCTTTTGATTTCTGTCCTTAGGGGATGATGTAGGGTTCTCGGAGAATCTCTTTCGGTGCTTAATCCAAGAGGGCCAGTCTGGGCCTCCGGGAGCTGGTATCTTTTGATTTCTGTCCTTAGGGGATGAATAGGGTTCTCGGAGAATCTCTTTCGGTGCTCAATCCAAGAGGGCCGGTCGGGGCCTCCAAGAGCTGGTATCTTTTGATTTCTGTCCTCAGGGGATGATGTAGGGTTCTCGGAGAATCTCTTTCGGCGCTCAATCCAAGAGGGCCGATCAGGGCGTCCGGGAGCTGGTATCTTTTGGTTTCTGACCTCAGGGGATGATGTAGGGTTCTCGGACAATCTCTTTCGGTGCTCAATCCAAGAGGGCCGGTCGGGGCCTCCGAGAGCTGGTATCTTTTGGTTTTTGTCCTCAGGGGATGATGTAGGGTTCTCGGAGAATCTCTTTCGGCGCTCAATCCAAGAGGGCCGGTCGGGGCCTCCGGGAGCTGAAGGATAATGTACTCTGCTAGGAAGAAGGAAATACGTCAATTAAATGGGAGTCAAGGTATCTGTCCTCGGGGGATGACGTGGGGTTCTCGGAGAATCTCTCTTTTCTTGATCGGGAACCAGGACCCATCTCTGAATCTCTCACGGTTGATCAAATCTTTCGGCACTCTATCCAAGAGGGCCGGTCGGGGCCTCCGGGAGCTGGTATCTTTTGGTTTCTGTCCTTAAGGGATGATGTAGGGTTCTCGGAGAATCTCTTTCGGCGCTCAATCCAAGAGGGCCGGTCGGGGCCTCCGGGAGCTGGTATCTTTTGATTTCTGTCCTCAGGGGATGATGTAGGGTTCTCGGAGAATCTCTTTCGGCGCTCAATCCAAGAGGGCCGATCAGGGCATCCAGGAGCTGGTATCTTTTGGTTTCTGACCTCAGGGGATGATGTAGGGTTCTCGGAGAATCTCTTTCGGTGCTCAATCCAAGAGGGCCGATCGGGGCCTCTAAGAGCTGGTATCTTTTGGTTTCTGTCCTCAGGGGATGATGTAGGGTTCTCGGACAATCTCTTTCGGTTCTCAATCCAAGAGGGCCGGTCAGGGCCTCCGATAGCTGGTATCTTTTGGTTTTTGTCCTCAGGGGATGATGTAGGGTTCTCGGAGAATCTCTTTTGGCGCTCAATCCAAGAGACCCGGTCGGGGCCTCCGGGAGCTGGTATCTTTTGGTTTCTGTCCTCTGGGGATGATGTAGGGTTCTCGGAGAATCTCTTTCGGTGCTCAATCCAAGAGGGCCGGTCGGTGCCTCTGGGAGCTGGTATCTTTTGGTTTCTGTCCTTAGGGGATGATGTAGGGTTCTCGGAGAATCTCTTTCGGTGCTCATTCCAAGAGGGCCAGTCGGGGCCTCCGGGAGCTGGTATCTTTTGGTTTTTGTCCTCAGGGGATGATGTAGCATTCTCGGAGCATCTCTTTCGGCGCTCAATCCATGAGGGCCGGTCGGGGCCTCTGGGAGCTGAAGGATAATGTACTCTGCTAAGAAGAAGAAAATACGTCCATTAAATGGGAGTCAAGGTATCATTCTATTTGTGATGAGGGATACGGAGATGGCCTGCGGTAGTTAAGGTTTTGATATTGAAAGAGGAGAGTGATGGACTTATGATGCTAGGAGAAAGGAAGATCATCAACAGCCATTCGTGGACTTATGTTGCATGAATGAAGAGGAAGATCAACAGCCACTCATGGACTTATGTTGCTAGGAGAAAGGAAGATCATAAACAGCCACTCATGGGCTTATGTTGCCAGAAGAAAGACGAAAGATCAACAGCCACTCATGGACTTATGCTGCATGAAGAAAGATGAAAGATCAACAGCCACTCATGGACTTATGTTGCTAGGATAAAGGAAGATCATCAACAGCCACTCATGGACTTATGTTGTATGAAGAAAGATGAAAGATCAACAGCCACTCATGGACTTATGTTGCTAGGAGAAAGGAAGATCATCAACAGCCATTCGTGAACTTATGTTGCATGAATAAAGGAGGATGACCAACAGCCACTCATGGACTTATGTTGCTCGGAGGAAGGAAGATCAACAGCCACACATGGACTTATGTTGTATGGACGAAGGAAGATCATCAACAGCCACTCATGGACTTATGTTGCATGAGCGAAGGAAGACAGTCAACAGCCACTCATGGACTTATGTTGCATGGATGAAGGAAGATCATCAACAGCCACTCATGGACTTATGTTGCATGAGCGAAGGAAGACAGTCAACAGCCACTCATGGACTTATGTTGCTAGGAGAAAGGAAGATCATCAACAGCCACTCATGGACTTATGTTGCACAAACGAAGATGGTTAACTTTCGACGGTTTGGAAAGGGATGAAATTTTCCCCAAGTTTGGACGCTTCTCATGCTAACGCCTTGACTGGTGCAGTAATAGTATTTGGTACTCCTGCTTGCATTGTCCTTGGAACACTTTTAAAAAAATTTATAACTTTATTTGGAAAATTCATTATTAGTCACTGTCAACTCACTTATTTGAGACTACAACAGACATGACGACTAACACACCCGAGGACGACACATTCGACACTGAAATGAAACAAGCTCGACTTGCCAAAACTTAATGTTCTCTTGTCATAAATGATGTACCATTTCTCTTTTGTGTTTACTTCTCACCTTAACGTGGCATCACTTTGATGGTGAATCTTAATTTTGAAAATTTCTCCCTACTGATCTAATCAATTTCTTTGCTTCTCCCAAGATGTGCTTTGAATTAGTGCCTTAGCTTATAGAATAAAAGATGCTCCATTTCCATCTGTTCAAGACAATGTTTGTGACTTGAAGGCTTACCATTGGTGTATAGGGATCGGGTGGCAAACGAAGTTTGCCCCTTAGTTTGAAGGGCATGAAGTGGGATCGGTAGGCAAACGAGGTAAATGACCGAAGTTTGCCCCTAGTTTGGAAGAAGGTTCATTGGAGGTTTTGGGCAAACGAGGTAGGTGACCGAAGTTTGCCCCTTGAATGAAGGGTAGATAGTAAAATTTAGGCAAACGAGGCGAGTAGCCAAAGTTTGCCCCTAGTGTGGAATGTGATTTCTAACTTGAGGCAAGGACCGTGACTTTAATCTCTCAAATGCTCATAACTTTTGCCTAGGCACCAGTGAGGTGACCTAACGAGCTCTTTTATCTCTTTTGTTATTGCTCACTTTGGATTTTGCTCTAATTTTTGCCTAGGCGTCCTTTCGGATTTTCGACCTAGTGAGCCATCCTTCTTTTCTTTTTAAAAGTCTGCCTACGTACCCCCGAGTGGGGATCAGGTCCAACGTAGTTCGGGCCAAAGTCTTGAAGAAAAGGGGGTTGATTATGATGGTGTCGACCGAACCGATGCGGTTGCCTACGTATCCCCGAGTGGGAATCAGGTCGAGCGTAGTTCAAGGCAAGGTCTTGAAAGAAATTGGTTTGATTATGATGGTTTTGCAAGCCAATTGTCAAATTAGTTCAAACTTGAGCCACTTGTGGTAGCCTTGAATAAAAGGATTAAGTTTCAATCTCCCTTTCTTTTCTTTCTGTTCTTTCTGAGGATTGATCCTTTTAACTTTCGCCTAGCCAGTCAATTTTACTTTTCATGTAGCTGATTCTTGGGAGATCTTTTGATCACAATTTCAGAGTTCTAGAATGTGCATATCAATTCTCAGAATTTATTTGTGGTCGTTTTGAGCCTTTGGAAATGTGATCTAGGCATGTTCTTATGATGTACCTTGAAGCATACGATTCTCTCATTTGTTTCATCAAAAATTTCTTTCTTTCATTTTCTCCATCAGTTTGACTGGCTAAGGTCAGATCTTGGAAATCAATACCTTTTCAGCTCTAACTTTTGCCTAGGTGCCCTTTCGAGTTTTCTACCTAGCGAGCTTTTCTTTTCTTTTTCTTTTTTTTTTTCGTTTCTTTTCTTTTTTTTTGTGAAAGTGGAGATGAAACTCACTGAAATGTTTGGCTACCATCAAGGACTAAGTCTACACAGGTTCATATGGCTCTCAATTGGGTTGGGCCCAAGGCTTTAAAATGGTGGGAAAAGGGCGTTGGGCAAGCCCCAAGTCAGTTCCAAGCATGTCTTTTCAAGATTGAAGCAAGAGAATCTTTAAATTCTTAATGTAAGACTATTCAATTCTCGGCTCTTCATCGGTGTCGGCACAAAATTGACTTTGACCTTTCAGGATTTTTTTTTGTTTAAGTAAAAAATATATATATATATATTTTTTGGCACAGCAATATCCATGATAATTTGAAAAGTGACACTTCAGTTCAGCGATTCATGCATCTATGACTAAGCACATCAGATTAGGAAAAATGAGACTTCATTCCATCAGTAGAGAAGGATTACAGACTCATTAACAACTCGATGACAGACAGACTCGACCACAAGACTAAACTTGGAATAGACAAAACATAGGACATACTCATCTAGACTCGACCTGGTCTCAAATGGAATGTCACAGTGACTCGCTTATTCTTTTTATTTCTTTTTTTGAAGAGCATCTTCCTTTGGTTTTCTAGCAAGAGTCCCAAACACCATTACTTCACTTGCACAGGTTCAATATTCGTGGGTCTCAGCAAAGGGGATCATTCGAGCGGTTGTTCCAAGCCAAGATAGGAGATGGCATTAGGATGGGGTGCATCCTCTATGAGATTTTGAATGTCATGGCGGAGGCGGATGCACTGATCGGTGGCATGGCCTAGATTTTGGTGGTAAGCACATTGTAGGCTCATGTTGTAGTGAGAGGGTATGGGATCCGGTAGTGGTTTGTGAGGGAGGAGTTGCAGGTGGCCCTTTTTGAGTAGGTGGTCTAAGGCTGTGGAGAGGGGAATATCAAGTCTGGAGAATTTGCGAGGGCCTTTAGGGCGATTTGGTGGAATGGACTGGTATGGACGGAGAGAGTAGGCCATTGGTTGGTGGTTAGGTGCATGGATATCTGGGGAGTCTAGGGAGTAGTTGGGTCTCTTGGACTGGTGTTGGGGTTCATTATTCCTGAACTTTCCTTCTCTGATGGCATCCTTTATTCTGGTGAGCTTGTCAAGAGCTTCTTGATCCAAACTATGTATCCAAAGATCAGCTAATTTTCCAAACCATTTAGTACAAGGTGCTGGACGGGAAGATAGCAGAATCGAGGGTGGTGGGTTAGCCAAATGCCGTATCATATCTGTCATTTCCGCAAGCTCGTCCCTGATCTTCTCAACAGCAGGTTCCATAGCGGTCATTCTAGCATCCACAGTTATTCTGATTAGTTGATCATTCGGTGTACGAGTCCAAGCGGAGTGAATGCGGACTTCTGGTCTCATTTTCTCAAGATATCCTAGGACCTGGGTGAGGTGATCCGTAAGCTGAGTCATAGTGGTTCTCATCTTGGCGACTCGAGTTTCCAAGCTTTTGTGATCCATAGGTTTGTTTTCGGGAGGGCTATTAATCCCAAGAAGAAAATGTTGCAGGACGACGTTTAGGACCTGTGATGTCTTACAAATTGAAATGACAAGGATCAGACTCGGAGGATGAAGATCGATGATCATGTGATGATGAGAAGGGATAGACTGTGTGGACTTATGAGATATATGTGTGTGCAAACTGACATGAATTATGTATGCATATGAGACAATCATGCGGATGCGAACCTTAATCTATATGATGCCTATACTTCTAACATATAGCAGTTAAGCAAGTAAGGTCCTAGTGATATAAAGTGTGCTAACCTTTCTTTCTAGTATGATCACCAAGGGATAACAGGGATTTCCGGGATACTTCGGGAATGTTGGACAAAGTTTCTGGGAGAAATAGGGATTTTGAAGATTCGGAGAAATTCCTAGAAGTCATTTGAGTTTCTAGGAGAAATAGGGATTTCTGGTTGATTTGGACTGAGCTTCTAAGAGAAATTGGGAAATCAGAATTTCTGGGAGAAATTGGTACATCTAGGCATTTTTGGGAAGTTTGGATGGAGTTGTTGGAATTTTTGGGAAATCTTGGAGATTTGGATAGAGCTTATGGGAAAACATGAAAACTCGAGTAAGTTGGACAGAGTTTGTAGGAGAAATAAGTATACTGGAATTTCTGGGAGAAATTGAGATTTCTGGATAATCTGAGAGATTTGGACAAAGCTTCTGGGAAACAGGTATAACTGGGTAAGTCGGACAGAGTTTCTGGGAGAAACAAGTATATCGGAGTTTCTGGGAGAAACTGGTATATCTGGGAAATCTGGGAGATTTAGATAGAGTTTCTGGGAAAAACTGGTTAATATGGTTATATCTGGGATATCTGGACAGATTTTCTGGAAGAAACTGGTTAATATGGTGATAGTGATCATACTGTCTAGTAGGTTTTCATACTCCTATGTCTTTGGACCAACAAACAAGGTTTGCGGTGTATATCTTTGTGAGCATGGAGCAGACATCCTTATCATGGTGCCTAGGCAGGTCAACTCAATGTGATCACATGTGAGTGATTGCCTAGGGAATCATAAGAAAGAGGTTCTATTCTATGCCACATAAGCGTCTACACCGCGCAAGTAATCCCACCAGGGCATACAACAGTTATATCATATTGTCCTATCTGAAAAGATAAATCAACAGCCCTATGAAAGGTTCTACAGGAATCTATATGCAAAGGCTGGGTTTAGTCAAAGAGGGTCCGTTGACGAGAGTTCCAATATACCGTCGTTTTTACTCTTTTTGATATACCTTGGAAGGTACAGTATTAACGGTGACTTGTGCCCTGACACAGCAAGACCTGAACAATGTCAGCGCCGCGTTTCAGACACAGTTGGAGGAGAAATGCTGAAGTGCAATGCGGAAAACCAAACGCAGTAAAAAGATAATTTTAAGGATGCTTCTTATGAGTCAAACCTCTGTATTATTTTGTTTTAAAATAAAAATTCCCCAGCAGAGTCGCCTGATTGTGGACACCGGGCTTCCACCGCTTTGTTTTGTTCTGGAACTTGTTTTTGTTTGAAATTTGATTTGGATCAAAGAAAAGGAAAGGTCTGTTGAAAACAGATACAGAGTCGCCACTTGGTCTTTAAGGAACCAAGAAACCTTATTTTGACTCACCCAAATGGATAAAAGGCGCCGGTCCTTCATAACCAAAGAACTTGGCTCGGGGTTTTGGTACGAGAGAGGAAGGAGCCTTTGTCGGACTCGCCCCGTCTTTCGACGGGCCTCAATTAGAATACAAATAATCATCTTATACTATGTTTGGTTCGGCAAATAATACTATGATAGTATATTACATCACATAAGAAAATTTGAAATGGAAGATCTAAAGATAAAATATCATTCATAAGATCTAAGCCAAGTATCACACAATGCAAAGTGAAAAATCACACAAATAAACCTAGGAAAAATCGTCTAATCACATATCGAGTAATTAAGTTTCCTTAATCTAAAGGGGACATGAATTGTTCTTGAAATAAATAAACAAAGAAATCAAAATATGCTTAGCAAGCTAGTATGATGCATGTTAATATTTGAGAAAAAGAAGGCCTCTCAATCCCCGGGATGGATGAGAAAGGATGATTAGATCGAGGGAAAACATGGACGTGTGATCATATTCATTCCTTATAATCTTCTTAGATTAGGAGTCACCAAAAAGCCCCCAAATCTTGCATGAATGCAATGTATGATCCTAAAATGTGCAAATGTTGTAGTGTGTTTGTGTACATGGACTTTCTAAAGTGACTTAAAAGTCTCGAGAATGAATGAATGTATGAATTAAATCATCATAGGATATGTACAAATGTAGCATGAACTACTTCCTAAGACATGAGCTAATTTGGAGTTCATGTAAACATCAAATCAAAGAATGAAAGTTAAAATGTGCTTGTTGTGAATAGTGGACAGACAAGAAACTATATCTTTTGAAAAATAAAAAGAGGGGTTAGGAGTGTTTTCAATGCATGATTTGTTCTGGAGATCTTCCTTATTGTGTCTAGAACACAACCCAAAAAGACAATCTTTAATAAATAGCACAGATTGAGAGAAATCATATAAACAATAGAGGTCACTCAGAAACAGAGTCCGTACCGTCGAATGAAATGTTGAAATATCTTAGAAAATGAAAACGAATGCTCTAGATGCCCATTTGATACAGAAAGTTTTCTAAGACATTGAAGGTTAAGGGAAAAATAAGTTAGGATCACCCCGTTTGGAAAAGTCTTCTGAAAAAGAGGTTGGAAGTGGACCTAGCTGCTGTGACAGCAAAAACAGAATGTCTGGAAGGAATGTTTGGGTCCAAATGGACCATTTCCAAGTACTTCAAAGTCAAACCAAAAATCATGGGTGTTCTCCAATGAGTTAGGAAGACTTTCCAAGTGGCCTTGCATCCGTATTGAGTATTGAGTTCTAGAAAAATCCTTGAGCTCAAATTACTCACTGTTTTAACTCACTGTTTTGAAAAATTTGGGAAAAACTAGAGTTTGCTTTCTTGGGATTAAAATGAGGGGGGTTTTAAGAGGGGTTTTGAAGTAGATATTTTGAAAGCATATTTTCAATACTCAATAAAGGGTATAGCCGCTTAAAATGCCAACCTCAAACTCATCATCAAGAACCTCCAAGATTGTTTGAGAGATTTATTTTTATTTGAACATAACTTCAAGAATACCTTGGAGGTATTGAAGTTATGATCATCATCTATCAAACATATTTTTGAGGTCAAGAGCTACTATCCATAAGGATTCACTCACCCCAAACTTCATGTCATCATTTAGATGATGATGGACTAGTAAGTAAATAAAGAAAATAAAAAAAGAAATGAGATGAGGAGAGATGAACATTATATAAGCAAACAAGTAAATAGATAGCAATTAATAGATGATATTCATGATGTATAGAACTTGTAGTTTGGTGTTTCACTCATATGTAATGACATTAGACATGGAAGAAGCTTCCACTCTCTTAAATGCTCACTAAAATGGTGGTTGGGTGTATTGAATGTTGAGGTAAATGGGAGTAATGAAATAAAAACAAAGTTTAGAACTCACTTTTGTTTGAAAATCAAAGAAGGAAGCTTCTTTTCTCTCTATTCTAACCTTATCTCTACAACTTTCTCTCCCAAACTTTTTCTAAGCTTTCATTTTGCCCCCCCAAAATGAAGAGCAATGGGGGGTTTAAATAGGCCAACTTGGGGTGGTTTTGGGGTTTACAAAGTACTCCCATTGGCTCCAAACATCTGAAATCATAAAACTATGTCGTTTTGGTTTTTAATTAATCAAAATGGGACTCCAAAATTATTTACAAAAACATACTGCTCTGGAGGTGAGTGTCGCGGCGGCACTGGGCCAGTTCCACGGCGGCAGTGGGCCAGTGACGCGGCGGCACTGCTCCTCCTTCGTCCAGATAATGCTGTTTAGTCCGAAATTCACAAAAAAATTCACAAAAAATGCGTACGATCTCCAAATTGAGGTTGTGATATACCGTTGGAAAGGTAATGGAGTCTAATTTGTGTAAAAAATAGTTCGGAGATAGGTCACTTTGAAAAGTTTTGCAGTATTCGCGATAAAAGCCGATTTGATCGCCTTTTTTGCCTTCGGAAATTCATAATAGACTCGTTTTAAATCCGGAAATTATGTGCGATATACCGTTGGAAAGCTATTGACCTCTAGTATCCATGAAAAATATTTGAAAATTGTCAAGGTGCCCATGTTTTAAAGTCAAATTCTGGTCAAACTGGTCAAACCTGGGATTCCCGGGAAGTTCTGGAAACTTCTGGGGGTTCCCAGGAGCTGACGTTTTCGCTCGATTTTCTTTTAAAACTCATTTTGATACTTTTCTCATGATCTAGAATGATTCTGGTGAATTCGGACGATTTTGGTCAAACTTGGTCAAACTTTGGTCAAACCTGATAAAACCTTGGTCAAACTGGTCAACGGGGACTTTCCGGGAGTTTCCGGGACTTTCGGGGGTCTCTGGGAGCTGACGACTTCATCCGATTTTACTTAAAAACTCATTCTATCACTTTTCTTACGACGTAGCATGTTTCCAGAACTTTGGGACCAAATCTGGGAGCTTTTGGTCTTACAGGGGCATTTTGGTCATTCTGAGCATTATGAGAGATAGAGCTGACTTCCAAGAGTCCTTTTGAGTCTTTTACGATCATTGTGAACCACCAAGCTATGGGTCTCCTAAATCTGATAGCCGACAAAATGGGGAGTCTACACTCATGTTTAAGACCACTTTGATAGGTTTCAATAGAGGTCACTGAATCTGGAAATTCGATTGATGACTATTTCTTCTTGTTTATCATGCATATGATTTGATTGCTTGGATTTTTACAATTTTTGGGTATTCTTTGGTGTCCTAGTGCAGAGAATTGAATGCCGTGGATTCGTACTTCGATTTGTGGATTTGCCACTTCTACATGTGGCTTAGTGCCCATGTATCATGTACTTTTCTCTACCCTTCTCTTCAAATTTTTCTAGGTTTACAACTTTACTTTCAATGACATAATTCCTTTAGGATAGTCTCCATTTATGTGTCGATATATTATAGACATCTTATCTAGGATTGTTCCATGATTGCATCTCACATTTTCTTTCTTTTTGCTTTTGTGACTCTGCTCGAGTCACCTCAATGTAAGTCTTCTTGTTCCTATTTCATATCATGGCACGTTTCCTTTAATTGCATCGGTCCCGAGCGGGACTAGCCACTGTAAGTGCACCTCTCCCCTGTCTTGCATATGCATCCGATTGCTACTTGAACTTAGCTTTTTGAAATGATTTTCATTAGATGCTCTTTTTCCATGTATATATTATTTAGTATGTTTAAGGAAACAACACCTATTATGAATTAAGAACAAAGATATTTGAGTCAAGACCTACCATTTGGTAATGCGAGGAGGGGGTGCTTTAGTCCTACTTGGGCTCCTTCCCCTCTTATACCAAGACATCTGAACTTTGTTTTTGGTAATGAAGGGCAAATAACCTTATTCATTTTTGGGCGAGTCAAAATTTCGTTTCCTAATTCCCGATAAAAAATTAGGTGGCGACTCTTTATCTCTAGGATTGTGGGAAGATCTAGTTCTTGAAGTGTACACCTTGGATCCGTTCCAAGACACTATCAAGATCGACAGAACTTTTTCCCCACGTCCACAATCTTAAGTCATCAATGTGGGAAAACTAGAACAAACATGTGGGTGCTTGTTAGAGAACAAGTTCACTAAACATGATCAATTGTAAAGAGCATCCAAATGGAGTTTTACTTATCTATCAATTGGTTATTCTTAGTTACAGTAGTACAAGTGGGAGATTGTTAGTAATATGCCCTAAAAGCCAATTGTTGGAAGAATGTTTTAAGAATAGTATATTCATTAACAGTCTCATTAATTATCAAAGGGCAAGTTTATTATTTATTATGATAGTTATTTTATTTAATCTTCATGATATGTCCATAAAATTAAAGTTGAGAAGATATGTTCTTAAAGAGTTAAGAAACAAGACCTTATACTTCTTAGTAATTTTATTCTTAAAATGTTCTTAGTTGTTGGATTATTAAATTGGGCATTTCATAATCCAGCAAGACTAACATGTGTCATGTTTATTTGATTTGATTAAATATTATTAGTCTTAAGTCATTAGTGTGGGGACACTGGAACAGACATGTGGGTGCTTGTTAGAGAACAAGTTCACTAAACATGATCAATTGTAAAGAACATCCATATGGAGTTTTACTTATCTATCAATTGGTTGTTCTTAGTTACAGTAGTACAAGTGATCCTTAGACCTGAGACATCATGGTTGCCTTATGTGTGGGTTGTTTACACTTCAACAGTGTGCAATGTTTATGCTTTCACTAGAGGCATATTCATGTATTGTTGGGTGTGGTGAGTTGCACATAGAGGCATGTGAATGTACAATAAGGAATCTATCACTCTCAAGTAAGAGAGAGAATGTCCTATGTGATCTTTTAAGATAACTCGAGTTAAGTTCCTTGGCCAAGACAGGGTAATAATTAGAAAAGAGTTCTATGATTTCACCAAATAGAGTAACATCAGTTTGATTGAGAACATATAATTAAATCGGGGTTTGACAAATATGTCCATTACCCAAAAGATTTAATAGGGACATTGTGTGATAGAAGGATTGAATTGTATAGAAACTGATAATGGAAAGGTTCACTATTTTTTAGACTATCTGGGGTGTGTTATGATATGCTGCTAGGTGTCACTCATGACTAGTAGAAGCCCATAAATAATAAATAGTAATAGTAATCTATTATCTATATATAAAGGCTAAAACAAACTCTATCTCCATATTCACCCACATTAGAATCGTAAAAAAGCCAAGCCCAAAACACACACACTCTCTCTCTCTCTCTTGAGTATAATATCTGTACGAATGGTGCTTACCGTCTCCTCCTCTCCCAATCATCAAACAGCACCTCTTCCTCTCCCAAATCAGAAGAATCTAGAGACCCTGTCAGAGTAGAGCCCCGATTTAATGTTGCTTCAATTCATCTATATGTGTACTCTGGCCTTCGTTGGCACTCCCCCAATGTGAGTCTCTTCATATGCTTGTCAAATATTTTACATGTATCCTTGCTTATATTGATTTGAATAGTTATTTTCCATACTATATTTTCAATTTTGAATAATGTTTTTCTCTCTCCTGCTATCTTTGTAGGCATTGACAACAGCTTCAGTGCCATTCATGGAGCTCTGTTCTTTGTTTCAGGTTTGTGTTGCCTGTCAATCGGGGTAATGGTATTTGTGTCTACCAATTCTTGATTTGTCTTTTCTGTGTTTTTGAATGCTTCTTTTGTTTTGGGCTTCGATTTTCTTATGGAATTTATATATGTCGATATTATCTCTGGTAGCATTGTTTGGGAATTTATTGGATGCAAGACTCGTTGAATTGGGATACCGACCATTCTTTATGGATCATTTCAACTGTACAGCTGGATTTGGATCATTCTTAAAACCCTATGATTAGGGTTTACTGAATCTATAGTTAGGATTGGGCTTTTCAGTTATGGAAATAAGAAAGAGTAATACTATGATTCCTAAATTTTGTATCTAAGTGATTCCCAAGCACATGATGAACTGGTCTCACCATTTCTTTTCTGAATTTTGATTTGTCGATTTCAACATCTATATTGGCACATGATCGCTTTGTTTGTTAGTTATTTTTTTCTTTTTGAAAATAAAAAGGAATTGCTATTATTATGAAGAGATGTAAGACTACGAGAGATATAAAGTTTTATAAGACAAAATGGCATGCAAGAACGAACCCCAAGTAAAGATATAAAATATAAATTACAATAGAGGCACACCCAAAATCTCCAGCAAAATGAACTATACCATTTGGATACAAAAGACATTATTATATATAGCACGATTGCTACTTTGAATATATATATAGTATATGTATTGTAATAGGAGAATCCAACGATATGATCGGTCGTGTCATTTAGTTTTTTTGTGAACAACTGCTATTTTGTGAACAACATTTTGATATCTTGGGTTACAATTTTTATTTATTTATTTTTTTTATTTTATGATGGCTTCACTTTGTTTCAAAATTTTGTACCCAAGATAACAAAGTGTTCTTCCCAAGATAACAAAAATTGTCCCCCAATTTGGTCGTATGATACGATCGGCCGTGTCATAGAATCGCCCATAGATATATACAATATTGAAACAGTAAACTCCTATTGTGAGGAGTCATCTAATGCACAAGGGGGAGAAAAGGGACTTTAAAAAAAATGGGTACCAAGGAATAGGTTATTTGCATGAGATATAAAATTTTGTTGGATGGAGTGTTGCCGATGTAGATTAATGTTTTCTTTCGTGTTTATTCTATTATGGAGTTGGAATTATGAGAAAATCTAAATTCAATTGACCTGATTCATAACTTTAGTTACTCCTGTGGAAATGGAAAGTTCACCAATCTCTGTTACATGGTAATTGGTCTCTTCCTTGCTAATTACATTTTTAACTCCCCTTTTCCACAATGCACTGATTTGTTTTCTAGAATTGATCTCTCAAGTTAATGGAGGGAGCTTGTATGTGGTATTTAACATATCTGTTTTGATTTGCAGTTATATATTTCATTGTTTGATCAATTGATTTCAATGTCTACTGTAACAACCTACATTTTCATTTGCATTGTCACATTTAAATTCAATTTGTATTGTCTACTTTTATTTTAATTACAATTCTCTGCTGTTTAATCTTGTTACTTGTTTTATTCATAATGGAATTTATTTTGGGATCAAACTGCAATTTTATAAACTTTAGTGATACCTGTGTGAAATTTCAAAATTGTATTTCAAAATGGTGAAAATAATTTCTCTTGACTCAAACTGTATTTTTTATATAACCAAAAAATTGATTCTGACGTTAAAATGAATTTTCTGCATTTTTGTGATGATCACCGTGCCACGAGAATACTAGTTTATGTTCAAAACTGTCCGCGCCGCGTTAATTTCCACAGATTTTGGATTGACGTAAAGCATGACATGACTATTGCTTTATACCCATTAATACTTCTAATGATTGTTTAGGCTTTGTTTGGAATTTTATTTTTGTATGTATGTTAACTTAGTACTTTAAGTTGTGTTCCCAAACACTTACATAGATTTGAAGACAACTTGGTCATGTCTTGTTTGGCTATGACTAATTGGTGTGTGTGATTTGTGCCTAAATCTAGCATTTCCCAAACACCTTCATGTTGCCCCCTAGGAGTCTATATTGACCCTTAGCTAATCTGTTGGCTTAATACTATCAGAGTATATACGTATGGGTGTATCTGTGTTTATGTTGTATTTAGTTAATTAGGAAAACAAATTCATTTGTAGAGTATATTAGAGAGTTCTTGGGCTCCAAGTACGTTCTCCAAAATTGGTTCTATATAAACATACTCACAGCTCATAACTGGCACACTCTTGGGGACTGAATTCAGAGAGTTAGGAGAGAGTTATACAGTTTATTCACAAAAACATTTAGAGAGAGAGAAAGTACAACCTCCATAGCTTGAAAGCTTGAAGTTGGGATTGCTTATTCCTAATCTCTTTCTCAACAATCTCTTTATTCTTATCACAGTGAGTATTTCCAACTCACTTGATATGTAATTACATAGTTCAATTGCTGTTTATATGCTTGATTTAAGAATCACCATTGTTGATTTCACGTATGAACACCATAGCTTGAAAACATTGATTTTTCAACCTTAACCAAAATATGTTTTTAGAGATAAAAATGAAAGATTATACACCATAGTTGCTGTATTTAAAGTTTTAGAGCTTGGTTTGTTTATAGGAGAAAGTATATTAAGATTGAAGTTTTGACCTCTTTTAGTTTTTCGTAAAATTCGTGAACAACATTTGGACTCATGTAAAATTGATTATGGATTCATAATCCTTGTGAAAAACCGAATAGATTCATATATTACATGTCCTATGAATGTTCAGATTTGAAAATGGGTCAAAAAGACCCTTAAATTCTAAAACAGGAGAAGTTTTGCGAAGAAGAAGAAGCCTCAGCTTCTCCTCGCGCGCGCAATAGTGCGAGCGGCCCGCGCACGCAAGGTGTGTGATTCCTGATAGATAGAAAAGGTTTTATAAAGAAAATTAAAAAATGGGGTAATCGCGCGAGCAGCCCACGCGCGCGAGGTATGTGTTTCCAGGCAGAAAGAAAAGTTTTAAAAAGAAAAATGAAAACTGGGCAGGTCGCGCGAGTGGCCCGCGCGCACGACCTGGCAGTTTTTGGTTTTTGTTTGTTTTTTGCTGAGGGTCTATTTGGATTAACTTTTAAAGGCTGTTAAGGTTCTATTTGGAAATTTTACTAAATCAGAACAATGTTTACTATGTTTGGATTATAAAAGCGATAAACTACGACTTTATGATCATTGTACGCACGTTACTATTGCTTCCAGTTATTTACATATTCTATATAAAGTTCCATGACATACATGTGAAGTCAGTGGCACATGCATGGTGAGTGGTGGTTAGTGTTGGAAAGAGTATGTAGTTGAGATTGTGTTGTGGACACTCCTTGGTAGTTGTGTACCAAAGTGTGATGCTTTGAGATTGCGGTGAGAGTATCTTTGAAATGCGACGGTAACAAAACTGGACACTCCCTAGCGCCCATAGTAGCGCTAAAGTGTGTGATGCCGAACTTGGACATTCCCTAGCACCCATGGTAGTGCTAAAGTGTGGCCTATGGACACTCCATGGTACCCGAGTCTGGATACTGCGTAAGGTTTCTCCGGTATTTGCGAGGCAGATTAGGTACTAAAGTGTGAGGCATTGGACACCCCCTGGTACCCCGTACTAAAGTGTGAGGCAAACTGGGCACTCCCTGGTACCCCGTTACTAAAGTGTGGTCATCTTAGTGTTTCAAAGATACTAGTGTGAGAGAGTTGGGTATTGTGTTGTCGAGAGAAAAGAGTCGGTAAGATGAGAATGCTTGTTTTGGTCTCATGCACGGTCATATATTTTTTGAACCAAAGTTTATAATGTGATTCTTACTGTTTTATCAATTGAATTCATTTCGATGATTAACCTGTTGATTAATGAGATTGAAAAATGGAAAATATTGAATGAGTATATTTTACATTTGAGCATATGTTTTTAATACTCACCAGCTTCTCGAAGTTGATGACGTTGATGTGTCCTAGACATTCGTGTCCAGGATTTTCAAGTTATGATCGAGCTGAACACTACGACTATGCTAATTGAGAAAGGCTGCTTATGAAGAGAAACTGTTTATTCATTATCTTATGTTTTAAGTTATGAACTAGATTTGTAATAAGGATGACTGTAATAGATGATAGATATTATTATTTTGTTTCAAGGCGGTCTGTGCCTTTAGGTGATCCCATGCTGTAATATTTACTAAGTTAGAAAAGTTTTGTAAGCCTTGATTTCTCTACTCTGATTTATGGTTTTATGTTGTTCGACGTTTGGTACGGATTCGATTCTTCAAACTGTTGCGACCTACGAGTCCATAAAGGAAATTAAATGCTTTCCATATTTATACTACATCGAGGCTTGACATCTACTTCATATCCTTTTTGTTATAACTTTAGTTTCATTGTTTGATACTTCCTTAAAGTTTGCCAAATTCCCTCTATTGAGTGAGAAAACCCAATTTATTCTATTAATCATCTAAGTATATTGTTATATTTTTCCCTTATTAATATCCAAGTGAAGCTGTTAAGGTAGAAGACGACGTAGCGGGTGGTCAATAGTATTGTCGTTAGAAACAAAACTGTCAATGTTAGTGTTCAATAAGAAATTATATTGTGACAAGTAAAAACAAATTCAACAAGGGCTTATGGCTGACTATTGAGCTTTCTCTCATCCATAATTTACACTACTTAAAATTTATGTACTTAGTTTCTTCATAGATTGCTTATATCCTAAACATGAATCAGAAAGAAAAGAAAATTGATTTGTTTGTTTATTTGGCTTATTTGGTTATATGAGCAACATCAAGCCATGTTAATAAAAATCACAATTCTTGTGAAGTTCATTTATATAGCCATAATCATAGTTTTTGTGCAATTCATTTATATAGCCATTTTACGGAGATTGTAGACAACCATCGGAAACCCCGTGCATTGCATGAGTTTTCAACTAAAATTTTCCTATAAGGGAGAATTAGAAAGTGTTTTAATTCAATAATAGTTGAAAGTGTTTATTCCTACTACCAGATTAGTATGAACCTAATGGATCACACACAAAAGGGCAATGTCCAATTAGAAGAAGTTATAAGGGCCTACTAGATATTAAATTATTAATATGGTAGTAGTATTATAATATTCTAAGTCTATATTTGATTAAAGAAAGTCTTCTAATCAAATAAGAGATTTCCTAATATGATTAGGAAAGGTTCCTAATATGATTAGGTAAGAGACTTATGGTTTATTATAATGAAGAGATTGGAGAATTAAAATGGTTCTAGCACCACCAATAGGTTCCCAACAATCCAAGCCCCAAACCATATGGTCACCTTATGATGATCTTCATGTACATCAATTTCAATTAGTTGAAAAAATTAAAGTTCTTCAAATTGTTGAAGAAAATTGAAACCTTCTTCTAGCTTGTGGTTTGCTCATGTGGATACACTTAGAGATTGGACACTTGTATGATTCAAGTGAACATTGTACGAGGGTACTGATTCGTGTCCAATATTGCATTCTTAACTTTGTAATTTTATCCTGATTGGACACAAATTATCACCTATATTGGGAGATTTAATGGATAAATTGTACTTTTGTTACTGTTGTTGTTCGTGGGTTACTAATAAAAATCTCTTTCTTGTAGTGTTTGGGAACGTGTTCAAGTGAGAACTAACTCCATTTGGTTCTTATCGCATAAAAAGGGGAAGGAATAAGCATCCAGTAAAGGTGGATCGATCCGGCTTCTGAGCGGATCGATCCATGAGTTTTAAAGGAGTTTGGTATCAGTTTCAAAAGAGGCGAATCGATCCGGCCTTCTGAGCAGATCGATCCACGATTCCGAAGGAACATTCTGCTAGAAAAATTCCAAGATGGATCGATCCGCCCCAAAGAAGGGATCGATCCGCGGGTTATCGGAAAGATAGTTATGGCCCAGATGAAAGGCGGATCGATCCGCCAATATGAAGGGATCGATCCGCGGCTTCAGATTTTTCCCTTTTTTATTTACAAGTTTGCCATCATTTGTAGAGACTATATATAGTTAGAGATGGATTGTCATTAAGGGGGCTGTTGTTTTTACTTAGGTTAAGCTCTCTCTCTCTCTAATCCTCTCATCTCTCTCCCCCATTACTCCTCAACTACCAACTTTTACTTCCATTTTTAGTGTTAGAGAGAGAGGAGTGTGAATGTATTGAATGGTTGAAGTATATATTGAAGAATCTCTTGGATTTCCTATGGCACTTATGGTGATTTTCTCTTGTTGGTATAATTTCTCCTCCCCTATCTTTAATATTGTTGTTATTATGATTATGAGTAGCTAAATCATGTAGGTTGGGGATCATAAACCCACCATTGGACCCATGTGTGTTTTATTGGAAAGCTCTCACATTTTGAAGCATTTCTAGAGTTCATGGGTGCATGGTTTGATGTTTTAAGACCCCACTTCCAATGTCAAGCATTGGAAGTTGTTAAATCTCTAAACTCTAACCCTATACCCATGTATTGCATTGCAACATCTATCTAGCATGTTGGTTGACTACCACATGTTTGATAGTTTGTCACAATGGGATTTTCTACTATAGAATGTGCTACAAGTGTGATAGTCATGTGTTATTTGGTCCAAGGTGGGGGAATGCTCCCCAACCTCAATCTCTCCTTTTACAAAACCCCCAATTGTCAATTAAACTTAGCTTTACTCAAAGTTTACTTTCTATTTTTCCTAGATAGTTATTGTTGTATAATCTTTTACAAGTCAAACCACTCTCAAAGTCACAAAGACTCAAATTTTATTTCTTAGTTTGTTAATTGTTCCTCGCATTATAATTGGTTATTAAGCACCCAACAAGCCTTGTTGCATTGCAATCCCTGTGGACTCAACACCCTACTGCCAACATACTACGTTTTTAATAAGGTTAAATAAGAACTTGATTTTGACAAAATCAGGTACCAAAAGGAGCCAGAGAGAACAAGGATCTTAAAGTTTTGTAAAGCACGCTTTAAGGGTACGATTCGATTATCCCCCTATGGATGTTTTGTGTTTTGTATACATCATAGACTTGATCATGGGTTTTAGAAAATCGTAAAATTTTTGTTTTCCGCTACACGAACCTTTTCTTTCAGTGGTATCAAAGCCTTAGTCTATGATTAATACAAAATGCTGTAATTATTGTTCTACCATATTTATTTTGAATAAATTTGAATTTTGGGAATTTCTTTGTATGAAGATACTATGGTTTTTGGTCATATGATGAACAAAGTGTTTAAACATCTCTATATTGGTATATAGTGTTTACATAAGATATAAACATGCATATGCCAATTTTAATGTGTATAAAGTTATGCATATTTTTGTGACAAGTTTGGAACTTGGTCATGATTTTTATGCGAAACAGTTCGTGGTTCGTTGGTGAAGTCGAGTCAAGTCTGAACTTAAAATTTTATGTTAACTATAACAATTATTTTTCTATTATATTTTTTTATTTACATGAGATGTGAATGGTTTTAAGATAAAGGATGATTATGGACTAGACCAAATAATTGAGCTATGTGATTAGTTTATTTATTCAATGTGATTGATTGGTTTATTATTTTGGGTTTCTAATTTTTAAATGGGGTTTGCATGCCGTCCTCCCTAATTCTCGATGTACTTTCTATTCCCTCCTATGTACCTTCCCCTTGATCATGTATCAAGGGTTTTGTTTTTAAAGCCATGTAAAATTAGGTTTAGAGAAGAAGATGAGAAGGCTACAAGGAAGAAGAAAAGGTAGAACCCACTTGGAGAAAACAAGGTGTCCGTGGAAAACATGAAGACTATTTTTTTATTATTATTATTATTATTATTATTATTAGTCAAGCTTAGAGTATGAAAGAATTGGATGTCAAATAATTGTTACAATCCCATACCCCTATATTCGATTTAAAGGCTCAAGTTGAATCACCTTAAAACTCCATAATCATCCATGACCCTTTTTATGTGATAATTTTGGGTCAATTTTTCCCTAGATAGTTTTTATGTCCATATTTAAATTGTTTTAAATTATTATCCGATTAGTGGATTATGTAGTTAATCCCTTTGATTTAAATTTAAAATTTTGTTCAAATTTAATTAATGAGAATATCAAATAAACATATTAAACTATATAGGGTGAAATATTTATTTTATGCATGTGATGCATGTCAATTGATGAGACCATAAAATTCCCTTCTTGTAATGATATTAAGTTGTAAACAAAGAGACATTAATAAGAATGCCATATCGTAGCCTTCTGCCATTGTAGGGAACTAGGTGGGATTCAATACCTGTTATGTGAGGGTTCCTCCTATTTAGCCTATTTAAAAATAAGATATTGTAAGGTGAGGAACTGGTGGGCTTCAATACCTATTATGTGAGGGTTCCATTAGTAAACCTTGCACTCATAGAAATAGCGGGCTTGACTTAACACAAATATATGATTCAATACCTATTATGTGAGGATCATATATCTTTGAGGCTAAAGGATGATTGGAAGGAAAGCAATAGGTAAGATTCACCTTCTTATCAAAGTCAGTATGACCAATATTTGTTAGGTGAGGTTGCACTAGCATTTGGTGGGACCCCAATCCCCACTAGGAATTTTTCTAAAAGGAAATTTCCAAATTTCTTCTGATGGATGAGAAATAAAATTTAAAAAGTGGGAGCACCATTATAATTTAAAAACCTAAATATATAATGGTTAATAAAATTAATTATTAATTTATTTATTGTCTGCTATTTGTTTTTTTCTTTTTTTCCATTTCAACATATAACACTTTTTTCCAATAGTCATGAGAATTCGTTGACCGAGCCAAACTTTAATGCTTGACTAAGAAATTTTGAGAATAGTTCTCAAAAGGGAAATGAATGCTATGTCTTATATAGTATAAATTTTAGAAATTGTTCTAAAATTAGTTCTGAGGAAGAGAAAACAATTTTGAGAAAATGGTCATATGATGATTATTTGGCAAGATACTACATGTTAGCATCTATGAGCAAAGGAGCTTTAGAAGCAAATTCGACGAGATCGAAAGCTCGTATGTAATTCTAACTCACCTACAAAGAGTTGTAAGTAAATCAGAGTTGCATAGTCAAGGAGACTATAAGGAAGACAAGAGAATTCACCCAAGTTATTCAAAAAAACTTCTACTTCCAAGTCTGAACATAAAAGTTATGGAAATAATGAGCAGAAGTCCAAAGTAAAGACATAATGTGGAATCAAGGAAAAGGCAAGCTCACCTACTCCCAAGCAAAAGGAAAGTTTTTTCATTGCGATAAATATGGCATTGGAAAAGAACTATTCTTTAAGAGACAAATCTTTAGAGGGGATGTCTAATCTGCTCTCTATGAAAAACTAATTAACTTGTTTTTTAGTTATGCTTCTATTTTGGTATTGGATACTAATTCTAGCTAGTTCACATAACTGTATTAACGATGCAAGAACTAAAAGAAGTAGAAGGCCAAGTAATAGAAAAGGTAACATATCAAGGAGAAATGAAGCAAGAGTTGCTACAGTAACTGTAGGGACCATTACTGGTCTTGCTGTCCGGAAATGTCTGGAATTGAAAGGTTGTCAAGTTATGTCAAAAATCTTTTAGTGATAAGAAATATTTTAAAAAGTGTTTTTAGAAAACATTGATCTCTCATTTTTCAAATAGTGATTTGATTGGTTTGGGCATAAACTTGAACGATCCTTATTTCTTAAACTAGGATGGTGGTTTTTAATTACATTGAGCAAAGTAAGATCAAAGATCAAATATACCAAGAGATGAAATTAATCCTGCATATATGTGGCATCTAAGATTAGGTCATATTAGTGTTGAAAAAATTAACGAGTTGGCTACAAATGAACATTTTGATCCACTTGGTTATGAAACTCATCCAACTTGTGAATCCTATCTCATGGGAAAGATGACCAAATCATCCTTTGTTAGACATAAGAAAAGAGTTGCCGGCATAATAGGATTAATTCACATTGACAATTGTGGATATTTGAATTTAATTGTTAGAGATGGTTTTTGCTACTTTATAACCTTGACCGATGATCACTCATGGTTAGAGTATGTATATTTGTTGAAATATACATTTGAATTTTTTGAAAGGTTCAAGGAATTCATAAATGAAGAAGAAAAATAGACGTAAAAGTATTAAGGTCCTACAATAAGATCGTGGAGGTAAATACTAAAGCAATAAATTCTAAGATCATCTCATAGCACACTCGTCCCGGAAAATCAATCTATTTTAAATGCATAATTGAATTATGAGAATTATTAATGTGGTTTAATAATTGTGAATGAGGTTGACCGTGGGTCAACAGTGGGTGTCAATCGAGTTCACCTGATTTTGGTAATCAATTAGGAATTGGTGTGATTGAATGACATTTATGTGATTAAATGTTATTTAACTTTACTTGAATTACATGAATAGAAAATATACATGTTTGTATGTTTACTGATAGGTTAGATCATGTTTATGATCATTTTGGAAGATATGATGATAACATATATGACACGTTGCATATAAGGTAAGTTATCTAAAAATTTCACGGAAATAGTTTTTTGAACATAATTATGGACCCAAACGAAACTTAGATGAAAACTTTTATGATTTAGAGATTTTCACTCATGAAACGATAACTTAGATGCTTATGATGTTTTGGGGAATAATGGGAGGAATAGAGAACTCGTGGGCAATTAAACACAATTTTAGAAGTCGAGCCTATATATAGTAATGGATGAGATATTTTCATTTTTCTCAAAATATCCTAACCAAGGGAAAGAGAAGAAATAAGGGGGATTTTAGTGCTTCGATCTTCACCACGCCAATCAAAAATCGTTCGTTTGTCAGATTTCAACCAAAATTATATTTGTGGATTCCTCGAGGTAAGAACCACATCTGGTATGAATTAGGCCTTGTATGGCAAATTTTTTGAAAATGCTAATTTTGTGTTTTCTTGAAAAATGTATGAAAACTGGTAGGTCTCACTCGTAATCGGATATTCGGTGTAGTTTTGGACTCCTACTACTTCTCTCAAAAAATTAGGAGCATAGCTTGAGGCATGAATTCTAACCTATGTTATATAGGGATTTTTATGTGTTAAATATCAAGTGTGATATTATGGATCCGGGGAAAACTCATGTATTAGATTAGGCCCGTTAATTATACTCATGAATATTTGTGAAAAGCATGTTTATGTGATTACGTGAGCATGCTAAGTGATTATGTGGGTCAAAGGGAAGATTTATACAATTTCATGCCAGGGTAAGCTTATCGATATTTGAGAATTTTAGTAGCGAAAACTACTATGTATGGTTTGGGAACCAGCCCTGCAAAGGCACTTGGATGCTATGGTTTTAGTCTTGGACTTGCCATTGGCGTCGTGATTTAAGGCTTGGACTTGTCGGTATACTGGATGAATGAATATCTCTCTCCTTAGAGACTAGTTGATGTGTTTTGATGATATTAAAGCATGAATTGCCATATATGCATTCGCTTTGAATTGTGCACTCATAATATAGTTGAGCAGTGGAGATTTACTCCATTGCAGGTGAGAAGAATAAAGGAAAGAAGAAGAGAGAAGAGAGAAGAGTGAGGCCGAGGGGATGCCGGGATTATTCTTGTTTTCCATTCCAATGATGTAATATGGGTTTTAAGAAGTTAGAATCATGTTCTTTAACTTGGAAAACTCGAAATGGATGTAGTGTTGTAATATATGTAGTAAAACCTCTATTGGTTAGGTTTGAAACGAATCCAAATTCTTGACTTCATACTATGGATGCTTAACTTGTCAAATACAGATTTTAGGTGAATGTTAACAGAGCTTATATGAATTAAGCCAAACAAGCCTTAACTTGTTTCATTATCGTCTTCTTCCAAAGTTAGCAAGATTCATGCATGTTATTGTAGCCTTGATATGGTTGGGAGGGATTGGAATAAAGTATGTAAGTTTTGAAGCACTGCAAATTTGTGAGCAGTAAATGAGTTTTAGGCAAAATTCTGTTGCAAGGGAGAAATCTGCCAAGGTTCATTTGATCGGTCGAAGGGGACAGTTTGACCAGTTGAGCTAACCCCTGCCCGCTTACTCTTAGCTACTCTTTTCAGAAATTTTTTAAAGATTCTAATAATTTCTTAGGTTGCCTTTGGGGTCTATTAACTAATATATTCTTGTTTTGAAATATAATTAACTTTTTGATTTTATACGGATTTTACGGACTCGTAGTCCAATGTATTTTAAATGAACTTTGATTTAAAGAGTTTCTTTATGTTTCTTTTCCACTGCGTTTACTCTTTGTGAATTGGATTAGCCTTGGTGGCGTGCCACGTGTCCTATTTATCCCCGTAGCAGGATAGGTCGTGACATTTATTGGTATCAAAGCAATAGGTTACAAAATTTTGGGAACGTTCGACGTCGAGTTGAGTGTTGAGCGTTATGGTGTATACTTAAAATGCATCCACACATATTAGAGATGTTTGATGCATATGGTATGTTGTTATACATACATGATCATGTTTCTGTCATACATGCATTGAGATTGACAAGATTGTGAAACTATGGACGATGACCAAAATCAATCACCACATGTCCGTATAGACCAATTTTTCGATATGATTGGAAACTTGGTGCGAACAATAGCTGAACGACTACATCCAACACGTCTAATTGAGGCAGCACCAATAGGTGTTACACATGCACCTGAGATAAGGGGTTGGCAATTCGTGTCGGAATAATTTGTGAGAAAGAAATTGATGGAATTTCATGGACGTCTGACACAACATTAGCAGAACATTAGGCAATGGGCATGTAGAGGATCTTCAGAGCTCTTTCGATGACTCATACACAAAAAATTGAGAATGAGAGTGATATACTTAAGGGTGAAGCTAGGAATTGGTGGATGAATGTTTTGGATCAAAGGGCACCAATTGCTTGGGAAGGGTTCAGGGCAGAGTTCAACCATTGCTTTTCTCCATGGGCCATGCACAATGCAAAGAAAAGGGAGTTTGATAATCTCCAACAGGGAGATACGACAGTGACTGGGTATACATCAAAGTACAATGCTTTGTTAAGGTACATAAATGGTTTTGTACTGACGGAGGAAGACAGAGCAAGGAAGTACGAGGAGGGCTCAGAACATTCGCTTGAGGGTGAAAACGTATGAACATCCTACCTTCGGAGTAGTACAACAAACAACACTTATGGAGGAAGGTGCAGTGGAGAGGTCGAGAAAGAATCAACAAAGGAAGAGGAACAGCGAGGGTGGTGATAAGAATCAGGGTAGACCATTCAAGAGGCCATTTGCACGGGCTCTAGTTCTAGTTTCAGTGGACAAGGGAGATTAATGAGCAATATACCGATATGTCTACTCTGTAATTGACCACACACAGGTCGATGTTTCATGACTAATCCTCATAGCAGGAACCATGGAATAAGTGGTGCTAGTTCTACACCTGATTTATGAGGAAAATGTTACGATTGTGGGTTGGTTGACCATCATCCAAAGATTGCCCAAGGATGCGTCCCCAACAGGGAGCTAGTTCTATGGCTTCTAGCGGTTCAAAGCCTAGACAATTCAGCGATAGGAGATAAGGCACAGAATAGTGACAAGGAAAGTCATTTCAATTGAATCCCGGAGATGTGGCTTCTACAGATATAGTGGTCTCAGGTATGGTGCCTATATATTCGCATCCAGCATGCATACTTGTTGATTCGGGATCTACTCATTCATTTGTATCACATCATTTTGTTGAGCATTTGAATGGTAGGTCGACGGTTTTAGGATGTGAATTATCCGTTGCTTTACCTCTTAGAAAGCCAATGGTAATGTCTACAATTTACAAGAACTGTGAAATCAAAGTAGGTGAGAAGTTGATGATCGTACATCTTATACCATTAATCGTGATCCATTTTGACGTGATATTAGGAATGGATTGGTTATCTCTTAACTAAGCCACGATAGATTATGAATGGAAAGAAGTCATTTTTTGATCACCGGTTCATGAGAACTTTTATTTTCAAGGGAATGGGGTTATACCGACACCGTATTTGATTTCAGGTATCCGATCAGGTAAGTTGTTAAAAAGGGAAGTCAGGAGTTTTTGTATTCAATGATTGACACGGTGACGATCGAATTGAAGGTAGAAGATATTCCAATAGTACGGGAGTATCCAGATGTGTTTCCCGATGACCTGCCAAATGTTCTTATTAAGAGAGAGAGAGAGAGAGAGAGAGAGAGAAAGAGAGAGTTTGATTTCACCACTAAGATAATATAGGACTCAGAACCTTAATTAAAAGCACAATATTGAATGGCACCCGTAGAGTTGAAAGAACTAAAAGTCCTACTACAAGAGCTACTCGATAAAGGGTTTATTCGACCTAGTATATTGTCGTGGGGAGCTCCAGTGTTATTTATGAAGAAGAAAGATGGCACGATGCATATGTATTGACTATCAGGAATTGAACAAGTTGATAATCAAGAACAAATATCTATTGCCCAAAATCAACGATCTATTTGATCAACTTTGTGGAGTGAAAGTATTTTCCAAGATTGATTTTACATCGGGTTATCATCAGTTGAAAGTAAAGGTTGCAGATGTGGAGAAGACAGCTTTTAGAACTCACTACGGACACTACGAATTCCTGGTCATGCCATTTGGGGTTACCAATGCACTAGCCGCGTTCATGGACCTTATGAACCGAGTCTTCAAGGACTACTTAGATGACTTTGTGATTGTATTCATCGATGACATTCTTATCTATTCATCAAGCGAGATAGAACACCAAAAACATGAAAGCGTTATACTTCAGAGATTATGAGAGAAGCAACTGATGATGCCTAAAACTGGTAAGAGGGGTTTAGAGAGAGAAAATAAGACAAGAATAATTTGTATGTGGTTCGGTCCCGTTAATGAGGTGACCTACATTAACGGTTGCGTCTATGCGCTCTCACTAGCAGATCACCGGCGGGCCTGGTGAGCTAACAAAGATGGGCGGCACTGCTAGTAATACCGGTCGGGTGTATGCGTGTGATGGTGAGTTCTCTGTTGAATGCTTGTAAGCTAGAGAATGCATGATTTGCCGATCGGATTGGGGATCCCTATTGACAGGGTAGGTGGGCTCTTTTATAGATGCAAGAGTCCACCCTTACATGGTAAGTTCATAGGATTAGGAAACTTAATCTAATCACAATAGATTTACATGATTTTAGGAGAGTTTCCTAAGTGGTATAGGAAACTGTCACATTCCCTTTCGCAGCCATGTGGTTGATTTAGGAAACTGCTGGATAGACCGGGATTACGGGACGTCGCGACCTTCATGGCCGGCCTGTTGGTACGAACCGAGCAGTCTGAACGAACACCTCGAGAATGCTTGGCCACGGTGGACGCCCTTACCAGAATAACCGGTACCTCTTGGTGACATGGCACTGTCTTTATGGCTGGATTATTTCAGACATATCAGCAACTATTTGGGAATTTGAAGAAGTGTGAATTCTGGCTACCTAGTACTGCTTTTCTTGGTTATGTGATTGACAAGGATGACATCTCAGTTGATCTTCACAAGGTAGATGCTATATCTAATTGGCAGAGATCGACATCAGTATCAGAAATCCAAAGTTTCTTAGGATTAGCCGGATACTTTCGATGTTTCATTGAGAATTTCTCCAAGATTTCATTTTTCTATGACAAAGTTGATGAGGAAGGGTAGTACATTTGAATGGAGTTCAGAATGTGAAGACAATTTTCACGAGTTAAAGTCGCGTTTGACAAGAGCACCTATCTTGACGATACCATCTAGAATTGAGGGATTTGTGATCTATAGTGATGTTTCGCATCGAGGGTTAGGGTGTATGCTTATGCAAAGTGGAAAGGTGATTGCCTACGTGTCTAGATAGTTACCACATTAGATAAATTATCCGACACACGACCTTGAATTGGCCATGGTGATTTATGCTCTGAAGATTTAGAGACACTACTTATACTGGGAGAAGTGCATGATCTTCATAGACCACAAGACTTTAAAATACTTATTCACGCAATGAGATTTAAATATGAGATAGAGAAGTTGGCTAGAGTTGATGAAGGATTATGATATTTTAGTATAGTATCATCCAGGGAAGGCCAACGTAGTAGCTTACGTGTTAAGCCAAAAGATGATAAGGAACTTAGCCGATAAGCTAACCAAGCAAAAAGAATTGGTCAGAGAGATGGAGCGTTTGGAGTTAGATATGATTCTAGAGACAAATGATGGCAATCATAGCGTACATGGACATCATTGATTAGATTAAGGTGGAACAGTTCAACAACTACTACTTGGGAAAAATGAGAGACAAGATACCTTTGGAAAAGTGACCCAAAATTATCCTAGAGCAAATAGCATTGATGTTTAGGAATCATTTGAGTGTACTGAATTTGAAAGACTTGAAGGAGTGAATCCTAGAGGAAGCATATAGTACTAAGTATTTAGTTCACCCAGGAAGTAACAAGACGTACTAGAACATGAGAGAAATTTTGGTGGAGAGGTATTAAGTGGGAAGTTGCCAAGTTTGTTTTCGAATGCTCGGTGTGCCAACAAGTTAAGGCAGAGAGACAAGTACAAGCAGGACTACTACAACCATTGTCTATGTTAGAGTGGAAATGGGATGAGATCATAATGGATTTTGTTTTCTGATTTCCATGATCGATGAAGAAGAATGACAAGATTTGGGTTATAGTTGACCATTTGACGAAGTCAGTCTATTTTCTACCGATCATTATGACTAAACCATCAAGACTAGTGGAGTTATATGTAAAAAAGATTATGAGACTACACAGAGTTCCAGTAGTGACTGTATCGGATTGTGATAGTAGTTTTACATCGAGCTTTTGGGGAAGTTTGCAAAAGGCTATGGGTACCAAGTTGAGATTCAGTGTTGCCTTTTATCCTCAAACCGACGGACAGTCCGAACGAATGATTCAAGCGTTAGAAAATATGCTTAGACTGTGCATTTTAGACTTTGGGACCGATTGGGAGAAGTACTTACCATTAGTCGAATTTTCCTATAACAACGATTTCAGTCAAATATTGGTATGGCATCGTATGAAGCCTTGTATGGGCGTAAGTGTCGTTCACCGATTTGTTGGACCGAGGTTAGGAAAAGAAGATTATTAGGACCTGAGATAGTATAGTTGACTACTGAGAAGGTGAAGCTAATCCAGGAGTGATTTAAGGTAGCTCCGAGTCGTTATAAGAATTATGCTGACTCCAAACAACGACCAATGACATTCAAAGTAGAAGACTTTGTGTACTTGAGAGTATTGCCTTCGAAAGGCATTGTTCAATTTGGAAAACATGGAAAGCTTAGTCCGAGCTAACATATGTGCACAATGTATTTCATATGTATATGTTGAGACAATGTATGACAAAGACGAGTAAGATTATCTTACAGAAGCCATTACAGATCCAGGTAGAATAAACATATATAGAGCATCCGGTAGAGGTATGTGATCAAAAAGAACAAGTGTTGAGAACGAAGATGATTCTAATGGTGAAAGTGTTTTGGCATAGTCACACGGTCTAGAAGGCTATGTGGGAAAGTGGGGAGGAAATGAGAAAGGAATACACGTACTTGTGAGGTATAAGTTTGGGGACAAACTTTCTTTTTGGAGGGGAGAGTTGTCACACCCGTTCTGGAAAATCAATTTATTTTAAACGCATAATTGGATTATGAGAATTATTAACATGGTTTAATAATTGTGAATGAGGTTTGTAGTGGGTCAATGGTAGGTGTCAATCGAGGACACGAGATTTTGGTAATTAATGAGGAATTTATTTTAAGCCTAAAGTTTACAAACTAGTAATTGCGATATCCCAAGTCCAACCGGACTAAACCTCTGTTATTGAGAATGATCGTAGAACTCAAATGGTCTACCTCCAAATACAAAGTAATCATAAATACTAGTAATAGAATATGTACTAGTATTAAATAAGAGGTATGTCCCTATACCAATGCAGAATCAAAGATAGAAGAACCTGATAATACACTCTAGTCCCCTCAATTGAAAGGGAACGAAACAATGGAATCAAATGATAGGATCCAATAAAATGTGGTGAACAATCCATGATAATCGATCAGATAATCATATGGGATCAATAATAGAATCTGGTAAAAATATTAGTCGTTGTCTACAAATCCAAGCAATGGTAAAACTCTAAAGTCATGAAATAAAAAATAAATTATCTCACAACTATTCGATTAGCACCTTATCTGCAAAGGAATAAGGCCACAATGGAGGTAAATCAGAAAAGAATAAAGAACAACACTTACCTGTGAAGAGTACAACACTCTCGAGTTTGATATGATTAAAAAAATATATTGAAGAACTCAACTGAACAAATGTATGCAGTTGAAATCAATTTCAAGCATGATAAGTCTAAAGGAAGGACATCACGATGCCAAAGATGGCAAATGGGAACACCCAAATAAGATGTAAGAGTGAGATAAACCAAAATCAAGAAGGCATAAGCTCTCCATCAAGAAAAATTTAATAGATGTGATAGGGGTGCTCCCTTGAAGAAGGCTAAAAATAATGGAGCAAAAATGCCCTTCCAAGAGTCGAAGATCACGAGGATCAACCAATAAACTTACTTCAAATAAGTATTGTAGTGTGAGGAACCATACTCGCTCACAAGAAGAAAATAGTATTGAAGCACACAAGTCAAATTATGTCATAAAGATGTAAGAGAAACCAAAATAAATCAACAACCTTAAAGGCCGATCAGACTACCTTGAAGAGAAGATACATTCTGATCATAAAAACTTGGAATTAATACTATGTAAGGACTTAAAGAACAAACTATGAGTTGAACTAAGTTACAAAAATGAAATGACAAAGGGAATGCTTTGTAAAGAATGTTGTATTTGGTGTGCTCTTTTGGAGTTTTTATTTGAGATGCAGAGTCCTTTCTTCATGGACCATGTCTTATATTTATAGAAGAGAAACACTTACTTTAGGCAGTTTCAGGTAGAACGGGCTTAGGGAACTGCGTCCAATACGCTCTGGCCACGTTGGTTATTCTTGTAACTTCTCAACTCTCTTATTGGTCGAAGCTTTAGCTCTATCTGTCTTGGAACTTGTGTTTTCATCACGAGTTCTAACAACTTCAGAGATTTCACTCATCCTTTAGAGATATCTACCTCTTGGAACCCATGTAATTCTTATTGAGGAAGCTTTCATCAAGTTGATGAAAGAGGTAGCACGATGGAAGAGGTAGAATGGTAGGAGAGGCAGCACGATGGGAAAGACATCACGATGGACGAGCTTTCCCCGAAGACATCCATCGGGCTTGTAGCTTGTTGATTCAAGGCTGACCTTTGGGTTTCATCATCCACACTTATCGTGCTATTTGGACTTATGCACTTTTTGGGCGCATACAATTGTCCCCTAAAATGTGACATTAAATGGTCACAACGTTTATTGTAACATTTTGAATTTGAGCATGCCGCATATTGCTTCAGGGAGGAGTCAGTTTAAAGTTTTGAAATGAAAAGGCACCTCGTTTCTCATGTGCGCACGTGTGGGGAAGGCTACAAATATGCCACATTACCCATATTTTTCGTCCATCTTCCTCCTCTGCTTTCCCTCTTTTTACAAATTACCCATATATTCGTCAACTCACTTTTCTCCATCCTTTGCAAAAATGGCCTCTGCTTCTTCTAGTGCAACCACACAAGACAGCGGCATGTCTCATTCTGAACATGTGCAAACCCTCTTATAGTCTTATGTTTGTTCTTACTTTTCTTCTTCCTTTATTGATCTAGAGGCAACAGGGGCCTCCCATGCCACCGTTGGGCTATGCCCTGCCTTTATTGGGCTTGCTTATGAAGATTTCACTCCTTTCTTCCCTCCTCTTCAAGGTGATACCCTTTATGATTTAGGGAATTTTTGATAATACTATAAATAGCTCTTTCTAGTAAGGGGTTGGCCCACTTTGGATCCTGGTTTGACAGAATGGGTAGACCGAGTTACGGGGGAGAAGAAGAGTGTGTGGGAATAAGCGGGAATTTATGAAGCCATCATGTTGAGTAAACACAAGATTCCCATTGACTGGGCCCTATTCTTCACTGCCTTGGTGTTTTGGTCCTAATCCCATAACTTATTTCAATTCAAATAAGGCCTGATAGGTCCAACGATTTAAGACATCAGCCTTTTCTTGGGTTTCCATCTCCATGGTGGAGACTTCCTTCCCAAGTTTGATGAAGGCCAAGCCACCTTCAATTTTCCTAAGGCTGACCAAGAAAAAGGGGATTCGGTCTCTCTAAAGACCATAAATGCTTACGGAGGGTTTCTTATGCACTACTGTGGAAAAGCAGGTTCTGAAGTAACAGAAGAGGAATACATGGACTTTATGTTGTATTGGCTTAATTGGTTCATTTTCTATTCGGCCACCCAAGCGATTACAAGAGAACATATTCCTCTTGCCTGAGCATTGAGCCAAGGGAGGCCAATGGCTCTGGCTCCACTGGTGTGGTCACATCTATGCCGAGGAGTGAGAGACTTCTTTCTCTCAGGCTGTAAGATTGCCAGCGGTCCTATTCGGCTCCTTCAGCCTTGGCTCCACTTCTATTTCCCAGAGATTCAACTAGCCAATGACCTTATTTCTGATGCAGTAATCTTTGCTCATCGCTTTGTTGATTTCGAGTTGAAAAAATCAAACCTTCAACACTTGCTTTTTGTTCTTTTATCAGACCAGTCTTTGACTCCCTTCTACCTTTTTCTTCTTTCTCAAACCTCCCTTCCTTTCTTTGACTTCTAACTTAATCTATTGGTGATGATCAGGGGATGCAAGATCTATATCATTAAATCTTTACAAGTTATCTTTTCCCTAGGGACATAATTTATAGCCCTACTCTGTCAAAAAACAACAATAAATGTGGGGTTGAATTTTATCACCACCAGCTTCTTGTTTGTCAGTTCGGGCTGACTCAGATAGTACCAATTCTCCCATACCAATCGGTGAATCAAGACCCTATTAGTAGGGTGCTGCTAGCCAATGTAGCTCAAGTAAGACTAGTGAGGGAGGCCTCTGATTCTACCAAGAAAAGCTCCTCCTTCCAACCTTTCACCAAATTCCTGGGCACAAGCCTTGCATTTGATGCCGAGTGGGCCAAGAGGTTAGGGCTTATCTTCAGAGATTTTGTTTCTACCATATTGCAAAAACTTTCTCCAGTTGTGGGATGTACGACGATAGTGCCTTCTACTGTCCCAACATCTATAGCAAATGTTAAAAAGAAGAAGAAGACCTCAACCCCTACTATAGCTGTTCCTATTAAGAAGGAAAAAAACAAAGGCCCCAGTGGTGAAGAAAAGAAAAGAGCCCTCAGCCACGGAACCTCAGGTAAATATTTCTTGTATATTTTTCATGCTTATCCTGGTCTTGTTTAAATACTAAAAGACATCCGTTTGGACAGGTGGTGGTTCTCGCTAAACCCTAAATGATGAAAAGGCTAATAAGGATTCATCCATCTACACATCTGGCCCCTCTTCCTTCGGCTACACAACAAGCTGACAAGGATACTACACCATCTTCAACCCCACTAGAAGTGATTCTTCCACCGGCCAAACGGCCAAGGCAAAAGTATGTGGTATCATCATTGGTGAAGGGTAGAAGGGGTGTAGTAGTTTCTTCGACTGATGAGGAAGAAGAAATACCAGAGGGGCGGGAGAAAAAACAACCGACATTGGTGGAGGAGGGTATTGTAGAGGAAAAGGATATAGAGGAGGACACAGTGGATGATACCACACGGGTAGTAAACTTGATTGTGTTCGAAGTCCTAGATCCTCTTTTTGCCTTGAGATGGTAGAATGTCTGTCGACAAACTCCAATTCTAGTCCTCCCATCATAGATCCTACCCCTCCAATCACTGTTCTTGATACTGTAGTGGCGAGGAGCACGATGAAGCTCCAATCACCGATGTAGGAGTGACATCCCTATTAGTTGAAATGACTAAAACTTCGTCGGCCATTGTGGTGAGTTAATCGGGCGTGATGACTGGTGCTGACCTGCCTACTTCCTAGGTACCATTATCCTTTTATGGGCTCTTTGTAAAGCTCTTTCCTGTTCTTTCAACTGACTCTTTTATCTTATCGTCATGTTTCAAGGAGCTTGTTGGAGCATCATCTTTTGATCCTGCTCCATTCTTTCATCAATTGTATATGGACATCCTCAAACTAAGTCCGCCCATCATCCAGGCAGCCAAGCCTGAGAAACTCCAACGTGCTAGGGAGTTCATTAATAAACTTTCCTTCAGCACTTTGAATGACACTTCCTCTTCTTTCTTTGTTAGTTCTGTAATATCCCTCCTGCAGCAAGATCCTTCTTTAATCGCCGAGCAAATGTCCACTTTGATGGAGTTAAATGTACAATTCCCACTTATCATGCTACGTTCAAAGTACCTATTAATGCTCAAGCTTATTTTGAGCCCAGGCTATCGGCCTATAATAATAATGTAGAGAAGGTGGTCGTAGCCAAACAATGGTTCGAGGGAGCGACCATGAAGTAAGTAAACTTGTTGAAAATTTAGAGAGGTTAGAACGAGGAATTGTGGACCTTCGCAAAGATTCCCTAAAAATATAGCCACAGTCGATATAGCTGTGTTGAAGACCGACCAGGATGCAAAATCCCTGGTCGAGAGGCTACAACCCTTTCTTCCCAGTGCTAAGTACTAGAGTGCTAATCTTCACTATGATGAAAAGGATGAAAAGGATGAAAAGTGGGCAGACGAGGCCTGGGCAATTCTAAAGGAGAAATTATAGAGGTTTTCATCGGCCACTATATCTTTTTTTTTTTGGGTCCTAGTAGCCTTCTATAATGGATAAACTTTAAATGAGAAATTTCATTTCTTTTTGTACTTTTATGACTTGTATTTTGTATTATTTTGCTTCAATTTTATCCATCAAACCCTTATTTTTCAAAGCATATTAGAAATGCTATGCCCTTACTCTTAAATTGAAGCCCGATGGGTTCTAATCCATCAGTCTATGATTAAAACAAAGGCTATCTTATTAGCTTTTGACTCCAAATGTCAATTCAATCAACACAGCTAACGTTCACAAAATAACATTATCCCTGAGCATGACACGTGGACGACCATGGCTGGCTATTCATTTATCAAAGAATGAATATAATGATAGCCCTTATTAAATGAGTATGTCTCTTCAGCTATTCTGTACGTGAGAAAAATATGTGGAATAATTGAAGCCATATGATCAATCGGACTAGATGACACCTGTATGACTGTGGTCTTCTTAAGAGATGTAGAGTTTTTAGTTGGCAAAATAGGAGGGGTTTTCCATGTTGAGACATTTGTGGAGTGGGACCCTTCTATATAGTACCCTCCATGGCTTTTTGACATCCTTTACCTACAAAAATTCAACTGTCTTCTCTCTTCCTCCAAAGCTTCCAAACTCTTCAAGCTTTCTTTGCCTGAATCCATGGCTAACGGTTTCCACTATAATTTGAAAAACGAAGGCAATCACAACCGTTTCAAGATGGATTATGAAATCCCAGATGATGTGGACATTCAGCCCTACGTGGCTGGTACTACTATTCCAGTGGGCTCCATCCTCATCAGTTGGTGGTTGGAGTCAGTTTCCCTCTCCTCGTTGGTGTGGAAGAGTTTTTAACAAGCTTGGGGCTGGCACTCCATGTCTACCCCCTAAATACCATTCATCTATTGTATGGGATAGACACCGTCAATGCCTGACTCTGGTTGAGTATGATGGTATGGACAATCATGGATTACTACCAAATTCTCTGCACCAAGATGATAATGTACTGCACACGCCTTCGAGGGGTCAAAATGTGGTGGCTGGGATAGACCATCCCAACAAAAACTGGAGAAAATACCCGCAAGTGCTAATCTTGGGCAAATTTTTTCCCACTGGGTATGAGGATGTTTTTCCTCGTACCTTCGACACTGATACCTTCCGTGATAGGATGAAGGCCCTCAGAGTAGGGAGAAAGGACTATAGGAAGTGGGTTATGAGGGTGGCCATCACGGCTTGCCTGACCTCTGACTTCTTAATGGGGCCAGACGGGCAAAATCCTGTCACTAAAGAGGAGTTCAAGACCATTCTCACAGAAGCCCAGATGAATGCGGTTCCTTAGAATTGTCCTCGCAGCGCCATACAGGCTGAGCGCGTTGCTGCACCATTGGAGCCTGTAGAGGCTCCAATGGTCAATGATGAGCCGACTACTCCAACGGTCGAGGGGCCTTCAGCTGCACCCCTAGCGTTTGGAGGATGACGATTCTCTGCTTGGCTAAAAGAGCAAAAACTCTGCCTCCCTCTTGGAGCTGTGAACAGGGAAACTGTTGTCCTTGAGTCTGACAACTTTCCTGAAGGTGAGGTAGAATCGGCGTCTAAGGCTAATGAAGACAGTAGTCCAACCCGATTGAGGGCTTTTGAGGTAGGAGAAAGCTCTAGGGGAGGAGCCTCCGTACTAGGAGATGCTCCGGTGCTAGCAGAGCTTGGTAATTTCCCATATTTTAGTGATGAGGAAGATGACCAAATTCCAACTTCTCTTCTAGTGGAAGAGAGAGCTCTCTGAAGGTGGATCACCAACCTAGAGATGCGTTGGGACTTTGCTCTACGCAGGAAGCGACATTGGAAGAGAGAAGCGGGGTAGTGGAAGGAAGAGGCAGAGGTTTTTGCTAGCTATCTCGAAGAAATCAATCGGCAGCCCAAGAAGCTCAGGCATAAGAGGAGGCGCTTAATATAGTTTAGACCGATGAAGACTAGCTTTGTCGGTCTTAATCTTTTGTTTCTTTATTTTATTTATGCATCTTTCCTTGTATAAATTTTCTTAAAATATGAATGAAACAACACCTTTCCCTTTGCCTATATTTCTTACTCCTAATTAATGATTGGTTTATATTCTATGTATGGATTTGGTTTGAATTCTAAATCTGTAGTCTACCAAAGTATGGGATAATAATATTTTAAATATTGATCATCAATTAATCGTGGATAAATTTCATCATCAATGTTACGTAACTGGTAAGCACCACCTCTTAAGATCTTAAAGACTACAAATCATCTCTCCTAATTAATAGACCACTTGCCATAGTTCCTATCCCTTTCACCGATAGGAAGAACAACCTTCCATATGAGCTCTTCCAAAAAAATGATTTCTCTCTTACCTTCTTATTGTAAGCTCTGGCAGCCTGATTCTTCTGTACCTTAAGACAATCCAAATTGTTCAGTCTGACCTCATCCAAATCTTCCAGTTCAGTAATCATAGCCTTAGTATAATCAGCCAGTTCCAATTGGCTTTGCAACGCCCTCCTTGCCGATGGAAGTTATACTGCAACTTCCATCGGCAGCATAACATCATGCTCATAAGTTAAAGTAAATGGTGTCACACCTGTCCTCATTCGTTTAGATGTCCGATAAGCCTAGAGTGCTTCAGATAGGAGCGAGTCCCAAGATATAGTGTTTTCCTTTATCATTTTCCCCAAAATTCCTTTGATAACTTTGTTAGATGATTCGACCTGGCCATTTTCCTGAGCATAGTATGGGTTGAAGTAAGAATTTTCACACCCACACTTTCTGCAAAACTATGGTCTCAATTCCAATAAAAATTGATCCCTGATCAGCTATAATTGTTTCTAGCAAACCAAACTGATGTATGATATGTTGATCAAGGAATCTTATGATAGTGGCTTGACTGACCGATCTTGTAGGTTTAGTTTCTACCCATTTAGTGAAGTAATCAGTGGGCATGATGATAAAACAATGTTTCCAGAAGAAGCTGGATGAACCTTTCTAATCAAGTCCATCCTCCATCCTCTAAAGGGCCATGGCTTGATGATTGGTTGTAAAACTTTAGCTAGCACCCGTTGGATAGGGTTGATCGGGGATGAATAATTCTTGATTACTAATCCTAACTCGCAATTATTAGTCTCAAGTAGTTATTATTTAGTGGATATTGTACTTGCTTTGTTTTATTTTAGGTTTTACAAGTATACAATCAAAATGGATTAAAAAAAAAGGAAGTCTAAAAGCATAAAACGATGTAATTAGTGGTCAAGGAACACTTTTCTTGCTCAAAAGGTGATTTTGATAATAGCAGTAGCTCGGAAAATGACATTTTTGACATGGAAGAATTTGGAATTTTGAAGTTGGTCCTGAGATAGAAAATGTAGTTCAACGAGTTACGGTCAGGTGGCTTCAAAGTTCAAACCGTGCATCAATCCGATGTCCAAGGAAAGAGATATGCCAATTCTACCATCGATGCACAGAGCAGCAAAAATGCTCGCCCCAGCGAACTGCTCGGACGGGAAATCAGATTAAGGACGTGGAAAAGGCTAATTCTGGTGTGTCAATCCTAAACTTAGGAAAATGAGATATATATTCATTATATACAACTTTTACACATTTTCTTCAACTTAGAGAGAGAAAGAGGCAAGAAGAAGAAGAAGAAGAAGTCCAAGGATCTCCATGGATTTCTACAACAACTCAATGCCTTCAACTCAATCCATCGCCAACTACTCATCCGTTCTAGGGTTTTTATTTTGAGTCTTTTCTTTGTTTTTCAAGAATTTTAAGAACATTAAAAAAAAATAAAACAAATTAAATAAATAAATAAATAATTAAAAATTGAAATAGAAAAAATAAATATATTGAATCTTCTTATTTTTCATGTAGAGTTGTCGTGTGCTTTAGTTTTGATTAATATAATTTAATTTATACTAGGCAAAAATTGAGTCCTACACTATCATCTGCGTTTCAGTCAGAATTCAACGAACAATTAAGAGTCTTAGAAAGACACGGGTTGTGAAAATTACACCCATTCCCATGGCCGATCTTTAGAATCAAAATGGGAAACCTCCTATCTCCCCCCTCCTCCACTAGCTTTAAGAACGTATTTCACTCGTACAACTTATTGTTCTCCATCGTGTATTGAGTTACCTGAGATAACTGTGGCTCACTTCAAAATTAAACCTTCTACCATCGAATTTTACCTAACTTTTTTGCCCGCATAAGTGAGGATCCATATCAACACTTAGATGAGTTCCAAGGAATCTATACCACCCTTAGACTTCAAAATGTTATGGAAGAAAATTTGAAACTTCACCTCTTCCCATTTTCTTTAAAGGATAAAGGTAAGCATTGGTTCCACTCTCTTGAAGCTAATTCCATAAAATCATGGGACTAACTTCAAAAAGCATTTTTACATAAATATTTTCCTATTACAAAAACAAGTTAAATTAGGAAAACTATTCGTAATTTTGAAGCAAACGAGGGTGAAACTTTTTATGATAATTGAGAAAGATTTAAAGATCTTCTTTGGTCATGTCCCCACCATCAGATTCCTAAGTGGCAACTTGCCCAAACCTTCTATGAGGGACTCATTCCTCAAATACGTAATACCGTAGATGCCATTTGTGTTGGCACATTCCTTCATAAAAGTGCTGATGAAGCATGGACTATATTTGAAACATTGAGTGAAAATTCTATCCAACAACTTATGTTAGTTCAGGCAGAAGTCGCTCCCACTAGGGGAGCTAAATGGGGAGGAGCGTTTGAGTTAGGTCATTTAGTTGTTATGTCTAGCAAGGTAGACAAGTTGTCTAGGAAACTAGACCAGATTATAATGGGTCAATTGTCTACTCTACCCCCCACAAGAAATTCAGTGGAGACATGTGCTCTATGGTGCGATCCATCTCATAATGTTTTCTCATTTCATTTAGCTTCACAATTCCCCTAATTTGTTGAAGAACAAGTGAAATCCATCCAACAATTTCCCACACCATGTAACAATTCATACTCCAATACATATGACCCTGGGTGGGGAAATCACTCTAATATCTCATGGCATTCACAAGGTACTAAAAATTCATTTCCTCAACCTAGGTTGAACTTTCAAAATAATTTTCAAAACACTTCTAATTTTTGACCTCCTCAAATCAATACCAAAATCTTCCCCTCCTCCTCCTAATCCCCCACTAGACCCATCTTTTGAGGAGAAGATGTTGGTGGCTCTTCAAGGTATAGAGACCCAGGTTCAGTCACAATCACAACTACTGCACTCTCATACCCAATCCATTGCCAAGCTTGAGTCCCAAATGGGGCAACTAGCCAACGTGCTTCACCATAGGGATGAGAGTAAACTACCGAGTCAAGTGGTTGATAATCCTAAGGGTCAAGGTAAATTCAATGTAGAAGAACACAATCATGAACAAGTCCAGGCAGTATTACTATGACTTCTGCTAAAAATGAAGAGATTAGGGATAATCCAGTTGAAGTGGGAAAGATACCGAGAGAAGTTCAAAAACAAAGAAAAGGATAGGAACAAGGCGAAAGTAAATAATGAGAATGAGAATGAGAATGAATCTTATGTTGGAACATCCAGTACACCTGTTACAACACCATATGTGCCTAGAGCCCCATTTTTAGAGTGTCTAGATGTACCATCCCTTTTTGCAAAGAAGGGTGCTAAGTTCGAGGATATCCTCTAGTTGTTTAAACAAGTTAGAATTAATCTTCCTATTCTCGATGCTATCAAGAAAATCCTTGCCTATGCTAAGTATTTGAAGGACCTTTGCACTCATAAGCGTATATCCCAAAGTTATGTTTCCAAAAAGGTTTTACTCACTGAGCAAGTTAGCTCTATTCTATGTCGCACTACTACTCCTAACTACAAATATCCTAGTACCCCTTCTATTCCTTGTTTTATTGGAGACCATTTCATTAATAGGACTATTTTAGACTTAGGTGCTAGTGTCAATCTTTTACCTTTCTCGGTGTACAAGCAATTAGGTTTGGAGGAATTAAAACCCACCGAGGTTACCTTGTAGTTAGCCAATAGATCGATTCGAAAACCTCATGGTATTACTAAAGATGCTTATCAAAGTAGGCAAGTATTATTTTCTAATTAACTTCTTAGTTCTTGATGCTGAACTAGTACTTAACCCTATGAACCATATTCCAGTCATTTTAGGTCGTCCTTTCTTAGCCATGGCTAATGTTCGTGTTAATTGTCGAACTGGGGTGATAAAGGTGTCTTTTGGAAATATGAAGGTTAAGTTAAATGTTTTTCATACCATCGAGCAACCTTCTAAAGATGATGAGTGTTTATGTTATGTAGGGGATCTGGTGAGTGAAAATGATGAACTTAAGAGGAGAACTAAGGTAGGTGAAGCGATTGCTATAGTGAGTGATAATCAGATATATCATAGTCACCTGGACCCAAATGACGAATTTACTCGAAAGGTGAAAAATTGATTTGAAATTACAAAATGGAATTGATTGGAGAATTAAGCCAAGCTAACACATACCCTGTCCTAAAAGTTGGTATTCATCCTACCTTTGGTGGTAAAATGGTCGATTTTTGTCCGCCATAAGTCTTGAGCTTCGCTGTGTCTAGTTAAAGGCGGTAAAGTTAGCGCTTCTTGGGAGGCAACCCAAGTGTCGTTCTCTATATTTTTATTCTTTTTTTCTTTTTGGTTGTGTTTAAGTTCTTTAATTATTAATTTATGTTATTTTTGTTTCATTTTATAGTAAACTGGTAGATCAAGTTTATGTTTAGAATTTTTAGTTATCTTCAACACATTTTGGTTGTCACTTGGCATTTATTTTCAATAGACAATAAATTCACACTTTGCATCACCTTTGTATATATCCATTGGCTATTGTCTATTCTTGGTTTATTTTATTATTATTTTGTTCAAGTGACGACAGGGGAATAGTGGCCCCACTTGGAGTTAGTGACTTTAATTCTTATATTTTTATCGATTAACATGTTGTGTGATTGCTATAGCTGAGGTAATATTGTTTTACTTTTATAGTGCCAATCTCTTTTTCGTCGTTTTCTTGTTTCATTGGGGACAATGAAAGGTTCAAGTTTGGGGGTAGGCACTCACATGCACATTTGTACCAAAATTTCAAAAAAAAAATCAAAAATAAGAAAATTGTGCTAAACATGTTACCTAAGTTTTTGCAATTAAATATTAAATACCCCTCGTTATCAAGTAGAAACTCTGTGGAAATACGTGAGTTAAAGCATGTTGTTCAATTGAAACTAAGTCGTGATTTGTGGTTTTGAGTGTTGTGTTGCTTGAATCATATAGTCTATGTTATGGAATTGCATGCTCATATCTAAAACACTAGCATAGTCCTATGAATACTTATTTAGATTGGATTGGACTTGCAATTCAGATTTCTAGATGACAAAAGTGTGGTGACTAAATCCTTGTGAGTTTTGAGCCATTATTTCTTTTTAGAGGGTTATGAAAATAATACTCATCAAAGTTTATTGTGAAACACATTTATTCATTGTTTAGTCTCATTCTTTCGACTCTCTTGGTTAACAGTTAAGAAAAAGAAAATACTATCCAATAGCTATGTTTTGAAAAGAAATGTGATCCCTTGATAAAAAAAAGAAGAACAGACCATACATCTCTTGGGAAATGATTTTAGGTTATCTTTGTTTAAACCCCTTTAGCCTTTTGACCTACCTGAAATAAATAAAATTTTACATCCCTAGTTAGCCCATTGAGCCTTTACTATTCGAGACCCTTTTTCTTTGTTCACCCATTTCCTTACCCACTCCAAGTTGGAGTTAGCCGATAAAAAAATATATAAATTCCTAGCCTAAGCTTGAGAGTGTACTGAAATTGGGGATTCAGAGAAATAAAAAAAGGCTAGTAGTGATGATGGTAAAGATACGCTCCTAGATTGCGATATATATGAGATTGGGAGAATGAAAAAAAAGTAATAAAAAAAGGAGTGGTGGGATTAAAAGAAGGGGAGAATGAAAAAAAAATATAAATAGAAAAGAAGTGATTGAGATGTTAATAAAGAAACAGGAAAAAAAAGGAATTGAAGGATGAATAAAAGCCCTTGAGTCATTCTGATACCCATTTAAAATGACACTCGGACTTTTTGTTTACCCTTTTTCCTTTCACTTCTGAACTATAAAGCCTAACCTACATTTCGTCCCCTAATTGATCCTAGGGGAGTATGGTTTGAACAAAAGAAAAGAAAAAAAAAAGAGAGAAATAAAAGGGCTTAAACATGGTGATTATGACAATTCTTGACTGTTGGCATCCTATTCATGAGACTACTGTTCTTTTGTGCCATGCAATTTTTTCATGTGCATATGTGAGATTCTTTGTCTTGAAAATATTATTCCACTCACATATACTTGAGAGATTACACCTAATTTGGAGTGATTTATTTTTGAGTGTAATTGACATGGTGAGATTTGTAGTCGAGGCATAGTCTGAAAGTTATCCGGTTTGTATTCTACGTTCATGATAGATAAATGTTCATGTTGACTGCTAATTCACACACGAGTGCAATTTTATGAGAAAGATTATTGATTCATGTGATACAACATTTGAATTACTTGTCATGGCAAAGTGGGCATTTAATGATTTTGTTTATATGTACGTAGTTCTATTCCGGTTGATAGTTGGTAATTGAAGGGTATTGAATAAAGATGTTTGAGGGTAGCTTCACTGTAAACCCTCACAAGACTATAACTCGTCCTACTAGGGACACCTAGGGGTTTAAAGACTTGTTGCATACGCTAAATGCAATTGCAATCCCTGCAAAATTGAGTTAGATTTGTAGTTTATTTTATTTTATTTCTTTGCTCGAGGACTAGCAAAGCTTAGGTTTGGGGGTGTGATCGGGGATGATTAGTTCCCGATTACTAATCCTAACTCGCATTTATGAGTCTAGAGTAGTTATTATTTAGTGGATATTATACTTGCTTTATTTATTTTAGGTTTTACAAGTATACAATCAAAATGAGTCAAAAAGGATGTCTAAAAGAATGAAACGATGTAATTAGTGGTCTAGGAAAACTTTTCTTTGCTCAAAAGGTGATTACAATAATAGCAGTAGCTCGGAATATGACATTTTTTACATGGAAGACTTTGGCATTTTGAAGTTGGTCCTGAGATAGAAAATGAAGTTCAACGAGTTATGGTCGCGTGGCTTCAAACTGTGTGTCAATCTGAGGTCCGAGCAAAGAGATATGTCAATTCTACCATCGGTGCGCAAAGCAGCAAAAAGGCTCGCCCCGATGAACCACCTGGGCTAGAAATCAGATTAAGGACGTGGAAAAGGCAAATTTTGGTGTATTATGGGTTTAGAAAACCTCCTAAACTTTGGAAACATATGTATATGAGATACATATTCATTATATACAACTTTTACTCATATTCTACAACTTAAAGAGAGAAAGAGGCAAGAATAAGGAGAAGAAGTCCAACGTTCTCCATGGATTTCTACAACAACTCCGTTCCTTCAACTCAATCCATGGCCAACTAATCATCCGTTCTAGGGTTTTAATGAAACCCTAGCTATGTAAAGGATTCCTTTTTATGCTTTTCTTTTAGATTTACTTGTATTCATGGATTATGATTGTATGCTTGGGATTTTTATATAAAATCATACTTTACTGTTTAAATCTTTCTTTTTGAGATTTAGGGTGTGTTTGATAACCTAATTAAGTGGTGAAAATGAAAACTTTTAGCACTTAATTTATTTCAGTGCATTTGATAATGTACCACTTAATTGAAAAAGCAGCCAAAAATACACTGAAAAGTTTAAGTGAAAATTTTTTGCTGAAAATAATCACTGAATGCAGTCTATTTTAGTACTTGAAACACAGTTTTTCGTATTGTAAAACAAATCGCTTAAAATTTTCAGCACTTAAAATTCAGCACTTAATTTTCAATTTTATCAAACGGGCCCTTATTCTTGTTTTAGATTTATTTTGAACTCACTGTGCTCAACAATTTATATTTTCGATGATTATATGGATTGTTTGCATACAATGGTGCTTATGGAATTGTGACTTTAATTATTGAATACTCCATGCCTAGGGAATATGAAGTGTGCTACAACCCTAGTTTAGAGTAAGACACTCCATGCCAACCGAAGATAGATTATGTTAGTAATTAGGTTGTGATTATTCTTTTGAAGGAGGAATCGGGCTGGTAGCCACGATTCCCTATGATCATCCAAAGACAGTTGATCGGGAGAGAACAAATCCTATTTATACGCCTTAATTCACGTTTGTTAGTACCTTTTTATCTTGTTTTCGTATATTTTTACTTTATTTTCTATTTTCTGACAGGATTTGGAAGAAATCAAGTATACCAGACTAAACAGGGTGAAAAAGCACAAAGAAAGAAGTTGAAAAAAATCAATCGCGCGCGCGACCCGCTAGCGCGAAGATCCCGAAATCGCTCGCGCGAGGTCCCAATATCGCGCTCGCGTGGCCCGCGCGCGCGACCTGTGTAAAAACCAAATACGTGTATTTCAGTGTACTGAAGACTCCTACGTGAAAAAAACTGCCTAATTACGTCTAGAGAGCTAAATACAGCAGTTTTAGTGCGAATTGGGTTAGGAAAACTTCCAAAACTTGCTACTAATCTATATATACCCTATTTTACTTCAATTAAAGGGTTGGAAAATTGTTATACACACAATATATAACCACACTTTCAGCCATTGAAGGGAGGGAAGCAAGGAGAAGAAGAAGAAGACCAAGGATTTCCATGGCCTCCTCCATCAACTACTTGCCATCCGCCATTTCTATGGACAACTAAACTCAAGATCTAGGGTTTCAATGAAACCCTAGCCAAGTAATAAGGTGTATTTTATGTTTTTATTTTAGTTTTGTTATGTATGGATGACAGTTACATGTTCCGAGGATTTTTATTAATAAATCGTGCTTTTATTGATTAAATCGTTACTTTCAAAGTTTATTCTTGTCTTAGATCTATTTTGACTGTAGTGTGCTCAATGATCTATGCTTGCTGTGCTTGTTTAGATTATTTACATGTAATGGTGCTTAAATTGATTGTGCTATCAAGTATCCGAATAGTCCATGCCTAGATTAGACGGATTATACCACTGTGGACACCGGCATTCCACCTCTTGCTTGTTTTGAAAATGTTTTGGATCAAAGGAAAGAGAAAGTGGTCTGTTGAAAGCAGATACAGAGTCGCCACATGGTCTTTAAGGAACCAAGAAATCTAATTTTGACTCACCCAAATGGATAAAGGGCACCGGCCCTTCATAACCAAAGAACTTGGCTCGGGGTTTTGGAACGAGAGAAGAAGGAGCCTTTGTCGCGACTAAAACACTCTCAACTCGCCCCGTCTTTCGACGGGCCTCAATTAGCATCCAAATAATCATCTTATACTATGTATGGTTCGACAATTAATACTATGATAGTATATTACATCACATAAGGAAATTTGAAATGGAAGATCTAAAGATAAGATATCATTCATAAGATCTAAGCCAAGTATCACACAATGCAAAGTGAAAGATCACACAAATAAACCTAGGAAAAATCGTGTAATCATATATCAAATAGTCAAGGCTTCCTAATCTAAAGGGGGACATGAATTGTTCTTGAAACGAAATAATCAAATAAAATCGAAATATGCTTAGCGAGCTAGTATGATGCATGTTAATCTTTGAGAAAAGAAGACCTCTCAATCCCCGGGATGGATGAGAAAGGATGATTAGATTGAGGGAAAGCATGGACGTGTGATCATGTTCATTCCTTATAATCTTCTTAGATTAGGAGTCACCAAAGCCCCAAATCTTTGCATGGATGCAATGTATGTATCTAGAATGTGCCAAGGTTGTAGTGTGCTTTGTGTTCATAGATTCCTAAAATGACTTAGAAGTCTAGAATGTGTATGAATGAGTGAATGAAATCATTATGAGATATGTACAAATGTAGTATGAACTACTTCCTAAAACATGAGCTAATTTGGAATGAATGTAGGCATCAAATCAAAGAATGAAAGTTAAAATGTGCTTGCTATGAATAGTGGACAGAACAGTAATATGATCTTTTGGAAATTTTAAAGAGGGGTTAGAAATGTTTTCAATGCATGAATTTTTATGGGGATATTCCTTATTGTGTCTAGAACATAACCCAAAAAGCCAATCTTTAATAACTATCACAGATTAAGAGAAATCATATAAACAATAGAGGTCACTCAGAAAGAGAGTCCGTACTGTCGACTGAAATGTTGAAAAATCTTAGAAAATGAACAAATATGATCTAGAGACCCATTTTATACAAAAAGTTCTTTAAGACATTGACGTCTAAGGGAAAAATAAGTTAGGACCACCCCTTTTGGAAAAGATTTCTGAAAAAGAAGTTGGAAGTCAACCAAGCTGCTGTGATAGCAGAGGCAGAATGTCTGGAAGGAATGTTTGGGTCCAAATGGACCATTTTCAAGTATTTCCAAATCAATCTAAAAATCATGGGTGTTCTCTAATGAGTTAGGAAGACTTTCCAAGTGGCCTTGTATCCATACATTGAGTATTGAGTTCTAGAAAAATCGTTGAACTCAGATCTTTCACTGTTTTGACTCACTGTTTTGAAGATTTTGGGAAAAGCTAGAGTTTTCTTTCTTGTGATCAAAATGAAGGGTTTTAAGAGGGGTTTTGAAGTTGATGTTTTGAAAGCATATTTTCAAGACTCAATAAAGATTATAGCCACTTAAAATGTCAACATGAAGCTCATCATCAAGAACTTCCAAGATGGTTGGAAAGATTCATTTTTTATTTGAACATAACTTCAAGGATACCTTGGAGGTATTGAAGTTATGATCATCATCTATCAAACATGTTTTTAAGGTTAAGAGCTACTATCCATAAGGATTCACTCACCTCAAACTTCATGTCATCATCTAGATGATGATGAACTAGTAAGTAAATAAAGAAAATCAAAAAGAAATGAGGTAAGAAGAGATGAACATTATATAAACAAGCAAGCAAATAGATAGCAATCAATAGATGATATTCATGATGTATTGAGCTTGTAGTTTGGTGTTTCACTCATATGTGATGACATTGGACATGGAAGAAGCTTCCACTCTCTTAAATGCTCACTAAAATGGTGGTTGGGTGTATTGAATGTTGAAGTGAATAGGAGTAATGAAGTAAAAACAAAGTTTAAAACTCACTTTTGTTTTGAAAATCAAAGAAGAAAGCTTCTTTTCTCTCTATTCTAACCTTATCTCTACAACTTTCTCTCCCAAACTTTTCAAAGCTTACATTTGACACCCCCAAAAATGAAAAGTCAAGGGGGGTTTATATAGGCCAACTTGGGGTGGTTTTGGGGTTTTAGAAGTGTTCTCATTGGCTCCAAACATCTGAAAACATAGAACTACGTCATTTTGGGTTTTAATTAATCAAAATGAACCCCCAAGAAAAATTACAAAAATACACTCTGTTCTGGAGGGGAGTGCCGCGGCGGCAGTGGGCCTGTGCCGCGGCGGCAGTGGGCCAGTGCCGCGGCGGCACTGCTCCTCCTTCGTCCAGATAATGCTGTTTAGGCCCCCAGAGGTTTCGGTATTCGCGAAAAGGCCCTATTTCATGTCTCAGGAAGTGGTCCATACCATATTTGTACATATCCCATGATGATGTCCTTCATTCATTCATACACATTCAAGACTTCTAAGTCATTCTAGGAATCCATGAACACAAAACACACTACAACCTTGGCACATTCTAGATACATACATTGCATCCATGCAAAGATTTGGGGCTTTTGTGACTCCTAATCTAAGAAAATTTTAAGGAATGAATTTGATCACACGTTCATGCTTCCCCCTCGATCTAATCTTCCTTTCTCATTCGTCTCGGGGATTGAGAGGTCTTCTTTTCTCAAAGATCAACATGCATCATATTAGCTTGCTATGCAGATTTTGATTTCTTTATTTATTTGTTTCAAGAACAATTCATGTCCTCTCTAGATTAGGAAAACTTAATTACTTGATATGTGATTAGACAATTTTTCCTAGGTTTGTTCGTGTGATCTTTGACTTTGCATTGTGTGATACTTGGCTTAGATCTTATGAATGATATTTTATCTTTAGATCTTCCATTTCAAGTTTCTTATGTGATGTAATATACCTATCATATATATTAACTGTCGAACCAAACATAGTATAAGATGATTATTTGGATGCTAATTGAGGCCCGTCGAGAGACGGGGCGAGTTGAGGGTGTTTTAGTCGCGACAAAGGCTCCTTCCTCTCTCGTACCAAAACCCCGAACCAATTTCTTTTGTTATGAAGTGCTGGTGCCCTTTATCTATTTGGGTGAGTCAAAATTAGGTTTCTTGGTTCCTTAAAGACCAAGTGGCAACTCTGTATCTGTTTTCAACAGACCCTTCCTTTTTCTTTCCTTGATCCAAATCAATTTCAAACAAAAACAATAAGAGGTGGAATTCCGCGTGTCCACAATGTGTTTCTCAGATTTTACCTCGACGTCGTCGATGTATACCTCTATGTTGTGACTGATCATGTTATGAAAGATGAGTTCATGGCCCTATGGTAAGTTGCCCTGTATTCTTGAGTCTGAAGGGCATGACAACTCATTCAAAGGTTTCAACTACCCCTGGACATCTAAAGGCTATCTTTGAAACATCCTCTTGCATAATGAAAATCTAGTTAAAGCCTGAATGTCCATCCATAAAAGACAAGATCTGTTATTTTGAGGTTGAATAAATAGTTGATCGTCCATAGGCATAGGGTACTCATCTTTTGGGGTAGCAAGATTTGTATTTCTAAAATCAATGCAAATTTTGAACTTCCTGTTCTTTTCACCATGCGGACCACATTTGATAGCCATTCAATGTATTTGGTGGTTCTAATAAAACCTACTTTTAGTAGTCTTTTGATCTCCTCCTTTATTTTGGAGGTGACTTCGGGAGACATTTTTCTGGGAGATTAGATAAATGATCTATACCCCTCACATATTGGCAGACAGTGCTCTACTAATTCTCATGCTAAAAAGGGCATCTTATCATACTGCCTGGCCAACCAATCTTTATCTTTCTTGAGGATGGTGATCAATTCATCTTGGTAATCAGGTTTCAACACTTGGCTAACAGAAATAGGTTTATGTTCCTCTTCTATGCCCAAATTGATTTCCAAGAGTGGATTCTAGATGTCGGCTTTTAAATCATCCAACTTAGCTAGAGCCATTTCCAATTCTTCTATTTGAACCCTTTCTTCCTTTGCGGCCTCTTCCTCAAATATACAATCTGCCAAGTTAGCAGAATTGTCCTCCAGACCAACCTACATTCTTTGATCGATCACAAAGGCCTATAACCTGGCTAAGTTAGCTTTTCCAGGCCAGCTGCCTTCGAAGCTTATAAAGTTATTGCTTTATTCTCCACTTCCTATTGGGTCAAATCAATCTGCCCCATTTCCTCCACTCGATTAGAGTTTTTGTAGTATACCTTAATATCTAAGGCAGTTTCCTTGATGCATGTGACTGAGCTTGGTCTGCCTTCTTTTGTAAGGTCGAGAAGTTTGACAGGATCAATATGTTCTTCGTATAAGAGTACATCAACTGAATGTACCTTGGCTTGAAATGGCCTTGTGTCTTCCCTAACCACCCCTACATCATGCCCATTCCAAAAGATCAAAAGTTAGTGTAGAGTATTGGTACTGTGCCCTCAAACTGTTACTTTATGTATGAGACATTAGCATTTTAATACATGGATATCAACTTTACATTTTGTTATGTATATCTTTCGTGAGATGATTGTTTATCCTTAAGTATCATTGTAGGTAATTCATATATGTATGAGATGCATGCAAGTGAGATACAAATTACTATTCATTGATACTTAGAAATTGTCACAGTGGATGATGAGATTGGATTCCTCATCAGGTTTACACTATAGCATGATTAACTACTATTGGATGGAGTGATGAATCTCAATCACTAGAGTATGACTCTTAGTTAATATACTAGTGCTTATAGTGCATTGACGGACCTGAGCTTTCCTATTGACACTCAAGACTATCAACAGTTCGATAAGAACTCATAACTTGTATAAGGTACGTGTTCTTAATCTTGAGACGATTATGAACACAGACTATGGATATGGCTGCTTTGACTTACCAATCAGCAAGGTCTATAAAAGATCAACACCTGGGTATCTTAGGTATGTCATGTTCATAGGGTTGTGAACATATATTGTCAAGATAGAATCTGCCCTCTGATAAAGAGTAAGCATTCCCTTGAGAATGTTAACGAGTTGATTATTGAGTACTACAGTCTTGTTGATAAGAGTTATCAACATGTTTGGTAATCATGAAGGGTGAATGGGACTCAAGGAATGAAAGATGTAATCACTATTCAGGTTGACAATAATAGTTTATCTGACTACCTGAATATGATTATGAATGCTGATGGTAGAGGGATATTCATACACCATACAAGTCTAGTTATTGCTTTAGATATGTCTTCTATGTTGGAGTGCAGTTATCGTTTTATAGTGGAGTAAATGTTAACTGACCAGTTGGTTAATTTGCTGATCAAAGTATTTGGTCATGGGAATTAAAAACTGGTCTGAGCCAACAATTAGGAACCTAGGAGGTCTCACTCTTAGCTCCATAAGGATGCTTGGAAAGGCACATGAGGATGTTATCAAGACAAGTTCGACCGATCGAAAGAGTTTCGATTGATTAAAGTCAAGACATGTTTGATCGATCGAAAGTTCTTTATTCGTTCTAAGGTTCGATTGATTGAAGCAACTTCGATTGATCGTAGGCTTAAAGTTAGTTTTCAAATCTATAAATAGGGCAGTTACGTACATAATTTCTTAATCGTCATTTGTACTATCCTAAAGCTGCAGAAACTATTTAGGGTTTCCATAGCCTTATTCATCCTCACTATTAGGGTTCCCACTAACCCTAGTCTTTCCGACAAGCAGCCATAGGAGTCATAAGAGTGAAAACAACCTAGAGGAGACTATTGGAAGTTGAAGAATTCAGAATTGGGTTGAATACCACGAAGTATAATTCTTGTCCCTCTCTTGTACGCATCCATAGAGTTGATGAGTAGTAGATCTGGGCTACCGATAAAGTTTTATAAACTAATTTTTCTGGTGTGCATAAGATTTAAAGTTTTTTGAAACCTAAATCCTTCAATCGGTATTTGAGCCAGGCTTATTTGGATCTATAGATGCGTTTTGGAACCTTAGCTTTGATTTATATGTTGTTTTTAGGAGTGTTTTTTAAATTGCATCATCACAGATCTGTTTTTGCAGTAGTTTCACAGCAGAAAACAAATCTGTGATTGCGTTAGATGCATGGTAGGTTTGACCAATTGAAAGTGTTTTAATCGATCGAAACTGCCTGTGTTCGATCGATTGGGATTAGCTCGATCGATCGAAAGTGTTTCTCTATCTAGATTATTTTCATAGTTTTAAAAGTTTAAAAAATTATTTATTTTATGTTTTACACTGTTCTAGAATTTTTTTTTAAGTCATTCTGTGAAATTGATAGTTCAATCGACTGAACTAAGTTTAATCAATCGAAGGATCGATCGATCTAACTTTCTTCGATTGATCGAAGTGTGACAGAGAACTAAGATGCTATTTAAAGTTCTAAATCAGTACACGAAGGGTTTATGTACTAATGATGCCAAAATTTGGTTAGAAAAAGTAAGAGGTTTGATAAGAGGGTTTAAGTTTGGTTCGACCCCGTTAACTAGGAGACCTACGTCCACGTGTGTGTCAGATCACTTGCACTAACAAATCACTGGTGGCCTTTGGTGAACCAATAGGAAGGGCGGCACTACCAAAGACCGACCATGTATATACGTATGTGTTGTATATGGCTATTCTATTTTTTAAGAATGCGATCCCCCTCGAAGGGGGCGAGTAGGCTCTTTTATAGATACAAGAGTTCACCCGTACAAGGTAAGTAAGTGGATATGGCAATGCAATCAACTAGGGATTAGCACAAATCATGGAGGTTCCCTAAGGTAGTTAGGAAACTATCTACTCTTATTGCTAGTCTTCTAGCTGAGATAGGAAACTGCGTACAACCTTTGTTGCGCAGGTCACGGATCATGCACGGGCAGTGCCCATTGCGGGGTGGGCCCGCATCATGCACCCGACTTGTGAGTCCATCTCGGGTAGTCCTAGAGAGGCAGCTCGGGATAATTACGTTGTGAGCACAATGACCGGGTGGTTCAATACTCTTTGCTAAGGTGGCAGAGGTTGACTTTGACCTGGCATTTTTATACATATCATGTACCATGTGAATAAAATAGGGGTTCCAATATTTATATATATTTGTTTTATATAAGTAGATGTGTGTATAACTAACCCTTTTGTAGTAAGGATTAGTCCACTATCTCCCATGGAACCGATCATCAACAAACTTTATTTTGTATTTTTTGTTGATTGGTGTACATTTAATTTTGGTTTGGTTTTAAGTTGTGTGTAAAGGGCGCTGCAACTTCAATCCTGCGAATAGGAAAGTTGCACTGGTTTCCCCGGCCTTTTATTTTATTATTGTTTTCTATTTCTAGATAAATTGTAAGCTTCGAAAGAAGCATAGGTCCAATGTAATAGAATTAGAAAGTCTATGGAGATGGATCGAGAAGCCGTTGTTCATGAAGATGGAGCCGGAGGCGATCAGACTAAGAAGAATGTTCTATGGAGATAAAGCCATGGGAGATAGAGGCATCGTTTGGATGCTTTTATTTTATTTTTTTTGTTTTATGTGCTTGGTTTGTGATTGCATTTAATTATATTGTTACTACTTGCATGCACGTAAAACAATTTTTATAAAATAAAATTGAAAAATCGCTTTAACTCATTAGTAGACATTGGATGTATATGGGCAATGAGTAGAAACAATTTTTCCAAAAGCAAAATCATTATTTATTAAAACTAGTGGAAAAGGGTCTTATTAATAACACCCACGATCTCCCATTAACGGTTCACTGTAAGATAAGTTGAGTATTCTATGCCACCCAGCTATGATTGATCATTCTATACAGAGGATACAATACTCATTGGTTACTAGATGTGAACTTTCTACATATAGGATCAATCAGAAATGTTAGAGGGTGCCCACCACACAGAGGCACTACTTGAGGTGGTTGTGATTGGATCCTAGTTAATGGTGCACACTAGCTAAGCTTTGGGCAAGGGATCACATAGGTGGCATTATTCAAAAACATAGAGACCAAAAGGGTTTGGGAGTCATAACTTGTTTTGCAAGAGTTGCATAGCAGACAAGTCATGATTAATTGAGAGATCGAATATTGACCACCACACGGAGGCTTTGTTCGTTCGTCTTGATATTTCGGCGACTTTATTTTAAATAAGAGTTTTAAGGATTCTTTTATTTCAAACTATCAAATTCTGATATCTATATCTATTTTGTTTTTGATATTTTTTTTTCTCAGTAAATCATCATATTTGGATATGCATTTAGTCCTCTTGCCACCATACTTACACAAACAAGTTAATTGGAAACAACTATATAGAATGGAAACGTAACCTAGATATCGTTTTAACTACAGAGGATCACATATATGTCCTCACCACCCCATGACCTGAAGAACCCGCAGCAAATGCTTCGGCAGCTGACAGATGAGGGTTCGACAAGTGGAAGAAGTCGAATGGGATGGCTAGTTGCTACATATTGGCCTCTATGGAAAATATGTTACAACACCAATACTAGTCGAATGATTATGCCAGTGCCATTATCAAATCCCTAAAAGAAATGTTTGGAGAGCATGGCAGACCTACTAGACAGGTTGCTATACAGAAGATAATTAGTGCCAAAATGTCGGAAGGGACTCCAGTCAAAGAACGTGTTTTTAAAATGATTGGTTATTTGAACGAATTGGAGACCCTAGGTGCCAACATCGACGCACAGACCTAAGTTGATATGATCCTCAATTCACTGTCACTGTCATTCGCTCAATTTAAACAAAACTATAATATGAATCAAATGAATTTCTCAATAAGCGAATTAATGAGTTCTTTACTAACAGCGGAAGGGGTGATCAAGCCTGGGGGCAATGTTTTGAATGTTGAGAAAAGCTCTTCTTCCTCCCGACCTACGCCGAAAGGTAAGAAAGGGAAGAAGAAGGCTGGCACTGGTAGCCCAAGTGTTGGACGAGTCCCTAAGATTGCAAAATCTAAGGGAAAAGGTAATGGCAAGGGAAAGGTGGGTGGTCAAGGCAAAGGAAAGTGTTTCTAGTGCGGAGTGAAAGGCCATTGGAAGAGGAACTGTCTAGAATTCTTAGTTACAAGTGTTCAAGGTATGATTGAATCATATATAATTAAAGTAAGTTTTATAACGGATACTTCAAACACTTAGTGAATTGATTCTGGTGCGACTAACCATATCGATAATTCATTGCAGGGGTTCAGATCAACCAGGAAATGCAGTGATGGAGAGATTGTGCTTACTCTAGGTTCTAGCATAGCTGTTTCTGCGGTTACAATAGGAGTGGTAGCTTAAGAATTTTTAGTCAATAATGTTTTGATTTTATCAGATGTACTTTACGTCCCTTCAATAAGATGTAATTTAATTCCAGTTTCTAATTTTATCGAATAAAGGTTATTCTTTTCATTTCAGAACTATAGTTGTGATCAAAAGAAATGGTTCTTTTGTATGTTCTGGTGTCAAATCAAATGGTTTGTATGTGATTACTCTAGATATTTCTAAAGACTCTAACATAGAACTTAATAACTCAGTGGTAATTGTACCATCTAAAAGAAAGGAGCCTTCCACTAATCAAACAAAGCTTTGGCATATAAGGCTTGGCCATATCAATCTAAATAGGATTGGTAGACTAGTCAAAGAAGGGATCTTAGGCAATTTGGTTCTCGAACCAATGGATGTCTGTGAGTCTTGTTTAGAGGGTAATATGACCAACATGCCCTTTCCTGCAAAGGGCAACAAAACCAATGCATCGTTGGAATTAGTTCATACTAATATGCGTGAACAAATAAATATTAGAGCAAGGGGTAGCTATGAGTATTTCATCACATTTACTGATGACCACTCTAGGTATGGACATGTGTACCTAATGCAACATAAGTCTAAAGCCTTTGAAAGGTTCAAACCATTTAGGGGTAAGGTAGAGAAGCGATTGGGCACATATATCAAAGCCATTCGATCTAATCGAGGTGGAGAGTACCTCTCTAATGAGTTTATTGATCACCTCGTATAGAATGGGATTCTGTCACAGTTGACTAAACCTGGTATGCCTCAGCAGAACAGTGTAGCGAAGAGAAGGAACCGGACTCTTTTAGACATGAGGTCGATGATGAGTTATTCCGAGTTGCCATTATTTCTTTGGGGTTATGCTTTGGAAACTTCTGCGTATATACTAAATCTTGTTCCAAGCAAATCCATTCCTAAGATACCACAAGAGATGTGGATTGGACGCAAGCCCTCTTTGTAACATCTACGGATATGCAGGTGTCCATCACATGTGCTGAAAGGAAAGATGAAAAAATTGGAAACTAAATCAGAAGTATGCTACTTTGTAGGATATCTAAAGGGTACTTATGGATGGTATTTTTTTATGATCCAAGAGAACAGAAAGTGTTTCTTAGTACAAATGATGTTTCTTGGAGGATGATTATATCATGAACCATAAACCTAAGGGAAGGATGGATCTAAAAGAAACAGAAGAAGAGCCCTCAGTCCTACCTGTAGTTGATAACGATGTAAGATAAGAAAATACCACTTTTTTACCCATTTCACCACCAGTACCTCGTCATAGTGGAAGGATTGTCTACCAGCCAGATAGATACATGTTCTTAGGAGAAGTTTTTGAAGCGGTCTCCATAGAATCTGAATCTGATCCTACCACGTACGAAGAGGCAATGGCTGATGTTGATTCAGCTCATTGGGTTAAAGCTATGAAGGCTGAATTAAAATCTATGGATTCTAGTCAGGTCTGGGATCTTGTAGAACTTCCTGCCAATCTTAAATCCATTAGTTGTAAGTGGGTCTACAAGAGAAAAAGAGGATCTGATTGAAAGGTTGAGACCTTTAAGGCAATGCTTGTAGTGAAAGGTTATACTCAAAGAGAGGGCATTGACTATGAAGAAACCTTCTCGCCGGTATCCATGCTCAAGTCCATCAGAATACACTTATCCATTGTTGTATGCCTTGATGGACATCAAGACTGCATTCTTGAATGGTAATCTTGAGGAGGACATCTATATGCAGCAACCAGAAGTGTTCATAGCTGGAAGAAAAGGTAACTTGGTATGCAAGTTGTAAAAGTCCATTTATGGGCTTAAGCAGGCATCCAGGAGTTGGAACATTCATTTTTACCAAGCGGTCAAATTATTTGGTTTCATACAAAATTTGGATGAACCTTGTTTATACAAGAAGTGTGAACGCAAATTGGTGTCTTTTCTTGTGCTTTATATTGATGACATTCTACTCATTGGAAATAGTGTAGGGGCTTTGTCATCAATTAAATTTTGGCTAGTTAGTACTTTTGATATGAAGGATCTAGGAGAGGCAAGCTATATCCTTGGGTTAAAGCTCTTTCGAGATCGCAAGCAAAAGATAATGGATTATCTCCAGCTCGTTGTATCGAAAAGGTACTAACTAGGTTTGCAATGGATAATTCAAAGAAAGGTTTATTACCTTTCAGGCATGGTCTAGCGTTCTCCGAGGACCAGTGTCCAAAGACACATGAGCAGAGGAATCATATGGTAGGTGTTCCCTATGCTTCGGTAGCGGGAAGTCTCATGTATGTGATGTTATGCGCTAGACCAAATATCTGCTTTGCCATTGGCATGGTTAGCAGGTATCAGTCAAATCCAGGTCTAGAGCACTGGACAACTATTATGCATATTCTTAAGTACTTAAGAAGGACTAAAGATTATATGCTTATGTACGACAGCAATGAGTTAATTCCAGTGGGATACACTGACTCTGACTTTATGTCAAATAAAGATTCGAGGAAGTCGACATCCGGACTTCTCTTTAACTTGGGAGGTAGTGCTATTAGTTGGAGAAGCATTAAGCAGAAATGCATTACAGACTCAACTACAAAAGCTGAGTGTGTGGCTGCTTGTGAAGCCACACAAGAAGCTGTTTGGCTCAAGAAGTTCCTTACAGAGCTCGAGGTAGTGCCAGCGTCCTTGTCACCTATTACACTATATTGCAATAATAGTATGGCAGTGGCTCAGTCCAAGGAGCCAAGGAACCACAAAAAGGGAAAGCATGTAGAGCAGAAACACCTAATTTGAGATATTATTCAACGTGGAGATATGATTATTACCATGATTACCACCGCTGACAATCTTGCGGATCCGTTTTCAAAGGCCTTGCCACAAAAGGTCTTTGATCGTCATCTAGATAGTTTAGGTCTCAAATGTAATCCTGTATGCTTATGAGTGCGAGTGGGAGTTTGTTGGGATTGTGCCCTCAAACTGGTACTTTATGTATGGGACATTAACATTTTAATATATGGATATCAGCTTTACATTTTGTTATGTATGTCTTTCATGAGATGATTGTTTATCCTTAAGCACCATTATAGGTAATTCGTGTATGTATAAGATGCATACAAGTGAGATACAAATTACTCTTCAATGATACTTAGAACTTATTACAGTGGATGATGAGACTGGATACCTCATCAGGTTTACACTATAGCATGATTAACTACCATTAGATGGAGTGATGAATCTCAATCACTAAGGTATGACTCTTAGCTAATATGCTAGTGCTTATAGTGCATTGACGGACCTGAGCTTTCCTATTGACACTCAAGACTATCAACAGTCGATAGGAACTCATAACTTGTATAAGGTACATGTTTTTAATCTTGAGACTATTATGAACACAGACTATTGATATGGCTGCTTTGACTTATCAATCAGTGAGGTCTATAAAAGATCAACACCTGGGTATCTTGGGTATGTCATGTTCATAGGGTTGTGAACATATATTGTCAAGATAGAATCTAACCTTTGATAAAGAGTAAGCATTCCCTTAAGAATATCACCAAGTTGATTACTGAGAACTATAGTCTTGTTGAAAAGAGTTATCAACATGTTTTGTAATCATGAAGGGTGAATGAGACTCAAGGAATGAAAGATGTAATCACTATTCAGGTTGACAGTAACAGTTTATCTGACTACCTGAATATGATTATGAATATTGATGGTAGAAGGATATTAGTACACCATACAAGTCTAGTTATCGCTTCAGATATGTTCTTCTGCGTTGGAGTGCAGTTGTCATTTTATAGTGGAGTAAACGTTAACTAACTAGTTGGTTAATTTGCTGATCAAAGAGTTTGGTCATGGGAATTAACAACTGATATGAGCCAATAATTAGGAACCTAGGAGGTCCCACTCTTAGCTCCTCTAGGATGCTTGGAAAGGCACATGAAGATATTGTCAAGGCAAGTTCGGTCGATCGAAAGAGTTTCAATCAATTGAAGTCAAGACATGTTCAATCGATCGATCAAAGCAACTTTGATCGGTCAAAGGCTTAAAGTCGATTTGGAAATCTATAAATAGGGCAGCTGCGTACGAAATTTCTTAATCATTGTTTTTATTGTCCTAGAGCTGTAGAAACTATTTAGGGTTTCCTTAGCCTTCTTCATCCTCACTATTAGGGTTCCCACTAACCCTAGTCTTTTCAACAAGCATCCATAGGAGTTATAAGGGCGAAGAGAACCTAGAGGAGACTGCTGGAAGTTGAAGAATTAAGAATTGGGTTCAAGACCACGAGGTATAATTCTTGTCCCTCTCTTGTACGCATCCATAGAGTTGATGAGTAGTACATCCGAGCTACCAATAAAGTTTTATCAACTAATTTTTCCGCTGTGTATAAGTTTGAATGTTTTTCGAACCCACAGAGATTGATTTACTACAGCGACTTAATTCTTAGGCTTCTATATGGTATTCCTTGACCGATCTGTTTATTGATCAGTCATCTCCATATGATTGTTCTATAAAAAAGAGTCTCTAGGCGCTGGTGTCCCATTACTTACTTCCCTGAGTTCTTTAAAGAGAATGAGTACTGGCATTCCCTCGTCTTTCTCATGCACATCTCCATTCATGACCGTTGGTTGATCTGACTTGGCTATAAATTCCAACAGGAAAGTAAAACCATATTGGATAAAAAAGTTGTCAGAGTAGTCCCGAAGTGGATAACTTTATCTATTTCATAGTTATATATATTTAACCAATCCTCAGAGTCATCATCTTCTTCTGTCATAGGTTCTGGTACGTTGGCCTCTTCTTTGCTATGGATTGTCTGGTTAGTTGACGCCTCAAGAGCGCCGGCCTTCATCGGGCCTTCGACGTTCATTGTTTCCCTTTGGGCTTCCGAATGCCTTTGCATCTGCTCTCTTACTGACTGCCTGTGCCTCTAGTGTGTCTCCTTTTCTAAGACTTCAAATAGGTCCTGGGGAACTTGAGATGCTCCACCTGATGCCATCTACCAGGCTCCACTTTTGGTGGTAAAACCATTATAAGATTGTCCCTAGAAGAAGGAAAACTGATTGGCTGCCACTCTCGGTGTCTAGTGACTGGGCTGTGTTGCTCTAATTAGTGACTAAAATGTGGGGTCTGGGCCATGTTTCTTGGGGTCCTTCCTCCTACTTACTTTGGAAATACGACTCGATCATGGATTGATCTCCTCCTTTCTTGTCCTGGAGACACGATTCATTTTTGAATCTGTCTCTACAGTTCCTTAATATTTGGCTCTCTCTGTCTTTTGACAAAGCTGGGACGTTTTGGTTACACTTCTATTTTGTACCATTGACAAAGCCCTTCCTCTACCATCCTTATCTGATGTCTTAGCTCCGACAATAGCTGTTCCATTCCTCTTAAGGCCGAATCTACCTCTTCGGCCTTCATCCTTCTTTGTAGGCTGATTCCTTGATCGTGGGTTGCCTTTAGGTCTTGAATAGTAGTCTTCGGCCAATCTTTCTTATAATGCATGGGTTCCTCCATCACTTGCTTGCGTGCCCTTTATGGAGGCCCCTGATCAGTTGGCCTAGTAAGATCCTACTTCAACCTTGGTCTACAGAGTTTTGACATATCAGGTGTTGTCATACTGGTTGTCGCCACCTTTGGAAATGGGTCTGTGTCTATTCCCATTGCTTTGTCAGAGAGTTTGAAGATCCCTTTTTCCACGCTTTCCTGTATAACAATTGAAAAAACATCGTAGTTGTTAGTGGCGTGTTTCCAAGAATTATGCCATTTATAGTATTCTTTTCCTTCTATGTCATCAACCTTGGGGATCTGATGTCCATTAGTTAATTTTATGGCCTTTTTAGTCAACAAGGCGTTGAAAATCAAATCTGCTTTTGTTAAATCAAAGGTAAAGATTTTCCTGGCCTCGAAGGTTTGCTTTCTTATAGCCGCATTATTATTAACAGGTTTGCTCAGTGCTTAGCAAATAACCGATCGTTTGACTATTACTTCGGCCATATCCACCTGACCCAAATTGAAGTCACATTCAGTGATATGGACTTCATAGTTTATATCTTTATAATATGTGCCTTTTGACGAATTTTTCATTTCTTGTTTATCCATTAAAATGCTCTCATATCGGGCTACCCTGGAGGATAATTCAAACAGATCCCTGAACTACATTCCGTCAAACCTTTTTTGGAGTTCAAAGTTTAGTCCTCCAATAGCTAGTTTCACGAATTCGCTCTTGGGGAGAGTGATTCGGCACATATATTTGGCCTTTTTGAAGCGACCGGTATATTCTTCAACTGATTCTCCTGACAACTGGTGCATTTTGGACAAGTCAGCCATAGATGTTTCAGGTTCTGTCCAATAGAACTGTCCATGAAACAATTCCTCCATCTGTTGTGAGTTGAACACCGAGTTGTTAGGCAAATTGGTAGACCAGGTGAATGCTATTTCTATAGGTGAGTTGGGGAATAGTCTCATTTTCAAAGGTTCTCTAACCCCACATGACCACATTGCACCGTAAACTAGCCAATGTGTTCCAAGGTAGACTACTCACTTTCTCCAAAGAAAAGAGAAAAACTTGGTATCTTATAATTCATGGGGAATTCAACCTGTCAATGTAGGCTGGGTATGGCCGGTGATACATCGGCTGACCTATCCTTCTCATAAAAGGGGCATACTCCTCGTGGATGGCCTCAACCAGCTGATTCCAATCGATGGGCTAGGGGCTGGTCGATTTACCACATGGGGCAACGCAGCCTGTTGCTCCTAGTTTCTATGTGGCCAAAACTCTTGTTCGGCCCTTCCTACCCCCATATTCATTCTTTGTTGCACATAAATTGGCTCTAGAAGAGGCCAGCCTTGGTTTTTGGGGGTGCTGGGGTTGAGCCTAGGTTCAGTCGTTATGACCTGAATCCCAAAGGACCGACGTACCCCAGAGCTGTCATAGGCCCAAATTGCCCCTAGGCTGCTTTCTTGGGGGGCAGTTGTATATTTTTGGATGAGGTAGGCATTTTCTTGTCAGATTCATTATTTCTGGATGAGGTAGCCGTCTCTTTACCAAGATCCATCCTTTCTTCCCTACGAATCACTGATTGTAGATATTAGGGGAGAAAGATGGCTCCTTGTCTGATTCAATGATGGCCTCATCCGTAGCTTTAGGGCTAGGATAAAGAGACTTAGCCGAGAGGATGACCTCCATCATTTTGGTTAAATTTGTTATAGACCTTCCCAGTGCCAAGTTGTTCGTATTTCCCTAGAAACATCAATGGCTTCTCTTCCTTGTGATGCTAGGGGAGCCAAAGTGTCCAACAAAGGGGCGAGAGAAATCTCTAAGCATTGGGAAAGCATTCCTTCATTGAAAGGCCAGAAGTTTCTTCAGCACCTTCTCCAGGAAATTCACTTTCTTGTCCAATATTTCCCCTATTAGATCTATTCCTTTGCCAGTTTTCCTAGGGTGCATGGTTTCAAACCACGACTTTAGAACAAGTGGTCCCATCGGGCATGCCAAAATTGTCCGCTCTTATTATTTTGCTTTGGGAGTGCCAGAGCTATTTAAAGCTCGATTGTGTGTGTGTGAAGGTAAATGTGATTTTTCCTAATATTATGTGCAAGTGATGCATGACCTGACTTCTATTATATTAGCGATTGTTAAAAACTAGTAGGAAAGTACCCTAGTCTTTGACATTATTGAAGTACACAAGTCAAATTATGTCATAAAGATGTAAAAGAAACCAAAATAAATCAACAAGCTTAAAGGCCGATCTGACTACCTTGAAAAGAAGATACATTATGATGATATAAACTTGGAATTAATACTATATATGAACTTAAGAACAAACTATGAGTTGAAATAAGTTATACAAAAATGAAATAACAAAGGGAATGCTTTGTAAAAGAGTATTGTGTTTGGTGTGCTCTTTGGAGTTTTTGTTTGAGATGTAGGGACCTTTTCTTCTTGGACCATGTCTTGTATTTTTAGAAGAGAAGCACTTGCTTCTGGCAGTTTCAGGCTAAACAAGCTTGGGGGACTACGCCAATACGCTCTGGTCACGTTAGTGATTCTTGTAACTTGCCAACTCTCTTATTGGTCAAAGCTTCAGCTCTATCTGCCTTGGAACTTATGTTTTCATCATGAGTTCTGACAACCTTAGAGATTTCTCTCATCCTTTAGAGATATCTGCCTCTTGGAACCCATGCAAGGCTTCTTGAGGAAGCTTTTGTCAAGTCAATGAAAGAGGCAACATGATGGAAGAGGCAGCATGATGGGGGAGGTAGCACGATGGAAGAGGCAGCATGATGAGAGAGACATCATGATGCGAGAGACAGCACGATGGACGAGCTTTCCCCGACGACATCCATTGAGCTTGCAACTTGTTGATTCAAGGCTGACCTTTTGGTTTCATCATCCATACTTATCGTGCTGTTTGGATTTATGCACTTTTTGGGTGCATGCACATATAAATCATAAATTTACAGAAAATTAGAAGATCAAACTCAACGAATTCAAATGGAATATGAAGATTCCATGAATTCCAAGAGAAGAGAATGAGAAAGAAGAGGTGAAATATAAACCAGTTTGGATGAACCAAAGTAAATTTCATTTAGAAAACTCATTTCATATCAATTCCATGATCATCTAGATCAAAATCAACTAATATAAATGAGAATTCAATCATAATTCAAGTGGTGTGTGAAGAAAGGGATAGAGAATAGACTTTTTGAAAATATGTAAAAATCCTAGTCAAATCCTATGAATTGTGATTGAAATACGGTAGAAAATGATATAAGATTAGAGAATTACCTCTAAATTTCCTCAGATTTTTCTGGGTATGGTAAGATCTTCAAAGGCTCTTCAAGCTCTTCTTCAAGATCTTCTTCAAGCTCTCTTCAACGGTTTCTCACAATAACTCCTCCAATCTCCAAAATTTTCCAACCCTTTTGTAATGGAGATTTATCTCTCTTTATATAGACCACTTGGGAGAGGATGTATTAATAAATTCGGAGTGTTTACAACATGTGATGTGTTTAACACGCACTTGAGATTCTAGAAGTAAAATAATAGTTACAGAATGCGGCACTCAATGAATGTTGGCGCGGTACTCACTGAGTGCCGGTGTGACACTCGATGAGTGTCGTCGCCTGCGGCGGGTGCCGTTCCAAAGGGATTTTCTTTTCCTTTTTTAATTTTCTTTTCAAAATTCTTTTCTTTTTTTAAAAAAAATTCTTTACTTTTTCTTTCAGATTCCATTGAATAAAATCTATTTCTTAATGAAAACCATTTAAAATAAAAAGATTTTCATTTTCTACATTTTAATAATAATAATGATGTTTTTGAGATTCAAACAACCTTCCATTTTCACACCTAAAATCTCCTCAACATCTTGTTTTCTTCTTCTTCTTTTTATTATTTATTTTTTATTTTTTTTAATTTATAAATTTTGTGGTCCTTGAGATTGAAGAGCTTTTTGAAGAGCATGAATTACCCTTAGAGATTTCAAATTCCGTTGGATATTATCGTCATCAGTTTCAGAGGTACTAATCCCCTAATTTCGACAGTCGGTCAAAATTGGGGTGTCTATAGTCTCTTTGAGCTCTCCTAAGCCTAATTGGACATAAATCGAGTAAGAAAGGAGATTCAAACTAGTACCCAAATTGAGGAACACTCAGTCAAGGTAGTGTTGTCCAAAGATGCAAGCAATAGTAGGACAACTGGGGTCCTTATATTTTGAAGGAATCTCATTGAGATTCACTGAGCTAGCATGAGCGGCCATGTAGGACTTCTTCTTGACATTGTGCCTTTGCTTGATTGTGAAAAGGTCTTTGAGGAATTTGGCACAAGCCAGAACCTGCTTGATTGCTTCCAAGAGAGGGATATTGATTTGAACTTATTTGAACAACTTTAGGAATTCACTAGTTTTTGAGTTCTCGACTTTTTTCTTGAGTCATTGAGGGAATGGGGACGGAGCAGGATTGCCAAACCCCGAGACTTGTGGTAAGCCCTCTCCAAGGTCAATGATTTTTGGGGACGATGTGCCCCCAACATCGAGTTTGGCCTCAACCCTAACCGAAATATCTATCAAAGTTGGTATAATAGGAGGCATTTGGACCTTGTTGTCTACGACTTTGCCACTATGAAGGGTATTGACCGCTTTGGCTTACTCGATATTTTGGTCATTGGAGTTGGAAGTTCTGATATTCATTTGACCATTTTGACTTTTGAGGGGTTGAGCTGGAATCTTCCCTTTTTTGACGACTTGTTGATTTTCGAGAATTTGAGCCAATTGGGCTTACAACGCTTGTGTAGATTGTGCATGCAAGGTATGCATGGAATGCAAGGATTGTTCAAGTTGGCTCATCCTTTGAGTCAAGACATGTTTAGGGTCCTCTAAATGTTTCTTATGAGGAGGAACACAAGGAGGTGAAGGATGTGGTGTCCCTTGATTTTGGGCTAATGGAGGTCCATGGATATGAGATTTGGATGGACCAAAGTTTTGAGGTGGTGGGGGTTGAAATGTGTTTTGAACTTGTGGGGGAGGCAGGTACAGAGCTGCTTATTGATGCTAGATAACCAAAACTTGCACTTCTTCAATTTCCCAAATAGTTGCTTCTCTAGCAATCTCTGAAGTATAAGTCTCAAATGTTTCTCGCGTTCTACCTCACTCGACAAATAGATAAGAATGTTGTCAATGAATACAATCACAAAGTCATCTAAGTAGTCCTTGAAGACTCGGTTCATATGGTCTATGAACGCAGCTGGTGCATTGGTAACCCCAATGGCATGACTAGGACTCATAGTGTCCGTAGTGTGTTCTGAAAGCTATTTTTTTTTCGACTTCAACCTTTAGTTTCAATTGATGGTAGCTTGATCTAAGATCTATCTTTGAAAACACTTGTGGTCCACGAAGTTGATCGAATAGGTCATCGATTCTGGGCAATGGATATTTATTCTTAATTGTCAACTTATTTAAATCCCGATAGTCAACACACATACGCATTGAACCATCATTCTTCTTTACAAATAACACCGGAGCTCCCCACGGTGATATGCAAATAAACCCTTTGTCTAGTAGTTCTTGTAGTTGGATTGTCAATTCTTATAATTCCATGGGTGCCATTTGATATGATGCTTTTGATACGGGTCTTGAGTCAGGCATTATCTCAATGGTGAACTCAATCTCTCTCTCAATAAGAACATCTGGAAAGTCATCTGGGAATACATTTGGAAACTCTCGTACTATTGGAATGTCTTCTATTTTTAATTTGGTCGCCATCGTGTCAATCACTGAACACAAAAACCCTTAACATCCCTTTCTCAACAACTTACCTGCTCGGATAGCCAAAATCAAATATGGTGGCGGTGTAACCCCACTCCCTTAGAAACAAAAGTTCCCATAAACTGATGATAAAAAATTAACTTCTTTCCATTTACAATCTATCATGGCTTGGTTAAGAGATAACCAATCTATTCGTACGGCTAACGGTATAAGGTCTACGGTTATCAACTTCTCGCCCAATTTGATCTCGTAGTTCTTGTATATCATAGACATTGCTATCGGCTTGCTAAGAGGTAAAGCAACAGATAATTCATATCCTAATGGTACCGACCTAACATTCAAATGTTCAACAAAATGATGTGACACAAATGAATGAGTTGATCCCGAATCAACAAGTATGCATGTTGGATGTGAACATATAGGCACCATACCTGAGACCACTGTATCTGTAGTAGCCACATCTCTGGGATTCATCTGAAATGATCTCCCTTGCTGTTGTTCTGTCCCCTGTCTCTTGTTGCTAGACTGCCTAGGATTTGAACCACTAGAAGCCATAGAACTAGCTCCTTGTTGGGGATGTTTCCTCGGGAAATCTTTAGCTTGATCTCTAAATGAACCACAATCAAAACACTTGATTTGCGAATCCGGTGTAAAACTTGAAATGCTCACCCCTTGAGTTTTGTTTTGAAGGTTGGTCATAAAACATCGGCCCGTGTGTGGTCGGTTATAAAGCAAACACAATGGTATGCTACTCGTCGGCCTCCTGGGTCCACTGAAACTAGAACTAGAGCCTGTACAAACAACATCTTGAATGATCTGCTCTGGTTCTAATCACTACCCTCATTGTTCCTCTTTCCTTGTTGATCATGTGTTGACCTTTCCCATCCTCCCTTTGCTACGAGTACTGTTTGTTGCAATGCTCCAACGGTCAAATTTTCATATGTTTCCACCCTCAAGCGGATGTTCTCTCCTAGTCCCTCTTCATACTTCCTTGTTCTATCCCATTTTGTTGGTACTGAACCTTTTTTGAACCTCAACAGGGCATTGTACTTCGAAGTGTATTATGTCACAGTCATATCTCCTTGTTGGAGATTATCAAATTCTCTCTTCTTTACATTGCGAGCAGCTCTCGGAAAGAATCAGCGATTGAACTCTGCCTTAAATCCTTCCAAAGTTATCGGTGCTCCCTAATCTAGGACATTCATCCAACAATTTATTGCTTCGCCCTTGAGCACGTCACTTATATTCTCAATTTTCGTGTATCGGTCATCGGAAGAGATCAGAAAATCCTCTCCATGTCCATTACCCAATGCTCTACTAGTTTTGTGTCAGATTTCCCGTAAAATTCCATTGGTTTCTTCCTTGCGAATTGTTATGAAACAGATCGCCCACCCCTGATCTTAGGTATAGGTACAATGGCTATTGGTGCTGCCTCAAATGGAGGTTTTGAAGGTAGTCGTTCCGCTATTGTTCGTACCAGTTTCCAATCATATCTAACAACTGGTCAATATGGGCATGTGGTGATTAATCTCGATCACCATCAATAGTTTCACAATCCTGTCCATCTCAATGCACAAATACTATGCATGTATGACAATAACATGATCATGTATGTATGACAACATACCATATGCATCAAACATCTCTAATATGTGTGGATGCATTCTAAAATATATGTCGTATCACTCAACACTTTACTCAACGTCAGACGTTCCCAAAGTTTTGTTACCTATTGCACTGATACCAATAAATGTCATGACCCATCCCGCTACGGGTGCAAATAGGACACGTGGCACGCCACCAAGACTCATCCAATTCAATTACAGCATAGCAGCAAAATAAACGTAAGTAGAACAGTGAGAAAACATCTCCCAGAGATTCAATAGATCATAATGATCGGAGTTGTAAAAGTTTTCTCCTTTAAAACACTTGTAGAGATAATCCATTTTGAAAATAGTAATAGTCGACTGTGCCGGGACCCAGTCGAATGCTTTGGAAATTACAGAGAGCATGAGATCTCTGGGATCCAATTTGGTCGACTATATTTCGGGGAGTGTAGACACCCCGATTTTGACTTTTCCACAGGGAGTGGTTTCAAAATCCCAGTCAACTGGAGACCGTCTAGTCGACTGGACTTAATCCTCTAGTAGCTCCTATTTTGAAACAACTTCCAGTCAACTGTGTGGAGCAATCCAGTCGACTGCTTCTTGAAAACTAGAGAAGAAATTTTGTTAAAATAGTACTTCCAGTCTACAGTACTATAAACCAGTTGACTGTTTTCCCTGATTGCAGAGCATTCTGCAGAAAACATGTCTGAAGGCTTACTAATTATCCCCCAAAGCTAATTAAACATGCCAAACCAAATAAGTCGTAACTATATTACAACATCTCCAAATCATGAATATAAAGTGTTCTACATATTACAACACCACGAAATCATTCCGAGGTTTCCACATTTAAAATATACTTCATATTATTAAAATCTCTAATTACAACATTGGAATGGAAGACGAAGACGGTTTTGGCATCCTATCAGCCTCACTCTTCTCACTTCTTCTTTCATTTCTTTTTCTCACCTGTAATGGAGTAAATCTCTACTGCTCAGCTATATGCTGAATGTACAACTCTAACATATGTATATATTACAATTCAATCTCAAACCAAGTAAAATTAACTCTATGGAGAGATACGCATTCATTCGGTAATGAAACCAATGCCGTGGAAGGCCTTCTTCTTACCACGCATCCAGTGCCCTGGCAGGGCCTTCTCTCAAACCATGCACAGTAGCCATCGCTACTAAATTCTCAAACATTGAGAAGCTTACCCCCCAGATAAAAATGCACCAATCCCCCCTTTGACTTAGATAAACACTTAGCATGCTCACATAACCATTTCAACATGCTTTTCATACGTGTTCGCTTAAATTAACAGGCCTAAATTAAGACATGAGTTTTTCCCGGGTCATAATATCACACATGATATTCAAAGCATCCAAAATTTTCTATATTGCATAGGTTAGAAATTCATACTTCAAGGTACGATCCTATAACTTTAAGGGAAGTACTAGAAGTCCGATTCTATGTCGATTCTCTGATTATAAGTGAAACCTACAAGTTTACATATGTTTTCTCCAAAATTCCAAAACTAGGATTTTTTTTTTGTAAAAGTAAGCCATACAAGGCCTAATGAGTATCAAAACGTAACTCTTACCTCAACGAATCCAAAAAAATAATTTTGGTTGAAAACTGACAAACGAACGGTCATCGTTTGCCATCGTGAAGATCGAAGCCAAGAAATCTCCATTTTTCCCTTTAGCTCTTAATTGGTTTTGTGAGATATTTTGACAAATATATCACAACTTTCTATATATAGGCTCAACTTCCATAAATTGTGTTTAACTCCTCGCGAGTTCTCTAAACTTCCAATTATTCTCCAAAACGTCTTAAACGTCTAAGTTATCACTTCTCGAGTGAAAATCTCTAATCCATAAAAGTTTTTGTCTAAGTTCCGTTTGGGTCTGTAATTACGTTCCGAAAATTATTTTCGTGGAGTTTCTAGATAACCTACCTTTTATGCAACATATCATGTTGGTTATCATCAAATCCTCCAAAGTGATCATAAACATGGTCTAAATTATCAGTAAACATACAAAACAAATATATTTACTATTCACATAAATCAGGTAAAGTCATATAACATTTAGTCACATAAATGTCATTTAATCATTTCAATGCCCCATGATTTTCTAATTACCGTGTCCTCAAATGATATCCACCATTGACCCACAGTCAACTCCATTCACAATTATTAATCGACATTAATATTTCTCAAAATTTAATTATGTAATTTGAAACACATAGATTTTCTGGGATGGGTGTGACAGTTAATCCCTTGAAGGATTCCTATTTCCTCTAAGTCTGCTCCCTTAGATTCAATAATTCTTTTTACCCATTTCATCCACCTGTCGTCAAGAGATTTGGGCCAAGAACGGTATTTGAATTCTTTGGTTGGGATTTGAAGTGGTTCCTAATACCCTAACCTTTGTTCCCCAAATCTAGGATAATAAACAGAGAGTTTGAGGGAAGGTGATGAAAAAGCAGGGCCTACAGTGATGGAAGGACTCGAGTCAGATAAGATAGTGGGGAATAGGGTCTAAACAATCAAAGAGGACCCACTATCAGGGATCCGATACTAGGCTTGTTCTTCTATTATTACTCTTTCAAAGTTCTCACTAATTAATTTAATAGAATCACTTGGTTTTGCCATAACAGGTATGGTGATTGATTTAGAAAAAAATAGAGTATTGGGATAAACATGGTTTTGAAAAATTAGGGTTTGTAAGGAGAAGAAGTTGAAAAGAAATGTGAAGAATCCCTTTGCTCTGGAATTTTGAAGTTCTTTTATGGTTATGGATGGGCCCACTTCAACAATCGTGACTTTTCATTTTTTACTAACCATTATGATGGTTACAGAAAGAGCCGTTAAGAGATAAAAAAAAAGGAATTGACTCGGTTCTAATAAAAATATTGCATACATTTCATTACTGTGGATATCGCAGGTTGACTTACCCACAGCTTTTCAAAATCAATTTCTAAAACAAATGAGTCGCCACTTAATTTTTAAAAGGAAAAATTAAGAAACCGTTTGAAAGGAAACTGATCTTTTGCGAAACCAAAGATTAACTAGGTCCGGGGATTATGGAATGAGAGAGGAAGGAGCCCGTCGGACTAAAACACCCTCTCTCATCCTATCTTGCGATAGGCCTCTACTCAACATCCTTTTAATCAAATTTATTAATCTAAGCATGCCCTCAACTAATACATATATACATATACATCACAAAAGCATGTCCAAAGGGTGTAAGATTGCAAGTGATAAAATATCATTCAAAAGCCACATAATTCAAGTAGCAAGCAATATGATATGCAAATTGGGAACTAGAGAACTTACCCGAGATCCGGCAGCGATATTAAACATGCAATGCATACATATAAAATAAACCTAAGAACAGGTCTCTAACGCATATAAACACTTAAGGCAAGACCTAGTCTAAGGTGTCGCGCATGGAGTCGAAAATCAATAAAATCAAAAAAGAATAAACTAGAGAAGGGATGAAAAATTGTACCTCAAATGCGCTACAAAACAAAGGGTTAGTTCACATGATATACAAGATATGAAGTTAGAAATAACAATCCTAAATTTCTAGCTTAAATCTATCAAATGTAATTAGATCTAAAGCAAATAAGTCCTAATTATAAGTGCCAAACCATATGGATGAATATGTACATGGACAAGAATAAACTATGAAACACTCTTAAACTTTGAATTCAAGCTCAACTATTCATAATTGAAACATGGTTTAAGCCCTAAGTCATAGAAATGTCATTTGGACCATTATTTACAAGGTTGGTCAAATGTGTCATAAAACTCTGAAAATTGCAGAGAGCAGACCAGACCTTTAAGAAAATAAAAAGCACGTCTCTCATGGTTTGATGTCGGTGAATTTTGGACACAAGATACCTCTCTGAGTCTAGTTTCCGAATCAAAAAGAAAATCAAAGTTTCAACGGTCGGATCTCTGGGAAAAGGACAAACACCAGACATCACTCAGAGATGTACAACTCTCTGTCCAGAGATATTGTTTGATTTTTTAAAAATAGCAAAAAGCTCCGAAATGCTTAGTTCTTTTTAGGGTATCTTTCTAACACATTAATCTACTTGAAAAAAATTATTTTGGGTCACAAACACTTTATTAGAACTCTGATTTACTTGTTTCAAAAGAGTGTTGCTGTTCTGAAACTATTCTGAAACTCTTGACAGATTATTGTTACTTCACAAAACTCATGACCAAACCATTCTAAACATGAAACCACCTTAAAACAAAAATCACAACGGTAGAATATTGTGTTGTTGACACTTTCCCGTTTGTTTCACTTGATTTCAACGGTTAGATTTCGAATTAAAAATCTTTGATCAAAAACAGTTTGTGAACTCACTGTTTTCATTTTTAAGTTCAACATTTATTTGCTAACCCCAACTATTAAACCATGAAGTTGGACTTAACTAAACTATTTTCTCCTACCATTTGATGGTCATTGGAGGCTAAAGATCTTTACATTTGTGGATTTCAAATGGAGTATGAATAGACTTCATGAAATCTCAAGACAAGGAATCTAAACCATGGAAATGGGCTTAGACTCCAAACCACTTTCTCCTATCATTTGATGGTCATTTGGAGATGAAGACATGACTAATTAATACTCATAAGTCTTCAAGGAATATAAAGAGACTCCATGAAAACTCAAGCTTAGAGGACCCAAGTCATGAGTATGGACTTGGATCTATCTATTTGTTTATAAAATAAAATGATGATCAAACTTTGACTTCCATGTGACGCATAAGCTTATATGGGATTTAAAAGATCACATTCAAGAGATTTCAAGGGAGATATTGAGGATCTCCAAGAGTCTCAAGAAGGAAGTATATAAAAAAAATAAAAAGAAATGAAGCAAAGAAAACAAAATAGTTTGAGGATTCAAAGGAAAGAATGCAAATAAAACAACTTATGGTTAGAGGATCACCTCCAACTATCCTCAAAATTTCTCTTCTTTGAAGATCTTCCAAGCTCTTCTCTCTAGTTCTCTAAACTCTCTCTTTTCTCTCTAAAATCTTGGTGTAATGGAAGTATTTTTTTTTGTATGTTGTTCTTCCCCTTCCCTTGGGAGATCCTCTCCTTTTATAGACAAAATAACCCAGATATTTTCAGTGAATTCGGAGTAAAAGACATGTGTAAACATCTCATTTGGTAGTACAATGTGTACTTTCTGAAATTAGACAAACTGCTACCCAGGGCGGCAGTCAAGAAACTGTCGCGGCAGTCCGTGAATGCCGCGGCAGCAGTCCATGACTGCCGTCGCGGCACTTCATGACTGCCGTGCGGCATTCATCAAATGCCGCGGCAATTAATGGATTGCCGCGTTTTTGTCAGTCTTACTTTATCAGTTTTTTGTTCTTATTCGCATACGCATACGTATTGCACTGTAAAACACAGACTTTAAAAGTGAACGGCAGTCAGAAATTGTTGGCGGCACTTGGTGAATGCCGGCCCGGCACTCTCTGACTGCCGTGCGGCACTTAGTGAGTGCCGCGGCAGTCTGCCGTGT